>CM034149.1:656291534-657491534 GCA_019776745.2 Taxus chinensis | reverse complement strand
GCTTAATGCAAGGATCATATTTTCCATCCACCATTCAATGTGGGTGGCTAACATTGTGCTAGTGCGGAAGAAGAATGGTGAAATAAGGATATGTGTAAATTTTCGCAACTTGAACCAGACATCACTAAAGGAAAATTATCCTCTTCCTATCATGGACCATATCCTACAAGAAGTCACTAGATCTGAAATGATTTCATTACTTGATGGATTCTCAGGATATAATCAAATCAAAGTGGCAGAGGAGGACCGCATACCAAGACAACCTTTACAACACCTTGGGGCAACTTTTGCCTACAACAGAATGCCTTTTGGCCTAATCAATGCTAGAGCTACATTCCAAAGGGCGATGGATTTGGCCTTCAACGATATGAAGCATTGCATTTTCATATATCTTGATGATCTCACAGTATTTTCATAGAAGAGGGGAGATCATATTTATCACTTGGAATAGGTACTTGCAAGGTGTAGGAAACATGGCATATTACTAAATCCAAAAAAGTGCATTTTTGGAGTCACAGAAGGCAAGTTATTGGGGCACATTGTGTACAAACATGGAACACACATTGATCCTAAGATGATTAGATCCATTCAATCATTAGCCTTGCCCACAAGCAAGAAAGGATTTCATTTATTCTTTGGAAAGGTGAACTTTCTTTGTCATTTTGTGTTTGAGTTTGCTGAGCTGACGAAGCACATCACTTCCATGATGAAACCACAAGAAAACTTCAAATGGAAAAATGAAGGGAAGGTATCATTCAAAGAAATCAAGAAATCCATTGCCAAGGCTCTGACTCTTGTATCTCCAGATTTTAACAAAGAATTCATCATGTATTGTTATGCATCAAAACATACACTCTCTACCGTTCTCGTTCATAAAAATGATGAAGGCATGGAAGCACCTATTTCTTTCATGAGTTGTCATTTGAAAAATCATGAGCTAAAATACATCTAATTGGAGAAGCATGCCTATGTAGTGGTCAAGGCTATAAAAAAATTCAGGTTTAACATCCTCAATTCCCACACAGTGGTGATGGTCCCTGGCAGTGCAATCAAGTCCATCTTGACACAGCAGGATCCCAGATCTAAAAGAGGAAATTGGATTGAAAATACTCAAGAATATGACATGGAGATTCGACCCTCTAATCTGATAAGGGTAAATGGCTTATGCAAGTTGATTGCTGAGGATGAAACACTCAAAGTTCAACATGGTGAAGAAACTATGCTTGCTCAACTTGTTCAGAAGAAAACCCACAGGTTCTCTTTGTCACCACTAATGATGAGTGATATGCTAATATTTCATATTACCTAACTTATGGATAATTCCCTCCCCATATTAATTACAAGAAAATGAGAACACTCAAGTTGAAGGTAGCTAAATTTGTAATCTGGAATCATGCGCTTTACAAAAGAGGCCTGGATGGTTGTTTCCTCAGGTGTGTAGATAAAGAGCAATAAGAAAAGTTGCTTAAAGCATACCATGACCAAGCATGTGGTGGACATTTTTTGGCAATGGTCACTGCACACAAGATCCTCCAAGGAAGGTATTATTGGCCCACCATATTTACAAAAACTCAAGATTAGGTTTCGAAATGCAGAGCATGCCAACAGTTTGTTGGAAGACCACAACTCACTACATTACCACTCAGGCCTATGGCTATTGAAGAAGCATTTCAATAGTAGGGGCTAGAATTCATTGGTGTTCTGAACCCTCACTCAAGCATGGGGAACACCTATATAATCACAGTAACAAACTACTTCACCAAATGGGTGGAAGCCATTCTGGCCAAACAAGCCAACACTGAAACAATATGCAACTTCATCAAGGAGAATATCATAGTCTATTTTGGATTGCCACAAAAGATTGTAGAAGATAATGCTACCTATTTCTCTTCAAGAGATCTGGCCAAGTTTTTCTATGGCTATGGAATCTCCCTATCTCATTCTTCTTACTAATATCCACAAGGAAACAGACAAGCCGAATCAAGCAACAATAACATTATGACCATTGTCCACAATCTTGTAAATGATAATAAAAGGAATTGACACAAAAGGTTGTACGACGCATTGTGGGTGGATAGGATCACTCCCAAGAAGGCAATAGGTATGTCACCATTCCAACTGTTGTATGGATTCGAAGCAGAAATTCCTCTCATGATCGAGATGTCAGCTCTCAAGTTGCTACAAGAAATAGAAGATGGCAAGTACAAGGATTCCATTGACAAGAGGATCCTCTTTCTTGAGACGCTAGAAGAAAATAGATTCCAGGTGGTGGATCACATTAAGGAGTGCCAATTAAAAGTAAAGAAGATTTTTGATAAGAAGGCCAAGGCAAGAGAATTCAAAGTTGGAGACTTCATCCTGCTATGGGACAAGAGAAGAGAACCAAAAGGAAATCATGGAAAGTTTGATTCATTATGGCTCGGCCCATTCCAGATTTGTGAAACTTGTGGTGAGAATGATTTTATTCTCTCATATTTGGATGGAATGCCACTAGAATTGACTCGGAGTAGGAAATACTTGAAATTGTATCATAAGTGAAAGTGGGTTATCCCCTGCCTTGTACCATAGGTGATTGTTAGCTGTGTTTCCCTTTCCATTGTGTGGTTTTGTTTCCCCTTATGTTGTGTGTTTGTGTGTTTCCTTCTTCTGATATTTCTTTCTAAAATTTATACATGACTTTACAAGGCCCAATGGATAAGGCACTGGTCAATGAATTACAGTGTCTAGAGATTGAGATTCTGGATTCTCATGTCATGTCTTCACTATGCTCAGTCCATGTCATGTCCCCAAGCTAGAGCCACCTGTTGTTGCCCTCAAAATATCCCCTCATTTTCTAAGTCAAATTTGAATATTTTGAGATCTTGCCATCCATAAGTGTTTAAGTAAAGTTGGAATTCTGAAAAGATAGAGAAATTCATGTTTTGAAGTTGTTTAAACTCTCCAGTCTACACATTTTGATAAATTTTATGTTTTCCTGTTTGGATGCATGAAAATTTTATTATTGTCTTCATTTGAATGAAATTTTTGATCTTTCTATGGCCATGGATCATCAAACCTTGTATTGTTTTCAATTCCTTGGTTCGCGAAAAAAATCTGAAAATCGGGCTCAAAATGGTGGAGTTTTCTTCTTCTCTACATTTTCTCCGCAGTCGTAAATGATGGGTATTCTCTTCCCCGTCAAATTTTGGCTCCATTATCCATGGGTACATGGACATATCTAATTAGAAGTGGATCGGTGGATAACTTTGAGGTTTTGAGCCTCTTTAAAAAAGTAAAAAAGGCTATAAGTCATAAAGTGACCCGTAGCCTTGCCAAACACAAATGAAAAAGTCAAATCTTGAGCCCTCCATTGGAAAGTCAAAGTGGGGAAGCGGGTCGGTGGAGCAATTTTTTTTTTTGAATCTTTTTGTTTTGTAAAAAGGGATAAAACTTATAAAGTGACCTACAACCCTGATCATGCCAAGAGGGAAAAATTCAAATGTTGAGCCCGAATCAAAAGAAAAAGTCAAAGCAAGGAAGCGGATTGGTGGAGCAATTTGTGTTTTTGAGCCCACCTTGGAAAAAAGGTAAAAGTATAAAAGCAACACGTGACTCCATCTCCACTCAAGTGAAGCCACATGTTAGGCTTATATCAAAAGGGGAAGGGCGGACCAAAAATGTAAAAAATGCCAAATCTCTATAAAGTCACAAAATGCAAAAGGCAACCTCCATGCTCGCTCTAGTAAATTTCTCCCACGTGGACGGCTCTGGTTTAAAGTTTCAAAGGTAAGATGAATGGTTCAAATTCAAAGTTACAAAACAAGTGTAACAACTGCATTATGAAAAGTCTGGTTTTTTCCACCATTAGCGTTTGTTCGCGAATCAAGAATCTGAAATGACGCAAATGACTGAAAATATTGTAAACCGTTTCTTGCCAACAAAGAAGAAGTTGTAACCATTTCTTGTAAGATATTTAATGGCTTCTTCACGCCATTGTACAGGGTTGGAAATTGATCTTTTAAGCTCACAAGTGCATTATACTTAGAGAAAGCAAAGGAGATAGCCATTTTCTTCTAATTTCCTCCATCCTCAAATTTCTTCCATTCTGTCATTATGTACAACTTATGTTTAAGCATCAATACAAGAAGAAGGATGTTTTAGCCTCTTTGATGAGGATATTTCATAAACTTTGAGCTTGTAATCTTATCTCATCTTGTTTCCATTCGCAGGGTTGTTTCTTCTCATAAATGCATGTGTTAAAGTTTCTAACTAATGTGTGTAGGAATATGATTTTCTACCTGCAACATTAGTTCTCCTACCTCTTTTCTCACTCCCTTTCCCACCTTCATAGAAAATTTCCCCCCTTGCAGATAACTGTAAGAATTTGTCTGCAGGGTCAGTGGAGTGCCCCTGTTGGATCCACAACCGAAAGGCCACCACAAAAATCCATGTTTTCTCGCGCATGCATATACGACAGCTACACCGGTTAAGTAGAGGGACTTAGATTCCTAGAGCGTTGGCAAGGAATTCACAAATTTTTCCACCCGAAAAATTCCTTTGCCAATAAAAAGCTAATGTGGTTGTAAATTTCTTATGAAGGATAACTAATGTAGACCAATATGAACAAAGTGAGGATGAATTTTTAGATGAAAACTTATTTTCCATATCCACTACATCACCATGGTTTACTGACATGGGTAACTATATTTCTTCAAGGAAGTTCCCATCCTCTTTCACTCGTAAACAAAGAAGTAATATCATAAGGGATAGCCCAATGTTGACATGGGTAAATGGAATATTATTTAAATATTGTCCTAGATTTTTGTTGTGTAGGTGGATAAGAGAATATTATATTTATGAAATCATAAGGGTTTTTCATTATGAACCATCAAGAGGCCATTACTTACCACTTTATATTATTCAAAAATTCCTAGATGTTGTATATTATTGGCCTTCATTACACAAGGATGTGAAGATATGTGTATGACAATGTGATCAGTGCCAAAGAATGGGAAATCCTACTCATTCTAATGAAATTCCTCTCCATCATCAAGTGGTCCAGGAACCTTTAAAAAAGTGGGGATTGAATTTTATTGGTCCAATTGATCCAAAATATCAAGGGAAGGAATATATTATTGTATTCATAGATTATGTTACTAAGTGGGAAGAATTTCAATCCTTGAATATTGTTAGAGATGAAAAGGTGGATGATTTTCTATATGACAAAATGTTTCTCATATTTGGGGCACCCAAGTCCATAGTTTCCTATCAAGAGCCATATTATTTATCCAATTTGATCAAAAAATTGTAGAGTTATATTAGATCAGGCATATGAAATCTTCACCTTATCACCCTCAGTCAAATGGGCAAGTGGAAGTAGCCAATAGAGAGATAGAAAAAATCCTAGCCAAAGTGTTATTCATCAATAGGAGGGAATGTGTACTCAAATTACTAGAAAAATTATGGGCATACAACACAACTTGAAAATCAACAACTAGATTCTTTCCATATGATCCAGTCTATGGGATCAAGACAATTTTTCCTATAGAATTTGTGCTCCAAAATTTGAAGACAGTAATAGAAGTGGGAATAAATTTCACATAAAAATAGTAGCAAAGACTATCATAAATAAATGAGTTGGATGAGATGAGAATGGAATATTTTCATCACATTGAGTTAATCCAATAGTAGAGGAATGTGTGGCATTACTGTCATATCATGGAAATAATGTTTTCAAGTTGGGGACTGAGCATTATTGTTTGATTCCAAGTATAAGGATTTCAAGGGTAAGCTTTGGAATTTTTAGTGGGGACCATATCATATTGAAGAGATCCATAATAATGGGTCTATTTATCTCACACCCATTAATGGAGACTAAAGAAATCTATTGCTAATGGTAATAGGATTTGGCTATACAGGAAACCAACTTCAAAAGAACCGCTTTTCAATTAAGTAAGGTCACATCCAAAAATATTATATAGGGGAGGTTTCTTCCTTCCTATAAACTAAATGTTGAATGGTGGTAAAACTAAATAAAAGAAAAGAGGTTGGAATCCAGAAATGGAAACCCTTTTCTAGAAAATGCAAAAAAATCAAAATTGGGAAGAGGTTTAAAGCTAAAGATGAAATTCACTTTCAAAAATTCAAAAAAAAATATATAAATAATATTAAATTAAAGGCTTATGAAGACTTGTTGACAAATGTCTTTTTATTCCACATGAACAAGATGACACTTGTCAACAAGATGAATATTAAGGTATATGCCTTATGTCTTATTATTTTTGGCATTTGGATCTAGGGTGATGGGATAGCCCAAGTTTCATGAATAAGTGTCATTACATGCAAAATGTTATCCACACATTTGAGGGATAAATTAGATGTAAATAATTTAAGGTTGAATTCAATGAAATCATGGGTAATTATGGTGCAATGCTTATATCACCTCAACACAGGTTCCATAGCATGTGTCCCCTCACTTTCATTTCTATTTCTAAAATTTCCAAATTTGGTCCATCTTTCCAGAAATAGAAGTCTATGTACCTAAAATAGTATGAAGAATGGGTTTGAAAAAGTGATATGAGCCAAATAATTTCAAGAAAATCAAGCAAGATGAATCCTCCTCTCAATTATTCAAGGAAATATGGTAGTTACATTTTCTGCAGAATTTCAAGGGTTTTGAAAAAGACATGGTGGAATAATTTTTTTAGAATTCACAAGAGAAAAATTCTAAATTCTAAAGAACAATCATTAAGGTGAGCATTCCAATCATAAACATAATCTTTGGTGTTTCCAATATAGGATAATAATTTTATAACTCTATAGTGCTCTATAGTGAGCTCATTGTAAATTTTCAAGTATTAGGCAAACCAAACCTAAAATTATGTTAGGGTAGCATTGGTAAGGTGAAAGGGATCATTAGAGAGAGATTTCTTGATGCTTAGAAGTCTAAAGTGAAATGGATTGTGAAATATTTCACATGTGAGGTTTAGTATCGCACAGTGGCTGGCCTTTCCATGATGATTTTGAACCACCTTCTCCATGGTATAGATAACCTTGAACGAAAAATAAAATTTCCTAAATTTATAAACACCTCTTTGTAGTCCATGATAAAAAAATTCAATAACAGAGGAGGAGCTTTGAATAACCATGGCTTAACACATCTCATTTTCATACACCATTTCTTGTAGCTAAAAAATGGAGAAGTGGCATGAAAAAGGTTTCTAAGTAAATTTGAAAAGGGTGAGACCATTTTAAATCCCTCCATCAAATCCTTTTCTTGAAAAAAGAAGGCTAAAATAAAAGAAGAGACGAAAGTGGTAATCCAATCTGGAGTCGATGAACTAATTTTTGTAAACCTCAATTTAGATTCAAAGGAAATTCCAAAATAATAATCACCCCCTCCAAAAATTGAAACCTATCCTATAACAAGGTACAAAAGAAGGAGGTTGGTGTTACGAATGGATGATGAATCTAAGGAAGACCATATAGTGGTAGAGAGTCTTCAAAATTTAGGGCAACTTATTGGACCCATAAATTTGTATTCTTTATTCATTAAGTCCTATATTAGGACCAAACATGCATTATTTATTCAATACTTACCATTCTTTGGAAGGGTGCACAATACTTTCAGGAAGGATATGCATGGAGGAAAATCATAGAAGAATCACATAGAGAAGGAGATAAGCATGAATAAAAAGAGGATACAAGAAAGGTGCATGAATATGGAAATGAAGACCAAACGATAAATTTGGGAAAGGAAAGGGAAACACCGATAAAGGCTAGAAGAGCATGTAAAAGGAAAAGTCTAGATAAGGGCATGTAAGGTAAAGAATAAAAAATATAGATACAGCCCAGAATAGACCACCAGTTACGGTTTGGGACACTCGCATGAAATTGGTGGAAGAATGGAAAAAGTTGGAACTCGACTGCGAATAAAAAACAAACTTCTATGAGGGTTACCATACAAAACGAAGGTATGACGGTGAGTGGCTATATTTATCCACCACCTGGTGTACTATTTAAAAGTATAGTTGTAACTTGAGGGCTATTAATAGCTCTTGGAAGACTGATGAAGGGAAAGTTCCCACTAGTATAAATAACTCATGAGGGATCCATTGTAAGTGATTGTGTGGGAGTTGTTATAGTTGACCCTTGCATTTGTGTAGAGCAGCAAGCTTACTATTAAGCTAGTATGGGTATGAAAATCTCTTGAACACCATGAATGTAATTATGCAACTATTGATATATGACAAACACGTGTCTTGGTCAATAATGGTATTTTCTACTTATACATGTTAAGTTACTTATGAATTCAAGTCTTTTTTAGTTAAACAACTAATCCACTTCAACCATGTTAACCTTGATGGGACTTGAAAACCTTATGCACTTAGAGTGAGCTCACCCTAGCTTACACTATGGTGTGGTAAGCCAACACAAAGGGTAAGGGAAAAATTGTGTGCACTAACTTCTAAAATATTGTGCGCATGAGTATGGAGTAAAGGTACAACTAGACGAGAAACATTTTGGTTTCATTTTCAGGACCCTCATAAAAATGCAAGGATGAAGTGGATAGAATATGCTCTAATTAATGCATGAGATTATCGAGGCTTTGTTGCACACCATTGAAGACACCTTCACAAAAAAAACATCTAAGACACAAATATTTTTCACCAAGAGCATGGGTGGAAGAAACAATTTATGATGCATTATCTGAGACATTTTTGTGAACTTCCAGTACATTTCCATACATGGTTAGTAGCCTATTGCCTATAGAAATGTCAAAATTTGGGTTGAAAGCATCCTTGGACTTCTAAGTTCACAAGGAAACTTATGAAACACAATGTGACCTATACACACGCAGTGGACTATTGGTGGAAAGGTGCACTTCAGATTTATATCATTGAGTATTCAATTTCAATGTTCTCTTGTGCAGAAAAAGCATAATTCAATTTCTTTAGAGAGATATGTGGGTCATAATTAAAACAAATCCCCTTGGAAATTAATAATATGATCCGTTAATATGGGAATTGAGAATTTCCCAATGGAAGTCTAAACACTCTACACCATGGGTAGTACAGAAATAAGAAAGACATGAGAGATCTTGAGATTGAGCCATGGATTTCTCGGATGAGTACACCCTTAGGAGGATATGATTTGAAGAAAAAAGTTGAAAGGAATTAGAGAAAAAGGATCTACTACGACTATGATATTCAACTCCAAGAATGATAGTGAATTACCAACAACATTGGTTAAGGCAAGGAGAAGGAAGCAAGGACAATGAAATCCATGGAGAAGTAACTGTGTGCCAAGAGAAGATGAGATCCACATGATGAAGAAGGGATGTATAATTTTGAGCTATCATGATCTAACCTATCGTAACTTCTCATGTAATTGGTTCAACTGATATAGGAGAAAACATTATAATTGAAAATGATAGAGATGAGGAAATAAAAAAAACTAAAAAGAAAAAGACTTTGAGTAACATCTTCCAGTACGTCCTACAATCACTACAACCAACACCGAAGAAAATACAACTCAATCCCAATCTTCTAAAAGTGCAAATATTTGGAATGATGAGTGCCAATACAACAACACATACATCAATGGGCATGTAAGGAAATACACCAACATAATAGGTCGCTGGAAACAATCCCTAAAATTTTAGTGGAACTGGGACTAGAAATGTCACTCCAACCAATATTCCAGTCTAAGGTAGAGATGAATATTGCACAATAGGTAGTCAAACCGAATATATTTTATGAGATGTCCTTGCACTTACCAAAGTACCATGGTATTAAAAATATTGCACAACATGTCCATAATTGTGAACTTATTTTCCATGCCAAAGGTATAACCTCATTAGGAAAAAAAAATTATTGAATTAATGATGACATTGCTTGATTGTTTCCATGCGTGGTATAGGAAACATGATCTGTTGCAAAATGTAGTGGATTATGAAAATTTGAAGGAAACATTTAAAAAATAATTTGATATTCTAGAGTTTGAGCAACAAAGTATTTCAATACTCAAGGAGATCAAGCAAGAGCCCATAGAAAGTGTGTGTGCTTATAATGCGTGTTTCAAGACTCTCATTTCCAGAATTTTGTATGAAATACATCCCACCCAACAAACATAATCATTTTTTAGGAGGACTCCTAACGCCATTCAAGTGTGCACTCTCGCACGAGATATTAAGACCCCCTTGAATCCTTAGAAGCAGTATTGCACACTGAAGAAGTGGGTAGTGTTAATATATCGCATCCCATTCATGGAAGTATATATCAAATCCATGGTGAATCAACTAGAGAAATTGATGAAGAATAGTGCAAGAGAAACCTACAATGGGATATGGTGTATTTATTTTTAGGTAGAGGGCCATACCAAAAATGCATGCCCACGTAGAAGTCTGAAAGTCATGATTCTACCTTATGAAATATGTGAAGTTGGTCATGATGCTTGGAACGGACCCAATTACATCGTTTAAATCAAGAAAAATTATCTACTTATTGTAATATATGTAATGTGCATACACATGACATATAAAATTTTCACATCATTGATCAAATCCATAAATCCTAGTCATTAGGACTTCGTCAAGCTATAATAGAAAATGCTAACAAAGGACACGGTGGATATGGTCAAGCTAGGAATGGTCGAGGATGAGGAGTTTATAGAGGTATAACATTTCCACCATGAACTTGTTACAAGTGTGGGTCACCAAATTATTACCAACCTGATTATCCAACATTCCTAGTTTGTGCACATTGTCAAAAAGATAATAAGGTATAATATTGTCCAAATTTGTATGCATCAGGAAGGGAAAAAGTGAGAAAGGCACATGAATAATCAAAATTGTATGGAATATGGTGGAGGAAATTAAGCTTAAAACTATACCAATGATGGCACATTCCACCAAGATAAAGATAATGAAACAAGTTGCTACCCACACACACGAATCACCTTTAAAAAAATGAAACCGATAGAAATCAATATTGAGAAATGATATCTAGATGGGAGGAAATAGAGATAAATGCTTCAAGAAGAAAAATACTTGGTTCGAGAAATTTAAGGAGAGATATAATTCCTCAAAGAAGAAGCAAGGTTATGGAGTGATCGAGACAAAAAATATTGAGGAAGATAGGGTCAACAAAAAAGAGTTTCAAGAGGTCTACAAACTACTGCACACATAGGGTATTTTTTGTACTAGGCCAATGGTTTTCACATAAATTATGAAATATAGTGCTAGGAAAAAAATTAGGGAAGACAAAAAATCATAATGTAAAATCAGTTAAGATGGAGGGATTTGATAGAAAAATATTATTAGATGTTTGTATAGATGACTGGAACATCAATGACATATTGGTTGAAACAAGCATGGAGGTTAATATCCTCACTATGGATTCTTGGAACAAAATGGGATGATCAATGTTGCATCCATCACCACATGTATTGTTCGTGCCAAAAAAAACATGAGTACTGCCTATTAGGGTCCTAAAAAAATTCATCATTAGTATAAAACTGGCGAAAACATATAATTTTCAATTCCTACTAGGAAGGTCTTGGTGCTATACAAATAATGTTGAATTAAAATTCAAGAAATAATATGTCAACTTTGAGAATGAATCCTAGTGTATAATATTTACATTGGACCCAAAACATAGTACACCATATGTAGAAAATGTGGAATAATATGAATATTTGGAGCACATATACAACATGCCAGCTACATGTCTATAAAACTATGAACCTACACCTGAAGGTGAAATTGTGAGAGTGAGGAAGCACGAGGATCAAGAATGAATACATGCACATCAAATAGTTTTCACTCGAATTGAGACATGAAGTGGTTCCAATATGAAAGCAATAATTCAATCACAAGAATGTGCATGCAAAAAAAATAGGTCCACCCATACTTATAGATCAAAATGAAAAGGTACAAATAGGAGTGTTATGTAACTCCCAATGCAAGACCCATCATACCTCCATAGGGGAGAAGAGGAGTTACAATAAAAAATAGAATGTAACTCTTGTATGATGCACACTGACACATATGACATATTCTATGAAAAATCTGTCATATAAGTCCCAATGACACCTAATGACCTATGATATCACCTAAGTAAAATGAATCACCTTGTGAGGTGTAAATTCACCTAATTAATGAATAAAAGATTAAAAATCCCACTCACACTAACATTCCCCTTCATCATAACTTAGGATGAGGTAAGGCATGTCAAAAAAATAAAAATAAATAGGTCCCAATCACTATGTCTGATGAGGTACCCATGTGTAATAAAATATCTCAAGTAATGGAGGAAAATCTAGTGGGAAAAACATCGACTTACAAGAGATAGAAGACCCCCCTAAAAAAATAATAAATATACATCAAATGGGTCCCACAAACTAAATTCATGATAAGGTACCCATGTACAAAGTGCACTCTTTCTACAAGAAGAAGATGAGGAGAAGGGAAATGCTATCCAACCTCCCAAGAAGATGAACCTGTCGAAACCCACCCTGTACCAAATGAAAAAAAAAAAGATCCCAGGAGTAACTAGGTGTTGTTCCCATTCAAATAAAAATGCTCCATATGTGAGTTAGAAGTGCCAACTACTCCATGAAGGGATGGGGAATCTAAAGCAGCAATGAAGAAGGAAGGTGAAATGTCCTGTAACTATATAGAAGTAGAGTACCCGATGTCTGATGAGTCCTGAATCAAGGTGCTTGCTCCCTAAAAAGTATGTAGTGGACTAGATGTATGTGGATCGAGAAATAACTCCTCAAGATGTGGTAGGTGATAAGTGGATAGTGGAGGTGGTTCCCCATCACTATGGAAATCAACTATTCTAGAAGATAAGTTATCATCATTAGAAGTGTGCTTGACCTTTTAAATGTCATCAAGTCTAGCTGAGTTAGATGAAGAATCTTAAGGAGGCACAAAGTGAAAAAAGGAGTAAAGCCAAGTGTGATGATCAATTGTACTAACTATAATGATAGTGTCACTATCTAGCTCTCTAACATAAACAAAATCTGGAGTGAACTCAACCCTGTGCCCTGACCAAGGTGAGTAATTTGATAAATTGGAAGGAGATTAGTTGTAAATGAAGGAATACTAAGCACATTTTTAAATGCTCCAATGTTCATTTTAATATACCCTCTCCCAAAAACCAGTGTAGAAGTCTCGTCACCCAACCGAATAGAATACATGTCTCATGGCTCTAATGAAGAAAACTCTATGTCTGTCAAGGACATATGATGAGATGCATCTAAATCAATAACCCATGTAGGAGTAGGTGACACAACTGCAACTAAATCTCTTCCCTTTGTTTTCTCCTTAGTTGCTTCTTTTTCTTTTTCTTTTTCTTTCCCTTTCCCCTTTCCATTTTATTTTTCCTTATAACATCCATGTGTTAATGAAGGTGGTGTGAGAGACTTAGGAACTCCTATGTCATTCTTCTCAAGAATACTTATGAAGAGGTCAATATTCTTATTCAAACATTTTTCTTCATCATGTCTGCCATTGCAATACCTACATTTGATCCGTTCTTTGTGAGGATTAGAACTAGAAGAGGAAGTGGAAGAGTTATATTTGGTGGATTGTTCCTCTTTGTTCTCATGACCCTTGTTGTTTCGTTTCTTCTCTTTTGAGGCCTTCGGTTTTTCATGACCCACATTGAGAGCATGGGTTTTTTTAGATTTTAGTGAACTTGTTTAAATTATTTTATCATGTTCCCTAATCAAATCAATAATAAACTCATCAAAGGAGGGCATAGTCCAACTTACACCAAGTTCCCTTTTTGTAGCATGGGAGGTAGAGACAAAAACATAATAGTTGAGACTGTGAGGATGAAAATAATGAGTTGTGAGTCCTTTTTGTCAATTCCACAATATTTTAGTTGTAATCTTATAGATTTAAACTTAGTGAAGAAGTCCTGAATGGTTTTAAAACTACTATGGATGAGACCAATCAACTCATTTTCCAGTTCATGCCCTCTCATTTAATCCTATTTCCCAAAAAAAATTCTAAGGAATCCCAAACTTCCTTAGGCGTATTGAATAAAGTAGTATGAAAGTGTAGATCTAGTGACATAGAAAGGCATAAAAACTCATAAGTTTCATCACATTTTTCGAACCATTTCTATTTGTCTACAACATTTGTTGGTTTAACTTGCAAATCCATAGTTATTCGGTAAAAATTTTGTTTTTGCAAGGCAAGAGTTACAACATTTTTCCATTGATGATATTTAAATGGGGTAAGAAAATGAAACTAATTGAGATCCATAGTAGATAAGAGTGAGAAAAAGAGATGGCAGAAATAAAGAAACCACACAAAATAAAAACCCCCCTGATTGCGACACTTTATAAGTAGTGCGTTGATTACACCCAAGTGTTTGTGCAACGTAAAACAATTGGTCACTCATCTTATAATTGGAAAAATATCACACATGTGTGGAGACTACAATAAGCTCAGTCATGTGCAACAAATCACAGTAACAAACACAAAAGAAAGAAAAGAAGGGAAGGCTAAGAATAAAGCTCTCTTTCCGCAAGGTTGTGGTGGATGCACTCACTAACCCACAAGAAAAGAAGAGTGCTTACAATGAAGAGTAGAAAAGGAAGGGGCTCAGAAAATTCCAATAAACCTATTTTGGAACAAAAAAGGATAGTTTTTCCCTTTAAAATTAATTTTTTTCTTAAATATTATACTAGGATTAATTAATATAAATTAAAAAAGAAGGAAAATTGTAACCCTTTTAGAGGGTGAGATCGCTAGCTCAGCTCGGTGTGCTGGTTGGTTGGCAGCCCAAGCTGGTCAGAAGGCACGAGTTGTTGGCGAGTTGTATTGGAAACTGAGTTAGGGAAAGTTGTGGAGCGGGGACCAAGTTGAGCCATGTGTTGAATATCTTTCATGAGGTGCCAAGTTAGGGTGGATAAACAATGAAGATTCCATGTGCTGAGTTGTTGGGAAAATCTTAGGAAATTAATGTTTACATGGGTATTTATGAGGTAGTAAATTATGGTGTGGTAGATCATTAGTAGGTTAGTTGATTAAATATGTTGTTATAAACAATATATTTTTATAGTTATATGGTTGTATCATTACAACCGTAAAAGATTTAAACGGGTAAGTTGTTTAGATGACTTACTATTTTTTAATAAGTGGTTTTCCTATTTGTATGGCTATATATTAGCCTTTCTTACATTGTAAAATTACAGCAGTGGGATTAACAGATTATAGTTTTTTTGTTGTGCAAAATTGGTTTATTCTCCATATTTGGTATCAGAGTAGGTAGTTTCTGTGTCTATTATGAAAGGATAGAATTTTAGATGGGTGTTTCACTTATTCTATTGCCCTCATTTATGGATTTCTAATCTGAAAAATTATGTGTAATTTTGGTTTGCAAAGTTTAATGTAGTTTTATATGTATTGTGGTATGAATATTTGGAGAAAAATTCACACTACTTCGTTTAGTACTCTTATGTTTCCATAACATTGCACATCACACAACGAGAGCTCTAGGGACCACATATGCACTCAAGTTACATCCTCAAAGATTTATATTTGTAAACTGTGTTGGTTGTAGATCATATATTTGGTCAAATATGCAAAGGGATTGATATTGCACGCATCACATATACATTTATAGAATCCATTTTGGTTCATATGCATCTACATCTACCATGACATTAGCTCTAGAGCAGACATCCATAGTTCTCTAGATGGTGAAGAGCTTCAGACATATGTTTGCATTAATATATTAATCTAGACTTGTGTTGAATGCCCCCTTGATGTCGTAGTTCTATAGACTTGTGTTCTGTTAATTTATGTTTTATTTTATGAGATACATACGTCTGCTCCAGTCAAGTTAGAATTTTTTGATCTGTTGTAAATTTTTGATAGGAAATACAAGATTGATCTTTGTTGTAGTCAAATCCTATGTTGTGGAACTTGATGGAACATCCTGTGTTTCCTTATTATTAATGGCTCAACTCCTGATCAGTAGGTATCCCCAAATCTAAAATGGGCTATATCTATGAGATTTTCAATTCAATGTTCAACTCAAAATTCCCTACTGATCGATTCCTATCAATAGAAGGATGTATTTGATCTGCATGTCACCGTAGATTGTTTTTGTTTATTGCGTATATGTTTTGTTTAGTTTGTTAACAAAATCATTATGTGTGATCTAGTCATTCGGTAAAATTTATCAAATAGTTAAATTTAAAAAAAATTCAATTTAATGTGATGTCTTAATCATGGTAAAAATAAGTCCTCTTGTTAATAGAATCATGATAGTCCATTATATATAATTTGTTTGTATTATCTATTCCACGTGTCTTTCCATCATTTGTTTATAGGTCAAGTTGTTTTTGGTCTCTATTATAAAGTGTCTTTGTTATCCACTTGTGTTGTCTCATAATATTATCTTATATAGTCCGCTCATTATTTTTGTAATTTTTTATAATGAGTTGAGAGTGTAGAATATTTTTATGTTGAGTCCTCCAATTTTCAATTAGTGTTTAGATTCATTATCTAAATTCATCAAAATCTGTGTCATTATAAAAAAAAAATCCTAAAAATAAAAAAATTGCCTCACGAACGCATTTCTGGTGTTACATGATGTCTGAAAAATAAATTGTTTCACATTGTGGGAGGGAAGAAAATAATAAGCTTAATGTGGAAACAAATTTTCTTCATGTTTGCATCCAGCTGAGTTAGCAACATCTTACTGGAGGATAGAGGCATCAGAGGTTAGAGGGTCAATCCATGACATCTCGTTAGTCACCAACGATGGGGCCACATGGAGTTGTGGTGGAATTTTGTTGTGTGAGTATTTAATGCTCAGTTGTATAGTGTTCCAGTTTTAGGTTGTGTGGTGTGGATTTTAGCGTGGTGTGAAAAATAAGAACATATGTGGTTTGTTCATGTTCACTTGTATGTGTTCTTATTCCTACAAAATTCCCCATTATAATAACATAGTGAAGAATAGATAACATAGTGAAATGCAAAATCATAAGTTTTGAAGAGGTTGAACATTCTGTAATGTCATAAAAATTTGCAGATTTAAAAGAATTTTTAGCATATAAATTTCAGATTTATTTTTTTAAAAAAGTATACATATGTCATTTTTTTTTTCATAAAACTTTTTAAATGTAAAAACACAACTAAATACTTCAGACTTAATGTATGATGCATAGCTATAATATTGCATATTTCTAAACAACCAAGACCTCCAAATGAAGACATTAAAATAAAAGAGTTCATGTTTTCAATATGGTAATCCTTCCTTTCTTTTTTTGTTTATAAGATTCTTGCAATAATGAAGGCAAAACTTCCTTAAAAATGACTAAAGTTTACAAGTAGCATCAAGTACAAAATAGGTATTTACAAGAAGGGCAAATCTTCACAAAGCCACATTTGAAGAGATAAAATGAAGGTAATGTCCTCAAAAGATGAAGATGTCCAAGAGGACCAAGATGACAAGGAGGCTACAACTATCTCCAAACTTGAATGTTCTTCCAAGGATGCTGAAATAAGAGACAAGGCTTGTTTACCACCCAACCAATAGGCATCATCACATGCCTTTCGATGGTTGGAAGTCATGCTAGCCTCCCCCAAGCCCATGGGAGAGAGAAACAAACTTCCACAATGTGCACAAGTATAATGGGGATAAAACACAACAAGAAATACATATGACCATTTAAACACTTAGACATACTACACATGGTAAAACAACAACATGAGGAGAACAAGGTCAACCTCACAAAGGGGGAAGAGAAGAAATAGGATGCCCAAAGCAAAGGAAATGTCCAACCATAGGAACACCAACAAAAGCATGTTTACAAAACTCCTTATTCCTCCTAATCATTCATCCTCCTTATTCCTCCTTTATGTCATAGAAATCCTTCTTGGGAGGATTTTCAAACCCAAAAGGGTTTTCTCACCAAGAATGGGGAAAGGTTCAAGCCATATGAACCTTTCTCCCACCTTAAACCATATGAGGGGATGAGAAGGGACCTTCATGGCTTGACCAACAAGAGGAAAATCCTTCTCTCTTCCGCTACATTCTCCAAAAAACCATCAATCCAAATGATGGTGGAGAGGAAAACAAAAGAAAACAACAAAGTAACAAAACAAACAAACTACATTTCAACAACCAATTTTAATGCAAAATGGGTCGCATTCTTCTCCAGTATGGTCAAAAATGTTAGGGCATGGGTTTGTAAGGACCTTCATGCTGTTTTTAATGCATTTTTTTTCAATGAGGAATGGCTCCCACGTGTTTTCACGTTTTCTCTCTCCTGGGCTCGACCTATGTTGCTTAATATAGTAATCTCGACTTGTTTGAAGCCCCCTTGATGTGTTTTAGTTCATAGCACTTGTGGTTGTTAATTTATGTTTTATTTTATGACGATACATACGAGGCTTCAGTCAAGTTACGAATTTTTTGCTATTCTATTGTAATTTTGATAGGAAATACAAGATTGTTGATCGTTGTTTTTGTAGTTCAAATTCCCTATGTGTGGAAAACTTGATGGACACATCCTTGTGTTCCTGATATTAATGGCTAACTCCTGATCAGGAGGTATCCCAAATCTCAAATGGGCTATATCTATGAGATTTTCAATTTCAACGTTCAACTCAAAATTCCCTACTGATCGATTCCTATCAATAGAAGGATGTATTTGATGTGCATGTCACCGTAGATTGTTTTTTGTTTATTGCGTATATGTTTTGTTTAGTTTGTTAACAAAATCATTATGTGTGATCTAGTCATTCGGTAAAATTTATCAAATAGTTAAATTTTAAAAAAATTTCAATTTAATGTGATGTCTTAATCATGGTAAAAATAAGTCCTCTTGTAATAGAATCCATGATAGTCACTTATATATTAATTTTGTTTGTATTATCTATTCCACGTGTCTTTCCATCATTTGTTTATAGGTCAAGTTGTTTTGGTCTCTATTATAAAGTGTCTTTGTTATCCACTTGTGTTGTCTCATAATATTATCTTATATAGTCCGCTCATATTTTTTGCAATTTTTTATAATGAGTTGAGAGTGTAGAATATTTTTATGTTGAGTCCTCTAATTTTCAATCTAGTGTTTAGATTCATTATCTAATTTCATCAAAAATCTGTGTCATTATAAAAAAAAATCCTAAAAATAAAAAAATTGCCTCACGAACGCATTTCTGGTGTTACATGATGTCTGAAAAATAAATTGTTTCATATTGTGGGAGGGAAGAAAATAATAAGCTTAATGTGGAAACAAATTTTCTTCATGTTTGCATCCAGCTGAGTTAGCAACATCTAAAAAATTATGCAGATTTAAAAGAATGCTTAGCTTATAAATTTCAGATTTATTTACAAAAAACATATACATATGCCATTTCTTTTTTCTATATTAAAACTTTTTAAAGGTAAACACAACTAGATACTTCAGATTTAATGTATGATGCATAGCTATATTATTGCAGATTTATAAACAAACAAGACCTCCAAATGAAGGCATTGAAATAAAAGAGCATCATGATTTCAATATGATAATCCTTCCTCCTTTTTTTTTTTGTTTACAAGATTCTTGCAATAATGAAGAAAAAACTTCTTTAGCAAATGACTTAAGTTTACAAGTAGCATCAAGTACAAAAATAGGTATTTACAAGAAGGTAAAGCTTCACAAAGCCACATTTGAAGAGATAAAATGAAAGTAATGTCCTCAAAAGATAAAGATGACCAAGAGGACCAAGATGGCAAGGAGGCTCCAACTATCTCCAAACTTGAATGTTCTTCCAAGGATGCTGAAATAAGAGACAAGGCTTGTTTACCACCCAACCAATAGGCATCATCACATGTCTTTCCATGGTTGGAAGCCATGCTAGCCTCCCCCAAGCCCATGGGAGAGAGGAAAAAACTTCCACAATGTGCACAAGTATAATGGGGATAAAACACAACAAGAAATACATAGGACCATTTAAACACTTAGACATACTACACATGGTAAAACAACAACATGAGGAGAACAAGGTCAACCTCACAAAGGGGGAAGAGAAGAAATAGGATGCCCAAAGCAAAGGTGTCCAACCATAGGAACACCAACAA
Source organism: Taxus chinensis (assembly GCA_019776745.2). Taxonomy (NCBI): domain Eukaryota; kingdom Viridiplantae; phylum Streptophyta; class Pinopsida; order Cupressales; family Taxaceae; genus Taxus; species Taxus chinensis. The sequence continues at coordinate 657,471,453 of CM034149.1, read as the reverse complement.
AAACATGTTTACAAAACTCCTTATTCCTCCTAATCATTCATCCTCCTTATTCCTCCTTTATGTCAAAGAAATCCTTCTTGGGAGGATTTTCAAACCCAAAAGGGTTTCCTCACCAAGAATGGGGAAAGGTTCAAGCCATATGAACCTTTCTCCCACCTCAAACCATATGAGGGGATGAGAAGGGACCTTCATGGCTTGACCAACAACCATGAGGTTTGAGAGGGAAATCCCTCTCTCTTCCCCTACATTCTCCAAAAACCATCAATCCAAATGATGGTGGAGAGAAAACAAAAGAAAACAACAAAGTAACAAAACAAACAAACTACATTCTCCATACAACTTTACAACACATCATTTCACACACATTATTTTATTGACCATTGCATAGTTAACAAGATAAGAACAACTAGGAAAGAAAAGGATTAATAATCCTACCTCTACAATGCTTTCCAAGACTCTAAGATTTTTCCCTTTGTCCAAGCAAACTTCCAAGCTCCCAAAATTCTCCAAGTTCTCCAAAAAAAAAGAGCCAAGAAGACCCCTTCCTTCCACATGAGGAAGAATAAGAAGAGGAACCCAAAAGTTTCCTCACCAATGGGAAGGTGACAAGTGTCACCCCCTCTCCTCCCATGAGTCAAAGATTCCAAAAACCAAATAAGTAAAAGTAAACTCACCTTTTAGCCCTTATCACCCAAAATACTAAAAACGAAAAATAAAACAAAGTGGAGCAACTTTTAACAATTACACACAAACCAACCATCTTACATGGATGGTGACTAAGGAGGGAAAAATGGGAGGGAAACTCCCTCCAAACCTTGGAAATAAGCCCCCCTACCTATTAGGTAGGGTCCAAGGGCCCATTTTCATGCTAAGGGAACTCCCAAACTCAAAAGGGGTCCCTAAAAATGCCTAAAATAACCCAATTTCGGGTTTGGCATACTTGGGCACAAGGGTAGAGGGTGTGGGGTCCACCCAAGGTTCACATGTGGTCCCCAATCCCTTCTACCAACACACACACACTTACCCAAAACCATCACTTAAATTAAGATGAGATCATTAAACCCCTAAACTAGTTTACTTAATAAAACACACCCTAAACATAATTAATTTTACAAGACATAAATACATTACAATTGAGGGTTCACCCATGGTGCCCAATTAATACACCTATTCTAAGGCCTCAAACATTTAGCATGGTTAAGACTCAGCCTGTGGGCCGCTTGTGCACAATTGCGTAGCCGCCCTGAAACCCATGCTCTCCTATACCTGTCACCTGCACACTCATTGCACACATTAACCGCATCTGTCCAATATAATAAACATCATCTACACATCACAAATTTAATCAAACTTATAATTTCCTAACATCATTATACAATTGATAGTGCAATGCATACAATTATACACATAGTTCGCCATGAATCATCCACAGATAAAATTACAACGACATACACTTAGGCTAGCATGAGATTACCATTATTAAATCCATAAAACTATATCATTAATCAAATCGACCACAAGAAATCAACATCTAACCAATAAATCTCACTATCATGTACCCATGTTAGTGTCATCAACATCACAAGAAATATATCAATATACGAATCTAGTCCAATTGGCGCTACGCACCCAAAATACCATAATGTCCATGAGGATAAAATAACATAGCAAAATGTCTAAAATCTATCAGAGTCTCAATCAAAACATGTCTATGCATAAAGGAACCAACAAATAACTGGAGCTATAAAAATGTGGGCACTACATCCCCCTCTCCTAGAATTAGACTTCCTCCTGGAAGTCATTGGAAGAGATAGGGATATCTAGCCCTTAGTGGTGTAGCATCCTCCCAGGTAGCTGATGACTCGTCATATCGGTCCCACTGCACTCTAACCTGGTCCAAATCTTGACCCCGAAGGGCCAACCTCCAGTGCTCCAGTATGCGTACGGGCTCCAATCTCCACTGCCCTCCGTCCTCTACCTGTAATGCCGACCAATCCAAAACATGAGAAACATCTGGTACATATCTACGAAGTACAGAAACATGAAAAACATCGTGGGCCCATGCAAGGCATGGTGGCAAAGCTAGATGATAGGCAACTGGACTGATGACCTCAAGAATATCAAAAGGCCCCACAAAACGAGGCGATAGCTTAGAACCCTTTCCATAATGGATCGGACTCTTATGAGGATGAACCCTCAAGAAGACTTTGTCACCCACTGAGAAGTGACGATCAATCCTCTTGGTGTCTGCATACACCTTCTGGCGTGCTCTAGCCTGCTCAAGACGTTGTCTAATCAGAACAACCTGCTGCTCTAAATCCTGAAGATACACTGGTCCCAGAATAATCCTGTCATCCAGTCTGTCCCAACTCAAGGGTGTCCTGCAAGGTCGACCATACAATGCCTGATAGGGAGCCATGCCAATGGAGCTATGATAACTGTTGTTGTAGGAAAATTCAACTAAATGCAAATAATCTTCCCACTTCTTTTGTTGGTCCATCACATACATCCTCAACATGTCCTCAAGAACCTGATTAACTCTCTCTGTCTGCCCATCTGTCTCTGGATGATATGCCGAACTGAAATTAATATGTGTACCCAAAGCATCCTGAAAAGAAGTCCAGAAAATTGATGTGTAGATGGTATCTCTGTCATTGATGATCGTCTTCGGGATCCCATGCAATCTAACAATGTCCTCCATAAACACTTTGGCGATGGCCTGTGCATTATAGGTGACCTTGGTTGGTGAGAAATGCGCAACCTTGGTCAACTTATCCACAGTGACCATAATGGCATCATGACGATAAGAGGACATAGGAAGTCCTACTATGAAATCCATGGAGATCACATCCCATTTCCACTTGGGAATGTCATGAGGGTATAAGAGTCCTGCGGGATGAGAATGCTCTGCCTTGACTCTCTGACACTCAAGACAACGTGCTACAAAATCTGCTATGTCCCGATGAAGACCCGGCCAATAATATAACTCTCTCAAATCAGCATGCATCTTCTTCACTCCTGGATGTGCTACGTATGGGGCTCGATGAGCCTCAGTAAGGATGAAACTACGTAGATCACCTGCCTTAGGCACATAAATGTGCCTATGGAACCAAAGCAAACCATTAGACTCTAACATGCATCCTGAATATCTACCCTCAAAAGAACCCTGAGAATCCAACATCTGCCTAGCACCCTCATAAAACCTGTCCTCTGGAAGATGCTCAAGAATCCTACCTCTCAAATCTGACTGCAGTGTCAATGAAGCAAGCACATTTCATCGTCTACTAAGTGCATCTGTAACAACATTTTCCTTTCCTTTGATATACTGTACCTCCATGTCATACTCACATAGGAACTCCATCCAACGCCATTGATGAGCGTTGAGGTTCGGCTGAGAGAAGATATGCTGTAAAATACAATGATCTGTCCTCAAGATGAAAGGTCTACCCAAAAGGAAATGTCACCAACGCACAAGTGCATGAACAACTGCTGCAAGCTCCAAGTCATGAGTAGGATAGTTAAGCTTGTAGTCCTTGAGCTTATGAGACTCAAAGGCTATAACCTAACGCTCCTGCATAAGGACTGCTCCCAAACCCTCAAGTGATGCATCAGTACAAACAACAAAATCCTCTGTCGGGTCTGGAACTGCTAAGATAGGTGTCGTGGTTAACCTTTCCTTAAGCAATTGAAAGGCCTGCTCACACTTTTCTGACCAGTCGAACTTCTTCCCTTTCCTCTGAAGGGAAGTAATAGGGTGAGAAATCCTAGAAAATTCCTACACAAACCTGCGGTAATACCCTGCTAAACCCATGAAGCTCCTCACCTCAGTGACTGATGTGGGTGCTGGCCAATCCATGATAGCCTGAATCTTAGAGGGATCTACAGAGATACCCTTTCCTGAAATAATGTGCCCCAAGTACTGAATCTCTGTCTGAAAGAAGCTACATTTTTCCAAGTTTCCAAACAACTTCTGCTCTCTCAAAATCTGAAGCACCTATCTCAAATGCTCCTCGTGTTCCTCCTCAGAATGAGAATATATCAAAATATCATCGAGGAACACTATGACAAAGCGATCTAGGAAGGTCCTGAACACTCCATTCATGAGGCTCATGAAGACAGTTGGGGCATTGGTCAAACCAAAGGGGACAACAGTGAACTCATAATGCCCATAACGTGTGCGAAAAGCTGTCTTATGAATATCTGCATCTGATATGCGCAACTGATGATACCCTGACTTGAGATCAATTTTGGAGAACACTCTAGCTCCCCGCATCTGATCAAACAAGTCATCAATCCTGGGGAGTGGGTAACGGTTCTTTATTGTGACTTTGTTGAGCTGTCTGAAGTCTACACAAAGCCTGAGAGAACCATCCTTCTTCTTCACAAATATGACTGGTGCTCCCCAAGGAGATACACTAGGTTGAATGAGACCCTTCTCTAACAACTCCTCTAACTGAATCTTGAGCTCATGAAGCTCTGAAGTCGTCATCCGATAGGGTGCCCTAGAAATTGGTGCGGAGCCAGGCACTAAGTCAATGGTGAAATCCACCTCCCTACTAGGTGGTAAACCTGAAGCTCTCCTGGAAACACATCTGCATACTCCCTCAAAACTACGTGATCATCAAGGGGTGAATGCTCTGGAGTACTGTCTGAATGATCACTGATAGTGATAGCAAACAACTGAAACCCTTACGCATGCTCCGCTTGAGTTGCTTAGCCGAGATCATACACAAGGAAATAGGTCTCTGCATCCCTGAAATCACAACTGCACTACCAAGATCATCCTGACACTCAATGACCTTCTTTCTGCAATCCACCTTGGCTCGATGAGCCTCGAGCCAATCCATACCCAACACTACCTGATAGGATCCTAAAGGAATAACTCGGAGGTCAAGTGTAGTAGAGAAGACTCCCAAATCAAGTACACAACTCTCCACATATGAGTCCACAACGAGTTTAGCCCCAGAGGCCAACTCAACCTGCCAACTATCTGGTTACCTAGCCACCACTAGCCCACACTGGTCCACTACAGAAGGAGATACAAAATAATCTGAAGCACCTGAATTAAAAAGTACTGAGACAGAAATACCCTTGATAGTACCTGTCGTCTCAATGACTGTGGCCTGATGCTCAGCCTGGCGGTTGTCAACCACTGCATATACACGATGGGCGCATCCCACGTCACCCACCATCTACTCAGATCTAGGAGCTCTCTGCATATCCATAGTAGTGGGCTTGTGCGGACACATATGCACATAATGGTCTGGAGCCCCACAAATAAAACATCCTCCTGTACCCCTCTGAGATGGGGTCCCTCCTGTACTCTGGCGAACTGAACCTGCCAGTCCAACCCTAGCAGACTGCTGCGAGCGGGCTGGCTGTGAGTGATGAGTACCCGGCCTCCTATCCCTAGATCCACCAAAACCACCTCTAGATCCACCTCACTGAAATCTCTGAGTCTGTCTACCCCTCTGATGCTGATGTCCCCGATGCTGTGTCTGCTGTGGTGGGTGCAGTGGAGCTCTTGATGCTGCTGGAGAAGACCAGAATCCTCCTCTAGGGGGTGGTGCTGCACCCCATGCCCTCTGACTCTGAAAGGCCTGTATCCTATCCTAGAACTTGCTCTTGTTTCTATCTCAGTGTTCCTATGCCTTGGTCCTATTCTCCTCAGCCAAGTAGGCCTTCTCAACGGCCTTCTCAAGCATGGGAGGAGATAACATCCTAACAGCTCCTGCTATATCTACATTCAGGCCCCAAATGAACCTGTTTACCTGCAATTTCTCGTCTTGTAGGTAGTCTACATATTGCAAGAGATCCAAGAACCTGCTCTCATACTGTGCCACTGTGCCAGAGCCCTGTCGTAAGTCATGAAACTCATCGATCCTCTTTTGCACAAAATCCTCTGACATATACTAGGCCCTGAAACCGCTCCTCAAATAACTCCCAGGTCATTGTATCTCGAGTCAAATGGAGCTTCCGCTCCTCATTCCTCCACTAAATGCCTGCTGAGTCTTGGAGGAGGTATATGGAAAACCTGGCTTTGACATTACTCTCATGAGAGTGCAAGCCAAAGCAGCTATCCAGGCTAAGGAGCCAGGACTCTGCCCCAAAGCCATCTGTCGAACCAGTAAAAGTAGGTGGTTGAAGGCGAAGAAGGTCTCGAATCACAATGCCTGTGTCTTGATCCTAGCGATGTGGTCTAACAGGTGAAAGGGGTCGCCTATCTCCAAATGGTCCCTCGAGGTTGTGTGATCGGCTGCAACGAAACGAGGCCATCCTCTCACCAAGGATGGAAGGGCTGCGTGACCTCTCTCGTCTCGGGGTATCGTGCTCAGGTGGCTTTGAACGTGTGCATCCTTGCCAATCAACTCCTCGTCTCCCAACTGAATGTCCTCCTCTCTCGGCTCCTGCGGTGGTGGAAGGCGCTCCTGCACGACGCCTATCAGCTACTGCAAGGTCTCTAATATCTGAGGCCCAAAATCGAGTGTCTAGTGGCTCCCACGTAGGTGCACTACGTCCCAAGCCTCTAGCCGATCGTCCCCTCTTGGGTGCCATCCTGAACCCGAGGTAAAAAAAATAACATAAATAAACAAAAAAAAGTTTATAAACCCCCCCCCCCCTTTTTTTGCGGAAAGCATTTTTAATTATTATTATTATTGTTATTAATTATATAATGTAACACCAGATGCAATGCCCCTTCCTGTTAATAATTAATTTATATTAATCATTAATTTACCTGAAATAAATAAACACTAGCCTAATGATAATTTAATTATTTTACTCTATTAAGCTCCCTAGGGTCATAAGTAAAAGTTTACACCCCTTGTAAATAATTAGTCTTCCCCCCCTTTTATTAATTTTCCCTACACACCCCTTTAAATTTAATTTGTTTTCACCCTTTTAATCTAGTCTACCCCCACACCCCTCTTAATTTATTTTTCCAATCCCATTAATGCCATGACTTAAAGAAAAGTAGGATTGACTATGGAGCCCTAGGATCAAATCAAATCTAAGCCCTTGATATCAAACATTACCCTAAATTTTGCCCTAAATATCCTATATATTTTCTTTTCTTTTCCTTCCTTTCTCCTCTTCTGTTTCATCTTGTTTTGTGTTTCTCTTATTTTATTTTCTTTGTTATCATTATTGTGCAGGTTGAAGAGCTATGTGAATTTGACTTCATGGAGGTTTCTAAACCATATACCTATTTTTTTGTGATTAAAGGATCTAAGAGAATATTGACCGCCCTCCCCCCTCTTTTTTTTGCGGTTTTATGCATAGAGAGAGAGCGGCGGCTTTTTTTTTTTTGAGACAACACAGGGGGAAAAAAATGGGGTTGGGCGGTGCGAGGGGGGAGAAAGGGTTTGCATAGGTAGTGGCGTGGGGAGGGGCAACATAGGGAAGAGGCAGGGGGAAGTTTTTGTGGAGGAATCCACATGCGACAATGGGGACAGAGGTGTGGCGTGCAGGGTCGGGGGAAGGATTGGAGTTTGGCAGCGGCTATGGGTTTGCGGTGGTTGTAGCGGCAACAACAGTGAGAAACACGGGGAGGTTTGCAGACCAGTGGACAATGTGGGGAGACAACATGGGGGCAACGTGGAGGGGGTCCGCAGGGGTGGCGCAGGGAAACAGCGCATGGAGGGAGGCGTGGCGGACAGGGGGACAACGTGGGAGTGGGGCGGCAGGGTGGAGTAGGGGGAGGCATAGGGGACAGTGCAGCCTGGTGCGAAGGGCAGGGGGTGGGGAGGGGGTTCGGCCCCTCCCACAGCCTTTTCTTTTCTTTTTTTTTGTTTATTTTATTTTATTTTATTTTATTATATAAAAACAAGTTTTTTCTTATATATGTTAAGAAAAAATAAAATAAAATTACAGTTGTATATATATATATATATATATATATATATATATATGATATATGCAGAATATATTTACATATATCAATAACCAAATTGTATTAAATGAGGTAAACATACTATATTACAAAGAAATGTCAAACTGTAATTAATCTCTTTTGTTGAGTAGAATGTATTTACCCCCAAAAAAAATTAAAACTATTTATCAATTTTTTTGTATGGGGAGCGAACATTCTAAACTGCATTCTATTCACTAATAAAGACATTTCATTAAGTATCAATACTAAGAAAAACAATTTAAGTAATGCAAATCTTTTTTATTTTCAGAATACATACAATGGCAAGTAGGATAATGTTTTTCATACAATGTCAATCCTAATCTTCATGAACACTAACTTTCCTTCAATGTAATAGCTAAGAATTAATGCATATTTCCACAAGAGGGAGATCCAACAACAAGTAGAAAAACAAAATATTTTCTTATAGTACTAAAGCATCCTTCCAATAAACAAACTTTCCTTTCAAAGAAGTTTAATTTATTTATTTATTTTTAACAAAGCAATAAGATAACATAAAACAAAAATTACCCAAAGAGTCTGTGTGTTTGAACCACGCTCTGATACCAAAATGTAATGCCATAAAAAAATGCAGATTTAAAAGAATGTTTAGCTTATAAATTTTAGATTTATTTTTAAAAAAAAGTATACATATGCCATTTCATTTTTTTTATAAAACTTTTTAAAGGTAAACACAACTATATACTTCAGATTTAATGTATGATGCATAGCTATATTATTGCAGATTTCTAAACAAACAAGACCTCCAAATGAAGACATTGAAATAAAAGAGCATCATGATTTCAATATGATAATCCTTCCTTCCTCTTTTTTTTTGTTTACAAGATTCTTGCAATAATGAAGGGAAAAAATTCTTTAGCAAATGACTTAAGTTTACAAGTAGCATCAAGTACAAAATAGGTATTTACAAGAAGGTAAAGCTTCACAAAGCCGCATTTGAAGAGATAAAATGAAAGTAATGTCCTCAAAAGATGAAGATGACCAAGAGGACCAAGATGACAAGGAGGCTCCAACTATCTCCAAACTTGAATGTTCTTCCAAGGGATGCTGAAATAAGAGACAAGGCTTGTTTACCACCCAACCAATAGGCATCATCACATGCCTTTCCATGGTTGGAAGCCATGCTAGCCTCCCCCAAGCCCATGGGAGAGAGGAAAACTTCCACAATGTGCACAAGTATAATGGGGATAAAACACAACAAGAAATACATATGACCATTTAAACACTTAGACATACTACACATGGTAAAACAACAACATGAGGAGAACAAGGTCAACCTCACAAAGGGGGAAGAGAAGAAATAGGATGCCCAAAGCAAAGGTGTCCAACCATAGGAACACCAACAAAAGCATGTTTACAAAACTCCTTATTCCTCCTAATCATTCATCCTCCTTATTCCTCCTTTATGTCAAAGAAATCCTTCTTGGGAGGATTTTCAAACCCAAAAGGGTTTCCTCACCAAGAATGGGGAAAGGTTCAAGCCATATGAACCTTTCTCCCACCTCAAACCATATGAGGGGATGAGAAGGGACCTTCATGGCTTGACCAAAAACCATGAGGTTTGAGAGGGAAATCCTCTCTCTTCCCCTACATTCTCCAAAAACCATCAATCCAAATGATGGTGGAGAGAAAACAAAATAAAACAACAAAGTAAAAAAACAAACAAACTACATTCTCCATACAACTTTGCAACACATCATTTCACACACATAATTTTATTGACCAATGCATAGTTAACAAGATAAGCACAATTAGGAAAGAAAAAGATTAAGAATCCTACCTCTACAATGCTTTCCAAGACTCTAAGCTTTTTCCCTTTGTCCAAGCAAACTTCCAAGCTCCCAAAATTCTCCAAGTTCTCCAAAAAAAGAGAGCAAAGAAGACCCCCTTCCTTCCACATGAGGAAGAATAAGAAGAGGAACCCAAAAGTTTCCTCACCAATGGGAAGGTGACAAGTGTCACCCCCTCTCCTCCCATGAGTCAAAGATTCCAAAAACCAAATAAGTAAAAGTAAACTCACCTTTTAGCCCATTATCACCCAAAATACTAAAAACGAAAATAAAACAAAGTGGAGCAACTTTTAACAAATACACACAAACCAACCATCTTACATGGATGGTGACTAAGGAGGGAAAAATGGGAGGGAAACTCCCTCCAAACCTTGGAAATAAGCCCCCCTACCTATTAGGTAGGGTCCAAGGGCCCATTTTCATGCTAAGGGAACTCCCAAACTCAAAAGGGGTCCCTAAAAATGCCTAAAATAACCCAATTCCGGGTTTGGCATACTTGGGCACAAGGGTAGAGGGTGTGGGGTCCACCAAAGGTTCACATGTCGTCCCCAATCCCTTCTACCAACACACACACACACACCCCAAAACCATATCTTAAATTAAGATGAGATCATTAAACCCCTAAACTAGTTTACTTAAATAAAACACACCCTAAACATAATTAATTTTACAAGACATAAATACATTACAATTGAGGGTTCACCCATGGTGCCCAATTAATACACCTATTCTAAGGCCTCAAACATTTAGCATGGTTAGGACTCATCCTGTGGGCCACTTGTGCACAATTGCGTAGCCACCCTGAAACCCATGCTCTCCTATACCTGTCACCTGCACACTGTATTGCACACATTAACCGCATCTGTCCAATATAATAAACATCATCTACTCATCACAAAATTAATCAAACTTATAATGTCCTAACATCATTATACAATTGATAGTGCAATGCATACAATTATACACATAGTTCACCATGAATCATCCACAGATAAAATTACAATGACATACACTTAGGCTAGCATGAGATTACCATTATTAAATCCATAAAACTATATCGTTAATCAAATCGACCACAAGAAATCAACATCTAACCAATAAATCTCACTATCATGTACCCCTGTTAGTGTCATCAACATCACAAAAAATATATCAATATACGAATCTAGTCCAATTGGCGCTACGTGCCCAAAATACCATAATGTCCATGAGGATAAAATAACATAGCAAAATGTCCAAAATCTATCAGAGTCTCAATCAAAACATGTCTATGCATAAAGGAACAAAAAGATAACTTGAGCTATAAAAATTTGGGCACTACACAGTCAGATGTGTTCATGTTCATGCCTAGGTTTATGGTTAGCCTCTGAAAAACCATTTAAGGTTGTTCAGATGTGTTTTTATTTGAGTTCCCACATTGCTAGGTTAGATGTGTTCCATAGAGTGTTTGGTTGATAACCAAATGATTCCTGAGTGTGTTCCCATCCTCATTACTCAGATGTGTTCCCAATAGCGCATGATTTATAAGAAGTTGATGTATTCCTTCTTATACCTTCAGTTCGAGTGTTATACCAAGATCATGAGCAAGCACGTGCGGCAGGTTGCAGAGGAAGTGTGAAAGTTCTTTTGCTACCATGTAAACATTAAAGGGGGGAATGTTAGGAAATTAATATTTATATGGGTATTTATGAGGTAGTAAATTACAGTGTGGTAGATCATTAGTAGGTTAGTTGATTAAATATATTGTTACAAACAATATGTTTTTATAGTTTTATGGTTGTATTGTTACACCTGTAAAACATTTAAACGGGTAAGTTGTTTAAATGACTTCCTATTTTTTAGGAAGTTGTTTTCGTATTTGTATGGCTATATATTAGCCTTGTTTGCATTGTAAAATTACATCAGCGAGGATAACAAAATATATTTTTTGTGTTGTGCAAAACTAGTTTATTCTCTAGAGAAAAATGGTCGAACGATCAGGAGAAGACACCACGTGCCAACACGAGTAAGAAAACATGTTATGGATTACAACAACAAGCGCAAGGGAGGAAATCAATGTGGAAATCACTAATGTTAAACGATAAGCTGGTGACAAGTTAGAGAACTAATGATGGTTGTGATCTCCACGAGGAAAGTAAGAGGTGATCTCATGGAGAACACAACAGATAGGTATTAGAAGTAATGCACAAAGATGAATTTGTCATGGGAGGGTCAAATAAATTCATGGGGGAATGATAATACAAGAAAAAATTTAACACACAGGAGGCAAGGCTCAACATGGAGAGTAAGAACCAAGGCACAACGATGATCAATGGCTGAGTAGGATGACACAAGGAGGAGTTCAACACAGAGCGCTCAACATGGCAAGTATGTGGATACAACATGAGCTAAGCCTTCAACAAGGCACCAAATTGGGGAAGAACACGAGTCAAGCATGGAGCTAAAAGGTAGGAAACAAAACAAAGTAAGTTCAAAAGTATCTCGATGATAGAGTTGAGTGCAAGAAAAGGTGAGGGAGGAGAAATGAGTTGGGGCCGAGTTGGGCCCAAAAAGGAGCTTGACACAACTTTCAAAAAGCGCAAACCTACACTTTTAATCCCAAATTTGCAAATGAACACATGTATAACACACAAAAATAGCACACTATCCAAGCACAAAGTAAAGGATTAAAAAAACTTGCACATGAAACTAGAAAATCACAAAACAGAGAGTAGTAAGCAACAACCGTAGCGAGTGAAATGATTCTAAACCAAGAGATCTGATACATGTGAGAGTGAGGAATCTTGAGGATCAAGAAGGAATATGCCCACATCAAAGAAGTTACAATCAAACTGAGACATGAAGTAGCTCCAAGATGAAAGCAAGAATTCAATCATAAGAATGTGCACGCAAACAAAATTGGTGTACTCATATTCATAGATAAAAATGAAAAGGTTAAAATATGAGTGATGTGTAAATCCCAATGCAAGATCCATCATACCTCCATAAGGGAGAAGAGGAGTTACAATCCATAAATGGAATGTAACTCATGTATGATACACACTAACACATATGAGAGATTCCATGAAATAATTTGTCATATAACTTCTAATAACACCTAATGACCTATGATCTCACCTAAGTGAGATGGCTCACTTTATGAGGTGAAAATTCACCTAAATAATGAATCAAATATGAAAAATACCACTCACACTAACATAAATAACATGGGGTGATAACTAATTGATGTCTAATATAACTAGCATGACATGTGACAATTAGGAGCATGGTTTGTATGAATTAGTAGGGTGAGACTGTGGAACAATTGGAAGTGCATTGAAGTTCCCAATTATCTAAGTTTCTAACTATATTAGTAGAAGTATTGGAAGGATAAGTAAGGAGCACACCCAAAACCCACCAACTTTCCATGGAAGTGAAAATATATAGCATTTCATCAATGACATAGAATTTTATATGCAACCTGAAAAAGCATGAACTAAATGTTTAATATACTTGTTGAAGGGAATTACAACAAGATGGTGGGAAACACATAGGCTGAAGTTGACAATGTAGGTGGATGTACAAGAAGCTATGCACACTAGGTTTGAATGAAACAATGCAATGTGAAGATACCCCATCTACATTGGAGTCACTAGACCAAATGAACATCTTCAAAAGTGTGCAGAATTATGGACAACTACTGAAAAGGATAAAATAGAGATATGGACCCACACATTTTATCATGCATTACAAGCATGTGAACGTGTATGGTATGTCGGATGTGAGTTGTATAGAGATACAATTTCTTGGACAAAACTAAAACAAGGGTTTATACGTAATTTTTCTTTTACCTCATCAATTCCCCAACTAAATTACACCCTTCAATGTTTCAAAACAACAATATTTTAAGATTATGTCTTCATGGAAGAAAGGATTTTCGCACTACATAAGGATAAGGGGATATGAGTAACAAATACATTCAAGGAAGGATATTTGAAAAGTGAGGAAGATGATGAAGAATGGAAACACAAAAATTAGGTAGGTAAGAATGAGGAAAAAGTCATGTGACAAGTAGAGGATGAGGGCAACGACTATCATCTAAATATAGATGTATCACATGGATCTAGAGAGGTTATCTAAAAGAATAAACTAGGAAATTGACCACATAATGAACCATTCAAATCCATACAAATCAACATAAATAGTGAAAATGAACCAAAATTGGCAACAATTGGCTATTACTAGGGTGAATAGGAAATCATAAAGATTGTTGAGCTATTATGCAAGTATTATGATATATTCCCCAGAGGATACCATGAAATGAAGGGGTTATATGTATCTCTGGGAACAATGTAAATAAATTGTTTTACGTGGTTAAACTAGTCAGAAAGTTCCCATACCAAATGAACCCCAATTTACATGAAAATTTCAAACAAGAGATTAACAACATGTTGACCGTAGGAGTCATTATACCTATGGAAGATTTTGAATGGGTGATTCCTATGGTGATAATAATAAATAAAGATGGGTGAATATGAATTTGTGTGTACTAACGAGCCTTAAAATCAATATGCATAATTGAGAAATTTCCTACAGCTTTTACAAAATAAATTTTAGAAGGGGTCATAGGAAGGGAAATATACACCTTCATAGATGGATTTTCTAAATATCACCAGGTCAAAATTGTAGACAAAGATAGGATGAAGAAAAATTTTGTGACCAAATGGGGATCATTCACCTATACGGTCATGTCATTCGAACTAAAAATGTACCTGCAGTATTTCTACGCATTGTTGTAACCGTGTTTGAAGATTTCATCTTAAAGTTTCTTCACTTATACTTGGATGATTAGATGGTTTATGGATGGGTGTAGGGTCATTGCGATAATTTGAGACTCATGTTTGAGCATTGCAGACACCCAAATATTTCCCTCAATTTGAAGAAATGTGTGTTTACAACATCATTTGGTACCCTCTTAAGGCATATAAATGTGGAAATATCCTATAGTTAATCTAATATAGAACGACATGTAAATGTAATAAATAAATGCAATAAAGAAGTATGTGAATGACCCAAGAAAATATGAAAAATGAAATTCTAACCCTAATGTGTAAGAGAGAAGAGGAGAGAACTATGTTGAATATAAGATGCCTATGGGACTATATCACAGAGGTGAGTGGAAAATCTAGAAGTAGGAACAAATATGCAAGAGCTCCAAAAAGGATGGATATGGGTTGATTCTTTAGACAGTGGCACCTAGATAATGACCAGGACACCTACAGGAACTCTGGTCTGTCGAATGGGTAGCCTGGTCTATGTAAAGATCCGGGTTTGAGTTTTATAGGTATGATAGGTGGTCTGAAACCCTCGTTGTGTGTCACATCAAGTTCACTGCACTACTCCAAATGTTGTTGATACTCCAAGATAATAGAAAGACCTACAAGAAACCAAAAGATAAGTATCAAAACCCTAAAAAATACGAATGCAAATGAATGGGTTTGTATGACCTTGGCTACCACGACAGTGGGCTTACTAACCAAGCATTGCACTACATTTCGGACCCAAATGTAGTTCTGGTGAGTGTGTGCATAATGTGCCCTAGGTGTTCTTTTGTCAGTTACACTTTGTAAAGTAGCAAGCAATAACTATATGTATAAAATGTAGTAGAATGTGTGCATGGAATAGAATAGAATCCTCCCCCTATGTTATGTGTGATGCAGATTTCCTAGCCTTGTGCCTTGTGATGGAGCTATGTGGATGTAAGTGATATCTAATGCAATAGATGGATGTAACTCTAGATGGATGATAATAGTGACTAGTGCTTGGCCCCTCATTGTGGTTGCATAAATTTATATTTATAGGGTTCACTTGATCTAATTTTGTAATTAACCTTGAAATGGCCGACCACCAAAAAGATAAGAAGTTAAAATGACTAGAAATTTCACAAAAAGTGGTGGGAAATTTCAAGAAGGATCAGGGTGCCCATGGTGAAACCAGGGTGCCCACGGGTGCCCCAATTAGGGCTAAAATGACAGAAGATGATGAAAAAATTACTAGACATGTGTGTGGTGGAGGTCGGGAATGATGATAGAAATCAAATAAAAATGGCCAAGATACAGGGGTTAATTAGTAATTCCTTCACTCAAAAACCCTCTAAATAGTAGTATGAGACTTGGACTAAATAATGTCTAAAGTGCATGATTTTATGTCTACATTTGCCCCCACTTTATGTTGGTGAGAGGAAAGCTCAGTAACACAAAGTAGATAAATATGCATACGTGATTCCGATGTAGAGTAACAAAGAAGGTGTGTCGAAGGACTAGAACAAGCATGAAATGAAAAAAAATGATGGAGCATCAAAACTAAAGATGAAAATGTGCAAAAAGTGATGAGAGTGAACCTATGGTAAAATGCATGTGTTGTTTTTTATGTGTATAGTGTACTTGCATGGTTAGTATGCAAAGTGTGCTGCAGCGAAATGGTGTTGTTGATGTCATTTTTATTGCCCCCGTTTTTATTGCTTTTTTCTCATACAATCGGACTTGCAAGGAGAAAATGATAAAGTAGTCAAATATGTATGTGTGTGTGTGTGTAAAAGATGCATGTAAAAGTAAATTACCTAAAATGAAAATTGTAAATGGAACATGTGCACCTGATCCATGTTGAGAGAAAGAGTGTAGAAGGATATCATGTACTTTTGGGGTTATTATGGGCAATCTAGCACCGTAGGCCAAAGAAGTATAGGGAGGAATTTCTCTGACTCCTCTAACTTTTAACTACTTCCTTGAATGTGTGTGAAGATCTCTATACGTCCTCATTTTTTGGGTGACCTAATGCCACTGGCTGAAGTAGTGTAGGGGGGCACACCCACTATAACCTCCAAGCCTATAACTGCTTCCCAGAATGATAAGGACACCATGTCCTATAAAATCCATTGTGTATGGGGTTTGTGGATAGGTCTTAACTCACTCGTTGTGTGTAACCCTCAATGTCAAGGAAAAAAAGTGCACTAAATTGAACCGGTATAAATGTGTTGTGTTAGTATGTAAAACCCCAAATGATACCCCCCTCTTTGGGGGTGCATGCGATGTCGTTGATAGGAGAATGTGGCCCCAAAAGAGGACCAACCATATGTACTCTAAAAATTTACCTTATGGAGGGGGAAGGGAATTCACTTGGTAGAAGCAAAGGCACACCCACAAAAAAGAATGGCTATCCAAAGACAAGTGTTAGTAAAAGACAATCATGCATGTAGAAAGACAATGTGTAAGCTACGCAAACAGTGTGTAAACTACCAAGCAAATTAGTAAATGTAAACACACAGGAAGATCTAGTAAGCCGCACAAAATGTGGGTTGACAAATATGGGACATCAATGATAATGTCGTAAGAGATGCAAGGCCATTATGGTTCGTATACAAACAAATGAGTGTGCACATGAAACACAGGGAAAATCCCACATAGAAGAGAGTAAACAATGCCAGATAATGTAAAAAACAAGTATATAAGCAAAATATCCCTACATAACTAATGTTGCACATGAAACACTTGTTATCATGTTATATATATAACTAGTATTTCAAAATCATGTAATATCCAAGGAATGTAAAGTGCTAAGTACAAAATGAAACAATAACACCCAGTGAGAGACGAATGTGGATGCCCCTAGTGACCTGTGTAGGAAGGGTAGAAGGTGAGCATCTGTGATGTTTGTAAGAGACCTGTATCTGTGATCACAACTAGAAAAAGATGTGAATGCACATGTGTGGATGATATAGATAAATGACATACAAGTAATCTAACTAGCATGTGTAATAAAGTGACCATGAACAAGAAAAATTAAGTAAGAGTAAAAGAAACCATAATATACAATATGATGTGGATGGATGGAATGGAATGCAAGATGGAGTGAGGTAGGAGCCACATACCCCTAGAGTGAATGGAAATGTATGAAATGAGGTTCATTTGGTTTGCCCCCTTCAGTAGTCAAGAATGAACCGTAAATGAGAGTGTGTCATCGGGAAATGGTCGAAGGTAGTGTGTTATGTGTCTAACACGTTGTGATGAGTATGTATGGGTGTAGTGATGATGATGTGACCTAGCAAATGATGATGTGTGCATAAACCCTATAGCGGAAGCATATATCACAACAAAATGAATGTAGGAGTGATGATTTAGCCTAAAGCATATATCACTACTAAGATGAATATAAGGGAGTGGTGATGTAGCCTAAACATATATCACTACAAGATGATGATAGAGTAACTGGTGATGTAACCTAAGGTGTATACCATTCAGAAATCGGTAGACATAGGTGATCACCATTTAGCTTAGGAAGCGTATGTCACATGAAATGAGATGAAAGAATGATAAATGTGTGATGAGTGTAAGGTCCATTTGATTTGTAAACCCTCGGTACAGTCGAGTATGGACCGAGGAACTAAAGTGCGTCATAGGGTAGTGAGTGTAACACATAGAAGACAGCGTAGTATATGTGATGATGATAATAGACGACCATGTGATGAGTAGAATGTGTAAATGATGTATAAGATGTAATGTGTGAGAATGCAATGTATGATGTATAGAATAATGTAATGTAGTAACGAGTGTAAGATGATGCGATGTATTATGTATGCCAAAGGCATAGATGAAAGTAGTTGTACACCTATGTATGATGTAAAACTAAATGATGTCTATGTAGGATATGCAAATGTAGATGATGTAGTAAATGTATGATGTATGATGTATAGATGAAAGTTTGAAATAGTATGATGTATATATGTATGATGTATTTCATGAGATGTGTGAATAGATGCAGTGTGTAAGATACTTGATAGTGCAGTGTGTGGGTTCATGTGTAGTAAGTCCCTCAACAGTCAAGTGTGAACCGAAGCACAAGAGTGTGTCATCAAGGTAATGATGACGCTAAGGTATGAATGAGTATGCGTATATCAGAGATTGATTAAAATATGAAAGATTAAGATATGTGGGGGGAATGTTAATGCATTGTGATGTAAAGCTTGTATGTGAAATGATGATCATGTATGTGGCATCTAGTGAGATACTATGGCCCCGGATCAAGTGTATGGATAAGCATTGATGGAAGGCTGGTGTCAAAAGACACTAAGTGAGACATCCATGGTGTAGGATGTAGTATCCTTAACAAAAGTGATGGGAATGTTGAGGTGGACAATGTCGCATACAAATCGAGCGGAGATTTGGTATTTATCTTTGACAAAACTCATTAGATGAAATAGAACATGGAGTAGGCATGGCGAGAAATGCTTGAATGACTAGGAACTTTGGTGCCCCCAATATATTGATGATTCCCTTAATGTAAGGAGAAGTGTCGAATGATTTTGAGTGGCAGTTGTGCACCTTAAGACTTGGTAATGTTAAGTCAATGTGTTGGGAGGAAGAAGTGTTATATTGATCATTGATAGGCATGGTATGCTTAGGCATTGTTTTTATCTTTTCAAAAGAAAAGCACATGAGCCAAACCTCATGGTGTGATGTGTCATTAATTGGAGGATCAAGGAATATCATCCCAATATGAGAATCATGTGATGGAAATATAATAGTTGTTTTATTAGGAGAAGAATCATTATGCACGTGTGAGTGATTGTCAATATTAAACATGTAATGAATAAGAGGATCATCTAGAAGTTCCTAGTAAAAATATGGCATAGAAGAAGGATACACTAGTAGCCATATGGCATGGTGCAATAGTTGTATATGGGCATGTAATAGAATTTGTGTATTCGATTGAGATAAAACCCTAATTGCTCAGTCATGTTTGATCTGTACGTGGAATAGGAACACACCATTTTCATTAGCCCGATCCATTGATTCGATGATAGTTGTCACGAAAACCTAATAGGGGAGATGACCCTATGATGGAGCATGTACCAAAACATTGACACAACTTATGTAAAAAAAGTACGAATAAGGTGAATGACACTTTTTCAGAGTCAATGAGTATGTGAAGCCATAGGGCGCTTACCAAGTTCCTCTTTCAAATGATATATTAATTTTCATATTGTGAAACTGTTGATATGGACAATCATACACTACATGATCAAGTAATTCTTTTATGAAAAATACCTACATGTGGTTCCCCTAAAGTCTAGGTGCATGGTTATAGGGTCCTCTCCCCTATTGAACAATTGATAGGGAGAAATGTAATCAGCAGACCAAGTGACATGACTAAGGAGCTAGAAAAAGAGTTTCATAAGCACACGTAGTATTAAATTCCCATAATTACATGTCTTGACCAGACTAGACGTCATGTGTGTAAAGACATAAATTACATGCAAGGGATGTAGAATGAGTTAAAACCATGCGATTAAGAAGTATCCTTAACACCTGTTATGAATTTGACATATTTGAGTAGATGTAATAGTGGATTCCATAACCTAAAACTAGTCTTGAAATAAAACATGAAAGATTGAATTGATTCCAATAAGGTTTGATTAGATTGAGGATCACTATGGGCATTAAGGTAATCAGATAAGTTTGATGCATAGAGTCACTTAATTTCATATGGCGTGTATTGTCCTCAAGATACAAGGTGTCTAGGGATTTTTGTAAAGCATCATAGGACTGTGGATATCTCAGAAGTAAATTAGATAAAGAAACTTGATTGAAACTATGGGATGACCATTATAGATGGAAAAATAAGGATCCTAAGCATGAATGATCAAGTTCGGGTTCACCAAAATGATTAACTAAAATGTGAAAATATACATATTAGTTAATCTAATATAGAACAACATGTAAATACAAGTAAATAAATGTATGTAAATGACTATGGAAAGATGACCCAAATGACTTAAACTAATGGATATAGAAACCCTAATGTGTAAGAGAGAGCGAGGAACCAACTCAATTGATTAGAAGATGCGCAGAATAATATGTCGCAGATTGTGTCCTGGATAATTTGGAAGTAGGAATGATTGTGTCGCAACTCTGACAATGATGGATCTGGATTATCTGGGTGGACTATGAGCACCTAGAGAGGGTTTGGGGCACCTAGAGGCGCTCAGGTCTGCAAACTAGGATGCCCTGGTCTATGCGAATAGCTTTGAAATCGTGTCGTTCACATGCTTCCAGTAGATTATCTGAAACCCTCGTATGTCTATGACATTAACTCCATTGCACTACCTCGGATATCGCTATGGTATTCCAAGATGATGAAAAGACATGCAAGCATAGGAAGGAGCTATTCTATGATCTATAAATAGAAGAATATAAATGATTGGGTATATACTAACCTCAGTATCCATAACATTGGCCTTACTAACTGAGCACATGCACTACATGTTCGGACCCCAAATGTAGTTCTAGTGAGAATAGATGTGCATAATGTGCCCTGGGTTCTCTAAGAAGTGATAATGTCGTACTATAACATGTAAAGTAGTAATTAATGAAAATAATATGTAGAATATGTAATAGTAATGGGTGTATGGAATAGACTATACTAAATCTTGTGGCTATCATTGTGTGTCAGGCAAATGACCTAGTGTTGTTCCTTGTGATGGGTCTATGCTGGATGCAAGTGATCGTCTAATACCACTAGATGTGCCACACATGATATATGGTGACTAGTGTTTGGTAAACTCTAGGAGGGGATCGTAGCTTTATCTTGATTGGGTTCTCTTAATTTACAATTTGTAATTAACCCAAAATGGCCGACCACCAAATATGCTATAGATCTCATATGGCTAGAAATATCCCAAAAAGTGGCGAGGATAAGGTATGAAAAGGATCGGGTAGTACCCAAGATTGGACTAGGACACCTTACTGGGTTCCCCAGTACTTATTGACTGGGCTTTCTCTTTACGAGGCTAAAGATAATGGTACAAATAACCGAAACAAAATGAGTCATATCTTATGTAAAATATCATCGGGATGACTTAAGGTGGGAATATAACAAGATGGCCAGTAGTTATGATAGGAGATTCGATTTATAGTTTCTTCACTAAAGAACCTTGGATACTAGTATCTATTACATCTCCAAGAATCCTTTTACATAATCTCTAAAGTGCATGATTTGGTGTCTACATATAATTTGTAAGGATGGGTTGTTAGTGGATCCAAATAAAATTACAGTAATAATTCCTCTCAGGCCAACACAAACATAGAGATAAATCTGCACATTTCTAGGACATTATGCATATTATAGAAAATTTATCATAGATTATGCCAAAATTACAATGTCGTTGGAAAAGATCCTGTGAAAGAAAAAATAATTTGAGTGGGGTGCAAAACAACAAAAAAAATTTGAACAATTAAAGGAGAAATTAACACAAGCTCCCATTTTCCAATTTCCATATTGGAATGTTCCATTCCATGTGCACGTAGACACATCAGGAACTTTTATTGGAGCAATATTAGCGCAACCACAAGAAGGTACTTTAGATCACCCTATTTATTTTGAAAGTTAAAAATTGACGCATGCAAAAAGAATTTATAGCACCACAGAGAGAGAAGGCCCATCAATGGTTTATGCACTTAAAAAACATAAACATTTATTTTTGACAAATCCATTGTGTTCTTTGTGGATCACATGGCTCTAAAACACTTGGTAAATAAATTAGTATTACAAGGGAGGATATGTAGATGGATTATAATTTTCCAAGAATTCCAATTTTCAATGGATGTAAAGCAAGGAAAAATAATGTCAAACCTGATCATTTATCACACAGAAATCAGAGAGAGGAAAGAATCAATAGAAAAAGGAATGCAAGATGCACAATTGTTTTAAATACATATTAATTTTGATGAATTGGAAGACTTGATTTTTTTCTACATCATGGAGTTGCGCCGGAAAACTAAACAATGGGTCAAAGAAAGTAACTAGTTGTTAAAGTTGTGCCATACTAGTTAATGGGAAAATAAATTTACAAGCTGGGGCGTGATGAGATATTAAGGAAATTTGTCTTAGATCAAGAGAGGGAAGATATTATCCGTGAGGAACATCAAGGGATTACAGGAAGCCATTATGTTGGGGAAGCCACTTCATGCAAGATTCTCAATGCAAGGATTTGGTGGAAAATTTAATTTGAGAATTCTAAGGAATATGCTAAGGCATGTGACCTATGCCAATGAGTGAGCAGACCGATAAAGTGTGACAATATGCCTCTAATACCTGTAATAGCACATTAACCATTTAAAATGGGAAATTGACTTTTTGGGACTAATTAATCTTGTTGTGCGAAGAATCAAAGCATGATATATAATGACAATAGCATACTATCCAACAAGGCGGGAAACATTTGTGCCAATAAAATATTGTACAACCGCAACCAAGTTTCTTTGGTAAAGCATCATTAGTCAGTTTGGATGTCCATTGAGCTTAACAAGTAATTGGGGGACACACTTTTTAACTGATACCATAATGATTTTGTTACAAGATTTTATGGTTGCACACCATAAGAAAAGACCATATCATCATTTTTGATAATGGAATAGTTGAAGCACTCAATAAGATATTGAGTCGCACCTTAAAATCATTTGTGACATGAGGCACAAGGATTGGGATGATAAGGTTTCAATGGTATTTTTTGCCTACCGAACAACATACAAACACTTCAACAAAGTGACACCATTTCATCTTATCTATGGAATGAAAGTAGTTTTTCCAATATAACTCATTGGACCATCACTAAAAATGGCTAGAATTATTAATCTGGATGATGAAGATTCAATTACTGAACACTTGACAAAGTTGTTACAATTGGGAAAAACCAAGTTATAAGTCTGATGGTAAAAAATATTGAGAAATCAAGATAAAAGGCATGACATGATCGAAACCTCAAAAATAATACTCGTAAAGTGGGCACAAAATTTTTATTATATGATTCAAATTTTTCACACCATCCATCAAAATTCAAGACATGTTGGCTAGGTCCATATGAGATAGTAGCAATATTTCCAACTAGAGCATGTAAATTGATGTACCTTCGAGGGGAATTACTTCATGGATACTTTAATGGAAGTAGACTGAAACCATATTTCTAATAAATTAATATTGTAATGAAATAAGGTGTATGCCATTAGATTAGCTTTTATTTATAATTATAGATTAAATTTTCATTCATGCATATAAAAAGTGTAGGAGATTCGCATAATTTTTTTAAATGTTTGGTTTTTTTTTTACAACAAGCACATTAGTGCAATACTTATGCACAAGTTTTCATGCACAGAGGATTGCATAAAGTTTGATGTTGGGGGAAAAACGTTTATGGTACAATGTATTATTGTGGGGATTTAGGAAATAAGGATGTGCATGAAAATGAAATATACACCTCCTCAAAAAGTAGAGATAAAAGGGAAACAGAGTAGCATGCGATATGAGAAAATACTTGAAAAGGAATGAGATAAAAGAGAAGTAGAGTGTGTGGAAGATAGGGGAATCTATGAAAGATGAACGTTATCTTCATAAGGAGTTACATGGCAAGGAAGTATGCAAAAGGAAGTACACAAGGGAAAGTGATGTGGCTAAGGAATGTAAGCTACCTAACACAACTAGAGGTGCAGGTGGAAAAAGCAACAACAAGAGGTACATAATTCACTCTTAACGTTCATTAAAATTAAGTGGAAAAAGAGAGCTAAAAATAGTTGTCAATAATGTTAGAATATGTTGTATATTTTGCATATTGTATAACCACGAGTATTATACACCTCTACCATGAATGTTAATGGGGGTATGTTGGTGTATATGACTTGTTTCATCGTTATTCGACAAATTATCCACCTAGATTTTTAGTCATGTCACTTAGTGAGAATAGGTCATAGTTGAATAGGTCAATAGGGTTGTGTACATGTGTCATGCACAGAAGTTACACAATGCTCCTACATGTACTTTAAATTCTTGATCTATGAGCATGTCAAACACACCGTTGTCTTTTCTTACTTGATTCTCATTTTATGATTCGTGTTCTTGCTGATTACATGAATAATTCTCATCACCATTAGAAGTACAACCCTCTTCGATGTGCACAAGGTTCCACATTGATCCTCACAGAGCAATCTGATATGGTATTAGAGTGGATGTTCGGTAAACATGCACTCACTTGAATCTAGTTGTTGATTGTTGAATCTAGTTGTTGATTATTGGGCCCCCACCTTCTTCTCTCTCTGACATGCACACTATTGTGAAATTACCTTTGTCTCATGTGCACTCTTTTTCCAGACCTATGTCACCTTCCAGTTCTAGATCAGAGTCAAATTTTAGAGTATTGCAGGATTCTTCTTCATTCATATAGTGGGCTGACTTCCAATACTCCTTTTTTTTCCTTCCCAAGGGTAGGAAAAAATTTCGATGCATGTGGATTCTCTACAATCTTAGCATGAAGGAGCATATCATCAACACATTTCTTGGAGGAATTTCTTGTTCTCTCTTCTTTCTCTCTCTACTTTGGAGTATGATTGTATTTGGGTACCTTATCATGCCATGTTGTTGGGGCCCATTTCTTCTCCTTCTCCTTTGATCTTCTTGAGCGAGTTTGTATCTCTTTTGGGGGGAGTTTTTCCCATTGGTTTTTCTCCTTTCACTCCATTTTTTGATAGTTTCTTGTACCTAGGTACCTCATCAATCCTAGTTGTCAGGACCCATTCTTCTCCTCATCTTATTTTCCATAGAGATGTTGTTTGTACATGGGCACCTCATCGAGCTTAGTAGTCGGGCCCCATTGACATATATTTTTTAGTTTTCTAGTGGAGTTATCTTTTAGTTATAACTTTCCATGACGTCTACCTTAGCTTCAATGAAGGGGGGTATTGGTGTATATGAATTGTTTCATCGTCATTCGACGACTTCTCTACCTAGATGGTTAGTCATCTCACTTAGTGAGAATAATTCATATTTGAATAGATCAATAGGGTTTTTTATACGTGTCATGCACATGAGTTACACAACACTCCTATATGTACCTCTTATTTCTAATCTATGAGTATATTAGACACACCGTTGTCTTTTCTTACTTAATTCTCATTTTTTTATTTGTGTTCTTGCTAATTACGTGAAGTGTTCTCATAAACATTAGAAGTTTAACCCTCTTCAATGTGCATGAGGTTCCACATTGATCCTCGCATAAAAATACGATAGGGTTTGGGGCTGGCCCTAGCTAGGGGTTTGGGGGGCAAGTGGCCCCCTAATTTGGGGTTCAGGGGATGGCCCCTGAATTTTTTTTTTGGATCCCTATTTTCTCATGGGTATAGATATGCAATTTTTTTTTATCTATATGTGTATATGGGTGGTGTCATAACCCATAACATATGGGGAACCTTTATGGGTTGTTTTGTCAGCCCATAGTTTTAGTACCCATTGTATTGTAAAACCACTTTGACGGTTTCCTATTCATGTACTTACATATAGTTGGACATGTAATAGGGTAGAGAAGAACTTGGAAGTACATTTTTGTATTGTAAATGGTTAAGTTAATGCAATAAGAGAGAGAAGTTATTACGCTATATTTTCCCCCAAAAGGGTTTCCTAGGATAAATCTTGTGTATGTCATTTTTCATTTCTTTATTTATCTTGAATATTTTCTTAAATATGGCTTCTCATTTATTTGTTTATTAGATCCATTCTCTTCATTTAGTACCAGAGATAGGTTTTATATTTTATGTGAAGAGTTAGGGTTTTTAATACCTGTGATAAACATTTTTGAGTGGGATCTCTACGAGTGAATTTTACAAATAGAAGAAAAGGATAGGAAGCACAAAGATTGAGATCAAAAAAATTAATGGCCAACATTTTGAGTTATGGAAGCTCAAGATATAAGATCTTCTTGTGGATAGGGATCAGTGGATTATTTTGTCTAGAGTCATGTCTGCAGGTATGAAGGTAGATGAATGGGAAAATATCGATAGGAAGGTAAGAAGTTGAATCAGATTGTCTGTCAGATTCATTTTTGGTGAATATATCAAATGAGAAATACGATCAGGTGTTATGGGAGAAGTTGGGGACTCTGTATTAGAAAAAGTATCTAGTGAACAAATTGTTTCTCTGAAAGAAGCTATATTAAATGAGAATGAATAACAGGGACTCTATTACATAACATATAAATTTATTTAATATTGTGGTAAGTTACTTGATTTCTATTAATATTAATATAGAAGAAAAGGATATATGTATTACTTTGTTGTGTTATTTACCTAAGTCTTGGGATAATCTAGTTACAACTATTACAATACTACGACAAAATTATTAGTTAAGGATGTATGTGTGACCTTACTATCAAAATAAATGAGGCAGAAATCCATTAAGGATTATCAATCCAAGGATGTTTTATATGTGAGATTTCATACCCAAGAGAAAAGAAAGAAGAGGCAATGACTATCAAAATCCAAAATTAAATCAAAGACTACAACAAATGATATGAGGAAATGTTGGAACTATGGTAAAACAAGGCAATTCAAGAAAGAATGTAGATCTAAGAACAAAGAAAAGGGTAATTCATGTGACAATTTTGGATTTTCATTTACGAAACCCTCTAACAAAGACTCAAGAGATTTGTTCTTGACAACATCCATCTCACATGCATGTGATGCTACATAGTTGATTGAATCAAGTGCCTCTTTTCATATGAATCCACACAGGGAGTGGTTCTGTGAATATGAAAAGTACAATGGAGGTGATATATTTCTTGGATACAACTCAACCTGCAAGATCATCGATTGCGGGAGATTCAAGCCGAGATTAAAGATAGAAGGATTAAAACCCTCTCGAGTGTTCTTCACATTCATGATTTGACTAGAAACCTAATATCTATAAATAAGATGAATGATGCAAATGTGCAAGTAGTATATAGTAAATATAGTTTTAAGATGGTTCAAGGTACAATGGTAATAGAAAGAGACATCCGTACAGGGAAACTATTCAAGCTTCAGGAAATCATTATTACTGATGAGCGCAATAGCTCTTTGGTTCCAGAGGATAAGAAAGATTCAGATCCAACTCCTACATTTTCTGAAATGAAGATAATGTTGCGTTATCAAAGGATGGGACACATTAGAGAGAAAGGACTTTGTACTTTAAAATTAAAATTTATGGTTGAAGGAATTTTTTAGTGTCCTTTAGATTTTGATTTTTTTCAGCATAGTTTGTTTGGAAATCAAACTAGAGTAAAGTTTCCTAGTAATGTTACAATAACATAAGGCATTCTAAATTTGATACATAGTGATGTGTTTTGACCTATAAAAGTTCCATCACTGATTAACTAAAATAGACTAAGTGCAAGGAAATAGTAATCCTAGTTAATCCAATTAGGAGGACTAAAAACATTGTATAAATGCAGTAAATAACATAAAGTAGATGTAAATAAATATGTTAAGTAAAATTAAACCCTAGATGTGTAAGAGAGTATGAGTGAAATGGCTTAGCTGATTGTTATAGATGGTCGCACAGTGTTGCAGGTTTGGGAATAAAATATGGAAGTGTAGACGAACACTCGGGGACCTTGCGAAGGGTAGATCTGGCATATCTGAAGTGATTGGGGCACATGGGAGTGTACTGGGGTGCCCCGAGGTGCTCTAGTCTATAATATGGGTGCTCTGAATCATTGTAAATGCTTAAAACCCTACAACTGGTATGGTCGCAAGTTGGTTCCGAACCTTGCCTTATTTATCACATTAGATCTACCAGATGAGCTGTAATAATGACCTACAATGCAAAAAGAAGTATCAAACCCTAGAAAAATAAAATTTGCATGTGAATGGGTTGGACTGACCTTAGCCACCAAACTAGTGGACATATCACTGAGTGTTGCACTACATTTCAGACCCAGATGTATTCGTGGTGTGTGTGTGCATGTCGTGCACAAGGTGCTCTCATGCCAATCATCATTTTGTGAAGTAGTGAGCAATATTAACTATAGAAATTGTAAATAGCATGTGTGCATGGAATAGAATATAATCCCTCCCCCTATGAAGTCTATGTGATGACAGATCTCCTAGCCTTGATGCATGGCCCTATGTGGATGCAAGTGATGTAATGGACACAACTCTAGATGGCGTGATAGTAATGTGTAATGTTATGACCTAGGACCCTTCATTATGGTCTTATAAGCTTTGTATTTATAGGGCTCTGAAACTTAATTTCATAATTAATCCCGATAAGGCTGATCTGAGAAAAAGGATAAAGATGAAAATAGCTATAAAGTGACCCAAAAAGGAGTGAAAAATGGGATTTGCATAGATTGGGGCACCCAGAGTGGGACCAGGGTGCACCCCAGTACAAGTTGGGGTGCCCTCGATTTAGGGCTATAATGATCAGGGAAGTTGTGAAATGGGTGGATAAGTGCTGGAAATTACATGAGGAACTATGAAAAAAAATATGAAATAAATATGGCCAAAAGGTGGGATTAATTAATACTTTGTACACTTGAGAACCTTTTAAATAGTAGTATATTACCAAGCCAAAATATGTCTAAAGTGCATAATTTTGTGTCTACATTTTTCCCCCACTTTATGTTGGTGAGTGGAAAGCTAGGTAACATAAAGTAGATAGAGACGCATAACTAATATCCATGTAAAGTGTAGATAGAAGATGTGTTGATGGGACTAGAATCAAGCGTGGAATGACAAAAAGAAAAATGTGGAGGAGCGTGGATTCTAAAGATGAAAAATTTGCATAAAAATTTATGAGAGTGAACCTAGGGAAAAATATGTGTATTTGCTGCTATGTGTAGTGTACCTACATGGTTAGTAAAGGTAAGTACCTATCAGTGGTGTGTTGTCGTTGTTCATTTGTCATTGTTATTATTGTTATTGTTGCCCCCAATTTGACTACTTGTTTCTCATATGGTAGACCTGGAAGGAGAAAATGATCAAGTTGTCAAATATGTATGTATGTAAAAATGTTGTGTAAAATATACATGTGTAAAGTACGCAAATATAAAATATGCTAGAAAAAGTGTAAATGGAACATGTGTACCTGATCCATGTCAAGAAAAAGGGTGTAGAATGATATCCTGTATTGTTGTGAGTTTTTCGGGTGATCTCATGCCACCCTTTCTGAAGAAGTGCAGGGAGGAAATGCTTTGTGTCCTCTAACTCTAACTGCTTCTGCTGAAATTTGTTGAAGAGATCTCTATACTATCCTGGTTTTTTAGGTGATCCAACGCCACTGGACAGGATAAGTGTAGAGAGGCACACCCGTTGTAACCCCTAATCCTATAACTACTCCACATAATTGCCAAAGGACACCATGTCTTGTTAAGGCCACTGTGTATGGAGTTCATAGACCGGTTTGAACTCACTCGTTGTGTTTGAAATAGTTGTAAATATGTTGCATTAGTAGAAAACCCTCAATGATGCCCCCCTCTTTAGGGACACATGCAATAACCCTGGAAGGAGAATGCGGCCCCAAAAGAGGACCAACCACACTCTGAGCTATGTATAACTCTACCCTTCAAAGGCAAAGGGAAGTGCTTGGTAGATACCAAGGCATGCACAAAAAGGGATGGCTAGTCAATACAAGTGTTAGTCTAAAAACACATGCATACAATAAGACAAGTGTAAAAATACGTCAAACAATGTAGAAACTACCAAACAAAGTAGTGTAAATACATGCAAGGAATATCAACAAGACCGTACAAAGTGGGATACAAACAAGGGACATCACTCATGATGTCGTAAGAAATGCAAGGCCATCATGGCCGCAAATAGCAAACAAGTGTGCACACAAGCAAAGGGTGAAGCCCGCATATAATAGCAAATAATGGAAGATAAATAGAAACAAACAAGTAGTCATAGAAACATGTAAACCTTCAAAACAAGTGTTGCACATGGAACACCCCGTTAGCATGTTAGAGTGATAACTAATATGTCAAAGTGTGTATGAACAAGTAGTATAATATTCTGAGTAAAAAATGAAACAAATAGCACCTAGTATAAGATGAATGTGGATGCCCCCAGTGACTAATATAGTAAGGGTAGAAGGTGAGCATCCATGCTGCATCTATAAATTTCATGTATCTGCAGATAACATTAGGCAAAGGTGTGAATATGCATGCATGTATGATAATGACATAGAAGAAAGATAATCGAACATGTGTAGTAAAGTGGTCATGTAAAACACTAGTAAGTAAGAGTAAATGCCCCCAAGATAGTGCAGTATGCTATGCAGATGGATGGAATGGAATGCAAGATTGAATGATAGGATAAAAGTGCCCCCATGAGTGAATGAAAGTGTATGCAGTGAGGTTCATTTTGTTTTTTCCCCCTCAACAGTCAATCAATGAACCATGAACGAGAGTGTGCCATCGGGAAATGGTCAAGTTAGTGTAGGTTGTGTCCATCCCATTGTGATGAATATGTATGTGCAGTGGTGATTGAAATGCTACTTATGCGGAGATGTGCGTGAACCCTATGACTGAAGTGTACATCACGAATTTGCTGAATGGAGGGTGAGGATTTATCCCTAAGCATGTATCACTATAGAATGAGTGTATGGGAATCAAATATATTGAAAGATGTGCATGGACCCTATAGCATAAGTGTATACCACGACTTGGTTGAATAGAATGAGTGATGATTTATCCCTAAGTGTATATCACGACATGATGGAAATGAAGAAGATGTTTGACAATTTAACCTTATAGCGTATGTCACTACGAGATGGGTGATGAGAGTGCATATGAAGTGTATATGAGTATGCGGTGGATAAAATGGAAGGTAGGTGATTTAGTACTAAGTGTGGACCACTACATGATGAATAAGGATGCGGTGGTGATTTAGCCTAAATCATATACCACTAAGAGATGAGTAGGATAAATGATGATCTAATAGAATGATGTAGAATAGGATAATAGAATATGTGATGATAGGATGTAAGAGGATAATGATAAATTGATGAAGAGAGTGGTGATTTAACCTACGGTTTATACCACTACATTAGGATTGAAGGCATGATAATGTAATGGAATAATTTTGGAATTGAAAAAAAAGTATAATGTAAAAGGATGATATAAGAAGAGATGATAGAATGTAATAGGATGATGTAGAATTGATGAAAAGTGTGGTGATTTAACCTAATAAGGTGTATACCACTACATGGTATGTGATGATGAGTGTGGGTGATGATATAGTCCTAGAGCATTGGTCACTAGTCCGATGAATGTGATATGATGACATATCGCATGTAGGTAAGGTCCATTTGATTGGTAAACCCTCGAGTAGTTGAGTATGGACCGAGGAACTAGAGTGCATCATAGGGTAATGAGTGCAGCATCGTGTAGAAGACAACGTAGTAGTAAATGACCAAGTGATGAATATGGTATGTAAATGTGTGGTATGAGAAATGCAATGTAGAATGTGTAGTGGGTATGGAATGTGTAATGTATACAGAATATAATAAGCGTGTAGATAGAAATAGAATGTGTAATGATTATAGGTAAAACTAGACCCACGTATAACAAAATCTAGTGTAACATGTAGAATGTATAGGATGTATGGATGCGGTGTGGGTATGTAATATGTAGTAACAAGCGTAGATAGAAAATGGACTGTGTAGTGGTAAGATATAAATCTAGACTCATATATAATGTACTCTAGCGTAAAAGTAGAATGTAGAGATGGAATGGAAAACTAGACTCATATGTAATGAAAACTAGTGTAGTATATGGATGATGAACACTATAAAGAGATGGGATGTATAGGTGTAGGATGGTGGAATGTAAATGTGCAGGTATAGAGTACAGTGTGTGGGGTTTAGTGTAATGGTATTCCCTCAACAGTTCAGTGTGAACCGAAGCACAAGAGGCATCATCGGGTAATGAGGGTGCTAAAAGGCATAATAAGTATATGTATGGGTGAACGAGAGTGTAAAGAGTAGGAGTGCAGCTATGATAATATGAAGAAGGGGGGAGATTGGGGAATGGTGATGTCCCCCCACGTAGTCTGGAAAGAAAAAAAATCACCCGATGAGATCGAAGGATGAACGTCCGTTGACGAGGGGATGGGATGATGAAACTGCAGGATGATATTCGAGTAATGGTGGTATGGAAGAAAAATATTGTGCAGGGGGAATGAATCTAATATATATGCAATGAGTGTATATAATATGAATTTCTTGGTGTAGTAAAGTGTGTGGGAAATGGAGATTGAGGATGTGTTGTGCGTAAGGGGGGAGGATACATGTGGAATAAAATGAGGCAGTGATTGGCAATGTGATGTGGTAATGGTTTGAGCAATAGGCTTATGCTGGCATGTGGGAAAAATGGAGCAGAGTGGTTATGAAAAGTATAGTTGAGGAAGTGAAGTAGGTGTAGGATGTATTGTGGGAAACACCATAAGAGATATGTAAGGATGAGCCGCGGGGCTAGAAGACGACGATAAGGGAGATGAATGAGGGACGTTGTTAATCGAAACAACTTGATTATTGTAAATAAATTTAGGGTGCAAGTAGTTCATAGAAATAATAGCTTGGGATTTATGAATCCAATTGAGGCCAACAAGTAAGTCACATCCTTTGACGATTTGACTAACAAGGAAAGGGATGATAAGAGTGAGAGGATCAAGTGTAATATGTAACTTAACAACACCATATGTTTGGTTGAACATATAGTCAATTCGTGATGGAGGGTACCCGATAGAGCGTAAGAAGGACAAATAACATGCACTAATAAGGGAGGATGGATCAAATTTGGTGTTGTTTATAAAGTTTGAGCCTATAGACGCTGGTATATGTAAATGGTTAGATATGAATGTAACATGGCAGTCAGCATTGGAGAAGAAGATAAGCGGCACTGCTGAAGCAGGGGTGTGAGAAATAAGAAAGTAGAGAGGGCCAGGGGGATAGGACAATGTATGGCAGACATAGTTAGAATATGAATTGACTTGCTTCGTATTGTGTTTGGGTAGGGGTTATTAAATATTTAGAGCTTGTGGTTATCATTGGTAGGGACAGATGTGGGGGATTATGGGAGCTCAATATGTCCACTATTGATTAGGTCTTGGACAAGATTTCGGAGATTAAAAAAATGATCAGTGGAATACCTAACGCAATGATGATAATCACAATAAGAGTGGTCATCAAAGTTACGCCCTTTGGGTTCAAATGGATTGAGATGTAAAGGTGGGGGCAAAGTAATGAAATTAGTATCAATGAGTTGTGACAATAAGATGCTTAACAAGGTACTAAGTTTAGTAAAAGGATGTCGATATGGCTGAGGGCACAATTCCCTAAGAGTGGATACTGCATTAACAACAGTTTGGGAATCACTAGATTTATGTGCGGGTGCCTTGAATAGTGTCTTACTTGGCATGCAAGTTGAGGAAGAAGGTGCATCCTAATATTTGAGCTTGCCTATAGAGATAAGTTTTGTCTCACATAGTTTGAGAGCGTGATAAATTAGGTCGAACGATGGAAAAGTTTCAAAAATCACACTATCTTGGAGAGGTGGCAAGAGACTATGAACAAATAAATCTTTCCGTTCAGAGTCTGTGATGATATTGGTCATCTTGGCTACATTATTATTTTATTGTAAGACATAATCAGGGAAGCGTTCGGTGGAGCCTTGTTTAAGTTGAGCGAGTTGGGCATAAGAGAGTGTGGAACCGGTATTTATATAAAATTGTGTGATAAAAGCATCATCCAGATATGTAAATGAAACTACCTAATGTATTGGTAAGTTATATAACCAACGCATCGCATTGTCTTATAGACTACACAAAAACAATTTGGCGAGGATAATATGATTATCAACGTAGTCGAGATAGGTGACATGGAAAATACAGAGATGTTCTTTTGGAACACTGTCGCCTTTGAAAATGGGAAGTTTGGGAGAGATGAAGTTAGGTGGGAACAGGTAATCAGAGATGGATGGCACAAAGGGAGAATGCAATAAGGAGGTGGAGCCATGCAATAGAGATCCTTTAGAAGTAGTGACTTATAACTGGTGGATTTTGTTTTGGAGATCTTATTATAATGATGCAAAATCAGGAGTATTAGAGGAGGAACCAAACGGACCATTATAAGCACCCTGGTGGGTTGGAGGGACAGTAGTTGCTATATGAGGAGTGGAAACATAAAAAGGTGGTGTAGATACCACAGGGGCATAAGAAACGAGGGATACTTCATGAGCTCACTTAGTAGCGAGTAGGGCATGAAAAACATGAGGGAGATGAGTGGGATTCTCACGTAAATCCTGGCAAAAATCCGTGATAGCATCAAGTTGTTTTTGGTCAACATTAGTATCCTCGTCATAGGATTTTTCACTAACCGCGGTTTCAATTTCGTGAAGGGGAACTTGGGTAGAGGTGTTTAAGGGGTTGTCAGCTATAGAGGTAGGTATGTCAACCATGGATCTAGAGGAATGGTGAAGAGGAGGACGAAGCTCACAGTAATGGATAGGTCCAAAGCAACCGTTATGAGTAATGGGCATAAACAAAAAATGGAAGTCGGGTTCACCAAAATGATTAACTAAAATAGAATAATTGCAAGGAAATAGTAATCTTATTTAATACGATTATGAGGACTAAAACGTTGTATAAATGTAGTAAATGACATAAAGTAGATGTAAATAAATATGCTAAGTAAAATGAAACCCTAGATGTGTAAGAGAGTAGAGAGAAATGGCTTAGCTGATTGTTGTAGATGGTTAAACAATGCCATAGGTCTAAGAATAGAATCTTGAAGTGCAGACAAACACTCAGGGACCCTGTGAAGGGAAGATCTGGAATATATGAGGTGATTGGGGTGCCTAGGAGTGTATTGGGGCACAAAGGGGGGCCGTGGTCTGCAATCTAGGTGCTCTAATAAATATAAATTCTCAAAACATGCAACTAGTATGGTCACAAGTTGATTCAGAACCTTCCCTATTTTTCACACTGGATATGTCAAATGAGTTGAATAGTGACCTTAATGGCCAAACTAGTGGTCTTATCACTTAGTGTTGCACTACATTTCAGACCCAGAAGTATTTCTAGTGTGTGTGCATGTCGTGCCCTAGGTGCTCTTGTGTTATTCACACTTTGTGAAGTAGCAAGCAATAGTAACTATAGAAAATGTAAATAGCATGTGTGTATGAAATAAAATAGAATCCCTCCCCCTATCTAGTTTGTGTGATGTAGATCTCATAACCTTGATGCATGACACTATGTGGATGTAAGTGATGTAATGGATGCAACTCTAGATGGAGTGATAGTAGTATGTGACATTAGGATCCTTCATTATGGTCTTATAAGCTTTGTATTTATAGGGCTCTCAAGCTTAATTTTGTAATTAAGCCTGACAAGGCCAACTGAGAAAAGGATAAGGAGGAAAAATGGATAGAAAGGCCCTAAAGAGAAGTGAAAAAGGATGTGTATAGATTGGGTCACCCAGAGTAGGACTAAGGTACCCCGGGGTGCCCCAGTACCAGCTGGGGCACCTTGATTTTGGGCTAGAATGATGAGGTTGCGAAATGGGCGGATAAGTGCTGGAAAATACACGAGAATTATGAAATAAAATATAAAATAAATATGGCCAAAATTTGGAATTAATTAGTACTTTGTACACTTGAGAACCTTCTAAATAATAGTATAAGACCAGGCTAAATTATGTGTAAAGTGCATAATTTTTTATCTACAATCACTAGGAAAATCCACGTTTTCTTATTTTTATATATGATTTCTCTAGAAAGACTTGGGTATATTTTATTTGGAATGAGTCTGAGGTTTTCAATAAATTCATAGAGTTTAAGGATCTTGCACAAAAAGGAAAATAAAGGTTTCGAGAAGTGAAAATGGCGGGGAATATTACTCTAATGCATTTGAGAAATTTTGTAAAGAGTGTGGAATAGGAAGGTAGGAGATAACTCCATATACGCTACATTAGAATGGAGTTACAGAAAGGATAATAAAATGTTGATGGATAAGTTTAGGATTATGCTCAGTGGTGCCAATTTGGATGGAAAATTGTACAGAAGAATTAGCAACCACGTTTTATTTGATCAATAAATCACCAACATAAACACTTGAAGACAAAAAATCCACAAAAAGCATAGATTGGTAAGAGACTCTTTGTTCAACATTTATGTGTATTTGGTTGTAATGCTTATATGTATATTCCAAAAGAGAACATAACCAAGTTAGATAGTAAAAATGTTAAGTTCATATTTATTGGATACTCTAATGGTGTAAAGGGATACAAACTATGGAATCTAGAAACACATAAGGCTATTTTTAGCCACAATGTAATCCTTAGAGAGCTTAAGGAGATTCCATATCAGGAAGCAAAACCAGAGGAAGATCATGTTAAAATTGAGGAAGGTGAATCTGTGTATGAATTTGAAGCAACTGCAGAAGATGAGCCACAATAAGAGTTACAAGGGGAATATTCAAACGAAGTAGATGAGGAACCAGAAGATGTCAAACCAAAAACTCTTGTCTTAAGAAGAACATATCGACTGAGAAGGGTACATGAGAGTTTTTGTCCTGATTTCCGTTCTAATTTTATTTTATCAATTTTGTTTGTTACTGATTATGAACCCAAGACTATGAAGGAGGATTTTAGATCAAAATAAAGTAAGTCTTAGAAAAAGATTATAGAGGAAGAAATGGAATCCCTATACAATAATAATACACGGGACTTGGTGAAGTTACCTCTTGGAAGAAAACAACTTGGTTGTAAATGGGTGTTTAAGAAGAAGTATAATACATAGGGTAAAATGGAGACGTATAAAGATCGCCTTGTGGCAAAGGGATTCTCTCATATGGAGGGACTTTGATCTATAAACTCTTGAACTTTGGAATTATCCACAAAATAACAAATTAACATTGATGTTCCACTTTCTATTAGAAAATGACAGAGATAGCTAGTGAATGAATTTTACTTATGCTTAGAATCCACAATTGCAGGAAAGGAATGAATATAAACTCATAAACACCAACAAGTTTTATCCTGGAAACCTCCAGAGGAGGAAAAACTAGTTGGGAAGGGAAATTTATCTTTCTTCCCACTTTTATTGGCCAATTCAGAACAATAAGTACAAAATTTACAATAAGTATGAAAGATAAGTAGATAATATCTCACACTTCCTCCCAATTACTTTCTTGCTCTATCTCAACACTCCTTTATTCTACAAAACACACTTCTAGCACTAAGAACTTCTTTCTCACTTTTTTTCATGCTTCTATGATTTTGTTCCCTTCTACAAACATGTATTTATAGCCTTTCTCATGTCTTCCCGTGCACTAGAGAATGGGAAAGGTCATGGAGAAGAAAAGACACAGAATACCTTTTAAATTATGAAGTTGTTCGTTTCATGTTTTTATTTTTTGTTTGAAATATCCAAGAGTGCCGCCCAATGCAAACCGGTGGTCTCAAGACCACCTCCCTGGTTGGGCGGTGGTTTTGTAACCACCGCTTTGCATAGAGCAACGGTCATATTACTATAAAGATAGAACCCTCATGTATTATTTTTCCTTCTTCGTGCTCATTGATCTAATGAAGTAGAGTCAGTTTGGATC
This sequence comes from Taxus chinensis, assembly GCA_019776745.2. Classification (NCBI taxonomy): domain Eukaryota; kingdom Viridiplantae; phylum Streptophyta; class Pinopsida; order Cupressales; family Taxaceae; genus Taxus; species Taxus chinensis. The sequence goes on along the minus strand of CM034149.1, from coordinate 657,433,294 downwards.
ACACCTCCCCTTAGAAGGCTTTTGGTCTCAAAAAATCTTAGTGGGGGAGTAGATGAGGAAATAATTCTCTCACTTGCTCCTTAGAGTACCACCGGGCTTGCCTTGGTGTCTTTCCTTTCAGTCCGATCTTCCAAGACTCCTACGGCCCTCTCCTAGTCTCTTTGACCTTCTGCTACATAGCTACATCCTCCTCCAATTCACTTCATGCATCCAAGACTCAATCCTCAATGGAAGGTAATAACTGTAGTCCTTCATCTTCATGTAGCATGGATGGCTAATATAGGTGCAAGTTCTCACAGTTTACTACAGAGTGCATCCTCATAAATGATGGTAAATCAATCCAAAAGGCATTTTCTCCAACCTGCTCCAATATGGTGAAGGTCCCATAATGTAGTGGCGTGTGCTTCGGTGCTTAACCTTGTAGTCTCTCCTTGCTCAAGTAAAGCCAAACTCTATCTCTAACATGAAGCTTATGTTCCCTCCTATGCTGATCGTGCCTAGCTTTGTACTTGGGTTGAGATTTCTCTAGCTGTTATTTGACTTTGAGATGGATTTTTTGGATCCTCTCAATGAATTTGTTTTCTCTAGTCACCTTTGTGTCTCGTGTCTCATCCTCATCCTACTGCCCAACTGCTATGTCCAGTGGATTTGTAGGTAGACATCCCAAGCATGATTCAAATGGTGACTTCATAGTGGATGTGTTTACTACCCGGTTATAGGAATGTTGAATGTAGACTAAGGACTCATTCCAAGTCCTTGGGTATTTTTTGTTATACCCTCTGATCAACTGTACCAAATTCATGTTCACCACCTTTATATGTCCATTTGTTTATGGATGGTAAGTTATGCTCCTCTATAACTTGGTACCCATTTTGTCCCACAAAGTAGTCCAAAACTTCCCTAAGAACCTGGAATCCTTGTCAGAAATAATAGACTTTGGCAAACCAAAACGCACCTATACATTAGAAAAGAAAATATTGGCTGCCTCATGTGCTTTTATTATCTTTTTACATGCCATAAGAATACACATCTTACTAAATCTATCAATAACAACATAGAGATAATCATGGACATGTTTAAACATAGGTAATCCTCCTAAAAAATCCATACAAATGTCCTCCCACGGATGAGTAGGTACTAGCAAAGGCATATACAAACCCTCCTTCCTAGTCTTACGCTTGTTGGTACAACAAAGTTTACATTCACATATAAATTTTGATACTTATTCTTACATATTGGGCCAATACACATACCTTTGCAAGTGAGCTAGGTCTTACCAACACCGAAATGTCCTACTACTTTCAAGGTATGTGCTTCCCTCATCAATAGAAGTATTTCTTCTTTAGGCACACAAAGCTTCCCCCATTGGTAGATCAGCCTGTCCTTGAGATAACAATATTCAATCCCTGTCCTTTTAGTCTCTTGGGGCTGTAACTGCTGAAATGTCACCCCAAAGTCTCTGTCCTGGGCATATGCCTCTCCATAAGCTTCCTTCGTGAAGGGCTCAATCTGAGAGATAGTGGCCGAATAGGAGAAATTCTCCAGTGTGGGTGACCTAGACAACATGTCTGCCACCAAGTTTGTACTACCCTTCTTGTATTTGATCACCAGATGGAACTGCTGAAGGAACCCCATCCATTTGTAGTGCCTTGCCTGCTATAATTTAGACTGTACTTGTAAATACTGGAGACGTTTGTGGTCAGTGTGCACAATCGTTTCTTTACCCAACAAATAATGCTTTCATTTTTTAATTGCCTGAACTATTGCATACATTTTCTTATCATATACTAAATACCCTTTAACTTCTGAAGTGAAAGTTTCAGAATGATAACATATGGGTTTACCTCCTTGAAGTAACATTGTGCCCATAGTGTAATCACTGGCATCTGTCTCTACTTCAAAATTTTATTTAAAATTAGGAAGAGAAAGTATTAGAGCATGAATAATCTTGTATTTCAATAACTCAAAGGATTTGTCTTGTTCTTTACCCCAGTCAAAACCCTTACTCTTTGCGGCCACTGTGTGTAGAGGTGCTACAATCACGGAGAAGCCTAAAATGAACTTCCGCATGTATTGTATTTCTCCCACAAAAATCTTAGTCTCTGTGGCTCATGTTGGTGTTGGCCAATTAGTGATGGCTTCCACCTTATTTGGATTCACTCGTAGCTCTCCTCCTCCAACCACGTACCCAAGATAGAAAAGTGACTATTTAGAAAATCCACATTTCTTCATATTACAAAGCAGTTGTTTCTCCCTGAGAACTTACAAGACTTGTTGTAAATGAGTTAAATGTTCTTCCCTTGTGGCACTAAAAATCAAGATATCATCTAGATATATAATGACACATGAATCTATGAAATCCTGCAATACATCATTCATCAATCTCATAAATGTAGTGGTTGCATTACATAACCCAAATGGAAATACTTACCATTCATACACCATGTTTTGTCTTGAAGGTAGTCTTCCATATATCCTCCTCCTTCATTCTGACTTGGTGATAACTTGACTTGAGATCCAACTTCGTGAAAATTTTGGCATGCTGAAGCTGGTCCAGGAGATCATCTATGCAGGGAAGTGGATGTTTGTTCTTTATGGTGATCTTGCTCAAAGCCCAGTAGTCAATACACATTCTCCAAGAACCATCCTTCTTTGGCACCATCAAAATAGGCGAACCACATGGTGAGGTGCTCGGACGTATCACTCCTTGGTCTAGTAATTCCTAGAGTTGTTTCTTTACTTTAGTACTCTCAAGTAAGGATTACCTATACAACCCGATGTTTGGTAGAGGGGACTCTAGAAATAGCTGAATCTCCAGATCTACTTCCCATTTTGGTGGTAACCCACTGGGAGCTTGAAATAATTCCTGAAAAGATTGAATAATACTATCCAAATCATGCTTTCCTTGGTTAGAAATCTTTGAAACTTTGAACCCATCTTGTTTATCCTTTAACAAAAGTAAACAAAGGTGATTATGATTTTCCTAAATAAGTCATTTTACTTGGTTAGAACTCACCATAGTAACCTGTGTCTTACGTTGATGTGCCTGAATGTTGTATTTGATCCCATCCTTGACCCATCTATACCGGTTTTCCCTTCTCATAAATATAGCATCCCTAGTATACAAGTAAGGACTCTCAAATACAACATCAAAATCATCAAGTGTAATAATGTTAGCTTCCAAAACATCAATATATTGGGAATTTATCCCAAACTTGACCTTACATCTTCTTGTTACCTGAATTTAAACACCCTTCTCCACCCAACCCAAAGGATAAGGATGTGGATGCACATAAGTCTCAAGAGCAAGCTTCTTTACAACTGGTTCAGAAATTCAGTTAGATTGAGAACTGATATCAACCAAAGCATTTACCTTAGTTCTCTTGATCTATATTTTGATCTAGAATAGTCTGCTCATCTCCTATTCCTATCTTCCCATGTTGGTGGCCGTGCATCCAAGCCTTTTGTCTACATCAGATTCATCTTTGATTTCAACCTCCCCTTCTATTTTTATAGTTGTCATGGACTTCTTTGAGTCCTTGGTTCGGTTCTTCTGATGAAACTCCGGATGCAACTTCCAACATGTAGCGTCAGTATGACCATTGATATCACAGTTCTTCCAAAAAAATTTGGGATCTTTACAAGTATTTAAAGTAGTGGCAACTTGTTTACCTTTCCCTTTCCACTTACCCTTGTTAATTGCTTTCCCATACTATTTTTTCTACTGATTTGTCGACTACTTTTCCCTTTACTCTTCTTCTCCTTGATTATTTTCATCATCTATGTAGTATGCCTACACACACGCCTCGTTGATATATTTGGGCTGTGGAGATGAATTTTCTTCGAAGGTGAGTGTGAATTCCTCCCAAGTACTTAGTCAGAATATCCTCATCCTCCAAGTCCATGTTTAGAATCATGGCCTACCTCCAAAACTTCGTAGTATAGTCCTGCACACTTTGACCACTGCCTTGTCTAAAATACTCCCATTTAATCATTTGGTCAGTCTTGTGGTCAATAGGATAGAAGTTAGCTCTAAGTAATTCTTTAAATTCTTGCCTAGATTTCACAATAGGATGCTTCTTCTTTTCACAAGTGGTTAGATGGGTTTGCTACCAAACCATAGTGTGTCCCTCCATTTTGAGATGTGCAAAGGTGATCCTCTATACCTTAGTGACATTATGGAATCTAAAGTAGACTTCTAACTATTTTAACCATTTATCAAGCAACTATGCATCTACTTGCCCTTCAAATATTTTAATCTCAACTTTCGTCTCAACTTTAAAAGGAGTATGGTTAGATTTTACCTTTTCTCTTGCGTTTAAAGTCTCTTCTTCATTCTCTTCCCCATAATCTTCCTCATGGTGGCTCTTCCCTATGCTAAACTTTTCAGTTAAGCCTCGAACCACTGAGTCCAAGGAATCTTGCTTGACAAAAGTTATCTTCTACAAATCTACAAGTTCTTCTTGCCTTCTAAATATCCTATCCATCATGGTCTCCAACATCTCAATAATATGGACCAAGTTCTCTTTCTCCATTTGTCGCCAAATTTTATGTTTCCACTTCTTTGTAGAAATTTCTGGATCGCAAGGTAAAGCCTCTTCGCCTTTAGATCTCTCATACAAATCCTAGAACAAATACCATAGTCCTAGATACTTGTTAGCTTTGCTACCAAAATGATCTGTAAACTCTTCAACTTTGGAATTAACCATAGAATCACAAATTAACATTGTTGTTCTACTTTTTATTAGAAAATGACAGAGATAGCTAGTGAATGAATTTTTCTTATGCTTAGAATCCACAATTGCAGGAAAGGAAATAATATAAACTCATAAACACTAACAAGTTTTATCCCGGAAACCTCCAGAGGAGGAAAAACCAGTCGGGAAGGGAAATTGCTCTTTCTTCCCACTTTTCTTCACACTTCCTCCCAATTACTTGTTTTCTCTATCTCAACACTCCTTTATTCTACAAAACACACTTCTAGCACTAAGAACTTCTTTTTCACTTGCTTTCATGCTTCAATGATCTTGTTCCCTTCTACAAACATGTATTTATAGCCTTTCTCATATCCTCGTGTGCAATGAAGAATGGGAAAGGTCATGGAGGAGAAGAGACACGGAAAACCTTTTAAATTTTGAGGTTGTTCATTTCATGTTTTTATTTTCTGTCTGAAAGAGCCAGGACCGCCGCCCAATGCAGACCAGCACTCTCAGGACCGCCGCCCTGGTTGGGTGGCGGTTTTGTAACCACCACTCTGCAAAAAGTGACACTCCTAATAATATGACAGAACCTCTGTGTATTATTTTTTCTTCTTCGTGTTGACTGATCTAATGAAGTAGAGTCATTTCTAATCCTTATGGATCAGACTCGGTTGTGGTGAGATTTTTTCTCTTGTTGCTAAGTTATATTCTATTAGATTTCTTCTATCTATTGTTGTTTCCTTCAATTTTGAAATGAAGTAGATGGATATTAAGACATCATTTTTACATGGTGATTTTGAGGAGGAAATGTACATGACGCATCCAAAAAGATTTAAGATCAAATGGAAGGAAGATTTTGTGTGTCGCCTGAAAAATTCAATGTATGGATTGAAACAATCACCAAGAATGTGGAGCCAGAAATTTGATAGGTATGTGTTGAGACTTGGGCTTGAAAGAAGTAAATTTTATCCATGTGTTTATTTTAAATAAGAAGGTGAAGATTATGTTATCATTGTATTGTATGTAGATGAGATGTTGTTAATTGGTAACAGTAAGAAAATGGTCAGTCATATTAAATCTCAACTCTCATCTCAATTTGATATGAAGAATCTTGGTGTTGAAAATTTTATTTTTGGCATGGAAATAAAAAGATATCATGTAAATAGGTAACTGGTGTTAAATCAAATAAATTATCTTGAGATGATAATGTAAAGGTTGTAAATGCATGAAAGTAAACATGTTAGTATTCCTTTTTCTCTTGGTCAAAATTTGGTTTCTACATAATGTCCTAAAAATGAAGAAGAAATAAAGGACATGTCTCAGGTGTCATATGCTAGTGTAGTTGGTAGTTTGATGTATGCAATGGTTTGTACTAGACCCAATATTGGACATTCAGTGGGAGTAGAGATTAGATTCACGTCAAATCCCAGAAAAGGAACATTTGACTAAGGAAAAGAGAATCTTCATGTATCTACATGGGACATATGATTATGCAATTTTTTATTAGGGTAAACCTAGTGAAATAATAACATTATATCTACATGGTTTTGTGGATTCAGATTGTGGTGGAGACTTGTATATACGCAAGTCTACCAGTGGGTATGTGTTCAACTTGTTCGATGGAGCAGTAAGTTGGATAAATAAACATCAAGCAAGTGGTGTGGTATTCACCATAGAGGCTAAGTAAATGACAGCTAATCATGTAAGTAAATAAGAAGTTTGGCTTTGAAAAATGATCTCCATTGTTGGGTTCACTCAAAATGTTGTAAGGATTGATTGTGACAGTCAAAGTGTAACTTTTCTAGAACAGAAACATATGCATCATTCAAGAATGAAACATATTGATGTTCAATACCATTTTGTAAGAAAATTGGTGGAGGATAAGAAGATAGTACTAAGTAAGGTGGACACATGGGATAATGTTTCTACCTCTTTAACAAAGGTTGTGGGTGCTGAGAAACTTTATTGGTGAAGAAAATTGATGGGCTTGACTGCCCTAGGATGTTGACTATATGGTAGTGTATCCTTGTTTTGTAAAATATCCAACAAGTGCGAGAATGCTAGAATATCTTGTATATTTTTCATATTGTATACCTAGGAGTATTTTACACCTATGCCACACACATTAGTGGGGATTTGTGGATGGCCCTGATTGTGGGGTTTGGGAAGGCAGCAGCCCCCAATCGGGGTTCGTATGATGGCCCCCAAGAAAACATTTTGGGATCCCTATTTTCTTGGTAGTACATATATGTGATTTTTTATCTATACGTGTAATTGGGTGGTGTCATAACCCATGACTTATGGGGAACCTTTATGGTTTTTTATCCCATGGTTTTGGTACCCATTGTATTGTAAAATAGTTTTGACGGTTTCCTGTTGATGTTCTTACATATAGCTAGACATGACATGTGGTAGGGTAGAGAAGAAATCAAAAGTATATTATTGTAGTGTAAACATTTAAGTTAATGTAATAAGAGAGAGATAAGTTGTTGCACTGGGTTTTTTCCCAAAAGGGTTTCCCAGGATAAATCTTGTGTATTTCATTTTTTTTTCTCTGTTTATCTTGAATATTCTGTTAAGTATAGATTTTCGTTAATTTTTTTATTGGATTCATTTTGTTTAAGCAACTGGGTATTAATGACAACTATGGGGGAAATAAAAGTGCATGCATGTGAATATTTTAAATCATAGGATCATTTATTACCTATGGAAAAGAGTATAAATAGAAGGTGGTAATTCATTTTAATTACCTTACAGTGAAAACAAGATATTTGGAGAAAAATAGCAAGAAAAAAAACTAATGATTCAATACTTGAAAATTTTGAAATACCAATTGCCATTAACAGAGGCTAAAGATTTTATAGTGATAACAAAGCAAACATGAAGGGTTGAGAATAACAAATAGAGTAAAAGTTTCCCTCGTCTGCCAATAATGTGGAGGTCGAGTTTCCCAATTAAGACGATGAACTTTGGGGCAATCAACCACCCCAGGGTAAACCAAAGTGGTTACCGAGCTAAACGGAAAAGGTAAAATGGACTGGAAAAGGCACAAGAAACAACCTCAAATTCTACAAGTATTTCAAGTTTAATATCTAGAAGTGAATCAGAATGCACAATCATCAAAAAAGACATGAGTAGAGAGGAAAAAGTGGTTGTTATAAAGGAAGTACCAATAGGGAAAGCAAGAACAAGTTCTTTCATGCTCAAGAAGGGTAAAACATTTATGGCTACTGTTAAGAAGGTCAAGAATGAAAAAATCCTTGGGGCACCAAATGTAAACTTTGAGATGCAGAATATGGAGGAGACTAAAATAATATGGTAGTGGCAGACTTAGGTAAAATTGGAAAAGAAATGTCAGATAACAATCATCTTACACATGGGTTAGATGGAACATTAGAAAAGTAAATGGTGTGCCCAACAAGCCAAAAATACAATGAGGGAAATGATATATATGATAATAGCATAAATAAAATTTTGGATAAAATATAAGCACTCCAACTATTAAATCTACCTTTCTTCAACAAGCCCACCAAACTATTATAATACCTTATCTCATGCACAAGAGAGGGGTATTTATACTTTGATGGTAGGCGCATGAGAATCTAATGCCACTTAATTAACAAGGCAACATGGTTGAACAACCAAGGAGAATATTTAGTATAATCCCTTGAGGATGATATGGAGGTGGATAGAATTAGCAATTTCCTTAACTACAAGTGCATGGGAAATTTCATGTCAGTTGATGAAATAAAATACCTTGGAACAAGAGTCACGATGCAACTACTTGCCTCCAAGATGATAAGAGTATAAATATGGTCAAAGGTGAAAAAATATATATTTATGCATCGTCAATAATATGGCATAAGGTACCATATATAACTTGTCCCAATTTATTACATAAAGCATAATTGAAGATGCAGAGTTGGCACAGGAAAAAGTAGGAATCAAATTATGTTTGGGTACAATCTTGTTATTGGTATTTTTAAATGAAATTGGTGTGCTATAAGGATATGGGGAGTTAACATGGATATTCCTTAATGAAGATCCATCCCCATATGTCATGTACAAATAATTAATGGCACTCATAAAAATTACATACAAGGCACAATTCATAAATTGGATAAGGCATTTACGCAATGTCTTCAAACAAGATTGGAGAATCTTGTGGAAACTACCTAAGGAGTTGAAAGGAAAGAAAGAGTTCTCCATCGAAATTAATATTTGGAAATATTCAAGAATACAGATGAGTTTTGGTCCCCATGAGCTAAGTTGTCATATGCCTTTACTTCTGATTAATTTTTGTGATCCATCATTCGGATCAAGGAAGATAAAATAATAACAATTGACACACAGAGAATTGATGAAGACATTCATACACTTTTTGCAGTGTACAAGCACCCTGACCATGATGCCCACAAAAAAAGTAACATATATTTGTGCGCTTACGAGATGGGAGACTATTTTAGTCAAGAACAAATCACAAATAATGTTCTTTTATTTGTTCCTGAAGAAAAGAGGAGTCACAAGAGAAGGGGAAAAATATTTGTTATCACAAAATCACAACACCCTCTTATTTGCACAAGTATGTTTGTTTTAGCTCACAATGTGACTGATTAACATGGGTACTATCTCCAAGTTGTGGGACTTGCTACTCAAGATAGACCTCCAAAGAAGGTTGGTTCCTCTTCCTAATCTAGTGCAAGCTAACTCTAATAAAAGAAAAACTACTGACTATCTCTATCCTAAAATTTCCAAGGGACCAGGGAGAGAGAAAGAACATGAAAGTAAGGAAAACTACACTACATAGGTGATACACCAAGAAAAGGGAATGGGAAATACTCTCCAATGTGTAGAAATGAGAAGAAATGTTGATTAGAGAGGGTGAAAATAGTTCTCCACACTCTAACAACAACACTTACAGTATCATTTCCATGAAAATACAACAATATTACACCTTGCAAGAGCATAAGGAGACACAAAACACCTAAAAATAAAATTAAGAGGAAGAAGAATGCAATAAACATAGACAAGGGAAGAAAACATCCACAAATTTTCATCTATATTTCATTAATATGCATAGTTCAATTACAAAGTAAGAGAAAGGCCTAGATCAACATGCAAGAAGTCCAATATGAAGGGATTGCAGCACATTGACATTCCAAAACAAAAATGATAGAGTTTTGTTACAAGAGTCATCCCCCTTGACAAAATGAAATCCCCTTCTATATATAGCTTGAGCTAGAAAGAAAAGGACAGAGAAGAGAGAAGGGTTGGCTTCCCTAACTTTCAACCACGAAAAGATCACATTAAAATTATTTTCCAAGCACATGGGCACCTTACAGGGCCATCATACTAGTCTATTTCATCTTGGTAGAAGAAAATAGAGCAATGCTTCATCAAGTCTAGTGGTTGAGCAACTTGATTAGACTGATTATGTGCCAAAACAACTCCCTTTTTCCTCCAAAATCTGTGTTTTCCATTTATACCCCTTAAACACCACCAAAATCAGATTTTAATGATGCCAACTTGAAGAGCCTGATGAGATATTTCTAGTGATATAAATTTTGTCTGATTTGGAGCTCGGGGTCAAAATATATGGCTATATGAAGTTTTTCTTGTTGGGAGGCACATGAATTTGACACTGTGGCAACCTTTAATTGGTTTAGGGATTGGCATCTGCCAACATGTACTTGCTTTTCCTTTTTCCAAGTGTCTACTCCTCATTGGGTCACAATATCAGGCTTTACTTCTCTACTCGTCATATGTCCTTTCTTTTTACCTTTGCAGGCTCCCTTTATGAGGATATGGGCCAATAAAACTTCACCAAGTTCCTTCGGGATGTCAGGATGTCCTTCCTTTACCTTGAAAATGATCACACTCTCATTACAAACCCTGTGACACTTAAACTCGTGAGCCAATGAAAAGGACTCACATGCTCCTTCGCATTTTAGACCCTCAACAATACCCTTACAACTACATGTGAGCCAATAAGAAACTCTTACCATTTTTCTTCAATCAATTTCTCCCCTCGACTGACAAATGAAAATGTGAGCCAATGAGGAATATCCATGCTCCAAAATTTTAATGCACATTTGGTATGTCAACTTAATAGCCCCAATCTGTGCAAAATAAGATCATGATCCAATAGAATAGCTCCACATACTTCACGCCAATTGTCAATTTCACGTTGTCGGTATTTTTATTTGATCTCCATTGACAATTGAAAAATATGTGAAAATGAGAAAGCTCCACTTTTCCACAATGTCAGAACTTATCAGTCTTTTACTTCATGTTTGAATCTGATTGGAGGAGCCTTCACAATTGTCATATTTGTGATAAGTGAGCTAATGAAATGATGCCACATACCTCTTTGATTTCCTTTGTCTCACAACTTTTCAATGTTCTGCGGGTTTTAAGAAAAACCCACCCAAGTCTTCAACCAAGCTCTTTTGACCGAGCTCCTTTGTCATTGAATGAGCTTCCTTTGTTTCATGAAGTTTTAAATTTTATCCCATTGAATTACCACCAGCTATCTTTGACCTTATCTAACTTAGCTGAGACCACTAAGCTCTTTCCACGTAGCCCCGCTGATGTTGTCATTGAGTTTGATGGCCATTTGAATGTCAATCAAATTTTCTTAATATAGCCCGTTAGTGAAGCCAGACCATGTAGATTTTTTGAATGCCAATAGCTAGGGATTTTGGGAAGTGTAATTTGATGGTCATTTGACCATCACACGACTTGTGAAAAAAATGGCTAAGTCCATTTTCAAGCTTATTCAAGCCAAAATTAACCCGAGGGGGGTAATTTTGGATAACAATTTGGTGACCTCTTGGGGTAATCTTCTTGCTAGGTTTTGACCAATAGTTTTAAAGAAATCCATTGGGTATGGAGCCAAGCCAAAAGACAAAAAAATGATCTGCAACATTTTAAAATTCTTACCTGGGGCCGTATGGAGCTTGAATGGGTTCAACATGAACTGAGAACTGTCTGGACTTGATTTTGGGGCTTTAAATGAATCTCTAAAGCTTCTCAAGTTTGAGTTGGGGTTGTCTTGGTCTGTTCTTCAGGTTGATTGCTTGGGATTTTGATGTAGAACATAAAAAACTATTCCCGAGCATTGTTTTGACCAAGAAAGAGACACCATGGGTTGGCCTTGATTAGAAATGATCTTTGGGGCTGAGTGATTGAGCTTTTAAGACTATCCCAAATCTGATTTGGCCACGAACACTGCCATCTACTACAAGATGCCTCAAATTGATCCTCATGATTTGGTGGAGGGAAAAAGAAACCTAGCTGTTGATTTGGAGGAGAAAAAAGTGGAAATCTTTGGAAATATTCCTCTTGATGATTTAGTTGCTCTACATTTGAATTTTCCTAAAGATAAACATTATTTCTTACAACTTTGAATCTCTTTACTGCAACTTCTCCTTCTGAAGCATGATGAACAATGAAAGAACATGCAATAGAAGCAATGGAACATGTGCACCAACACTTAGGGAAATTAAAACCTACTCTAACAACAATATAGTTGTGCATAAAAACTTGGAGGAATTGAAAAGTCCTAAACTAATATGTACAAGGGTGAGAAATTCTTCCTTCTAGTAACAATGTTTGAGGTAGATTCCATTGACTGGAATATATCAATTCTTCACCATCTAACTTGGTAAGTCAGAAAGAATTGCTACTTTTTCACTCTGTGATAATGTATGGGCCACTCCATATGGCATCGAACTTGGAATTTTTGTCTAGGCTTTTCCCGATCAACATCCCATTTTAGCACTAAATCTCCTTCCAGGAATGTCCTGGCTTTAGCTTTCTTGTCAAATCTTCTCCTGATCAGTGCTTGAAGTTGATATTTCTCCATGGTTTGCATTACATGCTCTCTTGTTTCTTCCAACTCCATCAATTCTACATACCTGATTTCCATGGGTTCAAACTCAGCTAGTTCCATCTGTTTCATGAGTTCCAATGTCAGTAATTCAAGTGATATAGGCAACACTGCTTCTTTTCCATATACTAGTTTGTATGGAGAGATTCTGTTGACCTTTTGGGTGTTATCCTATCAGCCCACAAGGCTGATTTGAGCTTTGTGTGCCAAATTTCTCTGATTCTCATCAAGATTTCTTCTTATGATTCTCAGCAAGTTCTTATTTGTGGACTCTTCTTGGCCATTACCCTCGAGGGTAATAATTAGAAGAAGTGCTGAGATAAATTCCATTTTTAACATCCCACTATGTTATTCTTGTGCCAAGGAATGCCAATGCATTTTCTGATATGATAGTGGTAGGGATACCAAACCTCGTGACTATCCCTTCGTAGAAGTTCAAGATGCTAGATTCATTTACTTCCTTGAGTGCCACTGCTTTAGTCCACTTGGTGAAATAGTATGTTGCTGTTAGTATCCACTTGTGTCCTTGGCTTGAGTTTGGATTGATAACTCCAATGAAGTCCAATCCCCATTGCATGAATGGTTGATCAACTGAAATGGGATGGAGGGGCAGTGCTGCTAACTTCTCTTTTCCTATAAAGAAGGCACATTTCTTACACTTTTTAATCCATGAGTAGCAATCACCAAACATTGTAGGCCAATAGTAACCAACTTTCATGATTTTGAGAGTTATTACTCATGGAGCAAAGTGGCCTCCAACTTCTCCATCATGGAACTCATGCAACACTTTCTCAATCTAATTTGTTGAAACATACCTTAGAGAACTCCATTTACATCCTTCTTGAACAAGATTCTGTCAATAAGGACATATGGAATGGACTACAATCATGAAGTATGTTCTCTTTGGTTTTGCTCAATATTAGAAGGAAAAACCTATTTGGAGATAATGCACCATATTTTGATCCCAACATGGAGTGGGTGCATCATCATCTGGTTGTTCTTGCTCATTTTGCAGCACTAGGACAACCTCTTCTTCACCTTCTAACTCAGCATGTTGTTTGGAAGCTAGTTTCTCCCACAAACCTTTTCCACAAACCAGCTTAGTCACCTTGATTTCAATTTCATACTCCATCACACGAGTGATCTAACTTTCCCTTTTATCATTTAATTATTTGTTTAGGAGAAATTTCTTGACCCCAACATGAGACATTAACATTTGGATCTTATTGTTTGAGACCAAATGTCTAGAAATTTTTCAAGCTTCTAATCATAGCAAGAACATGCTTTTCAAAAAAAGAATATCTCACCTCATAATATTCTAAACCTTAGCTGAAGAATGCTATGGATTGTTCTAAACCCTCTTTATTCAGTTGTACTAAGATGGCTGAAATTTTATCTGAACCTCCAAAAGTATAGATTATGAAATATTTTGAAAATTATGAGTTAATAAGAGTTGGAGCCTGAGATATAGTATGATTCATGGCCTTAAATTTATCTTTACCATTTTTTTCCACTTAAATGAAAGGGTATTTTTCAACATCATTGTCAAAGGCTTCACTAAGGTGGAAAAATTAGGCACAAATCTACAGATAAATTTTATTCTCCCCAAGAATCTTTGGAGAGATTTCTTGTGACTTAGCAATGGCAGATCTCAGATGGATTTAACTCTCTCATGATTAGTTTTCAATCCTTCCCTTGAAAAAATGTGTCCCAAAAAATTTGCCTTCATATGCTAAGAACATACACTTCTTCAGATTCAAAGAGACTCTGAATCTTCTACATATCTAAAATACTTAACTAAGGTGAAAGAGGTGATCTGCTGCATTTTTTTTAGAACACGGTAATATCATCAAGATAAACAATCACTATCTTATTTATTAACCCCTTGAACACCATATCCATAGCTCACTGAAATGTTACTCCGATGTTTGATAGTCTAAATGGCATCTTCCTATAAGCATATGTACCCCATTTTTTTTGAAGGATGTCCTGATATTGGTCATCTTCCTTCACCATGATTTGATAATATCCTAAGTAGCCATTCAGCATTGAGAATATTTATAAACCACCTACAACTTGCAAGAATTTGTTCCATTGATGGAAGCATATACTGATATTTGAGTGAAGCTCTATTTAGATCACGAAATTCCACGCACATAATATGATATCTCCATTTTTATTTCACACTAGCACCAAATTTACAACCCAACTTAAATGCTTGATAGGGAAGATGATGCTAGCTTTAATCATCTTATTCAATTCTTTTCTCATGAGAGGTTTAATGTGGGGACTCACTGGCCTTTACATTTGTTCTGATAGGCTTGAATCCTGGATCTAAATCAATAGTATATTGTGCTAACTTTGGATTGAATACTCTCAAATCCTTATAATTCCAAGCAAAGACATCCGAGTAATTCTTGACAAAGTTGGATAAAATCATATATCTCTTGTAGAGTACTTATTTTTCCATTTTGCAACATCTTACCTTCACCCACTAAAATAGGCTCTGAATCTTCACCCTTCACTTGAATATTTTCCCTTTCTTTCCAAAATTGATCATTGGGATTGAAGATTGATTCCAAAGTCACCAATATTTTATGAAATATTTTTTGTTTCTCAGTTGATACTACCTGGTCTCCATATTGTTTGCTCCATTCTTTCTTGGTTTCTAGCAGAAAACTTAGCCTCTTCTTGTAAGAAATTAATGATTTGCTAGTCATTTTTAAACACTTTCCATCTAGTGTTATTGTTATTAAAGTTTTCCATACAGTAACCTTGATAGTGATCTTTAAGTAAATCTCACTATTGCATACTTTCCACGTAAGTCCATGCACAATCTGATCTCCCCTTTTTTATTTCACACTGGCACCAAATTGATGTTAACCCAACTTAAATTCTTAATAGGGATCCCAGACCTGATGTTTGTAGTTCTTCAAAATCAACTTATCTTAATTATTTTCCTCATGAGAGGTTCACAATCAGCTGGGGATTCCACACACTGGCAAGTTCTTAATACCCCTTTTCTTTCCCAATGGGCAATCCGTGGATCCTAGATCCAACTCAATAGTATGGTTTGAGCTAGCAAACTTTAGATTGAAAGTCCTGAGTAAAATCCTTATATATTCCAAGTGAAATACATCGAGCTCCTTCTTGAAAAAGTTGGATACTCCTTGAAATCAAATATTATCTCGTACCTCATGTACTTATTTTTCCATCCGGCTTTGAAATATAGGGAGAGGTTACCTTCACCCATTGAAATAGGCTCCTGAATCTTCACCCTTCCATTTCTTGTAATATCAAAATCAAGCCTCTTGTCTTCCCATTCATCAAGAATTGATCATTAGGATGCTGAAGACTTTAGTATCCATTCCATAAGTGTTTGGACCAATTTTCTTTAACAGGTTAAACAATTTACATTAATTTTTGGTGTATGAGGCTCAATATGAAATTCTACCATTAGGTTTCCTGATATGTAGCCTTGCTCCATTCTTTCTTTGTTTCTAGCAGAAAAATTGAGACTATTCTTGTAATAAATTAATGGTTTTTCCTAGCAATTTTTCAAACACTTTCCAGCTAGTGTTATTATTTAGAACAGATGTTTCTTACCAAAACATTCTATATGTAGGTTGGGTTTTCTCAATTTTGATACTTTCCACAACATCAAACATTTCCCCAATTGCTACAATTCTATATTTTTCTTAGTTCTTCTTCATTGGGATGGAATTGATGCTAAAAGCCTCAAAATCCTCAATGAGATCCCATACCTGGATTTTGTAGTTCTTTAAAAGATCATTCTTAGCATAATTTTGTCTTCTAATCATCTCACTATCTCCAAACACTTGTAAATTCTTTGTTAATACCTCTCTTTCTTTCCCAATCTAATCCATGGATCAAAGATTTATACCTCAGTTGTAAATTTGTTTTCTCAGCTGAACTACCTGGTCTCCATATTGTTTCTCCATTCTTTATTTGTTCCTAGTAGAAAACTCAGCCTCTTCTTGTAAGAAATTAATGATTAGTTGGTCATTATCAAACAATTTCCATCTAGTGTTATTGTTATTGAAGGAAGTGGATAGTGATATTTGAGTGAAGCTCTATTCATATCACGGAAATCCACACACAATCTGATTTTTCCATTTTTATTTCACATTGGCACCAAATTTTTAACCCAACTTAAATGCTTGATAGGGAAGATGATGTTATCTTCAATCAACTTATTCAATTCTTTCCTCATTGAGAGGTTCAATGTGGGGATTCATTGGCCTTTACTTTTTCTGATGGGCTTGGATCCTAGATCCAACTCAATAGTATGGTGTGATAACTTTAGATCTTGAATGCCTCTAAGGCATCCATTGTAATTCACAAGAACTAGACATCGAGGAATTGATTGACAAAGTTGGATAAGCATCAGATTTACTCTTGTAGAGTATGTTATTTTGTCCAATTGGTCAACATGTTACCTTCACCCACGTGGATATAGCATTAGGATCTGTAAGGCTGAACCCTGGTCTACTTAGCAGGAGGTTTTCCCTTGGTCTTTCATTTTAGAACATAATCAGGTGGCTTATTGAAGATTTATTCCAAAGGTCTACCAGGTTGGGTTTGAGGAAAATATGACCTAAAATTCTCAGCATGATGCCTACCTAGTTGTCTCCATATTCATTGCTCCAAGTCTTTCAATTGTTTCTAAGAGCTGGACTATATTTGCATAATAAAATGCATGGAATAATGATATATCTTTCAATTCATTCCGGATTATTTACATAAGATGCAATTACAAATATATAGGCACATAGTTTCCTATAAATTAGGAAACTATTCTACTAACAAATACTAATCACGTGAGTTGTTTGTAACAACCAAACAACTCAACACACATTTGTTATTAGTTGTTTTATATAACAACTAAATAACAAATTACTAATATAATAATAATTACCAAATGTAATTATTATCTACACAATGTAAATACTAATTCCTAACATTCCCCCCCTTAGTGTTTACATGGTAGAAAAACATCCACACTCTCAACTGCAGTATGCTCACCCCTGTGGCAATGTCCAACTCTGTGACTCATGACCTTGATCCAAAAGAAAGGCTCTCTCCTTCCATGGTTTTAAACAAAAACTTACCACAAACATTGAAAGTGAGTAGAAACTTCATCAACTGTCCACCTTGTGTGGTTTTCTGGATCCTCCCACAAACCCTTTCAAGATCCATGAACTGACTTACTCTGGTGCTATTGTTCATCACTATGCTTATACATCATTTGGAATTATGTAGGAAACACAACATGCATATCTCAAAACTAAGACAATAGAAGATATACTGAAAAAATTTCACATTACTTCCTATAAGAATCGTAATGTTCTTAATTGTAGTCTCTGTCATTGATCGCTGCCACTCGATCTCGAACAACATAGAAAATTGCCACTGCCACTAGAAGCTTTCCTTGGGACTAAGTCGTTTTGGGTACAGAATGGGAATGGAACATTGGTATGTATTCCCCCCCACAATGTGAAATTCCACTCAAATAGATACTGAGAAGCAAAACGCATCAAAGAACATACTCCTGAATGGCATCTTGCTAGTTAGGTCTTGATGCACATGGTCACTAATGCTAGTGAACGTATTCTTCTAGCTGACCATCTTCCAAAGAAGTACGGCAGTCAGAGGACCAAGTCAGTCAGAGGATAACAGTCATCTGCCCTCCAACACAACTCTCTTTCCAACATCCATCAAATGCCACACAAAATAGGAACACTACAAACTGAAGCACACTGAGAAAATGAAAACCACACTGAAAATCTAATACTCACACCATACATATGCCACCACAGCTTCTGCGCGGCCCCGTCATTGGTGACTGAACGAGAGGTCGCTGAATGACCTCTAGCCTCTTGTGCCTCCATCCTCCAGTTTTTTTTTGGCTTCTAACTCAGCCAAATGAAAATTTTAAGCTCATTTGTTTCCACATTGAAGTTATTCTCCCCCCATAATGTGAAACATTTTAGTTTTAGGACATCGGGTACAACCGATAATGGATGTTCCACAAAATAGCCAAAAAATATGATATTTTTCAAAGTGGGTATTTTATCCCAAAATTAGAACCACTATAATGACAATTAAAAAATAAACACTTTTGCAAAAAACGGTGCTCAATTTTGAGTTACCGTGCAAAAGTTATTGAGGTTACAATTTCCCATAAATTGGTCCAATTAAAATAAAATTGAATTGCCCTCAAAATTGCAATTATTAAGCAAAAACTATAGAAATATATATATTTACATATGGTATATAGACTGATCTAGCTAGGTATATATATATATATATATATATTAAACTATAGTTTTGCTAAATAATTAAAAAAAATTGACCAATAAGAAAAAACCTGTGTGTTGCATTTCTTTTACCGGATGTGCATTTCCAGCCACAAAAACGTCTGTTTGACAGCAATTTCGTCATATTGCATGCTGAATCTGACCTTGATGTAAACTACAAAGTTGTGACGTCTTTTTCTCATATTTTCAACCAAAAAATTCAATCGCCTCAATCTGATGTTTTATGAGGAAGATGCCTGTTCATTTTACTGAACACTACTTGCTGTATTTTTTTGGACGGATTTTTGAATATTCTCTTTGGCCTCTTAGATCTTCTTGGCTCTCATAGGAATAACCTGCTCTGGTACCAAATGTAAGAGCTGGACTATATTTGCAGAATAAAATGCATGGAATAATGATATATCTTTCAATTCATTCTGGATTATTTACATAAGATGTTGATTACAAATATATAGGCACATAGTTTCCTATAAATTAGGAAACTATTCTACTAACAAATACTAAGATTTCACGTGAGTTGTTTGTAACAACCAAACAACTCAGCACACATTTGTTATTAGTTGTTTTATATAACAACTAAATAACAAATTACTAATATAATAATAATTACCAAATGTAATTATTATCTACACAATGTAAATACTAATTCCTAACAATTGTTTCATGACTTCTTGGAGCTCATTTGAGGTTCTAGAAGATGAGGTAGAGGCTTCAACAAAATTCTAATTTTTTAGGGCAGGAATGGGAGATGATGTAGGTGTTTGGCTAGTTCTTGGACTTCCTAGTTCTGGATAAAGAGGTGATAGGTGGACTAGGTTCAAGTTGACCAACTTAAATTAAGAAATTTTTAAGCTCTAATAGCAATATCATAAGCTACACGTAAATTTTGTGCCTCCCATAGATTGAATCATCATGGAAATATCATAATTTAAAGCTTTTAGAAAGTAGACAAAATAACCTTCAACTACTGGTCTCATGGCCAATGGAATCCTATCCCATGTCCTTTGAAATCTAAAGTTGAAATCATCCATCTTCTCGTTTGGTGCCCTCTTGATTGTTGTCAATTTTCCAATAAAGACAGATTATCTCCTCTTTCTCCTAAACTGATTACAGAGGGCTATGCATATCTAATCCTAATTTCTAATAGATCCTGTAG
This sequence comes from Taxus chinensis, assembly GCA_019776745.2. Classification (NCBI taxonomy): domain Eukaryota; kingdom Viridiplantae; phylum Streptophyta; class Pinopsida; order Cupressales; family Taxaceae; genus Taxus; species Taxus chinensis. The sequence goes on along the minus strand of CM034149.1, from coordinate 657,413,206 downwards.
CCAAACTCCTAAACCATTGTAACACCTTTCCTTTGAATGAGGAAGATAGCAAGTTGACTACAACATCTACCTCATTTATTTCATGAATAGTACAGATGTTTGCAATGTCTTTGATATGATCAACAAGAGTTGTGTGGTTCTCTATAGTAAAATAAGGGATATTTTTTAGTGTTGCAACTAGAATTGGATTTTGTGCATTAAGAGATCAAGTGGGTTGTTCCCATGAAGTTGACATAGGGATTTGGTGGCCATTTGTGGTGGTTGTTATTGTAGATGTGCCATTATAATTGGTCTAAGAACTCTGGTTGATTGAATGAAAGGCGTACCAGGTGGAGGTGTTGATAGTATTCTATTCCATGGATATGGAGACCTTTGATCTCTTCTTCCCCTTCTTCCTCTACCTAGAGATAGCTATAGATATTCAAAACCACCTTCCTCTCTTGCTCTTGACCTTGTTTGAATTCTTCTCATAAATTTGACAAGCTTGGGCTGCTAAAACCAATGAATTCTCCCTCTTTGGAGTCACCAGATGTGTTGTTACAAGGCCTCTTAAAGGATGGAATTTACAACAAGAGCACACCAACCTTGTTTGCAATAAGAATGAATATTTCTTGTTGTCCCACTGGGCGTGCCATAACTGTTATCACCAAATCACATCACCCTCTAATTTGCACAAGTGTGTGTGCTTGAGCTCACAGTGTGACTGGGTAACATGGGTACTATCTCTAAGTTGTGGGACTTACTACTCAAGATAGACCTCCAGAGAAGGTTGGTTCCTCTTCCTAATCTAGTGCAAACTAACTCTAATAAAAGAAAACTACTGACTATCTCTATCTTAAAATTTTAAGGGACTAGGGAGAGAGAAAGAACATGAAAGTAAGGAAAACTACACTACAGAGGTGATACACCAAGAAAAGGGGAATGTGAAAGACTCTCCAATGTGTAGAAATGAGAAGAAATGTTGATTAGAGAGGGTGAAAATAGTTCTCCACAGTCTAACAAAAACACTTACAGTATCATTTCCATGAAAACACAACAATATTACACCTTGCAAGAGCATAAAGAGACACAAAACATTTGTAAATAAAATGAAGAGGCAAGAAGAATGTAATAAACACAGACAAAGGAATAAAACATCCACAAATTTGCATCTATTGTTTCATTAATATGCACAGTTCACTTACAAAGAAAAATAAAGGCCTGGATCAACATGCAATAAGTCCAATATGAAGGGTTGCAGTACATTGGCATTCCAAAAAAAAATGACAATTTTTTGTTACAAGAATCATCCCCCTTGAAAAAATGAAAGCCCCTTCTATATATAGCCTGAGCTAGAAATAAAATGACATAAAAGAGAGAAGGGAAAACTTCCCTAACTTTTAACCACCAACATATCACATTAAAACTCTTTGCCAAGCACATGGGCACCTTACAGGGCCATCATCTAGTCTATTTCATCTCGTAGAAGAAAATAGAGCCATGCTTCATCAAGTCTGGTGGTTGAGCAACTTGATTAGACTGATTGTGTGTCAAAACATCTCCCTTCTGCCACCAAAATATGTGTTTTCCATTTAGACCCCTTAAACACCACCAAAATCAGATTTTAATGATGCCAACTTGAAGAGCCCGATGAGAGCTTTCTAGTGATACAAATTTTGTCTGATTTAGACCTCGGGATCAAAAGATATGGCCACCTGAATTTTTTCCTGTCAGGAGGCACATGAATTTGACATGTGGAAACCTTTAATTGGTTCAAGGGTCAACCTCTACCAATGTTTACTTGCTTCACCTTTTTCCAAGTGTCTACTCCTCATTGGGTCACAATATCAGGTTTTACTTCTCCGCTCGCCATTTGTCCTTTCTTTTTACCTTTGCAGGCTCCCTTTATAAGGATACGGGCTAGTAAAAATTCACCACATTCCTTCTTGATGTCAGGTTGTCCTTTACCTTTGTCAGTCCCTTGACACGTAGACCAATTAAAAGCATTCACACTCCTTCGCATTACAGACCTTGTCAGACCCTTAGAACCACGAGCCAATAAGAAACGACCATGTTTCTTTGTAATTTTTCCCTTGACTGATAAATTCAAAATACGAGCCAATGGGGGGGCTCCATGCACTTGCATGTCAGTCCTAGAATAGCCCTAGCCTCTGACAATTGTGAAATGTGATTCAATGGGAAAGCTTTGCGCTTTGACGTTGTCAGACTTGTCAGTCTTCTGCTTCATGTTTGGATCTGATCAGAAAAACCTTTGCATTTGTAAGATTTACAAAATGTGAGCTAATAAAATGGTGCCATGTACCTCATTGCTTTCCTTTGTATCGTGACTTTCTAATGTTCCATGGGTTTCAATAAAAACCCGCCCGAGTCTTCAACCGAGCTCCTTTGAATAAGCTCCTTTGTCATTGACCAAGCTCCATTATTTCACGGCTTTATTAATTTTAGCCCATTGAATTACCACTAGTTGTATTTAACCCAGTCTAACTTAGTTGAAACACTAAGCTCTTGCCACGTAGCCCCGCTGATGTTTTCATTGAGTTTGACGAGCCTTTGAACGTTAGTCTATAGTGCCCACACTTTTTATAGCTCAGCAGCTTGTTGTTTCTTTTCTCATAGACATGTTTTGATAGTGATTGGTTATATCTTGGACATTATATTTTGATATTTGATCTTATTAGACATGTGTGGACATTTAGGCGTATAACGCCAATTTAGCTTAATTTCTATATTGTCGCATTTTCTTATAATGTCATGGACACTAATGGATATGATGTTGTGTTTGGAACATAATTATCATAATGGATAGGTGTTGCATGTGAAATTCTATGGTTATATGTCATGTATCATCTTGTCTAACTTTTGGAATATTGAGTATAATTGTGCACGTTGTCGCATCTTGATTTCAGTAGGATGTTAGGTTAGTTTAGAATGCATTGATATCTTACTATGTCATTGAATTATATTGTATCAGACAGGTGCGGTTAATGTGTGCAATGAGTGTGCAGGTGACAAATTTACAAGAGAACGTGGGATTCAGGCCAGCTACTAAATCTTGCAAAAGCAACCCACGGCCTGAGTCCTAGCCATGTTCATTGTGTGAAGCCTTAGTATAGGAGATTTTTATTTTGGGCACTATGAGTGACCCCAATTTATGTAATGTATTGTGCTTTGAATTATTAATTTTGTTTAGGGTTGCTAGTGAAGTTGTAAACTTGTTTTGGGAGTTAATAATTCCACTTTCATTTGAATTGTTGATTTTGTTTATTGAGTCACTTAATCACAAGGGTTTAGGGTCACATGTGAGACCCTTGGGTGGTCCCCACACCCTCTACCCTTGTGCCAAAAATGCAAAAACCCGAAATTAGGTTATTTTGGGCATTTTTGGGGACCGCTTTGTAGCTTGGGAGTTCCCCTAACATAAAAATGAGCCCTTAGACCCTACCTAATGGGTAGGGGGGCTTATTTTCAAGGCTAGAGGGATTTTTCCCTCCCTTTTTACCTCTTGTTTGGTCACATCCATGTAAGGGATGTGGATTTGAGTGCTTATTAAAAGTTTCACTTATTTTGTTTTGCTAACATTTAGGGGATTTTGGGAGAAGAGGGAAAAAAAATTATTTTACCCTTTCTCTCTTTTGTTTTGGCATCTTTGACCTTGATGAGGGAGAGGGGTGACACATGTCACCCCCTCATTTGTGAGGATGCTTGCTTTCTCCTCTTCAAATTCCCATTCATGGGCAAAGAGAGGGAATTTTTTTTAAAACTTCTTGCTTGCGATGCTTGTGGATTTTGGAGCTTGGAGATTGGCTCGAGTCAAGGTGTGGAGAAATTTGAAGTTGGAGAGATTTTTGGAGAGCTTTCCTTGAGGTAGGCTCTTATGTATTTTGCTTGTGTTGCATTTATCTTAGTTGTTAGATGGGTTGCATGGTTTTGTTATTTTGGTTGTTGTTTGTTTTACTCCCTCCATCATATGACATGATGGAGTTTTGGAGTGTGGGGGAAGAGAGAGGGAATTTTCCCTCTCAATCCTCAAGGCTTGATGGACAAGCCTTGTAGGGTCTTAGTGTTTCCCTTCAATGGTTGAGGTGGGGAAGTTGATTCATTTGGCTTGAATCTCCTTCCCCATTCTTGGTAAGGAAACCCCTTTGGGGTTTGAAAATCCTTCCAAGAAGGACTTGGAGAAAGGGAGGAGGAATAAGGAGGGTTTCGGATTGAAATTAGGAGCAATAAGGAGGGTATGGAGTTTGTTGCTTTGTGTAAAAAAAATTTGGAATAAAATTTTTGGAGAACTTTCTCCTCTCTTCCCCACTTTTGAGGAAGAACATGGGTTCTCCTCCTTGTAAACTTTGGAGTCTTGTCTGTATTTGATCCCAATTTTTGTGTGCTTGTATCATTATTATCTCACCCTACATCTTGTGCAAGTTTTGGTTAGTTATCCTCTTTCTGATGGGCTTGGGGGAGGCTAGCATGCATCCCAACCTTGGGATAGGCATGTAATGATGCCTATGGTTGGGCGGCAAACAAGCTTTTTTTCTCCTTGCATGGTTTTTGGGAAGACATGGAAGTTGGCTCTCAAGTTGGAGTGGGTGGCCTCTTGTGCTCTTATTGTTCTTTTCTCTCCTTATGAAAACCTATTGTATTGTAACTCCTTTGGATATGGTTATGAGAATTGTTTCATCTCCTTGCAAATTCTCCATTTTGTATATCTTGCATTCACATGTAAATTTGAGATATGGTGATTAAAATGAGAAATCTCTCTCCCAACTTGTAAGAAACTTGTAATGGAAATTTTTGGTTGTTTGCATATTTGGAAATAGTTATGCAACACCCTTGTAGTCTAAGCTTGTGGAAGAGAAGTGTTGTATCAAAAGTCTCATTTATTTGTAACTTAATGTATCTCCAAATTTTATTTACAAAAAAGATATATTACTTTGTTGAGGAATTCCACATGTGAGTAAATCTTAAATGATCCTTTGCATTAAATCTAAAATGAAATCTACTTGGTTATAAGAAGTTGTTCTTATTTTAACTTTGGAAGAAACTATCTTTATTTGTAAAATGCACATTTCCTTTTTATATTAACATGGTTTTAGAAAAAAAAAATATTTTTTTTGTGCAAAGAAGGTTGTACTTGGAAATGTGATAGTTTTCTTGTTTTTGTCTAAAAAAATATTTATATAAATGTTATCACTTTAAATCTTAATATATATATATATATATATATATATATATATATATATATATATATATATATATATAACATATTCTATATAAAACAAATTTAAAACGAATTTATTTAAAACAAATTTATTAAAAAAACAAGTTTAGTGGGAGGGGGGGGCGGGGAGGTTCGGCCCCCCCCAGCCCTGCACATTTTTAAAAAAAGAACAAAGAAAAAAAACAATGCAGGGGGGGGAGGGGGGGGGCAAACCCCCCCTCCCCTACACAGTCCCCACGCCAGGCCGCGGCGTCCCCCTGCACCGCAGCACCACCGCCTACGCCTCACCCCAGCCGGTATCCCCATGGGCGCCGCCAACCTGCCCCGCCACCTTGACTGTCCCCCCTACGGCCTGTTGTGCCCCTTGCCGCCTCCCTACCCTATACCTCCACTGACTGCCTCCTTCCTCCGTCGCGCCCTGTCCCCTTCAACTCTCACTGCCCCTCCTTACACTGCCCCAGCCCAGTCACCCTCTTCCAAGAAAAAGAGAAAAAAAAACGTAGCTCCCCTTCAAAAAAAAAAATAAAAAATAATAAAAGAATAAAACTAAACCCTAGCTGCCATTGATATACATAAATACATATAAATACATAAGTAATTTGTTCTAGCTTGATATAAAATTAACAACTGAAAAACAAAAAAACAATATGTGATTACTTCCTTAGAAAACTCTATGAATCCAAGAACCTGTACATTCCTAGAGCCAAAACCAAAACAAGATGAGAAAAATAATAAAGAGAAAGAGAAGAAAAGGGGTTATTAGTGGATTAGGGAAAACTTTAGTATTATTCCAAATCTAGGGCCCAGAATGGTTTGATCTTAGGGCTCAAAAGAATCCCTACATACTTTTGAAAAGGAGTAATATTATGGGATTAACTTTTTGAATGGGAGAGGAAATATTAATTAAAATAGGTAGTTATTTTCTCTTGTAGGTTGTGTTAGTCATTAATACATATGTTTTTTTTTTTAATGTGTGAATATTGTTAACAGCGGGATAAATCAAAGTAATTAAAAACAATGTCTTAGCAATATGGTTAAAATTATATCATTAAGAATATAATTACTTAATGAAAATATTCAGGCGAAACATTAGTTCACCTTTCAAAAAAAAAAAATTTACCCCAAAATTTGAGAAATTCCTGGTTTGGTTCGTTGCCCCGAGAATGGGCATGACAGTTGGTATCAGAGCGAGGTTTGCACATGCGGACCACTGGGTAACTAATTAAAATGGTTAATGGCAATTTTAACAACACTAAAATAACTAAATGAATAAAAATAAACAGTTAAAATAAACCATCCACAACCATTAAATTTTAAATTAATAACTTATTCGCTCACCCCGTGTGCAGGATGGCACCCAAGCGAGGACGATCAGCTAGAGGTTTGGGGCATAGTGCACTTACGCGAGAGCCACCGGCACCCGAATTTGGGCCTCAGATATTAGAGGCCTTGTGCCAGCTGATAGGCGTTGTGGAGCATCGTTTACCACCATCGCAGGAGACGAGAGTGGAGGCACCATTGGGAGACGAGGAGCCATTAGGTGAGGACACACATTCAAAGCCGCCAGAGCACGATGCACCGAGGCAGGAGAGGTCACGTAGCCCTTCCGTTCATCATGAGAGGGTAGCCTCGTTCCGTTGTAGCCACTCGCACATTCTCGAGGGACCATTCAAGGATAGGTGACCCCCTTCACCTGTCGGACTACATCGCCAGGATCAAGATATAGGTAGTGTGATCAGGGACCTTCTTCGCTTGTAGCCGCCCACTTACACCGGCTCTACAGATGGCTTTGGGGCTAAGTCATGGCTTTTTAGCTTGGATAGTTGCTTTGGCTTGCACTCTTACGAGAGCAATGTCAAGGCAAGGTTCGCCATACACCTCCTCCGAGACGTAGCAGGCATTTGGTGGAGGAATGAGGAGCGGAAGCTCCATTTGACTCGAGAGACAGTGACTTGGGAGATGTTCAAGAAGTGTTCTAGGGCTCGTTATATGTCAGATCATTTTGTGCAGAAGAGGATCGACGAGTTTCATGACTTACGATGGGGATCTGGCATAGTAGCACAGTATGAGAGCAGGTTCCTGGATCTTCTGCAGTATGTGGACTACCTGCAAGATGAGAAATTACAAGTTAATAGGTTTATTCGAGGCCTTAATGCAGATATAGCAGGAGCAGTTAGGATGTTATCTCCTCCCACATTTGAGAAGGCCGTTGAGAAGGCCTACTTAGCTGAGGAGAACAGGACCAAGGCACAGGAGCATCATGATAGAAACAGGCCTTCCAGAGTCAGAGGTCATGAGGTACTACACCACCCCCTAGAGGAGGATTTTGGCCTCCGCCAGTAGCCACGAGAGCTCCACCGCACCCGTAGCGATAGACACAGCAGCAGGGCCACCCACAACAGGGGGCTAGACAGACACAGGGATTTCAGAGAGGTGTTTCTAGAGGAGGTTTTGGTGAAGCCAGGGATAGGAGGCAGGGCACTCAGTAGGCACATCCAGCTAGCATGCAACAGTCTACTAGGGTTGGACCGGTAGGATCAGTACACTAGAGTACAGGAGGGACCACATCTCAGAGGGGTGCAGTAGGATGTTTCATTTGTGGATCTCTTGATCACTATGTGCGCATGTGACTGCACAAAACCCAATACCATGGATGCACAGAGAGCTAATAGATTCGAGCAGATGGTGGGTGATGTAGGACGTGCTCATCATGTATATGCAGCGGTTGACAACCGCCAGGCTAAGCATCAGGCCACAGTCATTGAGACAACATGTACTATTAGGGGTATTTATGTCTCAGTACTTTTTGATTCAGGTGCTTCAGATTCCTGTATATAACCTTCTATAGTGGACTAGTGTGGGCTAGTGGTGGCTAGGTAACCAGATAGTTGGCAGGTTGAGTTGGCCTCTGGGGCCAAACTCACCATGGACTTGTATGTGGAGAGTTACGTACTTGATTTAGGAGCCTTCTCCACTACTCTTGACCTCAAAGTTATCCCTCTAGGTTCCTATCAGGTAGTTTTGGGTATGGATTGGCTAGAGGCTCATCGAGCTAAGGTGGATTGGAGAAATAAGGTCATTGAGTGTCAGGATGATCTTGGGAGTGTAGTTGTTATATCAGGGATGCAGAGGCCTATCTCCTTGCACATGATATCGGCTAAGCAACTCAAGCGGAGCATGCATAAGGGGTGTCAGTTGTTTGCTATCACCATCAGTGATCGATCCAAGAGCATTCTAGAGCATTCACCCTTAGATGATCATGCAGTTTTGAGGGAGTATGCGGATGTATTTCTAGGCAAGCTTCCAGGGTTACCACCCCTCAGAAAGGTGGATTTCACCATTGATTTAGTACCTGGATCAGCACTAGTTTCTAGGGCACCTTATCGGATGACGACCCTAGAGATTCATGAGCTCAAGATTCAGTTAGAGGAGTTGTTAAATAAGGGTCTCATTCGCCCTAGTGTATCTCCTTGGAGAGCACCACTCATATTTGTGAAGAAGAAGGATGGTTCTCTCAGACTTTGTGTAGACTTCAGGCAGCTCAACAAAGTCACAATAAAGAACCGTTATCCGCTCCCTAGGATTGATGACTTTTTTGATCAGATGCGGGGAGTGAGAGTGTTCTCCAAAATTGATCTCAATTCAGGGTATCATCAGGTGCGCATTTCAGATGCAGACATTCATAAGATAGCTTTTCGGACACGTTATGGGCATTATGAGTTCACAGTGGTTCCATTTGGTTTGACCAATGCCCCAGCTGTTTTCATGAGCCTCATGAATGGGGTATTCAGGACATTTCTAGATCACTTTGTCTTAGTGTTCTTTGATCACATATCGATTTATTCTCGTTCTAAGGAGGAACACGAGGAGCATTTGAGACAGGTACTTCAGGTTTTGAGAGAGCAGAAGTTGTATGGTAACTTGGAAAAATGCAGCTTCTTTCAGAGAGAGATTAAGTATTTGGGTCATATCATTTCAGGCAAGGGTATCTCCATAGATCCCTCTAAGATACAGACTATCTTGGACTGGCCAGCACCCACATCAGTTACTGAGGTAAGGAGTTTCATGGGTTTGGCAAGGTATTACCGCAGGTTTGTACAGGACTTTTCTAGGATTGCTCACCCTATTACTTCTCTTCAGAGGAAAGGGAAGAAGTTTGATTGGTCAGAGAAGTGTGAGTAGGCCTTTTAGTTGCTTAAGGAAAGGTTAACCACGACGCCCATCTTGGCAGTCCTAGACCCAATAGAGCATTTTGTTGTTTGTACTGATGCATCACTGGAGGGTTTGGGATCAGTTCTTATGCAGGAGCGTCGAGTTATTGCCTTTGAGTTTCGTAAGCTCAAGGACTACGAGCTTAATTATCCTACTCATGACTTGGAGCTTGCAGTAGTTGTACATGCTCTAGTGCGTTGGTGACATTTCCTTTTGGGTAGGCCTTTCATTTTGAGGACAGATCATCGGAGTTTGCAGCATATCTTCTCACAGCTGAACCCCAACGCTCATCAAAGGCGTTGGATGGAGTTCCTATTTGAATATGACATGGAGGTTCAGTACATCAAAGGGAAGGAAAATGTGGTTGTAGATGCACTTAGTAGACGACGGCATGTGCTTGCTTCTTTGACACTTCAATCAGATTTGAGAGGCAAGATTCTTGAGCACCTTCCAGAGGACAAATTTTATGAGGGAGCTAGACAGATGTTGGAGTCATGGGGTTCTTTAGAGGGCAGATATTTTGTGTGTGTTTTAGAGATAGATGGTTTGCTTCGGTTCCATAGGCACATCTACATGCCTAAGTCAGGTGATTTTTGTAGTTTCATCCTCACAAAGGCTCATCGAGCCCCATATGCGGCACATCCAGGAGTGAAGAAAATGCATGCCAATCTGAGGGAGTTATATTATTGGCCAGGTATTTGACGGGACATAACAAATTTTGTTGCATGATGCCTTGAGTGTCAGAGGGCAAGGCAGAGCATTCTCATCCCACGGGACTTTTACACCCCCATGACATTCCCGAGTGGAAATGGGATGTGTTTTCCATGGATTTCATAGTCGGACTCCCTATGTCTTCTTATCGTCATGACGCCATTATGGTTACCGTGGATAAGTTGACCAAGGTTGTGCACTTTTCACCAACCAAGGTCACCTATAATGCACAAGCCGTCGCCAAGTATTTATGGAGGACATTGTTAGGTTGAATGGGATTCCGAAGACCATCATAAATGACAGGGATACTATCTACACTTCAGTTTTCTGGACTTCTTTTCAGGCCGCTCTGGGTACTCTGATCAATTTCAGTTCAGCTTATCATCCAGAGATAGATGGGCAGACAAAGAGGGTTAATCAGGTGTTAGAGGACATGTTGAGAATGTATGTGATGGATCAACAGAAGAAATGGGAAGATTATTTGCATTTAGTTGAGTTTTCTTATAACAATAGCTATCATAGTTCCATTGGTATGGCTCCTTACCAGGCCTTGTATGGATGACCTTGCAGGACACCTCTGAGTTGGGATAGACTAGATGACAGGATTATTCTGGGACCAGCCTACCTTTAGGATTTAGAGCAAACAGGTTGTGCAGATTAGACAACGTCTTGAGCAGGCTAGAGCATGCCAAAATTCGTATACAGACACCAAGAGGATTGATCGTCACTTCTCAGTGGGTGACAAAGTCTTCTTGAGGGTTCGTCCGCATAAGAGTCCAATCCGTTATGGAAAGGGTTCTAAGCTATCACCTCATTTTGTGGGGCCTTTTGATATTTTAGAGGTCATTGATCCAGTTGCATATCGCCTAGCTTTGCCACCATGCCTTGCACTGGCCCACGATGTGTTTCATGTTTCCGTACTATGTAGATATGTGCCTTATGCTTCTCATGTTTTTGGATTGGTCGGCATTATAGGTAGAGGACGGAGGACAATGGAGACTAGAGCCCGTACGCATACTGGAGCACCGGAGGTTGGCCCTTTGGGGTCGAGACTTGGACCAAGTTAGAGTACAGTGGGACCGGTACGACGAGACAACATCTACTTGGGAGGATGTGATTCCTTTGAGGGCTAGATATCCCTATATCTTTCAGTGACTTCCAGGATGAAGTCTAATTTTAGTAGAGGGGGATGTATTGCCCACACTTTTTATAGCTCAGTAGTTGTTTGTTTCTTTTCTCATAGACATGTTTTGAAAGTGATTGGTTATATCTTGGACATTATATTTTGATATTTGATCTTATTAGACATGTGTTGACATTTAGGCGTATAGCACCAATTTAGCTTAATTTCTATATTGTCACATTTTCTTATAATGTCATGGATACTAATGGATATGATGCTGTGTTTGGAACATAATTATCATAATGGATAGGTGTTGCATGTGAAATTCTATGGTTATATGTCATGTATCATCTTGTCTAACTTTTGGAATATTGAGTATAATTGTGCACGTTGTCGCATCTTGATTTCAGTAGGATGTTAGGTTAGTTTAGAATGCATTGATATCTTACTATGTCATTGAATTATATTGTATCGGACAGGTGCGGTTAATGTGTGCAATGAGTGTGCAGGTGACAAATTTACAGGAGAACGTGGGATTCAGGCCAGCTACTAAATCTTGCAAAAGCAACCCACGGCCTGAGTCCTAGCCATGTTCATTGTGTGAAGCCTTAGTATAGGAGATTTTTATTTTGGGCACTATGAGTGACCCCAATTTATGTAATGTATTGTGCTTTGAATTATTAATTTTGTTTAGGGTTGCTAGTGAAGTTGTAAACTTGTTTTGGGAGTTAATAATTCCACTTTCATTTGAATTGTTGATTTTGTTTATTGAGTCACTTAATCACAAGGGTTTAGGGTCACATGTGAGACCCTTGGGTGGTCCCCACACCCTCTACCCTTGTGTCAAAAATACAAAAACCCGAAATTAGGTTATTTTGGGCATTTTTGGGGACCGCATTTGTAGCTTTGGAGATCCCCTAACACAAAAATGAGCCCTTGGACCCTACCTAATGGGTAGGGGGGGATTATTTTCAAGGCTAGAGGGAGTTTTCCCTCCCTTTTTACCTCTTGTTTGGTCACATCCATGTAAGGGATGTGGATTGGAGTGCTTATTAAAAGTTTCACTATTTTTGTTTTGCTAACATTTAGGGGATTTTGGGAGAAGAGGGCAAAAAAATTATTTTACCCTTTCTCTCTTTTGTTTTGGCATCTTTGACCTTGATGAGGGAGAGGGGTGACACATGTCACCCCCTCATTTGTGAGGATGCTTGCTTTCTCCTCTTCAAATTCCCATTCATGGGAAAAGAGAGGGACTTTTTTTTAAAACTTCTTGCTTGCGATGCTTGTGGATTTTGGAGCTTGGAGATTGGCTCGAGTCAAGGTGTGGAGAAATTTGAAGTTGGAGAGCTTTTTGGAGAGCTTTCCTTGAGGTAGGCTCTTATGTCTTTTGCTTGTGTTGCATTTATCTTAGTTGTTAGATGGGTTGCATGGTTTTGTTATTTGGTTGTTGTTGTTTGTTTTACTCACTCCATCATATGACATGATGGAGTTTTGGAGTGTGGGGGAAGAGAGAGGGAATTTTCCCTCTCAATCCTCAAGACTTGATGGATAAGCCTTGTAGGGTCTTAGTGTTTCCCCTCAATGGTTGAGGTGGGGAAGTTATTTCATTTGGCATGAATCTCCTTCCTCATTCTTGGTAAGGAAACCCCTTTGGGGTTTGAAAATCCTTCCAAGAAGGACTTGGAGAAAGGGAGGAGGAATAAGGAGGGTTTTGGATTGAAATTAGGAGCAATAAGGAGGGTATGGAGTTTGTTTCTTTGTGCAAGAAATTTTAGGAATAATTTTTTTGGAGAACTTTCTCCTCTCTTCCCCACTTTTGAGGAAGAACATGGGTTCTCCTCCTTGTAAACTTTGGAGTCTTGTCTGTATTTATCTCAATTTTTGTGTGCTTGTATCATTGTTAGCTCACCCTAAATCTTGAGCAAGTTTTGGTTAGTTATCCTCTTTCCCATGGGCTTGGGGGAGGCTAGCATGCATCCCAACCTTGGGATAGGCATGTAATAATGCCTATGGTTGGGTGGCAAACAAGCTTTTTTTCTCCTTGCATGGTTTTTGGGAAAACATGGAAGTTGGCTCTCAAGTTGGAGTGGGTGGCCTCTTGGGCTCTTATTGTTCTTTTCTCTCCTTATGAAAACATATTGTATTGTAACTCCTTTGGATATGGTTATGAGAATAGTTTCATCTCCTTGCAAATTCTCCATTTTGTATATCTTGCATTCACATGTAAATTTGAGATATGGTGATTAAAATGAGAAATCTCTCTCCCAACTTGTAAGAAACTTGTAATAGAATTTTTTGGTTGTTTGCATATTTGGAAATAGTTATGCAACACCCTTGTAGTCTAAGCTTGTGAAATAGAAGTGTTGTATCAAAAGTCTCATTTATTTGTAACTTAATGTATCTCCATATTTTATTTACAAAAAATATATATTACTTTGTTGAGGAATTCCACATGTGAGTAAATCTTAAATGATCCTTTGCATTAAATCTGAAATGAAATCTACTTGGTTATAAGAATTTGTTCTTGTTTTAACTTTGGAAGAAACTATCTTTATTTGTAAAATGGACATTTCCTTTTTATATTAACATGGTTTCAGAAAAAAAAAAAAAAAAAATTGTGCAAAGAAGGTTGTACTTGGAAATGTGATAGTTTTCTTGTTTTTGTCTAAAACAATATTTATATAAATGTTATCACTTTATATATATATATATATATATATATATATATATATATATATTGTATTATACATGTTGTATATATATATATATATATAACAAATTTAAAATGAATTTATAAAAAAAACAAGTTCGGTGGGGGGGTTCGCCCCCCCCCCCCCAACCCTGTGCATTTTTTAAAAAAAAACAATGTTGGGGGGGGGGGGGGGGGGGGGGGGCTGAACCCCCTCCCTCCATTGCATTGTCCCCACACCAGGCCGCGGCCTCCCCCTGCACCGCAACACCATCGCCTACGCCTCACCCCACCCGCTGTCCCCATGGGCGTCCCCAACCTACCCTGCCGCCTTGATTATCCCCCCTGCGGCATGATGCGCCCCCTACCGCCTCCCTACCATGTCCCTCCACCAACCACGTCCTTCCTCTACCATGCCCTGTCCCCTTCAACTCTCACCGCCCCTCCTTACGCTGCCCCAGCCCAATCGCCATCTTCCAAGAAAAAGAGAAAAAAAACACAGCTCCCCTTCAAAAAAATAATAAAATAATAAAACTAAACCCTAGCCACCATTGATATACAGAAATACATATAAATACATATGTATTTTGTTCTAGCTTGATATAAAATTAGCAACTAAAAAAAAAAATATGTGATTACTTCCTTGGAAAACTCTATGAATCCAAGAACCTGTACATTCCTAGAGCCAAAACCAAAACAAGATGAGAAAAATAATAAAGAGAAAGAGAAGAAAAGGGGCTATTAGTGGATTAGGGAAAACTTTAATATTATTCCAAATCTAGGGCCCAGAATGGTTTGATCCTAGGGCTCAAGAGAATCCCTACATACTTTTGAAAAGGAGTAATATTGTGGGATTAACTTTTTGAATGGGAGAGGAAATATTAATTAAAATAGGTAGTTATTTTCTCTTGTAGGTTGTGTTAGTCATGAATACATTTTTTTTTTTAAATGTGTGAATATTGTTAACAGCGGGATAAATCAAAGTAATTAAAAACAATGTCTTAGCAATATGGTTAAAATTATATCATTAAGAATATAATTACTTAATGAAAATATTCAGGCGAAACATTAGTTCACCTTTTAAAAACAAAAAATTACCCCAAAATTTGAGAAATTCCTGGTTTGGTTTGTTGCCCCAGGAATGGGCATGACACAGTCAAATTTTCTTAAAATAACCCACTAATGAAGCCATACCATGTGGATTTTTTGAATGCCAATAGCTAGGGATTTTGGGAAATGCAACTGGATGGTCATTTGACCATCACATACTTGTGAAAAAATGGCTAAGTCCATTTTCAAACCAAATTTAACCCGAACAGGGTAATTTTGGATAACAAGATGATATAGACGAAAAAATAATTATGTGTAAGCATGAAATGTGAAATTCTTAGGAGTAAATTGATTGCATCAAAATGGTACAATAGGAAAAAGAAAGCACACGTGTGCAAACAAAGACAACTCAAAAAGAAGAGAAAATTGAACATAGGGAAACACCCTATCATGGCGGAGGAGGATAGCAGGAAAAGGGACATAGAACAACCTAAGGGAGTGGAAACCACAATGGACCTAAGACAAATTTCTATGTCACCAAAGGATGGGGAGGAGATAAAAATCTAAGGATTAATGTAAAACTCTTTGATCCATGCTAGCATAGAGGGTGGTCCAAGTTAAAACCTAGATACAACAGATGAAGGCATAGGAACATCATTTTCTCAAAGGTCACCTTTGAAATTGATTGACATTTAAGATAATCCTGAGGATACCATTGAAGAGTAGGAAAATATTAGAAGCACCAAAGGAAGCCATAGGGAAAGAGGTATCCATAGAGGTGATGAAGAAGAAAAGCACCCCCACCCGAGCATAGGAAAAATACCAATTCAAGAGTCGGAGGTCAAGACATATGAAGACACAGAGGAATCCCAACTCTATCAAAACCCATAAAAAATGTCAATGTGGGAATTATTACCCATATTTCACCCCCGGGAAAAATAGTGGATCGAATCACGACCCCGCTTGAAGGAACCCAAGAAAACTCATCCAGATCCTATAAAGTGGTTACAAGAAGATTCAGTATGGAGTGGCGGAGGCCAAGAAAGATCAAAGGACCCTGTACAGAAATAAAACAACTTTGTCAGGCCGTTTCTACATCTTAAATCCATCCTACAAGTTACAGGCAGGTAGAACTATAAAATAGCAGGGTCAGACAATCAGGATCAATGCTACAAAGAATTCAGAAGAAGGAAGAGTGGTAAAGAGTCAGTCCTCGGGCTCGAATTGGTTCAGGAAAAGGGCAAAAATGACTAAGTATGGAGCAAGAAGTGAAAAGAGCCGCGTGTCAGCCTGGCACATTTCCAAGAGTAAGTCCCTAGACAAAAACCCAAATGATTGCGAGGCCACCACATAGCTCAAAATCTAAAAAGTAAGAAGGACCGTTGAACAGTCCACAAAGCAACGGAGGCAGACAAGTGTCAACCCGACACTCCTCCAAAGGATAACTTTGGGTTGGATTTGCAAACATGCACGGTGCCTCCACGTGTCCTCAAAGGGGGTAGAGTTAGTTAAATTGTCAAAGCATTAACACGCCGGTGGAGGCTTCCAAGTGTCTCAAGTACATTGTTTCAAGGGGAAAATGGAAAAGAGATTCCCGAGCAAGTGCCAGAGTGCCACGTGTCCAAACGGAGTTTTGAGGCTATGGAGGTTTTTGAGTTTTTGTGTTTTTTGCAAGAAGGGCCAAAAGGTAAATTGCGGGCCATGGACCTGAATTTTTATCCCAATCTGGCTGCCACATATCCCAATCAAAAGAGGGACCCATTTTCAAGTCGTTTTCCAGCCTATTTGTACAAAATCAATGCAAAACCTCAAAAGGGCATATCTTTCGACTCAAGGCTCGAGAGATTGCGAATCTGATATCGTTGGAAAGATCTTGACCTTGTCTATGCCATGGGAGTCTAAAACTTTAATTTTTGAGAGGGTAGGTGGAAGAAAAATGGAGAAATTTCTTTGAGCTTTCAATGTAGGATCATCAGTCTCAACAACCAGATCGGATTCAATCTATTTCTGATGTTTCCTCTTCCTTCAAGGTGCCGAATCAAGGATCAATGCAGTAAAGATGGATTCGGGGGCAAATTTCAGCAAAAAACATTAACATCAGTGGTTGAGATTCAACCCACGTTTTCCCACTTCTCTCTCCCTTTTTCTTCTCTCAGGTTGATTCTATAAATACGGGGACAAGATTCATTGTAAAGGGTTTGATATTCTTAGTTTTGTAGGCTCCCTTCTCCTTCTAACAAAGGATTTGTGGGGTTCAGGCCTTCCTTTAAAATTGTATTACGTTTCTACCTTTCAGCTATTCTATAATGAACTGTATCAATCTATTAAAGTAATAAAATACATTTTTGATCGATCTTAAATCCTTCTTGTTTCTTTTGCTTCTATCTGATTTCTCGTTACAGATCTGGTTGTCTGTGTTTGTTTATTGTATGCATTTTATTAGTTTGTGTCGAAGGTAAACTAATTATTCATCATTCATTTGGTGCATCACATGGTAGTTTAAATATTTCTCATTTCTATACTCTTTTATCCATGTCTCCTTGGCATAGAATAGGTATAGATATAGATCCTCTGCAAATCCTCACGTATGCACCTAAACAGAGGAATAAGGAACCAACCTTTAATCTGGAGAGCTTTTTCAATTTGCAAGGTCCCACACCTTAGGAAAAGTTCCATGTTATGCAATCACACCAAATGATTATGCCTTAGAAAAATAGATCTTTAGAAATCATCTGGGGGTGTTGTGATTTTGCACTAATAAGAATAATATTAGTAGGGGGAGAACATTAAAGAATTATTTTCATGGAATTACCTCAAAATCACCTTGGTAACTAAGTGTTCGAAAAGGGCATTATCATTTTCTTTAGATGTTTTTACAAAGGAGACATTAATTGATCTTCTGAGTGAAAATATACACATAATTCCTACCAAGGAAGGGGATATTTTCCTCCTTACTACAACTTATAACATGTCATAAACTCAAGCAAGTGAGGTGTTACTAAATATTTTTGGGGAATTAGTCTGACAAAATATGCATAACAACAATAATGCTAGGATATATAAGGCCCGGTCGCAAAAACTAGAGGCAGAGCTCAAGGAAGAAAATAGTAAGCTACGTGAGTTGTAACACGAGAATAAGATCCTCAAGGAAAAATATGAGTGTATGGATTCCAAAGAAAAAGCGTTGGGGGAGATACTTTTTTGCAATAAACCCAATCTTACCAAAGAAAACCTTCTCATTAAAGGGGATCAGATAGATGAGTTAGAGTAGCTCGTAGGCATGATTTTCAAACAAATTGAAAAGGAGAGGGAGAGGGCCAAGCAAGAAACAAGCGACCAAAAAAACATATGGGTTACCTACGAGAAGAATTTGGGAGCCTACAAAAATATCGCTAGGCAAATGAAATAAAAATCCACACAAGCTTATAAGTTGTTTAAGGTAATTCACAAACAATCCTGGATAATAAGCACGTGCATGAAGGAGCAAACCAAAAAACACGCAATAATGGAAGAAAAACTAGAAGATGACTCCCTAGATAAATCTAACATAAATAACTTAATGGAGGAATGTGAAAGAGTTAGTGAATAAATTGTGGAGGTAAAGGAAAGTTTGAAGTAAAGGTTGACAGAACTAAGGAATCTAACCGATGCGACTAAAATAAAGCTTGAAAATACGTGCACAAAATTATGAAAGAAAGTAGAAGATTTGTGTATGGTGGTTAGTACGGTATTCAATGGTTATAATTCCTTCAGCTAAATAGTAACTCATTTGGACAACTTAGGCCAACTTATTTAAGAGGCAATAAAAAAGTTGCATGGGGCATGAAGATTTGCTAAAAGCCAAGGTGTCATAATTGTTTGAAGAAGTACAATAAGCATTACCCATGGAAAGACAAAAAAAATAGTATGGGGTGATGTTGGACCCATAAATTTGTCTTATTTATTCATTAAATCATATATTAGGACAAAACATGCATTCTTTATTCAAGACCTACTATTAATTAGAATGGCATGCAGAACTTTTGGGAAGGATATGTGTAGAGGAAAAACATAAAAGAATCACATGGAGAAGGAGATAATTGCACATAAAAAGAGGATACGGGATAGGTGCATGAATATGGAAATGAAGATCATGCGATAGAGTTAGGAAAGTAAAGGGAAACACTAACAAAGGTTGGAAGAGCATGCACAAGGACATATTTGGATAAGGGAATACAAGGTAAAGAATAGCAAATATAGACAAGACCAAGAATAGACCACCAATTAAATATCGGGACACTTACATGGAATCGTTGGAAGAATGGATAAATTTGTAACTTGACTAAGAATAAGAAGTGAAATTTTACGAGGGTCACCATACAGAGAAAATTTATGACATCGAGTGGCTATATTTAGTTGCCTCCTTATGTACGAGTTAAACTGATAGTTGTAACTCGAGGGCTACTAGTATAAATAACTCATGAGGGATCCATTGTATTTTGGATATAGCAGAGGAGAAGTGAAGAATTTGTAAGCGAGTGTGTGGGAGTTGATATAATCGATCCTTGTATTTTTTGTAGAGTAGAGAGCTTACTGTAAAGCTAGTATGGGTCTAAAATTCATTTTAACACCATGAATGTAATTGTGCAATTGTTTATTGATATATGATAAACATGTGTCTTGGTCAATAATGGTATTTTCTACTTATATTTGTTAAGTTACTTATGCATTCAAGTCTTGTTTATTTAAACAGCTAATCCACTTCAACCATGTTAACCTTGATGGGACCTAAAAATATTTTGTGCTTCAGGTGAGCTTGCCCTAGCTTACACTACGGTGTGATAGGCCAATGTGAAGGGTAAGGGAAACATATGTGCTCTGACTTCAAAAATCTTGTGTGCATGAGAGTTGAGTAAAGGTATAACTAGACGAGAAGCAAAACCTATGACGTTTTCATCACAAGAACCATCAGATAGAGTTCTTGAATAGAGGATAGCTAAATAACAACTTGGCATGTCATCTACCACCATTCCTACAATAAAATAATTATAGCAATCTCATCCAAGGCATCAAGCAATTGAAAAATGAAAAACCTTGTGTGAAAATCCAAGGATACTTTTTGTTCATCACCTCAACATCCAGAACAAGATCCAAGCTCATCTAATGCAGAGGAAATGCAAATAAGTCGGGTAATGGCCTTGTCCCAAGTTGAATTTTCATTGCAATTACAAAATTAGGAAAAGAAAATATTCTCTTAAATGAAAAAGAAGCAACGAGTCAAAGCTTGAAAATAGAGCTTCAAGGTGAAGAAAATAAATCTAAATAATTCATACATGTGATTTTTTGTGTTCACCTTACATATAATTTTTTGAATAGATTATAGTTTTTTGTCCCAAAAAAATGAGTGTGCTTAGAAATGTTAAGCAAATTGAATTGTGTATTTTACATTCCATAATTAAATTTATTTCTTAAAAAAAATATGTAATAAAAATTGATTAACTAATAATGACCTTTAAAATGCTTTTGAAGAAAGACCACTAAATTTTAAATTTTTCTCTCTTTTTCTTTTTTTTCCCATTATTCTTAATTTATAGTATCAAACTTAAGGTAATTTTTTTTTTGTAATTTTTTGGTATATATATATAGTTACAATCATTTATTGGAATGATCATTGAATTAGTTGTTTTGATTGTAAAAATTTTATTTTTCGTATAATTTATCTCTAGTAACTAAGCCAAATCTACACTACTTTTTCATATCTATCAAAAATTCAAGTTTTTAAAAACATTTTAGATGGTCTTAGGTGTAACTACAAGTTATTGTAATACCCAAAAGTTGTCTTTGGAATTTATTCTGACATTATTCCATTTTCATATTTAATCGACCAAGTTAAATCCTCTTATTCTACCCCATACCCTAAGTCCACTAGGTCATAATTATTCTCTAATTTAACACTTCAATAATCATGATACACTTTACATAATACATATACATACTATCTCCTATCTCAAATTTAACCTAGATAGGTTCATGAGCCTAAGATGGGTTTGGACAATGAACCTTCCTACATGATATGGATTCATCCCTTGTACTGGAAACAATCACCTTTTCTAATGCACAATTTATATTGGTTAGTCTAGGTGTTAATTTTGGGTCGGTTGAGTGGGAAAACATTTGAATGGTTACCTCTATAAAAATATACCCTAATATATTAGGGGTATCTAGAGATCCCATATCAAAAGGAGAAATCTAAGAAGTACATAGGGAAAAACATTAAGACACCTTTTCCGTAGAGAACAACTACAAAAAAGCTACTCAAATTTTGAATACATCTTCATTGTTCCCCTAGATCTGTATGTACTAAAACTGAGAAAATAGTTGATTACATTATTTCTCACTCTCCATATCATCATAGAATTAGGAAAATTATGTGTCGATTGATTCATCTTCAACATATTATTACATATTCTAGCATTCATCACATTAATTGGGGTGCGGTAAAGGTCATTCCAACACAAATGATGACTGACTCCTTTTTGGATCAATAAGTGAGGAAACACAATATGAATTCACAACACTATCATCACATTGATTTATATATAGGGAAAAGGTCTAAATATAGATGAACTAGATCCCAATAACCATATTTTAACTCAAAACATAAGAGGACATATTCATAACCTCTTAGACAAATTTGACTATAAAATCATTTTTCTCAACATGAACATATCTTGCATACACTTTCAAGCCCCCATATTTAACATGCAAATTTATGACATTATGAATAAAAATTAAACTCAGCTTCACCCCAGTATCGCAGTCTCATTTTGGTGTACAGTGATGTTTCTCTAACCCAAATTGTACTTTCATTGTTATATTTATGGAATATCTTGTGCAATAATATCAACACATAATTTAGGAACAATTTAGTAATATATTATTGTTATGAATTATATTTTACACAAATAATATTATTAAGGCCCTTAAACCAAAATTTCATATTATATTTTGGTGAAGCCACTTATCTATCAATCCATTCCAACCTAGAGTTGTTGTCCTTACATCTATGGATTCATATTACCTAACTAAACTTATATCTAATTAATGGTTTGAAGGATTTCATCGAAACCCTCATTTTCTTGTGTATATTTTACATTATCATAAAGGCCAACATATATCTATCATTTTTCAATCATGTCACCCATACGGAGTTTGAAATACTTCTTGTAACTAATTTTCAAGGGTGGGCTCTCGATACCCCTTTCATTCCTCCCGCATCATTTATACTCAAATCCAAAGATAATAACCTTGTCTGACCTTAATTGACTATTAATTGTATACCTACCTATGAGGTGGCTACCATCACAACATGATGTGGTAGACCTCTAATCAATACCATTAACATTGAGGGTGTTCCCCAAAATGTTAATCATATTCTACCTCCACAACCTCGAGCTCCCACTATGGAAATCAAATATTATGAATTCCTTTATCTATTCAAAAACGCACATGTCAATATTTCTATTGTAGGATTTTTTAAGTGGTACCCTGCACATAAAGATATTCTTTATTGATCATTAAGTGAAACAAATTTACTCGTTAATACAGAGCCTACCTATTTGAATCCATTGTTAACACTTTGAGGACAAACAACCATCAAATATCCTTTGAAAAGGAATATTTTCCACCTCAACACATCATTAACTTACATTTTTCTATTTCATATTCAAGTATAGGTCTTTATCAAGGCAATCAAGAATGATCTCTCAAATAATGGATCAAAATTGAACATATGTAGAATTTCATTTCTAAATATAACAAGCCTTAGTACACAACCCTTGGGTAAGTTTGGTATGATAATTAAGGGATTTGATTATGTCTTACTACCATTGGTTGGCACCATCACCTTACCCATCACATTGGTACCAAATACGCTTCAAATACAATGCCATGTCATGCCTACTAATTTAAATTATATCTCCTTACCTAGGATACCTTGAACTCAAACCATGGGATTCATCCCCTCTACTCTGTGATGATTCCTCAAATACATGCATAAGGGATATGAGTATACATGTCATTAAGATAACGACCATTAAAATTACTAGTAAGTTATCAAATCAACTAAAAATTTCATCCCACAAACCTATATACCGCAACCTACCATTATGACACTAGAATCTCCCTATTATAATACACAGGTTAGGCATTCCAAAAAATCAAACACAACTAAAATCTAATGAATGAGGAGAAAACCAAGATTACTCTTATTTATTTGGCATATACTAACTATATAATATAGCATTAAATCAATAATAACCTCCCAAACCTCATGTAATTATAGGCACCACTATTATTGTTAGCCACACAACTATTGTCAATCATGTTATAATGATCTCATGATCAAAATTGATAATTAGTAGTAAATACCCTAAAGATGCAACACATGTGCAACAAAACATTCCACAGACTAAAAACTCCATGCAATGATAATGCCTTTACCTCTCATTCCCCAAACAAGGGTTGATCCTGTTAGGAAATTAGTGTTCATAGTGTGACAATATAGCTTTGGTTTGAATATTAATATTATTTAATATTTAAATAATATGTGAGTGTGCAAATAATTGTAATGCACGACTCATAGAGATAGGAGTGTGCAAACAAGACTAGGGAATATATGACAGATGTAGGGATAATGTGATAATACTTGGCTCCATAATTCTAGGAGAAAGAAATTATATAAAATTCCCTCAAATGTTCAATAGAAATTACTCCATTCTATTTACATTATGTATCTGTTTCTATATTTTCTCCATTTCATGTATCAATCTTGATTTATTGTTGTTTAAATTATTTATGCAAATCTAGAGTTTTAGCATCATTTAGTATCAGAGCAAGCTAAGACAAGCTATGAAATTCGTTTGTAGGACAAAACCATGGCCTTTAGAATGAATATTTGAGATTTTTTTAGCTTTTGTTGTTGTTTTTTCAATTATGGGTTTGTGACACAAGGATCGTTGTTGACTTTTCCTGATCATCAACGATTATGCTTGCGGATTGACAAAGTCTATGGATTGCTAGCAATTCACTTTGGTCACCCATGATTATGTTTCTAATCACCAGAAATTTTCTTTGGTCACCAATGACCACTGTGTAAAAATAATCATGAGTGTTTTCCATCATTCTCAATAAATTTCTCTAATACATTTTATTAATTTTCTTTAAAATAAAGCATAATATTATTGTAAGGGTGTATTTTTGTCTATGTTTAACACATGTTATGGAAATATGATGCAAGAGCATCATCTCTCTAGCTTTTAAATAGGTTGATGGGTCATATAGGTCATCTAGGGTCTATTGTGTGTGTCAGGATTGAATAAAACCTAAACAAATTCAAATTTGAACATTTCCCTCCAAAATTGCCAAATTGAAATTTTAAAGGTAATTTTTGATTGTAATAGTTATTTTAATGTTTTTCTTGGAGTGTTCACACAAGAAATGTGATTGTGGCAACTATAATGAAGTCTACGGTTCCTAAATAGGTCAAGGAGTGTGTTCTATCTCTTAAGTCCTAGGACCTTAGATTAGAAAGAGTCATTTATTAATGTAATGAAGGATAAAATATGAAAATTAAAGGATCTAAATGCTCAAGAAACAGTTACAAAACTCAGGAAGGTATATTAAAGCTTTTATAACCATTTTCAAACCATCATTCAAATGGTTAGGATTAATGATAATTAGAGCTCCAAGGAATTGGAAAAGATAGCTTTGTGAATAGAGTTTTGATAGTTATGGCTTGTGTGTTTTTCATGTAATCTATGAAAGATATTTGGTAAAGGACTTAACTTATTTGTATCCATTAAGATATCACTTGAATGTATTGGTAACTTCTTCAATTTTACAATTCAAATATTGGTGGTGTGATTTTGATTCATTAATGAGGGATTTATTGTCATAAGAGAAGGTTTATGAATGCAAAAGTATAAAAGTCATGCCCATGTAATAACAGTAACTTGAAAGATGATATAGGATCAAGGTAGTGAGGAGAAATTTTCAAATTTAATGAAATAGAAGGTGTAGTTACTCCCTAAACCACTGTATATAAGATCTTGGGTAAGTGTTGCATGATAAACCCTTTACTGTGTGTGTATTGTTTCTCTAAGACAGTGTATAGGATTTCTTCAAAGGTGTGAAAATTTTCTTGGGAAGAATAAACCACAACTGTCAGCTTTATAAGCATCAAAAAGTAAATACAAACATAGAACAAGTGGGTAGATTCCTTGGAACTAAAATTATTGCATTTCATTGAAAAATTTTCCCTCTCGGGCTTGCTCAACAGGTAAAACCCTAAACTAGGGTTTCTCAGGAGAAAAACGTGTTTATCTTACAAACTAGCCCACAAAATTTCATTAAATTTTAAGGAAGCCTTTGTGGAAAGGCTTTCTAAGGTTTACAAAAGGTTCCAGACCAAAAGATACACTTTCCTTCACGTTGTCCTTACCATTTTTTACATAGACCTGTAGAGATAGTTTTAGAAGACTAGGATTGGCAAAAAATTGACACTTCGAGGTTTCTAGGAAGAAGAATGGTTCTAAATAGGGAAGATAGAAATAAGAAAAATCAGGGAAAAATAATTTACAAACTATGGCCTTTGAAAGGATTACAATCACTTGTAAACTGTGACAATGTCCTTAGTTGACTGTAACAAATAAGTCATAGAGTAAGTCAGGAAGAAGTCTGATGACTTAGTGAATTTGATGGGAGAATGAAGCTCTAAATTCCTAACATAGCATCCAAGGAAGGAGGTGAAGTAATTTTTATAGGTCTCATGCCTTACATCATTCCAATTCTCAAATAAGGTATGACAATTCCTCTCTCGCTATATTCCAAGCTTATCAAATCTACTGTGAAGTATAAATTTGATTTTTCTAAAGGGATCTTTACAAATGAACACCTATTTCAAACTTTCACAGAGGTGTTAGGGCCTAAGGGTAGATGATATCAAATCATACTTTGTAATGAAGCTTTGTAATTTCTCCTAACCATTAAAATGCCAGGGTAGAGTTATTATAAAGCTTATACAGGGAAAGTTGCAGAAGAGTAAAGATTTTGACAATTTGGTTGGTTCTAACCCATTCTAAGGAATAAAATTAGTCTATTTTAGGGGATAAAATCATGATGAGGTGAATGTTTTAGTGTAATGAGGTGTTAGATCAATAATGCATGATTGGATGTGTTGAGAAGCCTTTCTATGCAATTGTGCACAATATAGAGAAATCTGACTTTTTGATGATTTTAAATCACTCCAAGGGTGAAATTGGCATGGTTGGGGGAAAATATCATGTTGTAGAGGTTGGTATAGGGAAATAAGGGATGAAACAATAATTTTCATGATCAGTTAGAGTTATTGAACTTGAATGAGCAACTAGTTTCAAAGACCTTAAAGGAAAAATTGGGTTTTGTATCAGTTCTAACATAGTGAAATGAGGAAGGTTGTGGCTTGACTACATCAAAATCCCATTAGATAAATTTGATGGATTAAATTTTCACACATGGAAGGTGAAAATAAAATTTATGCAACTACTGAACAAAAATATTTAGGGGATTGTGCGTGGAAAAAAAAACAAAACCAATAGATGTTGCAAAATTACTTGAATGGAAAACTAGAGATGAAAAAACAAAATCCATTATTTGGCTTGATTTATCAGACACTGGGTTGAATTATGTTGACTTGGAAAATAATTCTAAGGATATTATTGATCTGAGTTTTTAGCGTCTTGTCCAAATGTGTGTACGAGAAATCAAGAAACACAAAACAACATCAAGTATACAAGTGCTCAGTACCTTGGAAATGGCGATGGATAATACAGGCACAAAGTTGATGTCAAACTCCCTGGTGTGATCCCATCAATCTTGCAGTTCACATACACTAGATAAAGATTGATTAGAGATTTTATGCGGGGGGGCTTCCTGACAAAGTAGATCCAGGAAGCATTAACTCCCTCGGTGGTTGTCAGCCCCCGTGTGATAAGAATAATGATAAAATAGATTCCAAACAGATAACATGCAAATTGATAAACAAAAGAACCTGAAAGATGTCGGTATGCAGATGGTGTTATTGATCAGATGCGTGTAACATGAATCTCACCACATGAACCAGATCACGAGTAGAGTACCATGGAAATTCCACATGTTATCACAAAGATAGAATAATAATGATATTATGATAAATGGCTAAAATTCCTCAACATCCACCCAAATTTTCTAACTTTTTCTTCTCTTT
The DNA here is from genome assembly GCA_019776745.2 of Taxus chinensis. Lineage (NCBI taxonomy): Eukaryota > Viridiplantae > Streptophyta > Pinopsida > Cupressales > Taxaceae > Taxus > Taxus chinensis. The sequence goes on along the minus strand of CM034149.1, from coordinate 657,385,944 downwards.
TCAAATATGGGGAAAAACCCATATTTATAGCTTAATGGTAAGGTTAAACTGCAGGTTAAAAGATACTCAAGGGTTGAGTAAAGTAACCCCGAGTTAAGAAACATGATGTGATCCAGCAGAGGCTCACAATTTGACTTAAAGTAAAGAAAAGGATAAGGATGTGATAAGAGGTGGGGCTATTAGGTGAGATAAAGTATTCTCTTTTTGAATGATTAAGAGTGGGATGTCGAATGGGTGCATTATTGCCCATGTTTTGAATAATTTGCGAGAGATGAGGATAATGCCCAAAAATTTGAATTATCAAATGGGTCCACATGGAGCTCATTTGGTAATTAATTAAATAGGGTGAAAAATGGATGGGATTTTATTTAAATTTAAGAAAAGAAAAAGGTGAGAAAGGGGAAGTTATATGAATGCAAGATATGGAGAGGCTCTACACTAAAAATTGGTATCTACATTTTCCCCTTTTTGTTGAGTGATTTTCGATAGCAAGCCATGAGACAAAAACAAAAAAGGTTAGATGAAATATGTGTCCAAGGATGGATGAAGATATGACCAAAGGCAAGATGCCTCAGGAAAAAAAGGATCGCAATAACAATGAAAAAAAAATATATGGCGATGACTTCAATATCACATCGGTAGAGGACAATTGTGGTCTCAAAAAAGACATACAACAACATCCTACAGACTAGTGAGTGGGGTGAAGACCACTATAGTATAGATGTAAACCATGATGACCAATGGGTCATAGGAAAACATCGAAATATGTGCAACTAAATGTGAAAGATGTGTGCAATCCTTTGTCTGTAAAGAATCATGCAAAAAATCATGCGTCCAAAAATGGACGAGAATGAAGATAATGATGCCCTAGCCTAGGGCACGAAAAGGACCAAAAAAATTGAGTTATATGCACAGACAAGTACAAGGATGAAAAGATGAAGATGACATAACGAGTAATGGATGTGTAAATAAAAATTCCCCAGGGGGAATAATCATAAATGTGCACATGATGAGCATATAGGATAGAAAGGTGAGATAAAATGCCCTAAAGGTGTGATAAATATGATGGTAATCATGTTTCATAGGAAAGATGCATAAGTGTTAGCAAATTAGAAGATAAAAGCAATCCTACTTGTTCGGTAAGTAGGATAAGCAGTTGAAGATACTTTTGCGACAAAGCAACAACAGAGAAAATATTCATGGAAGAGTACAAGATCAGATAGGTGTTGACCGTTATGGTATCCTCCAAGACAAAAATGTCCCAAAAAGATGGGATGAAAGATGTAGATGAAAAATGATAGAGATAAGAGAAAGAAGACATGGTTGGGGTAGAAAGGACATGGTGGAGGAGAGGGATCAAATAGTACAGAAGGATGATAAGAGAGGTGAGAAGATAGATAAAAGCACAAAAGAGAGAGAATGATAGTCAATAAGAAGGTATTGGGAAAAGATTAGGGAGAAATAAATAGGTAAGATACAAGGGACCTGGAGAAAAAGATAACAAAGAAAGAGAGCATGAGAAGAAGGGAGGAAGTAAGTCTAAACAAGAATAAGATGAGATGAGAAGGGAAAAGAGATTAGAAGGGAAGGTGAATGTACAAAGATATATCATAGTAAAGAAGAAGCGAAGATAATAAAGAGGAGAAATGATGAAGGACAAAGAATAAGTCAAGAAAATGACAGAAGAAGGGATGAAAGGGAGATGGAGATCAAAACAAAGGGAGAGAAAGAATGGATCATGAAAGAGATGACAGAATTGAGAAAGAGAAGTTGTGAAGAATATGAGAGAAGGATGATTGGAGAGATGAATATGTATAGTAGGATGGAAAGATGAAAGAGATGAAGAAGATGAAGAAAGTTAAAGAAGATGGGGGAAGAGGTAGAATGGAAAAGAGAAAGAAAGGAACTATGAGGAGCTAGGAAGATAGGGGTGGTAGAGAAAGAAGTTCAGTAATGGGGGAAATTAAAATAAGAGGGAAAGAAGAGATGATAGAGCCAAAAAAGGATGGGAATTGAATATGAAACAGAATGCATGGAAATGCATGTGGATGATGGGATGATTAAAAATATGGGACAACGCTAGCGAGTCAGGTTATCAATGGAGAAGTAGGACGAAAGTGTAAGGAGAAGAGGGGATGAAGATGATACAAATGAAATAAAAGAAAACTAGGGGTAGAGAGGGAGAGGACAACAAAGAAAATGATGCAAAGGCAATATGTGATGAAGACAGTAGAGATATTGAAGAAGGTGAATGGAAGATGGAAAGGAAATACCAGCAGAGGGATGTTAGGAGAAATCCTCTGATAATGACTAGAAGGCATAAAAGGGAAAAGGAAGGAAGAGAAAATGGAGGAGGTAAAAAGGAGTGACCTGATATGAGTAGAATGGGGATAAATGAATTTTAGGAGAAGTCCACTGATAATTCTTAGTGCAAGAATGGAAGATGATGATGACATAATGTTAGATGAACAATGACAATGATGGGTAAATATGGTGGTAGATATAGGGAAGTATTCTAGCAAATGGACTGGAAAGAGTAAAGAAAGGAGGGATAACGATGTATAGGAAGATGAAGGTGAGGAGAGACTGTAATGGATGAGGATGTGGATGAAGATGAAAGAAGTAAAGATGAAGGAATGAGACATAGTAAGAAATGGTATGAAGTGGTTAAGTTAGATTTCCAAATGAGGATGATGGATATGATATTTGAGGAGGTTTGAGATATTTTGTGCGAGGAAAAAAAAAGAGAAGGGAAGAGGATACATTTATGGGGAATGAAGAGAAAATACGGATGGTGGGAATGTGAAGTAAAGGGGAAAGGAAAGAAGACATATCATTCTTAAGAGATGCTCTTAAGCAAGATCACCATGTCTGTAGGAATGGTCAGGTAGGATCGCCAAGCCGAAGAAGAAGAAGAATGATGAAAATATTGAGCGGTGTATACCAAAATGGAACGGGAAATGAAAGGAGGTGATAACAAGGAAACAAAGGAGTGTGACATGAGTGGATGGAGGAATGTATGTTATGTAAGATGGAGAGTGTAAGGGGAATTCGTGATTATGATGCCTATGTTGTGTGAGTGATGATGTCAGAGCGTTAAGCAGAAGTTATGGAATAGGAAGATGTTTCTAGTGTTGAATGGAATAGAAAACAATGGAGGAGTTTCTACAGTGGAAGGATCTTAAGAAAGAGATGCATTGTGATTAAGAATCCTGCACAAAATGGGTGGTTAAGTAGGATCGTCAAGCCAAAAGAAGAATGAAAGGGAAATGGAATGATAAAATAGATGGCAGTAAAAGGATATTAAGAGAAAAACACAAAAATAAAAGCCCGGGTGGAGGACATGTGAAGTATTGAAGAAACAACAGGAGAAGGATGAAGTGGGTGAGAAGAGCAGTGGAGAATGAGATGAGGTAGATTTTAGGAGAAAATTGGGTTGATAAAGGGGACTAGGAGGAAGGAATGGTCAATAGACATGATCATGAATGAGACCTTGTCCAGAATGACAGGTCTACCTCGAGTAGGGTTTTTGTGCTGTGCGGGGAGTTACAGTAGATGTGCTAAGTTGGGGATGAAATGTCTGTGATGATGAAGAAGATGATGTTAGCGCTAGATGACAAACAAAAATAAGATCAATGGAAAATAAAATAGGTGGATGATTGTAGAGAAGAGAAGGATGATGCGAGAGAATGGATGGAGAAAGATAGCATTGGTCATGGTGGAGGATGAGAAGTTACCGGATAATGAATGCTACTTGAGAGATAATCTCAAGTAGAATTCACAAATTGCAATGGGAGATCAAGTAGAATTCCCAAACTGAATAGTATATTAAAGAGAGTGTGTAGAAATAGTAACAAACTTCATAGATTTATGGATGGTATTGATAGGGGACATCCTTAAGAGTAAAAAAATATATAGATGCAGATTTAATGATATGAAATTTGATTTACAAAATATGATTGTAATAAAACATGACTTTGAGGAGATGGGTGTCACATAACCATAGCAAGGGCCATGTAAGAAATGTTATTCTTTTAACCAGATAAGAGGTAAACAAGAAAAGGTACTACTCAAAGCATTGCACTTGCAGCCGATAGCAGGTGTTAGTACATAACTAATGAGATTTGATTATACCAAAAGACCAAGAGGGAGATATGGATGAAAGATTCTCATAATCTTAATATCGACATGACGAGGGATTTGAGATGTAACCTGTATGTAGGAAGAAGGTTCTCCAAATATGGTGTTCCTTAAGTCTATGCCCCAGCTCTGGGAAAGGGAAAGAACAATAGCAGAAGAAAGTTGATCAATGCGGGAAGCTTTCTGAATGTCCATAACAAAAGAGTAGCCATCCTTCGAGGGTATGGTCTACTATATATACAATATAGATGGTGAGAATGATAGCCGTCCTTTGAGGGATTGGTCTATTTTTTTTTATTTTTTTGATGTTGGTTTTCTTTTCTTCTTCTTTTTACATTTTGTATGCACAACTGTCCTTCGAGGGATCAGTCTATTTTTGGATAACTTTTGACTTCTTTTTGCATGCATGGATGTTAGCTTTACATGGGGGAGAGCTGGGGATAACAAAGTAAACCACTTAGGAGGGGATAATGATGGTACAGGAGACACCCCAATACCCTCTACATGACTGTCATAGGAGAATGAGAGGGTGATGGATGTAATGATTACGGGGTTCTCACCAAATGGGAGAACTTATCCATATTGAATATGCTATAAGTAGAGTCGTGGTACTTATATTCAAGGTCATATCAAAGTAGTGATGGTAGACCACATAATTCATATCATTACCATGATAGATGGAAGTGGATAATGGTGGAGACATGGTCTAAAGATAAGACTATGCTCATAAGTGTGTGTACTAACAATAGAATGGTCGTAAGTGCAATGCGTTAAGGGGTTTGATCTCTGGTTTACCATCAAGAGAAGCTAAACGATAAGCCCCAAACCCATACTTATGTGTGATAATATATGGTCTGATCTAGTTGGGAGAAAACTTTTTCCTACCGAATCCTTGATTAATGTTTCGTCTGAGATAAGATAAGAATTTTGGGAGGATGAGTGAAGGTAGAATTATGCGCTACCCTTTCAGGAAGCAAAAATATGTGTCCCTAACGAGACGAATAGATGGTGCTCTGAAGGAGGGGCAATTATGACCACAATGGTGGATTTTGAATAAGATGGAATGGATTAAATAGAACACCACGAGATAGATGAGATGGAATCTATGTGTTGCTTTTAAAAGTGAATAAACAAGAGAAATATATGCGTCCCATCAAGACGAAACATGGCCACAAGGGTGAACTTTGGTGAAAATATGGTCCTTATTGGAAGGACAAACATGGCCTCAATGGAGGACTTTGATGACACAATCATGGCCACAAAGGTGGACTTCAATGAAAAAGATAAATATAGTCTCTTAACGAAGAGACAAACATGGCCACCACAGTGGGCTTAAGATGAAAATAAATGGTCTTCTAAGGGATCAATGCAAATGGCCACAAAAGTGGGCTTCAAATGAGATGAATATTTGGATGGGGTTAGTTTAGATTGAATGTATTTGGATGAGGTAAATAAAACAATGTCAAGGATTAAAGTCTCCCAGCGTGAAAGGAGAGTTGTTTAGATATGAAATGCATTAATCAGATAAGGACGAGGGGAGGGTACTCCCTAGCGAAAGAGATTGTATTACTATAGGAAAATTAGATGTGGATGATTAGGTAGATGCGTTGGGGATCATAGGAAAACAGTGTTGATGAATAAGGGAGGACCTTCTGTATGAGTAATAACATGTGAAGGAGAGATGTTAATGAAGGATGGAGGAGAAGACTTAGAGACTTCGATAGACATGGAATTAGTTGCAGGATAAAATGGTAGAGGGACAATCCTCAAAAAGGTCTTCTCTTTCAATGAGATCATGGATGACAGTTTGAAGAGCCTTACAACGCTCAGTGCTATGACCCAGGGTACGATGGTAGGCACAACTGAGGTGGGGATTAAACCACGATGACCTCTTACTATGTGGGTTAAATTCCTTGATAGGTGGAAGCGTAATGGCAGAAATTTGTAATAAGTGTTGAAGGGTTTCTACATACGATTCAATTGATACATTAGTATATGTATTTTTTGGGGAATCCTTTAATGTAGATCTTGATGAAATTTCTTGGGGTGTGGTTGTATGAGCTATCTTGGAGGATTGCTTCATGTCATTCCACAATTTTGATTCGAATCTCGAGGAATGCTGGATGTTTTTTATTTTGTTTGGTTGAGTGATTGTGATGCCTTAGATGGAGATTGATGTTGCTCCCAAAACAGATGATGTATATTTGGTATTCATTGGTGAAATGTCTATCTTCTTTTAGGGGACACACAAGAGATCGTTGTGGAATTGTACCAAGGATCTTAGAGTTGGACGGAAAAGAAGCATTCTTGGAAGGGATGATACTGATTTTAGTCAAAGGATCTAAAGGTTGTGTTGTAGTTGATATGGGTGACAATCTTAGTGTTTTCATGGTGACATGTCTGATGAAGGTTGGTTTGTTGGGGAGGAATTTGTAGATGAGATGAGAGGGTTATCTAAAGTTTTTGTAAGTTGCGGTTTTGTCCAAGATTTTGCAAATGATGTAGAAGAAGAGGATGGCATGTTTGACACAATTAGAAGGGTGGAAAGAGGAACTGAGAGAGAATCAATAGATGGTATGATAGGTAAAGAGGGAATAGATGTGGATGGGGGAGTGTTAGGAAACCCGATGGATGAGGATGTAGAAAGATGAGTTATATTCGTTGTGGATGGGGAAGTATGTTCCCCCTATTTGAGGAAATCATCTTCCTGAATGAGGTCATGGACGATGGTCTGAAAGGCTCTACATTGCTCAATGTCATGACCCGGAACATGATGATAGGTGCAAATGCAATTGGGATTGAACCATGGAGGTTTACTGTTATAAGGCTCCCGAATGTCTAATGGGAGGAAGCATGATCGTAGAAGTTTGAATTAGATGTTGAAGGATGTCTGCGTAAGATCCAATCGAGGTGTCAAAAGGAAGGTAGCTCTTATGAGTTTTAAGATGGTGTTTTTGCTTGGATTTAGACGTGGAAATTGGGGATGTTGATGTATAAACTGGTATAGATGTTGATGATGGGGATGGATTGCATTGTGATTTTAACGTTTTAGTTTCAGTTTTAATGTTAGTTGATGATTCAGGGTCACATGAACTAGACTGAGGAGGTACTTGAATAACTTTGATGGAGAATGAAGGATCCTCTTTAAAATATTCTTCACTTGGAGGTGACATGGTTGTGGAAGTGTGTGAAGAATGAGGGGACATTTGCATTTGAATAGATGAGGTCAACAGTGCAGATGTTGAAGTGGAGGGAATAGACTGGTTTGGTTTGGGAAAGATGCATCCTTCCTTAATGAAGTCCTGAACAATGGCTTGAAATGCTCTGCAATGTCTGATATCATGTCTAGGGGTACGATGATATGTGCAAACAAGGCTGGAATTAAACCATGGTGGCTTCTTACTACCGGGGTCAAAGGCCCTAATAGGCAAGTGTGATTGCAGAAATTTGTAACAAATGTCGGAAGACCTCCGTATATGATTCAACTGAAACATTCGAAGGTGTTGTGTCTATGTAGAATCTCTTGGATTTTGGAGGAGTGGATGTTTGAGATAATTCAGATGTTGAGGAAAAAGTTTGAGTATGTTCATGTCTTGATGGCTGGAATCCATTTGTGATTTTCATAGTGTTGGATGATTTTAGTTGAAGGGATTTGGGGTTGGATTGTTTAGAAGAAGGAATATTATTTTCCTGTATAAGGGAATTTTGAGGTAATATTTGAGAGATTCCATCCTTGGGAGGAATGACAATAATTTCTACTAGAGGATCCAGTGGTGGTACTGATAGAGGCATAGGAAGGAATATTTGTTCGTTGGAATCTAAGGAAGGTGGAAATTGATTTGGTTGCGCTGATGAGGTAGAAAAATTATTTGCAATTGAATCCATTTGAATTTCTTTCAAAGGTTCTTCAAATGATGTAGGAAGGGAGGACAATGTGGGTGTGGTCTCAATGACTAATGTAGTAAGTCCCGGAATTGGGATTGGGTCTATGGTTGGCATTATGGGTAAAGATGGAATAGATGTAGATGATGTAGTGTATGAGGTATATTCAGATGTGGAATCAATGGTGGATGTGGGAAGAGGTGTTGAGGTGAACATAGATAGGACCGAGGTTAGTGTGGGGGTGAGGGTTAATGGATTGAAGAAAGGGGGAGTTTCTAGTGAGGTAGGATATGGTGATTGATGAAGAAGGTATATCTATGGATGGAACTGAATTTATACCCGTAGTATGTATAGTATTTATGGTGTGGGCATTGGGAACTTGCGATGTAGAAGCAGTGGTGGTTTGACTTATTGAAGTGGGTGTATGGTTTGGAAATGGTTGTTTAAAAATATCTAGTGGTTGATTAGGCGAGGCATTTGGATTATCTACATGAAGTTCTCCTTGATCGATGAGTCTTTGGACTGAATCCTTGAAATTCTGACATTTCTCTATGTCGTGTCCTCAGACTTGATGGTACTTGCAATAGTGATCCTCATGATACCACACAGGTCATGGTCTAGATTCGTTAACAGGTTGGATAGGCGATAGTGTGATCAAGTGTGTTGTTATCAATTTTTCAAAGATGACATGTATGATTCTCCTAAGGGAGTATAATTGGGCATTGGTCATGGAAATCGTTGTTGGGATATTGTAGTAGATGTCAGTGTAGGAGATGATTTGACAATGACAGCATTGGTAGTTGTCTTTGACTTATCATTTGATGTGGATGGTCTGACAAATTCTATTTTGGCTTATTTGTCTTTAATTTTAAATGCCCCTATTCTAGGGCACGTGTCTCAAGCTTGCGGGCCATGGTGAAGGATTCTTCAAAAGTGCAAAATGATTGGATTTGCAAGGTAGATGAAATATGCTTAGCATAAGAGCGCGCAAAAGAGCTCGATGAGGTCAGTTTGAGGAAGTGGAAAAGATAATTGGTTTATAATATTGCGCCATCATGCGACAAAATCCATGATGGATTCATCTTCGAATTGGCGGATGGTATACAGATCATTGATGGTTATTTTGCGTGCAATATTAATGGAGAAGTGCTCAAGAAATAATTGTGCAAGCTGAGAAAAAGAAAATATGGAGTACTGGGGAATATTATTATACCACTCTAAGGCATGACCAACCAAAGACATGGGGAAAGTATGAAGCATCAAGTCTTGGTCATGCACAATGAGATAACACGTATGTTTAAATGCTCGGAGATGTTGTTGAGGGTCCTCCTTGTTGTTAAATTTGGTGAACTTTGGAAATTCCTAGTGTGGAGGATATGGTTTCATGGGCACAGATGGATGGATGGGTTCGTTACATATTTGTTCATAAGACAATGTAACTTTGGACCCTAACGTAGCAGCCTCTAGGTTGGCTAACCGACCTATCAAGATTTGCATGGGATCATTAGGAAGTTCTTGTTGAGCAGTGAAAGGTGGTGGTTGGACTTGCATATGCATGGGTATCTGAGGGACTTGGTATGGGTGAGTGTAAGCTATGTGTTGTGGTTGAGGTGGATGTTGATAGAATGTGTGTTGGTGGGAAACAAGGGCATGGTATGATTGTTGAGATTGTGCAGGTTGTTGAGGTAACTGTTGAGTGGGGATATGGGTATATGCGGTTGATAGACTAGAAATGACACTGTATGTTGCAAAGGTATTGTTGGAGGAATTTGAGAAGTAAGGGTATAGACTTGTGATGTAGAAGGAATTTGTCTGTTCAAATAAGGGATTTGACACATGGGATGGTTGAATGAAGGTACCAGTGACCATCGGAGTTATCGTAGTGATAGGGATGGCAGTCACGATAGTCGTGTTGATGTGAGGAAGATTGGGCGGAATGGGCGTGACTACCTGGGTGGTCTGGTGTGCCGATGGGTTGGTGGAGGATGATGCAAAATCATGTAAGGCCACGGACTGAGGAATTTCAGAACTAGTACTATAAGGATAGACCTGCTGAAGTAGTGGGCCATCCAGAGGAAGGTGTATGTATCTTCTTAAGAGATAGTCTTGAAGGGCCACAGGGTTGGCGTCAAGAATTTTTCTGAATTCTGGGTCCCCAAGAGGGAAGACGGAAGTACCAATAGGCTCTGATCTGACAGAGGGTGGAGTGGCTGGCCTAGATGGGATGGAATGTTGGTCTAATCAAAGCATGTGGCCGGTATATTGTAATGATATATTGGTAAGAGAATGGGTATTTATGAGTGAGATAGGAAGAGACATGGATGATGAAGTTGTTGAGGTAGTGATTATCGGTTGGGATGAAGCATGTATGTGGTGAGGTTGTGTTCCATTTTTTAGTAGTAGATCGAGTGATTACGGGCATAAAAATAAAATTACATTATATTAACAAACAAGTGAGGAAACAATTTTTTTTAATTTTTTTTTTGTTTTGATTAAATTAAAAAGAAAAAAATAAAAATGGTTGGAAGAGGACCTAGAAGGAGGTAAACTATGTTTGGTTTCAGGTAAGTTATGGCTGGGAAATGTCTGAAACGGTTCTGTTGGGTGATCAAATCCCAATCAGTGAACCAGGTGCAAGGAATGTTTCGATGTGTTGATTAATTTGTGAAATTTTAGGCAGTGTGTGATGATAGGTGTGATGCAAAAAGTTAAACCCCTAGTTACACTATGTGAGCAGGCAGAATGCACGGGTTCATTTTACTCCAAAATCGAAAGATGAAATTCGATGCTGACAATCACCCAAAAAAATGACAGTACCATGCAGAAAAGAGGAAATAGGGAAAACTAGAGAATACCTGTATATCACTTTTCCTTTTTATCTGACAACAAGTTGAGCCAAGTGTAAGCTTTAAGCAATTAGAAAGCACCTTTTGTCGTATCCAGTAAACGATGTTTGAAAGTGATAATCATGATCGGGAACATCCAAGGACCTTATGACTACAGATGAGGTTGACAAGAGATGATTGGCGATGTGGTTTGAGTTTAAGATTTAATCTTTGACAGCGCAATCCTGTAAAAGCAAATATGAAAATTAGTGGATATGACCCAAAAGAGATAAAAAGAATAAATAAATTAGAATAAACAAATTATATTAGTCAAATATAAATTAAATTAGACACTAAACAATGCAATGACTATTATTAAGTAATAAAGTAAATGATGATCTAATGTGAAAATAATGTAAATTAATTACAAAATGATAATGAAATAATAATCTACATTCAAAATAATAAATAACGACAGACACTAGGAAATAAAAACCATTTTAGACTTAAAAAAATGAACGATAAATGAATAAAATAATAATTAAGCTCAGATGATAAACAATGTTATCAAAACCAATGTGAATATAAAATATTATTTATTTAACAGCTTAAATGCAAAATCTAAATAAATTTCACTAATAATGTTTATTAATGATATAAAATATATAACGAAATAATGTCAATCGATGATGCAAAAAATGAAATATCTTATCACCCTTCGTTATTAACACTTCCTTATCTACTTTTTGATACTTTACAATTGATTCTACTGCAATGGAATGGATTTTTACGTGTATGATGATCACACAAAATAGACGAGAAATATATAACTGGCAATGGTACTTCAGGCTAAATTTATTATGTTGTAGAAATTGTAGACCAATTGCTATAGAGGGATTTCACTAAACTTTTGCCAAGAGTTTACGTGAATTTGAAACTGAGATATACCAAGTATCCAAATCTTATAAGCTAGCGTCAATATATGATTAAAATCAAAAATCAATTGCTATAATGAGACTATAAAATCACTAAATTTCAGTTCAATACTGGAGCATTATCAATCGAAACACTATGGTAAATGTGTTCTAAAGAAGTGTTAACTAATTGCTAGAAAGAGATTGTATAATTACTAAATACAATATTGGCGTGAATGTAATGTTAAGATGGAAATAGTAGATAAAGTCAAAAGATCATAATAGAGAGAAAGGAAATTAATAACAAGTATCTTATGGTGAATTGTGAACTAATTGCCATAAAGGGATGTGTAAAATCACTAGACTATATATGCATACACTATAACGAACTGCGACCCACTGTTACAAATATATTCTAAAAAATTGTGAGCAAAATACATAGTTGTGATACACAAAGCTTACTGAATTCAAACTATGGTCTAGAAATGATCAAAAGCATTAATTCGTGGAATAAAGAACAAATTGTATTAGAACTGATTTCTAAAAAGGGACTCTGCAATCGGTGTCCACAAGGCTATACGTGAATTTGTAACTGAGATGGTAACAGTTGAACATAGAAAAAATGTGAAATCTTGAATGGATGCGTAGTGAATGTGGCGAATGGAAGTTTTTGAGAGGAGAATGGCAAGGTACGTGTTAAAATAAAGCTTATGCGTTTGGGGGAAGCAGTGTTGGAAACTGAGTGGAGAAGATGTGTGATGAGGGGAGCTACGTAAAGAGTTGGAGGATCGGGTGACCTACGGAGGTGAGGAGAGAGATTAAAGGAGTGGAGACGTGGGAGAATTAGGATACGTGAACTCGGGAGAGATATGTCTATGTGGAGATAGGGTGGAACGAGGTAAGTCGGATGAGGAACACGTGGCTGAGTGGAGGGGAGTCAGAATGGTAGAGAGGAGGTGGATGGATGAAATGGAGATCGAGTGAGTTGGCAGTGAAGGTAAAGGGGTTGGAGTCGTGGAGTGTATATGGTCAAGGATCACGTTGGTTGGTGCACGTATGGATGAAGGGAGGAGTAGACGTGAGTTGGAGGGGAGATGGGTGGAGATATGGCAGGCTGAACGGGTCTGTGGGAAGAGAACGGAGCGTGAAGGTAGTAGAGAGGTGGGAGAGGGAAGCGTGGAGGGAGAATCGGTGTGAGGATGAGAGTGGTTTTGAGAGTGGGTCATGAAGAATTAGGAAAGGGAATGGATTGGTGAGGAGAGGAAGTAAGTGGCTTGGTGGAGTAAAGTTAAAAGGAGATGGGATCGGGAAGAAGGAAATGGTAGTTGGGTAGAAAGTTGAATGGGGTATTAGGTAGGGTGGGGTAGTTTAGGATAATGAGGATTCTAATTTTTTTTTTGTATTTCTTTTTTATAATTTAATTTAATTTTATATATATTATTTTATTTTAATTGTTATTTAGTTATTTAATTAATATTAATAGTATTATTAACATTTGTAATTAAGAGCAATAAGAATAAAATTTTACTCTTTTTATAAACAAATCAATAACAGATATTTTCAAATGATAAATTGACGTACCTTAATGGCGACATAAACGACTACCTGTACACCACAACACATGGACGGAGATAGTACCAAAGATCTTGCAAGCAGGTGAGTCTACAAACAAAAACTACAAAACATATATCTAGATTGACACAATGTCATACTTACAATAATATAAAATACAATAACTATTATACATACGACACCTATACAAAGTGAGCAAGCAAAATCATGACCAGAACTTGGATCTGGTCCCACCGGGTGTGCCAAATGTTGATTTGAGTTTCCAGCTTCCTGTCCAGATGGGTGTACGAGAAATCAAGAAACACAAAACAACGTCGAGTATACAAGGGCTTAGTACCTTGGAGATGGCGATGGATAATACGGGCGCAAAGTTGATGTCCAACTCCCTGGTGTGATCCCAGCAATACCTTAGTTCACATACACTAGAGAAAGATTGATTAGAGATTTTATGCAGGGGCTACCTGAAAAAGTAGATCCGGGAAGCGTTAACTCCCTTAGTGGCTGTCAACCCCCATGTGATAAGAATAATGATAAAATAATGTCCAAACAGATAACATGCAAATTGATAAACAAAAGAACCTGAAAGATGTCGGTATGCAGATGGTGTTATTGATCAGATGTGTGCAACATGAATCTCACCACATGAACCAGATCACCAGTATAGTACCATGGAAATTCCACATGTTATCAAAAAGATAGAATAATAATGATATTATGATAAATGGCTAAAATTCCTTAGCATTCACCCAAATTTTCTAACTTTTTCTTCTCTTTTCAAATATGGGGAAAAACCCATATTTATAGCTTAATGGTAAGGTTAAACTGCAGCTTAAAAGATACTCAGGGGTTGAGTAAAGTAACCCCGAGTTAAGAGACATGATGTGATCTAGCGGGGCTCACAATTTGACTTAAAGTAAAGAAAAGGATAAGGATGTGATAAGAGGTGGAGATATTAGGTGAGATAAAGTATTCTCTTTTTGAATGATTAAGAGTGGGATGTCGGATGGGTGCATTATTGCCCATGTTTTGAATAATTTGTGAGAGATGAGGATAATGCCCCAAAACTTGAATTATCAAATGGGTCCACATGGAGCTCATTTGGTAATTAATTAAATAGGATGAAAAATTGATGGGATTTTATTTAAATTTAAGAAAAGAAAAAGGTGAGAGGGGAATTTAGATGAATGCGAGATATGGAGAAGCGCTACCCCAAAAATTGGTATCTACAGATATCTAGGATTTTCTAAGTAAAAAAGTTGGTGTTAAGGCTCTAAACGATAAATTCACACTCAAATTGCAATTATTTAAATTGAAAATGAATAAGGGTGCAACTTTTTCAAGTCACATTAATGAACTAAGATCTCTCCTAAGATAATTGACAGAAGTAAGTGCTCAAGTGGATGATGAAAATGAAAAAAATATCTTATTGAATAAATTACCTCCAAAATACAGTAATGTATTTTTTACTCTTGGCCAAATGCCTTCTCAATCACTTGAAGGTATGATATTTGCACTACTAGCTAAGGAGAAAAGAAAAAAAGAAGACATTGAGGAAAAAATTTCCCTTTCTATAAAAAAGAAGCATATTAACTCCTCCAAAGATAAAGAGGAAGCAATATGTTACTATTGTAAGAAAAAAGAACATAGATCTTCCTTTTGTGTTACTTGTGCCAAATACATTATAAAAGGAAAGTTAAAAATGAATGAGGCAAATGTAACTATTGAGGTGGAATCAGATCATGAAGAAGAGCCAGAAAAGAAAGAAGAGTTTAATTCAGATGAGTACCTATACTGAGTAACATCACGCATGGAGGCTGGAGGCATAAGAGGATGGAGGATAAATATCATCCATCTCTTGTTAGTCACCAAAAATGATATTACTTTATTGTAATGGTGATCATTTACGTTTTCAATTTTTTTATTCAATGCATGTGTGTAAATAAGAATAGATGGATAATTCATGTTTAATTAGACGTAAAATTTCCTATATATTTTCCTTGTGTCTGATATGGGAAAAAATATATGCTGCTATGAAATGGTTGTTGGTTCCATTAGAAAACATGCTTAGGAGTTTCCAGTTCTCCTAGAAACCCTCTACTGAGTGGTTGTTGGTTCCATTAGAAAACCTTCTACTATTGATTGGTGGTTAGCAAATTTGTAACACCATATGTAAAAGATAGGCAGGTATTATATTATCCCATGTTCACACAAAGGGGGTTAATGTTAGTATTATTTAATATTTAAATAATACATGAGTGTGAAAATAGTTGTAATGCACAAATCATAGAGATAGGAGTATGGGAATAATACTACTGAATAGAGAAGAGATATGGGGATAATGTGATAAGACTTGACTACATAATTCTAAGAGCAAGAAATTGTATAAAAATGACCTCAAATGTCAATAGAAATTACTCCATTATATTTACATAATGTCTCTGTTTCTATATTTTCTCCATTTCATGTATTAATCTTGATTTATTTATTTTTAAATTATTTATACAAACCTAAAGTTTTATTATCAAAGCCATTAAGAAACATCTAATATCTCAAATAGATGATACATCATTTGCACACCCTATTACACACTTACCAAAATGGTCTACAATCCCTCCTCCTAAGAAACACTCCTAATATTCATCAATACTAGTCACTTGAAATATTACCTACTTTTTCTCTTACATTTAATAAATGTTTATTGGTCTTGCACAACACACATTATTTCCATAGTAGCATCGCAAGCATGAATTGTATGGTCCGCCAATGCTTTGTTTGCTTGCATAAAAATATCATTACATCATCAAAGCTACTTATGATCCATGGCCTGGGTATTCCCCTACCATTCAGAATAGTGCTTACTATATAAGTCCTTACCCTTTCAAAAGTGATGAAAAATCAATTTCTTCCCCTATGTTGCTTCAACATCCTATACGCCTTACACTTATGGACATAAGGCCTCTGCATAAGTGGCATATCAAGTAGCATGATGTTTCAATGAAAAATTACTTATACATGTCTTATATTATTCAACATGTACAAGCTTCTTCTACATATGCAACGATGACATTCATTCATGGCATAATATTCTTTCTTCACACATAATCTATAATTAATACCAAAGGCATTACTCAAAAATGCAACACATTTTAGGGGTTCAATGTGATTGTTAAGGGAACCATTAATACCCATGACCCCATCCCCCTTTTTTGCGTGTCTACACCCTATAGATTAGGGCCCCTAATACATTATTTGACACTTTTCATGTTATGGAAATAATATAAAAACAATACAATGTGGTACAAAATATAAAACTAGGGCATGCTTGTGACTATATTATTCATTACATAAGATTGGACATTGTATTCGTTTGATTGTAGTACTTTACACATACTAATATTTTATACACTTGATACTTATAGTATACATAAGACATTTGCATATGTGCATAGTCCATGGACACTCACCTTAAACCCTACACCCCAAGGCTAGCTGACCACATTGGGGGAATTCCTACATCAAGGGAATTTTACATACAAATATTATTTCATATTATATATATTATGTTCATCCATTGGTGACATAGAGCTTATATTGTTTATCTTTCACTACTTATAGTTTATGACATGTGTTGTATTGTGCTTCATTCGATTATTACACTATGTACTTCTATTTATTAATTTGACATGCTCCATGCTTGCTTTTTGTTGATAGTGGTGCATTTTCATGTTGCTTTTTAATCATTCAATGCATGATTATATACTTGTTTGACTACTATTGACCTAGGACTCCTGGTTATACTTTGGCACCAGATTCTTTAATATGTTAGTAAATTTTCTCACACAATATTTTATGCATTGTTTGTATTGTACATACATTGCTTGATTCATTACTTTATTTAGACACACATATCTCACCTTGTGTTTCACACACCTTGTATGATACATTACTTTCTTTGTACAATACACTTTTCCAATACATACTATTTGTTATACATGGTGTGTGGAACACACATTATTTGAAACACATTTCTTAGTACCCATATTTTTTATTGTTAATAAAATATTTTGCTTTAGGAAAACCATGGTTCTCGATAACATTGTGTGGGATAAATTCCTTCCTCTATTATAAGGGGAGGCACCTTTTATTGAAAACCAAAACTTACAAAAGTAAATATTTACAATATTTACACTACACTAACTTTGCAAAGGTCAGGATTTTATTGTTGAAGAAGAGAATGTATAGAGAAAAGGGGGAGAAATAGAGAATGAGAGTTAAGAATGGAGAAAAAGGGAAGAGAAAACTTGAAAATTCAAATAATTAAATCCATAGATTAGTCTAATATGAAATAAAATAGTGCACGCTCAAACCAACAAATGCATATATTGTTCTCATATGCAAGATTAATCCATTGATGAAAACAAAAACATTTGAATGCTAGAATTTTTATTTCAAATAAAATAGAATGATTGACATAAGAACAAACACTATCAATGGAAAACTCATGACCTAAAGTTATTATAATTCTCCTAGAATTTATTTGTTGAGATGAATACAAAGCCACTTTTTTTGTAGAAAAATTTTAACTAGCATCAAAATTCCCTTACAATGGCCAATCAGCCCATATTTAAAGACTTTTAAACTTCCAATAGTTACAAGACTAATTTATATGTCTTTTGACATTCCAACTAAGCCATTTTCCAAAAATAGGGAAATTTCTAAATATGTTCACTTTTTACAAAATAAAATGACATTTAAAAAGTGCAAAAAGACTTGAACAAAAGATAGAAATCACATAACTACAAATTGAGCACTTAGATCCTCCTCCAGGATTAATTGCAACAAATCAGGATATTAAATGTACATTTCTTCTCACTTTTCACCCTAAAGTTTATTAATGCATACAATATGATGATAATGCCAATGGAATTCTTCTGAAGAAATTCCACCTTGTTACCAATGCAAATCCACCAACTTGTATTTTTTTATTTGTTTATTATGGGATAAGGTTTCTAGGGGAGGAAACCCCTATTAAGGTTAATGGGTAGTGCCATTTATGGGACTGGAGATAGTTCCCCACATGTGTCCCCACCAAGAACAATCAATACTCTCATGTCCTTATATAGAATACCATGGTTTTCTTCATCGTTGTGCCAAATATTTACATTTCAGGATTTCAGAATCAAAATGTAATTTGCATTTCTTTACAACTATCCGTTAAAATGTTTGTTGCAGGAAATGTTTATAGTGGAAGGTTCTACCTCAATATTTAGATGCCATCATGGAATTGGGAAACTAGGGATCAAGGGTTAAAATGTAATTATCATGATTGGCTTCATAAGATGTCTGAATCTTCAATTTTCTTAAATTTATCTGATCAAGGTATCAAGAATTGGAAGACAAGTTGCAATTTGTAAAAAAAAATGCTTATTTTCTCCAAAAATCTAAAAAACATCGTGAAGTGAGGATATTTATTAAGTATTTTAGGCTATTTTTCATCTTGTAACCTCTAGAATTATGCATTTGATTTCTTTAAACACAACCAAATTTTGATTTCTTGTTCCCTATAGACTTATAAGATTCATTTCAGGACTTTGAATTGACTAAATTTGATCAATTGTGACCAAATTTACATAGTGGACTCAAATTTTCACCCAAGTTTAAAATTGGGGACAACACTTATGACACATTACTTGAGACATAATGTTTGATGTAAATATTACTTGAAACACGTTATGGGATACACATATTGGCTTTAACACATTATTTGTAACATATTTATTTGAACATATATGACATAATGTTTGACACATTGTACTTGTTGGAACATACTTAAACACACATAGTACATGGCACACATATTGTTAACACATACTTACCTAGCACACAAAAATAACTACTACTAACATTGGTTGAGTCATCATCCTAATGTCTTATCAGTCATCTACATCTTATAGAGGGCCCACTTTTTCATGTCTTGTTAGGTCATGTTGCTAGTCTCAAAATATATTTTAGTGTTGATTCGAGTATCTACTAAAATAACACTCTTTCATTCATTATTACATTTGTAACTTTTAATATTTATGGATAACTAAACATTTTTACAATATGATTGTCCATGAGATGACACATATACTAATTGTTCTTTATTGATCATATGTGACACACTTTACTTTTAGAACCGTGATTGAGTACATATGATTTATATGGTTCATATATTATATGTTTTGACTATGCGTATTGCATATTAATTGTTTTCTATTTTGGGTTGAATGATATATGGTAGCATCCCTCCTCAAAATGGGGGCATATTGTGAGATCTTTCATAAGTTCACATAGATCATAGCTAGGCACTAGATAGTAGAGATGGTGATATCATTTCATGTTGTTCAGATCAAATAATATTTATACGCGCTTGGTATAAGTTTATCAGTGCATATTACAAATAAAATTGGGACATTTATTAAGTTACATTATAGATACATGGATTATGTGCAAGTTAACATTAAATATCTAGCTACAAATTTACATGGATTGTATACAAATTCATATTATATATTTATCTAGACCATTGACATTTATTAGATTTACATGGACCTAGTACAAGTTCATCATACAAATTCATATACATTTATGAAGTTTATCAAGTTTTATATGGAATTTTTACAAGTTTTTCCTTACATCCTAATGGAAAAGCCTATCCCCTTCAATATCTTAAGACTAATATAGTTCCTCAATAGTTCAATATTGATCTAGCTCCTTTAGTATCTCAAGATTGGTCTAGCTCTCTCAGTATCCCAATGAGTGATACACTAGCTTCAATGGTACAACGTTGATCTCATATGATATTTTACATCATTTATATTTTTTCAGCACCTACCCGGTTTGGGAGAGATATCAGTTGCACATATGTTATATAGAACACCGAGGGTATGTTTCGGCATGTCTAATCAGTCTATTCATTCTATGGATTATTTTACTTTACATATTTTAGTTTTTTGTATGTTGAATTTACATCACTATTGAACATTGTTGCATATATTTTCCATATTGGTACAGGTTTCACGTATTATTGATGTATGGACACATTCATTAGTTTAATACCATCGTCTTATGATTGGGATGTGAGGTTTGCATCTACTTGTTATTTTATTTTGATGAAACATATTTCAATACTATATTAAAATGGCGGAAATTATAGTACCCAATTTTTATTTATATGCACTTGAAAATATCACTTTAACATTTATTCTGACATTATTCCATTTACCTATTTAATTAACCAAATTAAATACTCATGTATCTCGTATCCTCAGTCCACTAAGTCAAAAGTAATTTCTAGCTTAGAAATTCAGGAATCGTTGCCCACTTCATATAATACATCTACACACTATCTTCTATATTAAAATTTACTATATATTTATCTTATAAAATTTCATAGGCCCAAAATAGGGTTGGGTGATGAACTCATCCATGCACTACGAATCCATCTCTTGTACTTGCAACTATCATTCTTTTAAAAGCACAATTTATCTCAGTTGACCTAGTTTTTACTTTTGGGTTGGTTGAGTGGGGAAACATTAAAATGGTAACCTATATAAACATATCCACCCTAAGCTATTAAGGGTGGATGGGAATTATAGACACAAAATTATGCACTTTACACATAATTTGACCTGGTCTTATACTACTATTTAGAAGGTTCTCAAGTGTACTAAGCACTAATTAGTCCCACCTTTTGGCCATCTTTTTCTTATATTTTATTTTGTCTTTCCCACGTGCTTTCCAACACTTATCAACCCATTTCCTAACATCCTGACATTCTAGCCCTAGATCAGGGTGCCCCAGGGTATACTAGAGCACCCCGAGGTGCCCTAGCCCCTCTTCACTCCTTTTTAGGTCCTTTCTAGTTATTGGTCATCTTTATATTTTCCTCATTCATCCTTGTCGGGATTAATTACGAAATTAATCTTGAGAACCCTATAAATATGAAGTTATAAGACCATAATGGGGGTCATAAGTCTTTGCATCATATCACTACTATCACTCCATCTACAGTTGCATCAATTACATCACTTTCATCCACATATGGCAATGCACTCAAGCTAGGAGATCTGCATCACACACACTACATAGGGGTATGGTTTTTATTCTATTCCATGCACACATTATACTTACATTTCTATAGTTACTATTGCTCGCTACTTCACAAAGTGTGACTGACATGAGAGCACCTAGGGCAGAGCATGCACACACACACACACCAAAACTACATCTGGGTCTGAAGTTTAGAGCATCACTCAGTAATAAGACCACAAGTTTGGTGGCTAAGGTCAGTCTGACCCATTCATTTGCATCTATTATTTTTCTAGAGTTTGATACTTCTCTTTGTATTACAGGTCATTACACAGTTCACTCGGTGAATCCAATGAAAAAAATAGGAAGCATTCGGAACCAACTTGTGACCATACCAATTGTAGGTTTTGAGCATTTGCAATGTTCACAATGCCCAGATTGTAGACCAGAGCACATCGAGGTGCCCCAGTCATCTTAGATCCACCAGATCTTCCCTTCACAGGGTCCATGAGTGTTCGTCTACACTTTCTAATGTTATTTCCAGATCTGCGACAATCACATGCAATCAGCTAATCCCTTCTTCTCTTTTCTCTTACATATTAGGATTTCAATTTACTTATAATAATTTACTTGCATTCATATCATACTACTCTAGTTAATTTTATGTAGCATTTTAGTCCTCTTAGTTTAGATTGACATTAATAACCCTAGGTATTTTTTCCTTAGTCTACCTAGTTATTTCCCCTTATTTTTGTTAATCATTTTGGTGAACCCGATGTCTCTTTCTACCACCTTCTAGGAATTTTTCATTCCACCATCATGAATATCTCCATTACTGAATACTTGCTTACCCATTCTTGATTTTCTTCACTGTGTTCAAACCCTCTTTTCTACTACCGATGTTTCTGATGACATGCATCCAGATTCCTTATATGACACATTTTTCCAAGGCATTTTATCATCATATCACATTCCAGGGAAATCCTCCAGATGACATTCACCCCTTTGACAATGACCCGCCACTTTACATCATGTCTCGCATCTACAATGTCGTTATCAAGCATACTCTTATTGATAATGGCTCTGAGCTTAACTTGTGCCATATGTCCTTTCTCCAAGCCTTAGGTTTGTCTTCTCGTGACATTATCCCTTCTTCCATTTTACTTTGTGCTTATGATGGTTTTGGTTGTCCCTGTCTAGGCCACACTACCTTGCCTTTAACAGTAGGTCCTAAGACTTTCCCTACCATTTTCTTCGTCATTGATTTTCCTATCTCATACAATTTATTGTTAGGGAGACCATGGCTTCATGCCATGAAATTTTTTGCTTCTACCCGTCCACCATTGCATCAAATTCTTACATGATCGTATTGATTATATTGTCTTCCACGATCGTGATCCATTCCAATATTGTTTCCATGACCCTCATACTAGCATTCCTAGTCATCACATTGATACTCTGCAGATGAACCTCAACCTATGGATGATCAGCCTCATTTACCACCACTTGAGGGAGTTATTATTCTACCCAATGTTATCCCCTTTGACACTATCCCCTACTACTACTATTATTCCACATCAGCCACCTAATCCACCCATACAATGATACCCTTCCTTCTTCGTCTTCACCATTACCTCACACCCCTTTTACATGTACACTTTTCATTCATCATTCTTATTGGGAACATGTTCTGTTCGACCCCACATGTGATGAAAACAACTATTATCTCACTGGTTTAGCTCATCTTGGCTTCACTTTTGTGGACCTTCAGCCAACTACTCACGTTTCTCATTTATATTCAGGTTTTGTTACTATCGTTGCAGCTTATGGCTTTCATATCTTTGATATTTTAGTCTATCTCTCGCGTACCCCTTGTGCTTCCCTAATCACATTCGGGGACTCTTTGCTTACTTACATTGGAGGTACCTTAGACCTAGTCACATTGATATTTCATTCCCCATGCCTTTTGGTCATGTGTTCATTTGTAATAGTTCCTTTCTTGGCCATTCACCTAATTACACTCGATGGT
The DNA here is from genome assembly GCA_019776745.2 of Taxus chinensis. Lineage (NCBI taxonomy): Eukaryota > Viridiplantae > Streptophyta > Pinopsida > Cupressales > Taxaceae > Taxus > Taxus chinensis. Next base: position 657,362,509 of record CM034149.1, on the reverse strand, counting down.
ACGCACATGGTTTCCACATCCCCCAATCATTGATGAAGAATATGCTATGGGAATGTATCATCTACGCCTTACCGTCTCCTTACAGGTTTAACCCTCCCATTATCACATACCAAGTCGTCAATTCAGATCCAGTTGATTTTTGACCCAAAAGATGATGATCTCCTTGACGAGTTCACATAGCCATTTTCCACATTGCTGACGGGGGAATATTACATGATACACCCTCCTTATTTTTAGGTTTCATAGTTTTCCCTCTACTCTTTACATTCTCCATTGCTTATACATATGCTTCTTATACATTCTACCACCCTCATTACCCAATGACGCACTCTTGTTCTTCAGTTCACACTCGAATGTTGAGGGATTACCATTACATTGAACCCCACACATTTCACCCTAGGTCCTACACACTTACATTCTATCATCATTTATGTACATAGTCTACATCTTATATCATCTATTAGTCATCATCTATTTCATACATGCTACACTATTCATCATTATATATGAGTCTAGTTTTATATTTCATCCATACATTCTCTATTTACGCTAGGTCTTATTATCTATGGGTCTATATTTACATGTCATCACCACATATTCTATCTACACCTACATCCACATCTTATATAGCCTACACATCATACATCTCCTACATTGCATAGTTACCATCGCGCATTTATCTATCATCTACATTCTACATGCTACACTAGATTCCATTACATATGGGTCTAGTTTTTATCATCATTGCATATTCCATTTATATATGCATTACATATCCTATAAACATTATACATACTACATTACATTTTCCACATTGCGAATTTAACCTCCCATCTTCATCCCTTGGTCATTTATACTATGTTGTCTTCTACGCACTACACTCACTACCCTATGATGCACTTAAGATCCTCGGTCCATACTTGACTGCCAAGGGTTTACCAATTAAATGGACCCTACATACATGTGACATGTCATCATACCACATTCATCGGACTAGTGACCAACACTCTAGGTTATATCATCACCCACACCCATCATCACGTACCATAGTGGTATACACCTTAGGTTAAATCACCACTCTTTTCATCACTTCTACATCATCCTATGACATTCTCTCATCTCCTATTATATCATCCTCTTACATTATACTTTTCTTTCCAATTCCAAAATTATTCCATTACATTTTCATACCCTTCAATCATCATGTTAGTTGTATACACCTTAAGTTAAATCACCACTTTTTTCATCAATTTCTCATTATGATCTTACATCCCATCATCACATAATATAGTATCTTATTCTAAGTCATTTTATTCCATCATCATTTATCCTAATCATCACTTAGTGCTATGCACTTTAGGATAAATCACCACCTCATTCTTATTCATCATGTAGTGGTCTATGCTTAGTGTCTGAATAACCACCTTTCCACTATCCACCGCATATCCATATATGCTTTATACCACTCCTCATCACCCATCTCTCATAGTGACATATGCTATAGGCTAAATCATCACACTTCTTCTTCCATTTCATGTTATAGTGATATATGCTTAAAGATAAATCAATCACTCATACATTCAACATGTCATGGTATACTCTTAGGCTATAGGGTCCATGGCTTATCTTCCCATTTACCTCCTTCACCATCCACTTCTTCCATAGTGATATATGCTTAGGGCCAAATCATCACTGCGTCTATTCAAAAACGTCATGATGGTACACTTATGCTATAAGGTCCACGCACATCTTCTCCCCATGTCACATTTCATCACCACTCACATATAAACACTCATCACATCACGCTCGACACAACCAACACTACTCAACCATTTCCTAATAATGAACTCCTCATTTATGGTTCATTCTTGATTGTTTGAGGGGGAAAATAAATTGAACCTCATTGCAAAAACTTCCATACAATCGGAGGTCACGATTGCCCCTATCCTTTCATATTACATTCCATTTCATCCATCCACTAGAATATTGCATTAGTCTTGGGGGCATTTACTCTTGCTTAATAGTGCTTTACATGATCACTATACTACACATGTTAGATTGAAATCTTATATGTCATTATCATACACACATGTGCACGTTCACATAATTTTTTTAGTGTGATCATAGATACATGACTCTACACATGCGGCATGGGTACTCACATTCTACCCTTACTATATTGGTCGATGGGGGCATCCAAATTCATGTCTCATACAGGTGCTATTATTTCATTTTAGTACTTAACATCTTACTACTACTTGTTCATACTGCATGCTTTGAAATATTAGTGTATCACTCTAACATGCTAACGGGTTTTCCATGTGCAGCACTTGTTTTGTAGGATTACATGTTTCTATGACTACTTGTGTATTTCTACTTATCTACTTTGTTTGCTATTATATATGGGCTTTTCCTTTTTCTTGTGTGCATAATTTTCTTTTGTTTGTGGCCATGATGGCCTTTAGTGTTTTGTGGCATTTTGAGTGATGTCCCTTGTTTGATAACCCACTTTGTGTGGTGTTGGTGAGAAAATTTGTTCTTGTGTGAAAACACTACTGTGTTTGGTTATCTTGCTACATTGCTCTGGGAATCTAAGTCCCTCTACTTACATACAGTGTAGCTTTCATATGTGACTATGCACATGAAAAGGATGGCTATCCCCTTCTGTGGTGCACCTTTCAACCGAGGACCCAACAGTGTTAGGAAATAAAGTCCACTAACCTATACGGAATAATTTCTTGCATAATACTTGACAGTAGATGACTAATATGCTAGGAAGGTGGGATTACGGAATGGGAAAATTAGAAAGTGCAGAATAAACTAATGCTGCACAGAGAGACAAGATTTAAACGAGGTTCACCCCAATTTGGGATACGTCCAGCCCAAGAAGTTTCACTTACATGCAGATTGAATATAGAAGAAAACAAATCTATGTAATAGCAATACCCAGATCCGTTTGAAGCTTAATGGGCAACAAAATCTACCAACAATTCACTCCTAAATTCAAAACAGGATCTGCAATACATTTGCTTCTCTCCTGTATCATATGCATAAGACCATATAAGATAGACATTTGCTTAAGCATAGTGTGAGAAGTAGAAGAACCATTTTGTAATCAGGAGAACCAGTCGGAAGAAACTGTGGGTATCTATTTCTCTCTTCACAAGGATAACTCTCTCATGAATTCACAAAAAAACAGCTACCAACAAACTATAGAAGCCCAAAATTTTAGCCCATAATTTTCAGAAGACCTTCAAATTACCCAGCTTGTTATAATTTATAGACCCACCCAGGAAAACTTTTCATCTTCTTGGTGACTTTTCCCCCGAATACCCCTAACCCCGACTTACCGACTGTTCAGGGATTCCTTTTTAAATACTTAAGTCCCGAGTGTAACACATAGCAAGGTGTACTTACAGTTTACATTACATTTCTAAAATCAGGCTTAAGTCATATCATAACAATCTGCAACTCTCGAGACGTAAAAATATAACATTGAGGAAGCTTCTCAGAGGGTGTCACTGTCATCCTTGAAGAGAAAACCAAAGCTGAAAGATAGAGGAAGTTTATCCCTTGAAGGACCACCTTGATCATCATGTCTGAAGGATTCTGAGCTGTTGCAGTGGATCTTGGCTCCATTCTTTGACTGTATCATCACTTCAAAGTTGATCCTAATGAAGGATTTTGACCCATCTCAACTTTGGCTATATGCCTATCGTCCCTGGAGTAAAAATCAGACTTGCTATTTTTAGGTAAGTATGAGAAATCAAGTCCCTGATCTATGCAGCTTAGATGTTGTGGCTTCAATTTTGCCTCTTTCTCTTTGTGTTCCATGTCCCTTCTGGATCCAACTCATCTCTATTTCTTAGCAAGTCTATCGCAGGGCCCACTTACTCATTTTTAGTAAGTTGACAAAATGTCACCAGCTTCTGTAGTCGTGAAATTCTCAGGCTCACTGCTAGTGCCACCTCCAATGTAAATATAACCTGTCATGCTCCTTCTGCAGGCTCTTCTATCTCCATGACCATATCCTGAATCTACATAGTTCACGTATGTAGTAGACTTGCTATTTTTAGAAAGTTTTCCTCTAGGGGTTGGATTAATGTGGAACAAAATTTTTTGATATGGGTTTTCACCCAATACGACCCCTCTGAAATTTCAAGCCCGCCCGCTTAAAAATCTAGGAGATTTTAAAATTTTAATTTTCAGACTTGACAGTGCTTCTGGGTATGGCAGCCATTAATGAACCTCAAAATTGCAGGTCTGGTTTTCACCTCCATTTGTGAATAAAATCATATTTTTGATGTGGGTTTTTTCTTCTGGTGTTTCACGTGTGATCTTACTTCAATCGGGAAGCCGGTTTGACGAGAAATCCCACTTCTTTCTTCATTGAGATGAAAAGGAGATTTCTTCATTGTGGATGCTCTGTCACACATGGGGGAGTTTTAAGGTGTATTTTTTATGGTCTTGGATAGAGGAATGAACAGAAATAAATGGATCATTGATTCGTGCACTGGTTTGCAAGCTTTGTTTAGATTTCCATTTTTTAGCTATGGAGATTTTTGTTGTTCTCTTCTTTGTTGTTCTTCGTTTCTCAACTTAGCTTGATGAGGATTCCTTGGTGATACCTTCCATGCAGTCACCATGGGAAAGGTATTTCAATTCAACCATTGTTGATCTGGTTTGCCCCGCCGATTTGCAAATGTCAGAGTGATGGTAGGCACATGTCTGACAGAGGAAGAATGGAGGAATGGAGTGCCAACTCTTAGAAGTTAAAAGCGGGAAAAGTGACACTTGGAATTTTTAAAAAAAGATACTACACAATTAGGATTGGGTGCATTTTTCCATGTTTTACATGTCCCTAAATCCCCTTAGGCACATGAGGGATCATCAAAATAATGCCTATGTGTGAGTAGCAAGATCACGACATGCCCCTGGCATTTGAAACCCAACGGTTCAGGGAATGATTAGGTAAAGAAAGAAGCTGCTTTAAAACATCCTGGGATACATGAAAGGAGGTCACATGGGTACCTCCTAGAAGACTCCCTATGGGGTCTGGGAACATTTTTCCGAAGGTCTTATCAGTCCTTCTTTGCATGCCTCAGACTTTCATACAGGGACATCAGTTTCCATCGGTGGTCTTGGAGGTTGACACGTGGCCGATCTTTCGATTTTCCAACAGCAGGGAATGGATGCTCCAAAACTGCACTCTGGGGGCTGAATGGCGGTGCATGTGGGTAAAGTTCAGAATGACTCCCCGGAGGGTTTTCTAGGCACATTTCCTAAAGGTTATGAATGTCCCCTAAAATCAGGTGTATCAAGGGACATCAACTATCCATGGTGGTCCTGGAAGGTGACACGTGGCTTACTCGATCCATTACGGCAGGGGATGAATGCTCCAAGAATGCACTTGGGGGCTAAACTGTCACAGAATCTAATAGGTCCCTATGAGGGTCTTCATCAAGTTCTACCTGTAGGGCTGGAGCTAGCATTTTCACAAGGGCTGATTGTACCTGACCTTAAATGACTTCGGGGACATGAAACTCTGGCTCAGGCATCCTGATGTTGAACAACGTGTTCATCTCGAAAAATATCTTACCAGAGTCCTGAGGGTACCTTTGAGAGGGTAACTTGGAATGAATGCATAAATTGAGCTCTTTTGTGGAATTTATCCTTGTGAAATTTTATATTATCTTAACCGTAAGATTTCATGTTTAATCCAATTATGTGGGTATCATGTCTTAATTCTACCATATGATCCCTGACAAATCCCATTCCGCATTTTTCATATCTGAGGACTTGTTCACCTTGTCAGACAGCTGAGTATAAAGACTGCCTTCCAATCAAGGTAATGCTTCCATCTGCATGTTGTCGAAGACTAATATTATTTCACCATCATGTAGGTATTGTCAATCCTAGATCTTCCAAAGATGTTTTTTTTAGCTTCCAACTCCATCTAGAGCTTTCCCTGTGATTCAATCTTCTTCTGCAATCCTAGCCAGGCTCTGATAGCAATTGTTAGGCAATAAGTGATACCCGCCTAGGCTTGAGAATCCCTTATAGAATCTCAACAGTAGCTACTCCAAGTATTTCAGAAACTATCCCAAAGATCTTCCAAAATAATTTCCATGATGTAGAATAATGTAACACAATTCAGAGAGACATGATTTAACGTGGTTCACCTTATGTTCTGCTACGTCCACCAAGTTGAATCACAGTCCTGGGAAGGCCAGCACATAGCCCTTTCCAATACTATCAATACAGATAACCAGATCCGTTTCAAAACTATGCTCAACAATCACTCTAGGGGGATTGACACCTAGAATTTCCTAAATCACATCTGCAATACATTTTCTTGTCTATGTATCATATGCATAAGACCATATAAATAGACAATTTCTTAAGCAATTTGATACAAAACCATGGGTATCAAAACCATGGGAAAAAACTATGGGTATCAAAACCATGGGCAAAAACCGTGGGTATCAAAACAATGGGTACCGAAAAACCATGGGCCCAAAAACAGCCCATAATGGTTACCCATTACCCATGGGTTAATAAACCACCCATGAAAATTTGCTTAGGGGGCTTTGCCCCCGAACCCCCTGACCCATTCACCAGCGAGCGGGATCGCCGTAAAAATACCGAGTGTAACACAGAAATTTTACCACACTCTAACATGAAAAAAGGCTCCACAAACATAACACCAAGTGCTTTCCCTTTCCCCATGTAGGAAAATTTTCTATAGGTCAGAGTGTAGTTGGGTCATCTCTTTTTGGGCCGCATTATGGGCCCAAAAACAACCCATAATGGTTACCCATTACCCATGGGTTAATAAACCACCCATGAAAAATTGCTTAGGGGGTTTTTCTACTAGCACAACACTTTTACACCAGTTCAGTACAGTGCACTTTCTACCCTTAGCATTGTGGGTTTACATATAGCTAATGAGTTCAGACCAGTCTACAAACTCCATACACATTGGCCTCAACAGGACACGGTGTCCTTCAGAAATTCTATGGAGCATTTATAGCATTGGGGGTTACAGTGGGTGTGCCTTTCTACACTTATCCATCTAGTGGCGTCGTATCGCCCAAAAAACCAAGACACTACAAAGATCTCTTCAAAAAAATTCAGCAAAAGCAGTTAGAGTTGGAGGACACATAGCATTTCCTCCCTACACTTCTTCATCCAAAGTGGCGTGAAATCACCTAAAAAAACTCACAACAGTACAGGATATCCTTCTACACCCTTTTTCTTAACATGGAACAGGTGCACATGTTTCATTTACAACTTTTCTAGTGTATTTTACATTTACGTACTTTACACATTTCTATATACATGTGTATTTTACACAACAATTTTTACATACATATATATTTGACTACTTAATCATTTTTTCCTTGCAGGTCTGTTTGTATGAGAAATAAGCAGTCAAATTGGGGGCAACAACACCAATAAAAACAACAGTAATAATGAAAACACACCATGACATTACAAAGCAGTAGCTACACATGCGTTCCACCCTAGGTTCACTCTCATCACTTTTTATGTGCATTTTTCATCTTTAGAATCCACACTCCACATTTTTCTTTTTGTCATTCCACGCTTGAGTCTAGTCCATTAGCATGTCTTCTTATACACTCTACACGGATATCAAGTACGCATCTCTATCTGCTTTATGTTATCGAGCTTTTCGCTCACCAACATAAAGTGGGGGTAAAATGTAGACACAAAATTATGCACTTTACACATAATTTGACCCAGTCTTATACTACTATTTAGAAGGTTCTCAAGTGTACAAAGTACTAATTAATCCCACCTTTTGGCCATCTTTTTCTTATATTTTATTTCATCTTTCCCGCATGTTTCCCAACACTTATCAACCCACTTACTAACATCCCTGATATTCTATCCATAGAGTAAGGCACCCCAGGTTGTACTAGGGCACCCCGAGGCGTCGTGGTTCCACCCTGGGTGCCCCAATCTATGTAAATCCTCTTTCACTCCTTTTTAGGTCCTTTCTAGCAGTTGGTCATCTTTATATTTTCCTAAGTCAGTCTTTTCAGGATTAATTATGAAATTAAGCTTGAGAGCCCTATAAATATAAAGTTATAAGACCATAATGGAGGTCCTAGGTCTTTGCATCATATCGCTATTATCACTCCATCTAGAGTTGCATCCATTGCATCACTTTCATCCACATAAGGCCATGCATTCAAGCTAGGATATATGCATCACACACACTACATATGTGGAGGGATTCTATTTTATTCCATGCACACATGCTACTTACATTTCTATAGTTATTATTACTCACTACTTCACAAAGTGTGACTGGCACGAGAGCACCTAGGGCATGACATGCACGCACGCATGCACGCACGCACGCGCACACACACACACACACACACACACACACACACACACACACACACACACACACACACACACCAGAACTACATTTGGGTCCAAAATGTAGTGTTGTGCTTAGTAATAAGACCATAAGTTTGGTGGATGAGGTCAGTCCGACCCATTCATTTGCATATTTTATTTTTCTAGGGTTTGATACTTCTCTTTGCATTGCAAGTCATTACACATTTCACTCGGTGAATTCAGTGCGAAAAACAAAAAGTATTTGGAACCAACTTGCAATCATACCAGTTGCAAGTTTTGAGCATTTGCAATGTTCACAATGCCAAAATTACAAACCAAGGCACCCCGGGGTGCCTCAGTACACTTCCAGGCACCCCGGTCATCTCAAATCCACCAGATCTACCCTTTGCGGGGTCCCTGAGTGTTCGTCTGCACTTTTTTATTTTATTTCCAAATCTACGACAACCTGTGACAATCACATGCAATCAACTAAGCCATTCTTCTCTTTTCTCTTACATATTAGGGTTTAAATTTACTTAGAATAATTTACTTGCATTCATTTCATACTACTCTAGTTCATTTTATATAGCATTTTAGTCCTAGTTTAGATTGACATTAATAACCCTAGGTATTCTTTCCTTAGTCTACCTAGCTATTTCCCCTTATTTTTGTTAATCAGGAATCCCATAGCAAAAGGTACACTTTAAGAATGACATAGAGAAAATAATTAAAGAAATTTTTCCTTACATACTAAAACAAATCTACTTAAATTCTAAACAGATATATATTGCTTCCCTAGATCATAAATCCACACACTAAAATTAAGCCAAGTTTCAATAGAGAAGTATGAAGTTTGAATCAAGGGTTCTATCTTTTTTTAATTCATCATCTCTCCTTGTCTCATTATAGGATTGGGAGGACTATATTTGGCTTGATCCCTCTTCAAAATATTTGTTTATCTAAAATAAATGATGGTCAACTTTTTTTACGAAAATAGGTAAGGAGAAGTAATACCCAGTCACAACACTTTCATTGCATTGATATAGAAACATGAAATAGTTAAAACGACACATGTGAACAAGATCCCATAACTATATTTCATATCAAAACAATAAAGGAAACATTTTTAGCTTCTCATACAAGTTCGAAAACAAACCTATCCTCTTGTGGATGAACATGTCTTGTGTATAATTTTAGGTCCCCATATTTGACAAGAAACTTGAGGAAACTCAAAATATATTATGCACTAATTTTTAACCCATTATCACACCGTATCATCCTATTGGATGAAAACATCTCTCTCACCCTAAAACCCTAACTATACTTTTACTATTATATCTATGGCATATCTTGTGGCATGATCATAATGCATACTTTAGGTTTATTTGATTATTGTCCTATTGATTTGAATTAAATTTTATACAAAATAAAAATATTTATGCCCCTAAACATAAATTTCATATTATAGTTATGTTTTCATGCTAAATGTATAGCATGCAAAATGTAAAATTTTGGTTACGACAATCAACCTCACACTTGAAATTCCCTTTTCCAGTCAATGTAAAACTTTCCTCCTACTAGAATTTCAAACTGTTTCACCCTCATTTTGGTCAAGAGGAACATGCTAACATGATTTTCAAGTGTGTTTCATGTGCAGAGAAGTGCACCTAGCTTGATTCTTGAAGATACTGATATTTATAAAAGGACAGTTCTCCTAGAGGCTTCAAAAGGGTTATTTTTTCATCTTTTTGTCATGGGAGGAAATCCCTCGGAGGATTACATGGAAGATTCAAACCATCCAAGAGATGTATGGGAGAGAAATAAATCTACCCCAAGGTATTTTCAGGGAATTTCTATGAAAACATTTTTTGTCGGGAACAAGTTAAGTAAAACCGAGTCTTTTTCAGCAAGGCACTGGGAAATGCATGCTTCAAAGGAGCTAATCACCTTGTTTGATGGGTTTTCAGGAGCCTCATGAAGTGTTGGGATCTCATATCCTAGGAATTGGAAATATGATAGATCCTACTTCATGGTGCAATAATCAAAGAAGAATTATGGAAGTATTAAAATTCATAAAATTGTCCATCGGTATAGCATAAGAGTCTTTTTACAAGGTGGAACTTGCTCGAAGGGTTTAAGACACCTCAGGAAGAGTTAAGAGCCTAAAAAAAGGTCAAAATGGATTAATTGGACCATATTCATGTTACATGTGTTATAATTTTTCATGTTGATTATGGACTTCAGTGGAAACTCTATTGCACACGTATGAGAAAAAGTGTAAATGGCATGAAAATAAAAATTTAAAGTCGAATCATGTCTTGAAAATTGTGAGATTAGAATCATTGTGTATTTTGGCGTCAAAATCATATAGTTGTTTCCCTCCAAACTCCATGTCTTGATCCTAGGCCTAAAATTTCACTCCTTAGTTTACTTTCATGTTGAAGATTGATGACATCAACATTCTAAGAAGATTGGGCAGGGGTTTTAGAGGCCTGATGTTCATTTTTTCCTTTTTCCCTTGGTAAAAGGGGCATGGGGGACACTAAAGTGTACTCCCCCATTGAGTGTTATATTTTATCGCTTAAGTGACAACTTAAAGTGATTAGAACATGTTATAAACTCACCTTTTCTTACTTTTGACCAATTTTTCATGATATCTTGACCCATGTCAGCCTTTTATATGTCTAATTTCCCTTTTTCCATTTTCATAACAGATAATGGGAATAGGGGGACACAAAAGTGTGCTCCCCCATGAAGGTAACTTTTTTTCAATCAAAATGATGACTTGGGGTGTTAGAAAAGTGTTTACAACTCATCATTTTCATAAAAGTTGGCCCCCTCCTCGTGAGATCCTCATACATAGCACATTTCGTAGACATGGATGTACCTTTGTCCCTTTTTTCCCTATTTTTTAGGGTGAAACCACTCCCTCTAACCTCCACCTAACCTAGGTTGAGCTTGTTTGGGTTTAATGTGGGTTGAGGTGTGCAATAGTGAGAGGGAAAACAAATTTGAAAGACGTTAAATCATTCAAATAAACACTTAATCATTGTTTAGAATCATTTTTTTAATTTACTCTCCTCCATTATTATTGGTATGTTGTCAAAATTGTTTCAAACATCCTCCATGCCCAAAAACCTCTTTTTTTTCATATCTCTCAAAACATGTGTATGTTTTCCAAGAGATTTTAATTGTAGCTTTCTTGTAAAAAATGCACTTAAGAAGAATATTTGCATTCCTCCATTGATGCTCTGTATCATTTTCTACATCCATTTGAAATATTCAGCCATAAAAACTTGTTTTCTATATCTACAAAAACCTGACAATTAAAATCCTTTGAAATTTGAAGCAAAGCCTCACATTGCAAAATAGAAAATTTTGAGACTAATTTCATTCCGTTCCAACACTGGGAAGACCTAATTCTAGAAACAGTAAGCCTTTATAAGCCTCACTGCTATAAATAGAAATTTGTGTAAACAGTTCATTCTCATAGTTTTCATTTCCCCTTAAACATTAGGGAAACTCAAAAGTGCCAAATTAAGCAACTAGTAACTAAAATGGGCTTCTCAAAATAAAGGCTTACTAAAAATAGTAAGTTTCAAAATATTGGTCAAGAAATAAGGATGTTGAGCCTCTCGTGTTGAATAAAGAGCACTTGGATATGCTTGCAACAGTGCAGAGCTTCATAATGACTTGACAAATCCATGATTTCACATTATGCACTTTCAGTTGCATTGTGGCTCAGGAGGAAGGGGAAGCCCTCTCGACTCCCTAAATTTGGTCTCAAAGTGTTTCTCATCTCATCAGATGGGTGGATGAAAATTTGGAAACATTATTCATTCTTTTTCTCTCCTTCACCCATCTCAAATGAGTGGATTTGGTCTTGTACTCCATTGTGTATCGTAGGTCATCATGGTCATTTGGTGGCAAGATCACCAAGATCACCTCGTGCGAGAAAATTATCTCATTGTGCACACCAGGTGCATCAAATTCAAGAAATATCAAATATACATGGAAATGTATCAGAGATTGGAAGGTTGGTTCAAGTAGAAAAAGGATTTTCTCATTGGTTTCAGTGGTCTTTCAATTATGTGCTTCTCGCTCCCTCTCTCAGAGTACCTGATCAGGCTATATAAGTTGATCATTCACAAGGGTCTTCAAAGAGGAGGTTTTTGAAAAACTAGGTGTACTAGGAGGCTTGAGTGGTCAAAGGATCAGGAATTCACTGGAGTGCATCTCTACAAAGTAGCTCAGAGATTCTTCATCCTTATTCATTCTGCATCTCTTCTCTCTTTGTTCTCTCTCTCTCTACTTTCTAATTCTCCATTATAAATTGTACTTTATGGCTCTTTTGTCCTATTCACTTAAGCGGCCATTGTAATTTTTCATTGTAAAAATCTCCTTTTCATTAATAAGAAAGGGGCTTGTTTTTTCTTTCCTAGAGGAATGTGAAAGGTCACGAGTGGTGGGACTATGAAAGCTCATGTGGGGGGTAGATGAAGAGGTGGATAGTAAAGCTATAAATTCGAATGTATTCTCCATTCCATAGGGTTATATTTTCTTGGTTGATAGCTCCAATGGTCTTACTATAAGAAATAACCTATGATTCTTCTTTCTCTTTGCCTTATGTTTTCCTCTTCATCTTAATTTTACTCCATGTGCATGGATAATTGTGCAATATTATGCAAATGAACTTGGATTTACTTTTGTTTTGTTCCTCTTTCCTTGGCATGGTGTCTTCTCGCTGATAACTTGAAAATATTTCGGTTTGATGTCAATAAAATCGTCTTGTTAATTATTGAGTAAACCCCCTCCTCAATTTCTCCCCTCTCTCCATACGCACACCTTTCCTCGACCTCATTTTTGGACACGGGTTTAATGGAGTATTCCTGTGTGATCCCCGGTTGAAATGCCTCCCACGATGGTTAGAGTATTTTATATATTTCTTGGTTTCAATAAATGGATTTTCTTCGTTCCTAAAAAGAGGGAGGGACCTAGTCCCAAATCATTGGTTAAAATCACTAGTTTTTCCTTGTGAAAAATTATTTTTCCAAGTTACAACAAAAAACATGCAATAAAATCATGATGATATTCTTCGAGGTTTAGCCTTTTCTATGATTTTCTATCATCAAATTTAGGGTTTTTTAACATTACAACTCTAATTTTTTTCAAGCCATAGCCATGATTTTTTGTCTTTTATTTCATTATGATTAAGACAAATATAGACATTAAATACAATAGATAAATTTTCTATAAAATTCAAGCTCAAATATAATGGGCAGAAAATGATGGAAAGATTATGGAGCTTTATAATGTCCATCATAATGTTAAGCACCAACCTAACAATCTTCCTAGATTTGATGACGAGGAGGTATCAATATATAATAACATTATTATTTTATTTTTAAATGGAAATAAATATGATAATAATATGTTGCATTGACCATGTGTGGTGCAGAGAAGTGAGAAGATATAAGAATACATAGGTGAATATAGCCATGTGCCTCCACCATTGCATCCCATTCATCTAAGGGCTCTATATGTGGATTTATCTAAGGACGTAAAAAACAATAGTGGAAATCAGACAATAGTTAGAAACACTAACAAATCAACAAGCATGTGTTTTGTACTGGATACATTTTCATCAACCACTAATACGAATGACACTATCCACCACTTAAAATCAAGGGTAACATTTCTGTAGGATGTGAAATGGTGGTAAATTTTCCAAGATGCTTTTTTTTCCTCCATTTGTAATATATTTGATTCAGGGTTTATATAGGTTTGAACAAGATCTAGTTTCCAAACTAGATTCCTTAATTACTTAATGTCGTGCATAGTCAAACCACTCTAGATAACACGTCAAACCAAACACAAGGAGACCATTCCATGGGTCAAAGTTTGAACCTACCAAAGATAGCAATCCAAAAAAATTATGGTATGGATGAAAACCTCATGGATAGTCTCATGGAATAGTATTTTAAGTTTCACATTATATCATGGAATGCAATAGTTGAATAGTATTTTAAGCTTCATTGTATACCAAAGAATGCAATAGTTGGCATAACCTCGCTACCTCTAGAATATGAACCTTATTGGTGGTACTAGTGGATGATAAGTGACAAGAAAGGATAGGTGCTTGGTTAAAATGAATTTACTAAGGACTCATAAATCCATTGTGAGTAGCCATGGAAGGGCAGTTATTTCACCTAATTAACAAATTTGAAACAAATAGGATCCATAGTCAAATATAGTGTTAAGAATATGAGATTGGAAATTTGAACTCCAAAATCAAAACCATATCAAAGACTACAATCTTACATCAATGGACTAAATGACCAAATTAAGCATGAGGTTTTTATTTTGGAACCGAATATGGTTACGATAGTTATGTAACAAGCACTATACATTAAACAATGAAACTTGACTTCGAGAGGATTCACACAAGTTCAAGTACGGGATGGATAGATAGAAATTTGACTAATAATAATGATATAATTGTGGTCAACTCTTTTAACCAAAGGAAAATTACCAAACACTCTCCTTAACAAGAGGCGAAGAATAGGGAAAAGGTCCTATGCTGGCATTGCAATGGTAAATGATCTTACAAATCATAAGTGTGGATATAAAATACTAATGCTTATTGAAAATTAGGCTTTAGGACAAGGAAGAACCTACTAAGGAACCAATAACAGAACAACATGATCATACAAATAATGAGAAGGAAGAATGTCGCACTATCTCATTGCATGCATTAAATGGGATAAGAACACCATTAAAATTAAAAATTGAATTGTTATATGAAGAATAAGAAGGTTGTAGTTTTGGTCAATATAAGGAGGTACCCATAACTTTATCGACAAAAAATTAGTTAAAGACCCCATCTACTTTTTATATCATGTTTCCAATTTTTAACTCATGATTATCGATAGAAAACAAATTTATTAAGGTGGTAAATGTCATCATATTAAAATCTCAATAGTGAACTATCAACTAGATTCAAAAATACTTTCCATCTCTATTGGGGGAGGAAAACGTCATTTTAGGAGTGCAATAGCTTAAATTGTTGGGGAGAAACAATGTCTTTCATTTTTAAGACTTATTCATGGTTTTCAATATAAATGGGGAAAATTAATAACTTAATGGAATGCAACATCCACCAAGATAAATTATAAACTCTCATAGGATGGAGAAATTTCTTAATAAAGGATCTTACGATAGTGGCACAAATACATTTCTTAGAAGTGACGTGATGTAAAAAATAAGATCCACAAAATATTCAATAGATTATTCAACACTATAAACATGTCTTTCATGAACCAAAGGGCATACCTCCAGTTAGATATCATGATTGTGTAATTGAATTCATTATAGGAAGTATTCCTGCCATCATTATACCTTAACAACATCCATATAAACATAAGTCAAAAATTGAAAAATTGGTCAATGAAATGTTGGACTTGGGCACATCTTAATGGCACTCATACTCTCATTTTCCATTTTACTTGGGTGTGTAAACTCGATGTATGATATATTATTGATGGTTTTTGTAGTATTTTCTCTCTCATGTATGTTTTAATTTCTCACACTTTACTTTATGCTTATGGATGTGATCAATGTATGATGTAGATGTTTTACCATTGTTATTTGTGTTTATATATTTAGATTTGTAATTTTCATGTGTTTAATTTCTCATTAATAGTTAATGGTTATTAATTAATTAAATGTTAGATGTAGTTTGTAATGTATTTGCGCTCTTAATTTTTTTAATTTCTTTGACATTGTCAATTATTCATCCAATGATTTATAGAACATCTAAATCATCACATATTTTTTACATAAATTGTATAGTTTGTAGATGTTATTGCCTCCACTTCATTTCTTTGTGGTTGCTTTGGATATGTATAATCCCAGTGAGATACACTTTGATATAATGGTAAGTCATTGTATAATTGAACCTTTTTGATAATTTTCTTATTTGAAACGTAAGAAACTTGTGTGATGGGTGCTTCATATGGCACAATGGTTATCTCATGATCTTGTAAGATAGAAATTTCTTGCTTTTCACCATATGTGGAATCATATACTTTTTATGTAAATATAAACCTCTTGTTTTATTTATGATTTCTCTACACTCTATTTGAATTTGCTTTGTGTGAACTTTCTCTATTGTAATGGGAAATACTAACTCAAGTATAAGAGAATTTTTTTGTTCTTCTTGCAATTGATCACTTGTGATAAGAACCTGTTTGGTCTTCTCTTATTTACTCATAATGGAAACCAGTTGCTCTAATTTTAGTTTCTCTGTAGTAATACACATAACTTTCTCTAATGTACTTGTCATTGCATAATATTCTTCATTTTTCGAATGAGTATTATTGACTTGGGATCGATCTCATCTAACTACGGCCATGCTATCATCATATACAAAACTAAGACACTCATTGTTGCTATTGACAGTTGTTTCCATTTAGATCAACCAATTTTGATATCATGTTGAATTTTTAATCGCTAGACATAAATTGAAATGTAGTATGTGTAACATTAGATCCTAATGCAACATAAAGATTAATATATCTCATAGAGTTTGTATATTGCACTGAATTTTGTATCTTATATTGATCGTAACCTAGTTTTTTAATTAGATCTAAGCTACGTGTATTATGAACTTGCTCCTTTTCAATTATAACTTTTTTATGATTTTTGTTGTTAATAATTGTTCATACGTACATGAGATTAACTTGTTTCTTCATGTATAATACTTTGACCATTTGTTCATCTCCTATTAAATATTTTGCTTTGCGTATTTCTTTTTTCTTGGGTGGATTATGTATTGTATTATAGACATGCATATATTGTTGTAGTTCTTGTTGATCTCTTGTCTTCCTCTCTTTTTGTATAATGTGTTCACCACATGTTATATTTGATATGATCATGTAAAATTACAACACTTATTTATTTATTTCACGTTCATGCATAAATATTTACAAAATGGTCTTCCTCAATGTCATATAAATTTGTTAGGTGTACCTGTATCGTGTCATATATAAGTATCATAATTGTGCCTTTCCTTAGGTGAATATTGTTCTTCGCTTTAAGTTTATTAACTTATACTCATTAACATAGAAGTACAAGAAAAGGTATCCAATGTATGATCCCCTTTCATATGTGAATGTGCATGTCAAAAAACCTTAATGGACTTGAACATAAGGCCTCATCCAACATAGGATGTAAATGCTATGAACCCTCTTCATAGACCACTATCTTATATATTGTAGACAAAAAATCATGCAATTTGTGTATCTATTAGTCTTGATCACATACTACTATTCATATGATTCCTAAGTAAGGAAGAGTAATAATTAACCCATGTCTTTAGCCATTTTTTTCTTTCTGTTATCATTTTTGGTCTTACATTCTCACTTTCCCAGTCTGACTTTTTATACTTTGGAATCTTTCATTCTGGACACCAACACCCAACCAAGACGTCAGCACTAAGCGTCATCATCCCCTCTAGGCGCCCCTAACCTCTTTGTACTTTTCTCACATCTTTTGGGTCCTTTCTAGCCATTTGGGCATCTTATCTTTTTGGTAGTCAGCCTTTTCAGGGTTAATTACAAAATTCAAGCAAGGTAATCATATAAATATAAATTTATGTGGCAATAATAAAGGAGTAAACACTAAGAATTAGCTATCACCACCTAAGGTTGCATCCAAAGGAATTATCAAGAGCATTCAAGCATCCATATAACATCCACACAAGGGAAAGTGACTGCATTATTCTACATACACTTCATAGGAGGGGAAGTTCATTATATTCCATGCACACATCTACTTACATATTTTACATCTAGATATTACTCACTATCAAGTGTGACACGCACAAGATCCACTTAGGGCACAATCACTTCACACACACACACATAGAATTACATTGGGTTTGAAATGCAGTACAATGCTCAGTCGTAAGATCACTCATTTGACAACTGAGATAGTCTGATCCCTCATTTGCATTCTTTTCTTTTTGGAATTTGATGCACTCTTGATGGTTTTGTAGGTCAATTCTTTTGTTGCAAGTTATTAGCGACATCGGTGATCATTGTGTGACATACTAGTGACAAGAAGTGAAGGCCAATGAACACCTATGAACAGTCAAAGATAGTTTTCTAAGGTTTTTGACAGTCACAGGCAGTCAGAATTGTCTGTAGTGCCTTGTAGATGCCCCTAACCCATCTTGGGTGCCCAGTCCAACATATTCCTCCATCTCTGCATTTTTTTGGGTTTTAGTGTGTCAGCTTCCCCTCTTTGTTCATTAGTTCATCACTTTGGCATAGTCTAGATTTATTTACGAATCAACTAATTTTTCTTATCTCCTCTTTGCAACTATGGTTTCATATTTTCTAGCTTATTTTGCTTGGGTCTATTTTATACTTAATTGCTTATTCATTTACTGCTACATTGCAATTAAATTTAAGCATCTATTCATTTTAATATTTTCTTAATCATTTGGTGAACCTGGCCATTCAATCCCTTCCTTCGAAATATGTCTTCGTCTTATCAAGTCATGGACCAATCTTCTTATCCTTCTTTCACTCCAACTAAGGTATCTAGAATGCTTACTACTAATGTTGATCTCATGAAAGTTCGTACTCAGCATCCTCCTCACTTTATTATGCCTATGGCTAATCCTATTATCAAAGTAGTAACTATTCTCCGCACCCATCCTCCTACGCCTCATCTTGTTTCTATCCCACCACCTATCACTTCTATGCCTCGTCCTGTTACTTCTAAGGGCTATGATATCATCGAACAACTTAAGAATACACATGTCAAAATATCCCTCTATGACTTATTGCGTAATGCATCTAATTGTCATCAAACGTTAGAAGTCATTCTTTGTGCTATTCATATTGAGAGTGATAATTATTCGGTGGCATTCACACACCTTATTTAGTCCCTCAAAAATCTACCACATGTTATATCATTTACTGATGAGGGCATATCACCATCGGCTATTGACACTCCATGTGCACCTTTTCTTATCACTGTCATCATTGGCACCATTTATAACAAACGTGTACTCATTGATAATGGATTTGTTGTTGATTTATGTGTGCATTCCCTTTTAAAACAAATTGGCATCCCAAACAATTTAATTTCTAAGAATTCTACTATTATTCATGGCTACGATTCAATTATTCGGACATGCTTGGGAACTATCACAATACATATCAAGGTCGGGCCTAAGACAGTCCCTATAGAATTCTTCATTATCTATACCTCGGTTCAATTCAATCTAATGTTGGAAAGACCCTATATTCATGCAATGCACATTGTCCCATCCATTATTCATCAATGTGTTAAATTCCTACACAATGGTTATGATCATACCATTATTGTAGACCTTGAACCATTTAAATTCTTTCGCATAGATCCAATTACTATTATGCCTATTTCTCCATCGTATCCTATTCCATATAGCAATATTGATACATATGATATTGGTTGTAATATAACATATCACCATATTCTTCCACCGCTCCAAGTTCTTCGGTTGTTTCCACTCATACTATTGTTATCGTTTCACCTGCAGTGTCTGCTCCTATCATCACTACCACTTCTCTTGTTGAGGCTCCTATCACTCCTATGTCTAGTGCACCTCCTACTAATATTCTTGATACTGTTATCTAGCATGATAACGTCAACACTGATGAGTCTATTGACGAGGTCGATACCGTTGAATTTATCAATGAAAACTTGGGCAAGCTTAACTTTACCCCTTTTGGGATAGATGATTCATATTTCAATGATAACTTTTTTTGGGTAAACCACTAAAGAACCCACTAAATGTTATGCACCTTAAGATATACTACGCATAAAAAACTCTCATTACCCGATAACACACTCTCATGTTTTGGTTCACACTTGACTATTGAGGTCATACTATAAACATGAACTTCACACAACACACTACACACTACTCATTGCACACTACACACTACACACTACACATTATACATTTTACACATCACGAGTTTTCACACCTATTTCTCGCAGCATTTATTACATACTATACACACTACTCACTCTGCACATTCATGATACATCTTTCTTTCATTTACTTCTACACATTGCGTTCATTAACCTATGATGCACTCTAGTTTTGCAATTCATACTCGACTGATGAGGGTTTCAATATAAAATGAACCTCACCACACTCACTCACTCACTCAATCACGCACTCTCTACACTCTATGCTTTCACGATCACATCTCTCTAGCACACAATTCAAGCCATTTCCCGATGACGCACTCTTGTTCTACAGTTCATTCTTGACTTCTGAGGGGGCATTTATAAATGAACCTCATCACACATGCATACTCATTCACATTCACTTGGGGGTCATGCAGCTCCTATCACAATCACACTACATTCCATTCCATCTCATCCACAACATATTACATGTCTTAATTACATTTTCTCTTGCTTACTTATGCTTACATGTACACTTTTTACACATGCTAGTCAAATACTTTGTATGTCATTATCTTTTCCATATACACATGCGCGTTCACTTGCCTTCTAGTTGTGATCATAGGCTTTATACAAATCTTTACACGTAGCATGGATGTTTGGCACAGTACCTCGTACCAGTCCCACAGCAGCTCCTATGGGCATCCACTTTTGTACACACTACAAGTTTTATTGTTTCATTTTTCATAGAACATTACTTTATTGGATTATACACACTTTGACATACTTTTTATCTTTCTAACATGCTAACAGGTGCTTCATGTGCATCATTTTTTATGCATGACTATTTGTTTCCATGGTTGTTTGTTATATTGTTTGACATTGTTTGCTCATTTTCCATTGTATGCCATTATTTGAGGGATTTTTCCTTTGTCTTGTGTGCATAATGTCTGCTTTCGACCATTTCAGCTTCTATTGTCTTGTGACATCATGAGTGGTGTCTCATGTTTGAAACCCACTTTTCACAGTCTACATTGTCTTCTTATGGCTTATCTTACACATTGTATGTTTAGCTTACAAATTATCGTCTACATGTCTGTTTGTCTTTGCTTGCACTAAGAATCATTTCACAACCACTTTTTTGTGTGTGCCTTGGTTTCTGCCAAGAACACTCCCTCCCCCTATAGGGCATCAGTTTTAGCATAGTGGTCAGTCCTCCTTTGGGCTACATACTCCTTAGCGACATGGCATGCACCCCAAACAAGGGGGACATCATTTGGGTGAATCAATCACCCCATACAACAGTCTACAGTCATAGTTTAGTACAACATAACACTGGTACAACACATTCTTTAGTCTCAGATAGGGATTATAATCTGAATGTCCTCAGTATAGCACAAGCATGAGTGCCTAGACCTAAAAATTAGCGCCTGGGTTCCCCTGACCCTTCCTAGACACCTATGATAAGGGGCATTTACACATCATTTTTCAGTTCAACACATTTCTCAACACTTCACACAATGTGTTTTTAATAGGGCAGATAGTCCTTAGCACTTTGCATGAATGTAATACACAACATTTTTCTAATTTCGCGCTGGATTAGAACTGTTAGAAATGAAATCACATTTGTACACACCATCTCTAGTGTTGTTATACATTTTGGGCAGCAAGTTAAAGGTTGGAGTATGACACCATAATTTTCTCCCTATACTTATTTTGTGTCCATGTGCATGAGATCACCCAAAAAAATCGTAGTCAGCGTAACTGGCTGTGAGATCACCCAAAAAATTCATTCTTCTACATCATCTTCAAGATCCTTTCTACACTTTTACTCATCATGGATCAAGTGCACATGTTCCTTTTTCATTTTCTTGCATACTTTTACACACTTTTTACATATTTTGATCATATACATATGTATATTTGACTACTTGTTCATTCTTCTCTTTTGCAGGTCCGTCCTTATGGGAAGCAGTAGTCACATCATCACAATCAACAATCAACATCATCAGAACATCAAGTCGACATCAACAACAGGTACAATCATGACATCTACACATATGCTCTCGCCCTAGGGTCATCATCATCATTATCACTTTTTGCACTTCCTCTTCTCTAGTTTCCACATGCTTCACATTTTTATCACTCCATGCTTTTCCTTGTCTCTCAGCATACTTTTCGCCATCAATCTACATGGTTATTAGGTACGCATCTCTTATCTACTTTATGTTATCGAGCATTCACTCAACAACATAAAGTGGGGGCAAATGTAGACACTAAATCACAGCACTTTGGGTATCTATTTAGTCATGATCACATATTACTATTCATATGATTCCTAAGTAAGAAAAGTACTAATTTAACCCATTCTTTGGCCATATTTTATTTGCTTTCTGTTATCACTTTTGATCTTACACTCCTTACTTTCCCAGTTTGAATCTTTTCACACTTCGACATCTTCTCATTCTAGACACCTACGCCTAGCCAAGACACCAGGCGCCAGGCGCCCCTGACCTCTTTGTACTTTGCTCACATCTTTTAGGTCCTTTCTAGCCATTTGGGCATCTTATCTTTTTGGGTAGTCGACATTTTCGGGATTAATTACAAAATTCAAGAAAGGGAATCATATAAATATAAAGTTATGTGGCAATAATAAAGGACCAAGTCACTAAGCTATTAGCTATCACCACCTAAGGTTGCATCCAAAGGCATGTAAGAGCAAAGCATCCATCTAACATCCACACAAGGGCAAGGGACTGCATTATTCTACATACACTTCATAGGAGGGAAGTTCATTCTTTCATGCACACATCTATTTACATCTTTTACATCTAGCTATTTGCTCTCTATCAAGTGGGACACGCACAAGAGCCACCTAGGGCACAATCTCTTCACACACGCATAGAACTACATTGGGTCTGAAATGTAGTGCAACGCTCAGTCGTAAGATCACTTGTTTGACAGCTGAGGATAGTCCAACCCCTCATTTGCATTATTTTCTTTTTGGGATTTGATGCACTTTTGAGGGTTTTGTAGGTCATTTCTTTATTGCAGGTTATCAGTGACATTGACGATCATTGTGAGACATACTAGCGACAAGAAGTGAAGGACAGTGAACATCTTGTGACCAATCAAAGATAGTTTTCTGAGGTTTTGAACAGTCACAGGTAGCCTAGAACTGGTCTGGAACGCCCACATGTGCCCTTGACCCATTTTGGCGCACCCCAATCTAGCATATTCCTCCATCTGCTACATTTTTATGGGTTTTAGTGTGGTAGTTTCCCTCTCTTTGTTCATCACTTCGTCACTTTGGCACAGTCCAAGGATTTATTTGTGAATCAACTAAGTTTTCCTATCTCCTCTTTGCAACTAGGGTTTTACATAATTAATTAGCTTATTTTTTCTTGGGTCTATTTTGTACTTCATTGTTTATTCATTTTACTGATACATTGCAATTAGATTTAGGCATCTATTTATTTCAATATTTTCTTAATCATATACCAATTGAGCAATAGATTCATTTGATTTATTAAACATTGATGTTGGAACAGGAGTTTATAATCCTTGGAAAAACATGCAAAATTGCTCTTTAAGACTTAGATTGAACATGGATTGATGTGTTTAAATATGTGAAATGAGGTAGGTAAGCTTTGGATGGACTCGTTAGGTTGTTGGGATATTGCATCCAAATGTTCAAATCATTATGATTAATATCATGTGACTGAAAATGAATGAGGAATAGTTCTTGTAGTGTTGAATAACTATCAATGGATCCGCTAGATGAACCATGAAACCAGACTATGTGGCATATACTTGTGTGGGCACTATACTTCTAGACATTTGGCAAAATGGTCAATGTTTTGAGAAGGGTCCCTCTTTTCAAATGAATAGGATGAACTTCGACATAAAAAGTCCAAATGTGAATGTAACATTATAGATGTTTTGCACTATTGGTTGGTTAGTAATATTATTTTTATCAACCCAACTAGTAAATGATTAGAAGATAAGCATAGGCTCTTGACTTCATATTGTAATTCGACTATATCTTGCATCATAGATTACAATTTTTGTCTTGGATACTAACAAGTTGAGAAGATGCACCACATGGCGAGGTAAGCTTAAAAGGATCAACACAAGATCTATGAGATAGAGGTATATTGCTGACACATGAATTAAAATAATTATCACTGTGAGAATGTACATTCTTATGGCATTCAAAATAATGCATTATTTTTATATAACAAACTATGATGATTTAAAATAACATCAACATTATCATTTATATAAGAAACAATGATATCGCTTCCACTTGGAAAATTGTTAATATTGCTTAGAGAAACATTATTATCATGTGCATCTGCATCCATAATATTATTTGCATGTAAAACACTTGGGAATATGATCCTCATGTTATGAGGGTATTCATTACTACATTATGTGTCCCAAGTGGAAGGGTCATTAAGGCTACTCATTAGGACGCTTGTCATCTAAGGTAAGCCATATAATTTTACCTTGTAGGACTTTCCATTTTTTCTTGTGTTTCTATTATAAGAAAATTGAAGAAATTATTGTTCAAGGTTTCCAATGAGTTATGGAAGACGTGATTGATCAAATATATCATAATAGAAGAAGTCCAAACCTAATAGGATAAGGGATACTATCATTAAATCATATTTGAAATCATAAACATAATGGAAATAAAATAAAACAATAAGTATGAGGCACGAAGCCTTAGGCTAACATATTCGAAAAATAAAGTGAGTTCACCAAAATGTAATATCAAAAGTGAGGTTTTAATCTAATTAGAATAAATACTAATGTGAAATGATTTAGAACCAAAAATACACAAAATCTATCTATCCTAAATCATATAGTGATCATATATCGGATTATTAAAACTCTAGAAAGATAATAAATGAAGTGTGGGTTGGGGTTAGAAGAGATTGCGATGGTTTACTATTTCTGGAAATTGATTTGGTGAATGGGATGATGGATTTGGGTTTTGCAAGAAGTGAAATAACTATGTAAAATTGGATGATCTGATAATGTACAGAAGATGAATTTGGGTGGTCTAGAAAAAAAATTGTCGTGTGGTTTTGGCCTGTCTGGTCAATTTTGTCCTTTACAACTTTGCGCTTGAATCTGTTTCTGAAACTATGATCTTCTATGATGTTAATTTTAAGCTAAATGTGTCGTGGTCACAACTATGTAGTAGATATGATTTCTTCTTCTTTAAAACAGAAAGGAGGTTTGTCCTACTTCTAATGCCTCTACAGTTAGCTACCACCACCTCCTCTAGTTGCGGCTATAGAAGTAGGACCAACCTCCTTTCTTCAGGTTTGCAAACCCTGATCCGCTTCTCCAACAAGTCTAAATGAACCTACATTATGAGTCATTGAGGGCACCTCTAGATCAGGCATCACCGTTGTATCTCGATGGGCACCACGTCCAAAATCTTGTGTTGTGTACTCTTTGTCAGGAAATGCCACATCTTGACAATACTCTCTACAAACCAACACATTTTAACTTCTCTTATTAGATTTCAAACGAAAATTTGAAATTTTTGATATTTACACCCACATTTTGTAAAATTATCATATTTTCAACTGTAGCTTCTAGAACCAATCAAGAAGAAGTGTCACAACCTTGGCATCACAAGGCATTTTACGGTATACTACACATATTTTTCTAAAATTCTTCAAAAATCAATTTTTTTCTAGGCCAAAGGGACTAAATCCCATCACTCATCTTCACACCTTACATCATTTTCCCCTTATTTTTCCTTTTGATAGCCTTGCTAGAGTAGTTACTTCCCATCCATGTACTTTATATTATTCTAGATTTTTCGAGATTGGTTTAGTCTCCCCTTATAGGCTAGCTAGACCCAACCTAGTCCTATTTTACGACCAAATTATTTTCCATATGTTATCGAACCCTGACCTAATCATTTTCATTGGGCTTGTCCTAACACCCACTTATTATCTACCATATGCTATCTAGACTTGACCTAGCATTCGTCTCCAAACTTGTCCTAGCACCCTCCCATGAGCTCTCTTTACATTGGTTTTGCTTACTTATTTTTACTAACATATTTTCTTACATCATTTCTTCAATCTTGTATCATTTGGGTTAAATTAGCAACTTTGTGCCCTCCACAATCAAGACACCAGACTCACTATGCATCCTAGTTCACATGATGGTAAGTTTAGGTAAGTATATTTCATTTGGTTGAGTTCATAATTTATCACTTATTCATGTACAATCATTTCCTTCTAATTTTGTGCACCATGTTGTTTTCTTGAAGACCATTTCATGTTACAATATTGTGTCATACGATGACTTCAATTGAGGCATATGCATACACCTTATTTTTCACTCTTATGATTTCTCTTTGCAGGTTGTTGGGGCATAATTCTCCCTAAGTACATGCCTTAAGGGGCCTACCAAGAGTAGGGTTGGGCTAGTTAGAATATCTGGTGAGAGTCATTGTGTGTGGCATCGCCCTAACTTGTCCTAACATGGTTCCTCACTACCTTCCTTACTGGTTTCTTTCTTGGCATGCTCCACTAAGCAGGATTATATTTATATCTGTGTATTTGAAAGAGGATCCCCTAATTTAACGGTCCACCACACTATAAATCTCATTTATATGTGCATATTGATTCTTATGTCCTATATTTGGTGGACCACTAGGAGAGTACCTTGATGTCGGTAGAGATGAGACCCCTATGTGGCTTGTGGCCCAAATGTATAGATAGGTGTCCTTAATCTAAAAAGGACATGACTAATTGACAAGAGGATGACACATTACAAATGAACTAACTGGTCACGGCCCGGGTATCCATATATATATATATATATATACTAGTGAACATTCTATAAGTTATGTTCTTTAATGCCAGCGATCTCTCGACCAAATAATAATCAAGATAAGATAATAAGATAATATATAGGGCGGGTGGCACAAGTGAGTAACCTCTCCTTGCTTGTCATTTCCAAATATGATGTAGATATGCTCCTCTTATGACTACTTAATATCCCCAGTATCATCACCTTCACATTTGCTTCCAAATCCCCTTCAAATCCCCTTCATACCTCTTCCTAGTGTTTTCTCTATGTTCATTCTCTCTCATCTTCTTAACTTTATGGCAAACATCAAATATGGTCAATGCAACATAGTAGAACCCTTTTTCAACTGAACTACATCGACCATGGTTGATGTTGTTAACTAAGAGAGATAATGACTTTGGGTTCATGTTGTTATATAAATAAGTGTCTTTGTTTTCATTTCTTTATGTCATCATCACACAATGTGTTTTGCTTTCGCTCGCAACTATATCATTAGAGGTTTTAGAGGGTTTAGGGTTCAATGGAACTTATACTTAAAAGTCTACTTTGGAGCATTGAATTGCAAGGAGCAACAAGTGTATGAGTTGCACCAACAAGGTCTACCATGACTTTAGAGCCCTCAATCTCTTGTATGATCCACCCACAACTCTCTCACACAATGCTACTACCCGTTAGGGGAATTAATGCACCAACAATGTCTTCACAAAAATAAATATCCATAACCCTTTGTTTTCATTTATGTTGGTATGATTAATTATGTTTGATATATCGTGTACTAGACTGGGATAGATTGGCATATATTTGTCTAGTGCATTATCTCTTACAAGCCTTGTTTATTACCACCACCATCCTAACTATGTGTCTTATAAGTTTTTTTAGGAATCTTTCATACTATTACTATAATTTTTTTATCTCAAACTCTAGTTTGAGCACTCTTTACACCATTTGAACTCGATATTAGATAGACCCACAACTTTTTAACTATATGATTTTTCATGATACCACACAAATTTGTAACTATTTTCAAATAAATAAATTAAATAGAACTTTTAACACAAAAAATATATATATTTCATAATTTTCGCATAAGTTTTTACTTCAGCCTCTATTTTAAATGATTTTTAAACCATTTGAAAGATATTGAAGAGACATACAACTTTGTTACTATACAAGTTTGACGATTCCCTATGGATTGTTTCCGATTTGCAAAAGAATAAATTAAATCTTTTCAAAGATTAAAGCATGTAGTGTATACTAATATCTTCACTTAAAAGCTAGTTCTTTCCTTTCAAACTCTTTGGGCTCTATTCAGTGTTTTCTCTCTACAGTCATGTTTTGTTTTTTTTTTGAGTGAGAACTTTGACTAACTTTGAGTTCCCATTCATGGCGACAATGCTACATGAGATTATACATCAGTGACCATTGATATGAGGTAGGTCAAGATCAAGACAATGTGGCTCAAAATTCAACAAATGCCAATTAAAGAAACCATCATATATCTGACTAAATTGGTGAGTCACTACTATTTTTAGGAAGATGGGATGGAATTCTTGTGCAAGCTTTTAAAGAGGTTGCAGATCATGAAGACAACATCAACTAACACACCATACACTCTAGTGGACAGAAACTCTAGAAACAAAATTTAATGTATACATGGGTGTTTCAGCACTTTTATTTTCTTCGCAGTGGACTACTAATTGTTATCACCTCCATTTCATCTCATCTATGAACACCACGCTTATTTTGTAAAATGTAGTACATTAATTTGATTTTAGCTGAGAGAATTTCAAGTCTCTTTAGTTTACTTATCTCTCTAGCAAAATCAATGATGTGTTTCACATAACTCTTTTGTAAGTATGTACATTTTGACTTTT
Source organism: Taxus chinensis (assembly GCA_019776745.2). Lineage (NCBI taxonomy): Eukaryota > Viridiplantae > Streptophyta > Pinopsida > Cupressales > Taxaceae > Taxus > Taxus chinensis. The sequence continues at coordinate 657,333,437 of CM034149.1, read as the reverse complement.
ATTAACAATATACTTAAACAAGTACACAATTGTTTTCACAAGTATATAGTATACAAAGAGAAGAATTATCAAATGGGTCCACCAAGGCATGCACATATGGGAAATCAAGGACTGTGCAAATGGAAATTCATTTTGGTTGTACTTAGTAGAGACATATTTATGATTATATGTGATTCATTTAAATAAACACTTATATAACATAAATGTACACTTATAATAGCTTTAAAAAGTTGAGTTCCCTTATTACTAAATAGATGCTATCAAAACCCATGCAAGATACAACACAACAGACAATGCAAAGTGAAAAGGACGTATAAATGCCATATTCCAACTTTAAATAGGACTATAATATCATTTCAAGGCTTGAACTATTGGTGATTAAAACGCGGGGTTTAATTACCATAAACAACTCTGCAACTTCAGCACCACATAAGAATTTCAAGGGAAGGGTAAGGCTGTGTACTAGGGCTACTGGTTCTTTGGCCGACACGAAAGGGGGACTTTCCAAAGGGAAAGAGAGAATGGTGTCAGATTGGAATGTGGCTTTTGATAAAATTTCCCTCAGGGTTAGGCAGGTGAAAAAGGACATGATCCCTTTGGTGAAGTTGGGTCAGATTTGGGGAACAGTGTCATGAACTGCATTGAGGCCTCTACGAAAATTTGTACTTCTCAAAACTCCTTTAGGAAGGAGATGGTTGAGCTTAAAAGTATGGTTACGGAGTTTAGGGGGGAGGTTGGTCAAGCTAGAGCAGAGTAACAAAACTCGCAGGTTGAAACTTTACCTCAACAACTTAGAGGAGGAGATGGTTAAGGATGACATCCAAACCTTGGGCGATAAGGATGATCAGCCGAAAGGACGAGAGGAGCATCAGTCGGGGGCGTACAAGCGCTTGAAGACCAAACAAGCATAGGCTAAGGGAGCTTTTGTTAGACTGTTCGCGGCCTGTTTTTGTACGAGAGGGTTGTTTCTCCCTATTTTAGTTGGCTTCGGCCTGTTTCTTTCTTTCTTCTTTTTGTTTCTGCTTATCTTTGGTAATGGGTGGTTGGACAATGGTCTGGGCTAAGCTGTTTTAGCCCTTTTCATGTCTTGTTTCCTTTTTTTGATCCTCCTTGATTCTAATCACAATGCATTCTATTGTAAGGCCTTTAGAAGCCATAATCCTTGTTTCTTACCTAATCTAATAAAAAAACATAAGAATTTCAGAGAGAAAACAAAGAAGTAAATCCAGTTGCAATAACATCCAAGGGTTTAAAAAAACCATAATGATCATAAATGTCTTGCAAAAAAGAGGTCACTATTTAAAGCAGAAAAAGGGAATCAGAATACAAATTGTAGGGCATTGGTAATAACAACCATACAAAGGGAAGAGGCCTTATGAAGAACTATGAAGTAGTCACATTATTTTACAGTTTAATATACCAACACTAAGAAATACTACAACTATTTTGAATAGCAAATAGACGATTTTAGAAAACCGTGTTTGTTACACCAATACACATTCTACAATGGCAGCCCAGGGTGGTGATAGAGGATTGTAATGTATGTGAGTTGTTAACAGTTAATTTCTAGCCTTAAATTTGATGTTCATTTAATTGTCACTGAAAAGGTTTTTTCTTTTTGCTTGGAGAAGTCAATCGGAAAATTGTAATATCTTAGCCATATAATGGAGTTTGGCGCACATTTTTTGTCGCTAGAAAAAAAATATACCTTGACACGATGGTGTAGCTAGATTGACACCATTTATCACTAGTCAATGGAAAATTCACAAAGAAGATACTGGAGTTACTAATCAATCTGGTACGCGAAAAATCTTGGATAAGGACCTTGAGATTGATGTCTCTAGGCCTTTTTCAGATAGATGTACTTAATATATCTGTACTAGTCCAATACCATTGAGAACCAAAAAAGAATAAGCATTTGAAATGAATGGAACGAGCAATAAAGCCCAATTGCGATAAACATTGAGTGAAAAAAATGTAATGCTCACATGCATGATGAAAAAAGAAAGACAACATTTAGAGCGGAAAATGGGAATCAAAATGCATATTATGGCTCATAGACAATAACCATGTAAAACAAGAAGATCCGTATACCCAGCCTAATGAGGAAGTACAAACTAGTGACATGCTTGGGTAGAGGACATATCCTAACACTAAGGGATGATACAACTATTTTGAATTGCATATAGACAATTTTATACATGTTTGCAGAATGTCTAGTGACTGTGATAAGAAAAAAGTATTTAAACAATATCATTGAGGACGAGAAAATCATAAGCATTTGAAGTAACTGGAACAAACATATACCAAAAGGGTTGTAGTCTAACTAGTAAGGATGATGGTTTGTTACACTATCCACCAAGATCCTATGTTGCCAGGATACACCCTGACCCCCCACGTTTCCTATCTGATGCATATCCGATACGGATACGGATACTGATATGCCAAGGATATGTATGGCAGCCACATGATCAATAAAAATGCTAAGTCTTAAATATATTAAATGTTTTGAACATTGATTCAAATTTCGTATTACTATTTCAGTTATTTATGGACTAAAAAATGAGTAAAATGAGTGTGGTGTGTGTGTGTGTGTGTGTGGTGTGTGTGTGTGTGTGTGTGTGTGTGTATTTGATTTTTTAATATATACGTATGGACATATCCAGGACGTATCGTACCCAAGGGTTTTTTTAAAATTGACGTATCCACGTATCGTGCCCGTCCCGTTTGATACTCATACCCGTATCCTGGCAACGTAGCCAGGATCAAATCCCTCTGGATACACGGTACTGACATATGGGACAGATAGGGCTAGGCTTAGTCCGTGAGTGACTTTGGTGAATTATATTCCCCCTAGTTGTGGCTGCTTAACCAAAGAAGGCTCCAATTTAGATGTACGCATATCAGCATGTTGAAATCTGTTTGTAATCTAGCTACATGGGCAGATATGCCGATTGTCTATGTAATTCAGCTGTCTCTAATACAAAAAAGGAACAAAATTATAAAATCCCAATTACAGTAACATTGAGGAGTGAAAACTGAAAACAAATGGAATGCTCGAATGTATGAAGCAAAAGAGATTCAATATTAAGAGCAAAAAAATGGGAATCAGATTGCATATTATGGCACAGTGGCAATAACCATGCAGAAAAGGCCTGTCGGCGGGCAACAATACAGCAATGAAGAACTACAAGCACATTATAGTATAGAGCACATATCCTAAAATTGACATATAATACGACTATCTTGAGTAGCAGATAGGCAATTTTAGAAAATGCTCACAGGATTGCTAGCTTCTATCATTTTAAAAAAAAATTATACAATATCATTGAGAATCAAAACCACATAATTCAAATGAAATTTCTAGTATTCTCAGTTACAATACTAGTTTCAATAGCTTTTACTCGCTTAATGAAATAGCGGAGATCAATGCATCATACCTCAGCTTGAACTGGATGACTTTGTCATACAACTATCTTGAGTAGCAGATAGGCAATTTTAGAAATGCTCACAGGATTGCTAGCTTCTATCATTTTAAAAAAAAAATTATACAATATCATTGAGAATCAAAACCACATAATTCAAATCAAATTTCTAGTATTCTCAGTTACAATACTAGTTTCAATAGCTTTTACTCGCTTAGTGAAAAAGCGGAGATCAATGCATCATACCTCAGCTTGAACTGGATGACTTTGTCATACAATGGCACAAAGTAGCTACTCTTGAAAAGAAGCTAGAGAAAATGGAAATGGATTTGCAAGACCCCAAATTTGATGGCTACAACTGCATTAAATGACCACCACTCGACTAGTGACTAAAACAAATTGACGATAGTTCACCAGAAACAAATGTAGCATAGGATGAGGGAGGTCATCAAATTAATTTGTGCATCAGGGAAATACAAGAGTAGAAAGCTAGAATATGAACAAGATCATGTATTAGCAAATTCCATAGGATAATAATTGCTTGCTGCTTTATCCTGACGGATTATTCTACATTAACATCTAGAATGAGCGCTAAAGCTCCTATAGAACAATATCAGAAGGATCATCCAAGACATATTTCTATTAAAAAGCATACACATCTTTAGTATTATGAACCTATGGATTCATTCAAAAAATAATAATGCAGATAATATATTTAATAAGATTAAATGTCAATGAGCACAGCTCCGATAAAATGAAGAGAAGCACCACTTTCACAAAAAAAAATATTCAGTTGACCACTTCCAAAGGCTCATATCTCTGGACTTGCACGGATATTCCAAAACAAGGATCCAAGCTAAATGTTCCCCCAATATGCCTTAGCTCACATCCTTGGACCAACTTTACAGCTCCGATGATAGTAAAGAAAAACACCACTTCCATGAACAAATGTTGGATCAGCCGCTTGCAAAGGATCAAATCTCTGTAGTTGCATGGATATCCCAAAACAAGGATCCGACAGCCATTATGCCTTCATTCATACGATAGCTCTATATTTATATGATGATACTGACAACTTTTTTTAAAGTCCTTTATACCAAATTGGTAGGCCCAGCAAAGTGTGTAGACAATGCAATTTCAGTTTTTGAATCCTCTAAACAAAGTGTGATTTGCAGTTGTCTTTGTTGACACCAACCTTCCCAATCACTGGACGATTCCCAACCGAAGTGCGTTCTCAATCCTTGAGCTCTTCCCAATTGAAATGCCTACAAAAAGAAGCAATGAATTAGGAAAAAATCAAGATAATAAATAATTAAACTCAAAATCAAACAAAATTGAGAGATGATTTTTACCACCCAATTTGTCAAAAGAAAACTTGGACCATCAAAACCCAAGTTTAATTGTGTAGAGAGTTGACTCGATGGCCATTTAATTCAAAACAAAGTCACCAAGCTTAGTTTGGTTGTCCTAGTTTAATAGTTCATGAACCAAGTTATGATTGCAAATATCAACATAAGCATGTCTTATATCATTATATAGCGGGCATGTTAGGAGAAAACAAGCTTCATCTTCTACATCATTTGAGCTTCACAATTTACAAATTTTTATTTCCCAAATTTGTTTTTGAGTGGGGGGATCCCATCTACCACTTTCGCTATGTAGCTCACGTAAGTTAATTTTGCAATCATAATTTTCTTCTTGAAGCTGGCAACTTTATATGGATATGATGGATGTTCAAGTTTGGGATTGACAGTATCTTTGTAATAAGATAGCTTTCTTTTATCTTTGATATTTTCATCCATCCAAAGGTTTTCAAATACTTTCTTTTCAGTTTTTAGTTTTGGGTCCGTCACACAAGAGGGTTATTTCATCGTGAATGCCCCTTTTAACCATTTGTCACTTTTTTTCAACCCTTGTTTACATGAAGGTGTGTTAGGCACGATTGTTGTACAATAATAGGAAGTCTATTTTGTTCTCGTTTTGTCCTATGTAGTCGGTTCATTTTGGGTATAGGTTCAGGAATGGTGTATCAGATTTGACTCTCACCATTTTTCCTTTGTTGCCCCGAGTACAGTTTGGATACAGGCATACAAAAAAGTACATAAAAAGTCAAATATATATATATATATATATATATATATATATATATATATATATATATATATATATATATATATATATATTTGACTTTTTATGTACTTTTTTGTATGCCTGTATCCAAACTGTACTATATATATATATATATATATATATATTCTAGTTTAATCTAGCCTAATAAAAACTATTAAACACAGTAAACAAAATAACCCCAAACTACCAATAAATTGATAATAATAACGGAATGCCAAAGATCACGATAAATAGTAATTATTAAACCAAAAATAATATTCATCATCAAATTTCTCTTTTCGAGTTTTTGGCAACTTTTAGGGCTTCTTTTGTATATTTTTTGTTTTTTAGCAGTAGGCAAAGTCAATTTAAAAAAATAAAAACCAGGCCAAAAACCTGGGTCCTTCAGCAAAAGGACCTAGACGTAGCTGGGGCACATCAAAACCTTACCCGAACTAGGTACACCCAAAACCAGTACCAGGGGTGAGGGGGACGAACTTGTAGTTAGGTTTTGTCAGCTTGTGCTTTTGTATAGCATATGCCGCTTTAAGGCTTCAAATTAAATGGGAAACATACCAACTTCCATGAGGATAGGGTAAGTTATATTGCTTTTAATTTTGAAGTTATGATTCATTTTTGGATTTGCTCGATTTTGCACCAAGTTTCCCAAGATAGGCTTCCACCTCGAACTTCACAAATATAAAGGATCGTGGGAAATACAAGGCTAGAGAATAGTGCTTTTTTTTTGGCCCAACACAAAATTTTAGCATCTTTGTAGTGGCTTTCCAAACCAAAAGATCATTTTTCAATATTAAAATTCCAATTTCATTTATGATTAAGATCAATACCTAGGTATTTATAATTGTGAACTGTCTAAAGAGGATGATTATTGAAGGAAATTGTAGGGTAGGTTGACTTTTTGGATTTGATAATCATGATTTTGGTTTTCTCAACATTGACAGTTACACCAGAACTATTGCAAAAAAAATTAAGGACATTTAACTGTTTTTCTGGAGTTGTCAAGGTGTTAGGTTTTATTGCATATAGACCAACTCCTTGGACCAGCTAATTGTACATTGGCTAACTATTGATTGGAGAATCTGGTCAACAACTAAAGAATCCTTAAAAACTTGGCCCGATCTTGAAAGTTGATTTCTTATCAACCAGTGAAACCTCCATGTATACCTCGCCTTATCACTCTGCAAGCCTAGTCGTGCATCTTTCCTAAAGATGAGGAACTCATAACCAATATTTGGCATCCCATTAACATGAACCTGTTTCTATATAGACTGCATCCATATGAAGAACTTATATCAAGACCTAAGGCAACTACAGAGATTGATTTGCAAACAGAAATAAAATCAAGTAATATCATCAAAAGGTATCAATCCCATTTCCAAAAAAATTATAGACTTAGAATATAGTAATTTCATTAAATCCTTTTTTTTGCCTTTTTACTACCTTCCAAAGAGGGCCTGTGTTTGCTTATTCAGCGTACTGCCATGGTATTTCGTTCTTTTACACTAAAAAGGACAGTTGAAATTCTTAATTTCTAGTAAAAATATTGTCTTCAAAAATATCTGCCCATCAGAAAAGTTAGATTCACAAGACAGATTCTCTATTAAGAGATTAAAACTAGAGCAATTTATTTTTTGATTCTCATTTATCATGACATCCAAGAGAGGTAATCTAGTTTATTTTGAAAGTCTAGGGGAAGCCTCTCTACTTCCAATATGCTGAGTAGAAATGCCTAGCTTTTTTTCTCGAGTAATTGTCAAACCTCGGATTCTGCATGGATTTCCAGATTTTGTGTACTTGCTTTCAAAATATGCACTATACACGAAGAATTGAGTAAGATGCTTGATCAGAAATTTACCGTCCAGATAGGTGTTACCACCAAGATTGTTACATTCCAAAATTTTCACCCCTCGGTTCAATATCAGCTCACAGCTATGTTATGATTCCCGGATGGTAAGTCTATCTCAACTCTGAGTAACACAATTCACCATTTTTCAGTCATCTATGCCAAGATTTTCAAAGACCTTACTTCCATTCATGTGTCTCAAGAAATTTTGTGTTTGGGTCCAACAATTATCTAAGTACCGGACTGCAGAGTATGGAAGGTCAGAGTCTTTTACTTTGCTCTTAAGGTCTTCTAAGGTCATCATCTAATATTCCCAAGTCCTAATATCAAAAGTCATAAGTTCTACAGTTGCAAACCTGCAGAGTTACCCAAGTACTTCTTAGCCTTTAGATCAAGCAACCAAAATTTCTAAGTGTCATTGCTGACTATGGACTTGCATATAGTAAAGGTTTTAAGTGTCTTCCTTATGGAATCCCATGTTCTAGATTCCCGCTCTCTGTAGCTCGAAGACCATAATTTCATTAAGTTTCGATTACAGTTTACAAGATGCAGATAAGTCAGTCTGGCAGGATTATTATCTTGCCTAGGTTGCAGGTCCCCATAGTCTGAATCAATTTTTTCACCAAGTCTTAGTTCTCCAGATTTCTGGAGAGTGGAATGCAGAAGTGCAGGAGCTTTGTGTAACTGGTAACTTGTCTTCAGGCATCGGAGATCCCCAAATTCCGAAGTCCCCAACAATAACAAATTTTGATAAGTGTCATGCCTAAAGGATACGTCTTTCCATTGTGCTATAACAGAAGCACATTAAATGCGCACCCAATTCTACATCCAGCATCCTAATTTCATACAAATAGTATATACCTATGTTGCCAGGATACGGGTATGGGTTCAAAACGCGGAAACACCAATTTTCAAAAAAACCTTGGGTACGAAATGTTACGGAAACATCCATACAATATATTATTAAAAAAAATTAAATTTAAATTTATATATATATATATATATATATATATATATATATATATATAGTACTCATTTTCAAAATTTTAGTCCATGGACCATAAGAGATAACTGATATAGCATTCAAAATATTTTGTATTCATTGAAGTTCTAAAGATTCATCATTCAACATGGTTACAATTTCAATGTTTCATTATTCATATATACATGATTAGTTTAATGATTAGCTGCTCCTTGATGTCTCTTCTAAAGATTCATCATTCTATATGGTTACAATTTCAATGTTTCATTATTCATATATACATGATCAGTTTAATGATTAGCTGCTCCTTGATGTCTCTTTGCTCTTCACAATGCTAAATGTTAGTTTAGTGAAAACTGAATTTAGCAAGAAAAAAAAGAGAGTATGATTTAGAATGGACCAAAGATGTCATTATATAGATTTTAGACAGTGTCTTTAGGAATTTTGGGTGGGTAGATTAGGTTCAGGAGCAATAAATGTTAAAAAATTAGTTTTTTTTTAAGTTTTTAGCTTTTAAAACTGAAAAGACCGGCCGAAACATACCAGAAACGTCCCAGAAACGTCCTGGACGTTTCCAGGACACTTCTGGTACATTTCGTACCCGTTTCTGTACTGGAAATGTTTCAGACAGGGTACGGGGGGGCTAGGGACATTTGGATTTTTACCTAGTAGTACAACTCATTGATGCAATGGAAAAGGAAAAGATGCCTCACGCATTTGAACTCTCAAGATTAAAGTTTTCTTACACTAGGCAAATTCGAGGAAGACAATTGGGCAGAAAAAGACAGAAACCATGGTGAAGAAAAATTTGCAAACCAACATCTATTTGCTGAAATCAATGATAAATTCATAATAATTATAGTGAACAAAATCTATAACAACTTCTTATCAATAGTTAAGATATATATTCCATTCCTAACTCATCAACACGAGTCTTACAATACTGAAATTATGATATAACTGAAATAAATTGTTTCCCCTTAAGTACTTTGCTTAAAAAAAGGAATTATCCTCAGAATAATGATGCCTTAAGTGCTTAAATTTTCTGAAGTAATTGCATAAAATGAACTTAAGCTAGTAAAGAACTGAAACGACGCATGAAAGGAGAATACACAAGAATTTATAGTGGAGAAGCCCAATGTGAGAAAACTCCAGAAAAGTGGGGCTATGCCTCCTCATCTCCACTATCATCATGCAAGATTTAAAATCCAATTGCTCCAGTGGAGCCTCCATGAACACTTGGATTTTTGCTGCACTACTACCATGCACAGCCAACTTGTCTTACTCAGAAAACTTCACCAAACAACATACTTCACTACTCTGCTCAACTGCACATAGTGTGTGCACCTACAACTCCAGGAAAAAAATACATGACCCCACGGGGTATATCTGTAATAGAATGTGAGCAATTGAATTGAAGTGAAACTCCAAAGGCCATTTCCCACAAAAAAACAAGAGAGGAAATGTGTTGGATTCCGTTTTGGATGCTTGTCTTTATTTTTGTCTTATAGGGGTGGATTCAGTATGTGCTGAAATAAACTGCATAACCCTGCTGAACTAAACCAATTCAGCATGCGCCAAACATGTTTGTGTATTAACTATTAAGCACCTTTTGGATGTGTCACTGGTGCAAGTTGGGTAAAAGGGGACGAAATGAATGGGAACCCTTTCCCACAGCCTAGACTCACTCTATCGATGGACACACAATTAGACACACACATTCAAACTTCAAACCCAGAACACTCAGTCTTTATTGAAAATATGACTTGGTACAGACTCTAGAGATAACACACCAACACACTTTTTTGAATATGATACATGAAGATAAAATGAACCACATGCAGTCCTTCAATGGACTTGAAAACAGTCACTACTCTGTTCGGGACTGAACGTTACCTCCTAGAAAGCTCCTAGCTGAACTCTCTCTGCTCTTTCTTGCTCTCTCCTTGCTTGCCACTCCAACTCTGCTTAGCCCCAACTGAAACTCCCTCAACTAAAGGAATTTGGATATTCCCTTACAATCTCTGACATCTTTCAGGGTCTCTTCACATTCCCAAGCACCTTGGAAACACTCAGCAACTGGAGACAATTCATTCTTGGCTGTTTACTGGAAATGTACGTTTCAAGCTGATGAAACTGCCACCTTGTGCGATCCAGTGGTTTCAAAACCACTGCCGCTGTGGCTGACTGTCAGATAACACAGAACACAGGTTTCAAAAGTGCCGCCTGCATAAACTGGTACTTTCGCCAGCTGTCCCAAGAAGGATCGGTCTAACTCTGACAAATGGCTGAAATCTCCAGCTCATGCCTTTTCTGAAGTGTTGGACCTCTGGGGATGCTTCTTGACCTATTTGTACATCTTCGACGCACACAATTGTTGGCGAGATGACAAAACGCAAACACACACAAATTACGCTCTGTTTTTCGTTGATGCAAGATTGCTTGTGGACCCAAATGCTCCTGCATCAGTCACCATAGGATGTTTCCACATCTGATGTGGGTCCCAGGACTTCCAGATCCTCCTCAGACCTTTTTGATCTGTTTTCCAAGATCTGTTCAGGCTCTGCACTTTTGTCTGTTCAATTCTGCTAAATAGAGCGAGAATGAGCATGTCTAGAAATTGGTCTAATTTGCTTCAATCAAACTGAATTACTACATTCTTCGTAATCCAAATTGGATCAGTTTTTTCAACCTTTCTGCTGAGAAAATAAATGCAGACCCATTATGAAGCTCATAGGCAGTCACCAACATTTTAAATTCGTGATATAGAAGTCATTTTTGTCAAATTCTAATCCTACTAAAGTCTTTTATGACAATCTTGAAGATTTTAAGAATGTGAACCATTGGTTAGAAAAGCCCTTGAAAACAACCAATTGCAATGTGTCAATTTCCTTTTCAATGTTCATGTACAAGCTATCAGATAAGGATAATCATCCTTAGTAAAGTGAGAAAAATACAAATGACTTCTAACTTTTCACGTATAAGCCACTATTATATTTTCCAAATTCCAATACTAATCCAATTCAATTGGGAACAAAAATCAGTGATTCCTTAATATCCCAGTTGAGTAAGATACAGGAATCTTTCATAAGACTTCCTACTTGGTTCATGCTTTGTTAGCTATGGATTGCAATGGAGATCCCTGCAATATCCACAGAAACAATACAGGTGAACCAATTCAGTTATGGTTCCCACACTTTTGGAAAGTTGGCTACAAGCCAAACTTCACCATTGTAAATGATTTTTTCCTGCCCCAATTTACAAGAAAAATCACATTCCAGTATCCTTCTACGATTTCAGACATTGCCTTAGAGAATGCAGGCGACTATTTCTTTGGGGTTCTACACTTACATTCAGGGTTATGGGTATGTTTGGAAGCCATGTCAATCCACCAAACAGGTAGGAGGCGGGCTGATCCTCATGGAATCACCTCAGCAATGCACAAACATCCACAATTAGTTAGTAAAACGCAAAATGAAAGAAAATTGCATACCTTATAGCATTACACCAGGCAATTATACCCACTCCAAAATAGGGCATGACAAAACATTCTACAAAAAATGGAGAACTATCCCTTCAAGGAATGTGCTGCCAACTCTTTTCGTGACCCCAAGCAATTATCATGACCCCAAGCAAACCATTAAAAGCATTTAGTGTGATGGTTATTCCAATTCTGGCATAAAGCTTTAGAAGATGAAAACTGAATGAGGAAATGTTGGGACTATGAACAAATCAAACATGGAAGGGGTTGCTATCCCTCCACCTTTACCACCTTCCAGCCATCACTGAGGAAAATTCAATAGATATCTCTAAAGTAGAAGCAAAGAAAAATATTAAAAATCATCAGAGATGACTCATCAACCTCCACAAGGAAGAGAAGCTTAGACAGTTCCCATGGACCAGGCAGCCAAAGAAGAGCAAGGTCGGGAGAAATCCCAAGAAAAACAAGTATCACACTATCAGGTGAAAGACCATCTACTCCACAATTTTGACTCCTGGAAGCCTCCTCCAAAAGGGGCAAAGGCCTTAGAGACAAAGGTGACAAACATGGGGATGGGATAGATAGGAGGATGAATAAACATATTTCATTGCACAAAGTCAATGAGGGACAACCCTGGGAAAGAGGTGCAAAAGATAATAAGGAAAAGGAGAGGAAGGAATAGCAATGTCGCATATTGAATTACTTCAAGGTGAATATTAATAACCAAATGGGTAGGATCATTGACACCCCTGGCTTCCTTGCTGAAATTTTTAAGAAGGGAAAAAAATCTTGTCTGACTCAATCAGTAGTCTTGCCTCCCTTGGTTTGGATGTCGACAAACAGATTGCAACGTGGGGATTGGGATGGCAGAAGTTATTGCTTGGTTCAAAGAAGTACATAGCATATCCAATTTGAAAAGAGTCTGTGCAACACAATTGGGAGTAAACTTGCAAGAATCAATGGAAGTTTTTGTGATGGCCTGGAAACTTTTCTTTCAATAGGATAACATTACATAGGTGTTCAGAATCTGTAACAAAAGCTCCAGGATGGAACAGCTCATATTAATTCTGCCTTGGTCAATCAAGTAAATGCATTGCTCGATCTTGTTAATGCATGTAATAATGAAGCTTTGCAAATGGCTCAGATAGCTAGAGTCCAAGTGAGGTCTTGAAGTCGTTACATAATAAGAAGAAGGCCACAATAGAGCAAGCGATTCACATGTCAAGCCACTCTGCAGCCAGATCTAATGGCTTGATTGACCATGTATTTGAACTGGAGGACAGTTATCAGGTTGAAGTTGAACCTTGCGAAGATGCAAAAGATCATCAACCAGCAGGTATACTTAGAGAAAGTATTGACCAGGGAAAGTTCACTTCTTGCAGTTAAGTAACTAAGCTATGAGTGAGACGTAGTTGGTCACATAGCTTGACCATTAGTCAAGCGCGCCTTGGAGATAACCTCACAAGAATATGCAAAGAATATTCCATGGTTATGAAAGGAACAAGCTACACAAGAAAGGACATGTGGCACGTAAGAAATGAGTAAAGACACGGATGATCCGGAACCATGCAACCGACTTAAGGGGTTAAGGGAAGTTTCTGAAATCCAAAGGTTGTATATCAGCTATACAACAACCAGGCAGCCTTGAAATCCAGGAAGGGATTAAAGGAATATAAGCACGGGGCGGGCTAGAGAAAGTAAAGAAAGAACTTGCAGATGAATTGGATAGTTTTGCACCTGCAGATCAGGGACACAAAACTGATGGTAGCAAGATTTAAATGCAGAGATGAATTTATTGATGCAAGGCTAAAAGATGAGAAGGATGTGTTGGGGGAAGCAAAGGCGAAGGCAGGTAGTCGGATGATCAGAAGCAAAAGATATATAAAGAAGAAGCACACCAGATGAGTGATGAAATCAATGATAAGATAGAGTTGGGGAAACTTTTTGATGATTTTGAAGAGAGGGTTTCACAAGGAGCGCAATAGGCACATAGCAGGGAATTACAATACGGAAAGGATTAGAGGAGGTTAGATCGAAAAATTCCAAGATTAAAAGGAAAATAGGCAGTTCACAAAGAGATGGAAGACATGAAAAGTATAATGGAGGAAGTTCAAGAAGTTCATAATGTATGCTAGCTAAGATGGTCAATATGACTGCCCTCTTTCTCTTCTCAATGATATATATTAAAATCAATGTTTTAAAAATCGGAACCGAACTCGGAACCGGCTGAGGTCCGGACCGGAACCGAACCGGAACTGGACTGGTTCAGACTTAATGAACTGGTTTACTAAAAAATACATAAAATTTTATATTTTTAATGAAAATAATATATTTGAAAGGTTAAAAACCATAATTCCAACAATTACACACAGAATATGCAAAGTTCTCTCTTATATATATGCAAGAAAGGTGTTTATAGCAAAATGGCACGAACTCCAAGTCCAATACACAATACATATATCATAAATGAGATTCCGAAACAAAATACATAAACAATGAGGCTCTAAATGGCCTCCATAGTTCAAGACTCCAAAAAAGCAACATGATATGATCATTGATACATTACAAATACTACAAGTTACAAAACTCTAGAATAAACTAGATGACATCAATGATCAATCATCAAACTCTGCACCGCTGCTAGAAATGGGATCCTCAAATTCATGCTCATCAATATCATCCAACCTTTGGCTCTGACTCGGACTCATCCAAATCCTCAGGTACATCTGCAACAACTGGAGCTGCACGGGGTCGGGGAGTAGCACAAGTGCGACTAGTGCCTGTTGTGTCTCATGACGATGGCGGCGGTGCTGCTAATGGCTCATCAAATTCTTGATCCAAACCCATCCACCCCAAGTCATCAGGATCAAACTCTACTGGCTCACTCTCCTCTACCCATTTTGAGGTTGGATCTATATCATCCAAGACAATGGGATCAATATCAAGTCTTTGGTTCAACAACTGGTTGCGCCTTAACCGAAGGTTGTACTGCACAAAGACAAGATCATTCAACCGTTGTTGTTCCAAACGGTTTCTCTTCTTCGTGCGAATCCGCTCAAAGACAGACCAATTGCATTCGCACCCAGAAGCACTGCAAGTTTGGCTCAGGATCCTAATTGCAAACTTTTGCAATTGAGGACACTGACTACCAAATGAATCCCACCAATGTGCTGCGATAAAAAATGTAAATGTTTAATTAGTAAACAATGACGATAAAAAGTTAAAAACACAGTTAAAAATTAAAAGTAAAACATAAACTTATAACTTAAAGGTTAAAGCGTAATTCAAGAAATTAGATAAAGATTATCTTATGCTAAAAATTCATGATTATTCATTAAAAATTTTAATCAAATGAACTTCAAAATACTTAGAATTTTTTACCTGGTTGGTCCACATTCCTTGCAATCTTTGCAAGGTTTTTCCCAAAGGTACCTGTGGCTCTGCTGAAGAAGTTGATCTGTCAGTGAACCTCAAGTTGTTGCATCTCATCAGGGACCATGCGCTCTAGGCACTCGTACAAACCATCTTTTACTTCTTCTGTTTGATCTTCTCCAAGCTAAGCTCTGTAATGATATTTCGAGTTCAAGAAATACCCAGCTGCATGTATAGGCCGATGGAGTTGATTGTTCCATCTATTATCTATGATCTCCCATATAGGCCCATACTTAGTTACCCTATCTTTGTATGTTGCCCTTGTCTGCTCCTTTGCCTGATCCATAGCCTCATAAATATAGCCCATGGCTAATTTTCCCCATCCACCAACCGCAACACCTTAACAAGAGGCTCAACAACTTTCACTATCTCTGCTGTTTTTTTCCAAAATAAATTATCAAAAAGTTTCTTCGTTGCGTCTTTCCCATCCTGTTTCCGGCTCCACTTTGATGCATTCCA
Source organism: Taxus chinensis (assembly GCA_019776745.2). Lineage (NCBI taxonomy): Eukaryota > Viridiplantae > Streptophyta > Pinopsida > Cupressales > Taxaceae > Taxus > Taxus chinensis. The sequence goes on along the minus strand of CM034149.1, from coordinate 657,317,685 downwards.
TTCATCACTTGAAAACATCTTTTTCAAGTTCTATTGTTGGGAAATAAGAGATTGCAACGTGTGGAAGTTTGTTGCAAATCTCGTGATGGCTGGCCTAACAAGTTCTCTACCATCAGTGTTCTTCCTTATTAGGTTCAATACCCATGAGTGATTATAGATGTATTTGGTGATGCTCTTGCCATGCTCTATAGTGTTCTTGATCCAATCTTTTTTCCCTATATCCTCAAGCATGAGGTCTATGCAATGTGCAGCACATGGAGTCCAAAATATTGTTGTGTTTAGCCTCTAAGATCTTACCAGCAAGGACAGATGCATTATTTGTTATGATTTGTACAACATTTTCCACTCCCACCTCTAAAACAATCTCATCCAAAAGCTCAAACAATAAATTTGCATCTTTCACCCTATCAAATGCATCTACTGATTTCAAAAACATTGTACCTTTTGGACAAGAGGCAAGAAAATTTATTATTGTGCGGTTCTTGCCATCACTCCACCCATCTAACATGATAGTGCATCATGTTTTGGCCCATGAAGCTTTGCAACCTTTCAAATATTCATCTATGGATGCAACTTCTTTCTTCAAAAGTGATCCTCTCAAGTCATGCATACTAGGGCCTTTGAAGCCCTTACCAGTAGCAGCAATGGAATCAAACATCAGCTGGTAATAAGGTGAGCGGGCAGCATTGAAAGGGATATCTGCATCATACCACCATCTAGCAATGTACTCAAAAGTTGCTTCTTTGTATTGCTTCTTCCAAAGGTTATCCAAGGTAGGCTAATTTTGTGTTGGCATGGAGGCACTAGTAGTAGCAGGTGTGGAAGATGGAAAAAAGCTTTGAATGGTCTTTCTTTTTTGAGGCCGGTTTTCTTGATTATGAGTGGATGGGGGAGGCATATACCGAAAGGGGTCTCTAACAGTCACAGAACGGTCAGAGCAAGATCCTTCAACACTCAAGGCATGTTCCCTCCTCCCTATTTCAGCTTCCATCTCTTTTTGCCTAGCCTTTTCTTCTCTATGTTTTTCAAGCATGGTTTTCATTTCCAACCTAATGTCATCAATATCAGGTGCCTCACATGGGGTAACTTGGCCTCTTTGACCAGCCAAGTGTTGTTTCAACCTATGAATCCCCCCCCCCTTGATGTGTTTCTTACAATATTTACAAACAACTTGATCATCAATTGTGTCTGCATGGGCCCATGTAGGGTCTTTTGATTTGGGGGCCATTGCAAATGCAAACAAATCTGAAAATACAAATAATAAATAAATAAATTTCCTATTTCTTTTTTAATAAAATTTACAAATAAGGGGCAAGTTTACAAATGTAACTGTTGGTGTTGAATCACAGCACCCCTGGAACTCCGCAACGCGATCGTTTGAGACTCCCAATGCGATTGCACAACATGGAGTTTTTCCCAAGTGTGGGACCTCGCGAAATCGGAAAAGCTCTCCGGATGAAGGCCGGCTCCTATCCCTCTGTTCAGAAGCACCAATAAAACGCAGAGGTTTACCCCAAAAAACCTAATCTAACTACCAAGGAGACAGGGAAAGGGAAATGCATAAAAATAAACCTAAGCTACGGAGGTGATGCACCGAGGAATGAAGAACACCCGTTTTGCAAGATTAAACACAGACCACATAGATGTAATGCCACACTATGCACAGATAGCCAAAATGCAATAAAAGATCAAAAATGACAGTAATATATATGTAAGAGGGTTTAGAAGCAACCACAGACACACATATATTGCTCAAGGATCGATTCAATATATTGCAATGGCCAAGAGGCAAAAAACAGCGTTACAGTCCATATGGGAGGTTTTGGAACTCCACAAATCTTCTTGTGAACAGGAGAGAAGGGAGGGTGCAAAGTAGAAATGTCCAACCTCTTAAAAACAACCCCCTTCCTTACATTCTATATGGAGAAAAGAGAGGGAGAAGAGAGGAATTCGAACTGCCCCAACCACCTCCAAGACTGCACTTAATTCTTCAACAACCATGGTGGTAGGTGAGATCCCCAACGCCTGTCGGGTTCGGAACTCCCTTGTGCATTTGCATCGGGTATAGAGGACTGCTCGACATGCCCCTGATCCGTGTTTTTCCGACTTGTTAACTCGACTATGAAACCCGATTTCCTTTGTGCGTCGGGTTTTAGCGACCCGAAAACATATTTTCTTTGTTGTTTCTCTGCCATGCTTCCTCGGCGTGTTTTCCCGCCCCCGAAACCCGAATTGCATTGTGCGTCGGATTTTTTAACCCCTCTGGCATGTCCTTTGGTGTCGGGTTTTGGTGGGCTCCCGACACATTTCTCCTTTGTCGGGTTTGGAAGAAACCCCGACATGTTTTCCTTTGTTGTTCGCCCGACTCGTTTTCTCGATTGCATTCGCGTCGGGTTTTTCGGCCTTCGCGACATGTTCCGGCGTCATGATTTCCCACTTTGCTGTTCCGCGTTTTGCCCTGGTGCGTCGGGTTTTTTTGCCTCCCCCATATCCTTTCGCCCTGCTCCTCTGGCATGTTTTTCGCCTCTAAAACCCGCGTGTCTGTGGTGTCGGGTTTTTCAGCCCTTCCATCATGTCCCCCTTTGCTGTTCCGCGCCCGACTCCTTCCGCGACTTGCCCTGGCATCGGGCCGGAGAGGGAAAATATACAACAGTAACATACCTTTCAATGTGCACACAAATGAGGTGAAGAAATGCTCCAAGCTTGTATATGGCACCACAAAGAGCCCACACTCCAAATGTAGATGTAAAAGCCACCACAAAGAGCCCACACTTGCTGCCAAACAACTCCAAATGAACACTATTCAAGGCTGCCCCAATCCTTCAAATCCTTGCAAATAAGAGAAGTGCTCACAAATAGAGGTGAGGTGCTCACAAATGGATGCCAATATCACCACAAAGAGCCCACAAGCAATGCCAAACAAGCTCCAAGCCTCCAACTTCCAAGCTCACTACAAAAAATAAACTCTTCAATCTTATGCTCAAATGCTCAATGAGAGAGGTGTGAAGTGAATAGAGGGGGGGTGTATTTATAACACCAAATTAGGGTTTAGAGACAAAAATAAAAGAAAACGATTAAAAAAATGTTTTTTTAAGTTGGCCGCCGTATACAGCAAAACGGGCCCAAACCGGCCGGTTTAGGACGAAACCGGACCGGTTTGACTGGTTTTAGCCCAAAGCGGCCGGTTCCGTACTAGGACGAAATCGGACCGGTTTGACCGATTTTAGCCCAAACCGGCCGGTTCTGTATGGAACTGGCCAGTTTGGGCTAAAACCGGTCAACCGATCCGGTTTACAAAACGGTTCGTCATTTTAAAGGTTAAACCGGTCAAACCAGCCAGTTCCAGTTTCGATTTGACCGGTTTTTAAAACACTGATTAAAATATAAGGAGACCATTCTAAGACCAACACATCGACCAAGAAAAGCACCAAGGGATGTAATAATCTTTGATCTAGAAGACAATAGTCCACACTCATATCCAAGGCATAGGGTTCCAAAGCCTATGTCTATTTAAGGGTTTGGGGTCTTATTAGGATCCCAAGGTTGTAAGAGTAAAGGTAATAAGCGAGTATTATAAAATATCTAAACACAATTGTAATGTCACGTGGCGGATAATAGGCAATGGCCGTAAAAAAAATAATGCACTAGACAAAGATACAATACTCTATCATGTAGTCTAATACATCAAACATAATCAGTCGTATCAACATAAGGAAAAGAGAAGGATTAGGGATACTTACGTTTTTAAAGACTTTATTGGCGCAATAACCCCTCAGGGTTAGTACCACGTCATGAAAGATTTTTCATAGGTGAATCACAAAAGGGATGGGTAGAAGACCTTGGTATGTGACCAAAGTTGGGGACTCTAAAGACTTAGTACACCTAGCTGGTGCAGCTCCTATTCTTGAGGCTCCTAGCAACCCAATGCTCCAAAGTAGACCTCCAAGTATAAGCTCCACTAAACCCTATGCCTCTTAAACATTTAAGGGTTGATTCGCAACCAAAAGCTCTAAAGCATACTAAGTGATATTGTGTAATGTCCCTTTGAAGGGATGGACTACAGAAACAAGGAATTCAAACAAACCCCAAATGAAGTAAACTCAGATTTTTATATCAGCCAAATGAAATTAGGAATAACGGTGAACAGCAGTCTGATTTTTAGGACAGCAGCTTGCTAAGAGTGAAAATTCAACCAAATATCATCATAAAAACCATCCACAACATAGATATAACACTTTAACTTCATTAAGAATATTTTAGGGCACTTTTCACCATGAAACTCATCCAAATACTCAGCTGGAAACTTAATTATAAACAGCAGAAGTGCGACCAATATAAATGACCAAAAATGAGGTCCCCTCCAAACCCCAACAATGGCAAAATATAGAAGGATCCTAGCCTTATAAATTATGATAAGTCTGAATATCAAATAATAATAAAGTTTTGTGCCCTAGAAGGCACCCAAATGCTCTCTAATCCAGGTCTCTACCTAGGAGAGAGGCTCCAAATAAAGTAAAAACCCTTGAAATCACTCCTTAATGCCCTCGTTGCAAACCAACAAGATGGTCTTCAATAATACCTTCACCACCACAAACTTGGAGAATTTTCATTTTCCAATAAGCTAGAAGGAAGGGTTTCGTCCTCCTTGAATGCCACACTAATGAATTGTCGCCCCTTAGTGGAATGAAATTAGAGCAATCAGCCCTAGAACCAAGTATAAAAGTGTATATGCCAAAATTGATGATGCAAATGGGTCTATGAGACTCCTTTTATACCCCTTTGGTGGCGCCAAAGATCTAAGGGGTGAATTACCCCTAGACCGACCTATTAAGAGCTTGTTTTATCTTCTAATTCCATATTGGGAGCTCTCCAACCTAGCCAACCTGCCTTAGGGAATACAAAATAAAAACATTAATAGCAATGAAAGAAAACAAAAATGAAACCCGAAGGACTTCCCTTGTTCAATTTCTTCTTGGCCACGGGAAGAAAAATTGCAAGAAGTCTTCAATTGGAATTAATCAGAAAAAAGGGACATTACAGTCCTCCCTTCCTGAAATTGCTTGCCCTCAAGTAATTGCAAGCTTGGTTGATCTGAAATCTTGGTCCTCTGCACATTTTCATCATTTAATTCCACATCCTCAAAAGAGTTATGAGGTGGTTTCCTTGACAAGGCATTCGTTGCCACATTGTGTTTCCTTTTGACATATTCAATATCAAAATCATATGCTTGGAGTCTACTTACCCACTTTTGTTGTCGGTCATTTAAATTTTTTTGATGAAGAAAGAATCACAAACTATTATGATCAGTTTTGACCACAAACCAAATATTGTCGGAACTAGGTCAATGCATGCATGATGGTCAACATTTCTTTGTCATATATGGAGAATTTCTTCTCATGATCCTTCAATTTTCATCTCTCCTATGCAATGGGATGGTTGTCTTGCATCAAAACAGCCCATATACCTTCACTAGAAGCATCACATTCAAGTACAAGAGGCATAGAAAAATCTGGAACAAGTAGTACCAGGCAAGAACACATCACCTTTTTCAGCTTCTCAAAAGTTATTTGGGTTGTTTGTGACCAGGTGAAAGCTCCCTTCCATGTTAGAGAAGTCAATGGAGCAACAAAGTTGGAAAAACCCCTTCACAAATCTTCTATAATAACAACACAACCCCAAAAATCCTCTTAATTGTGTGATGTTGGTTGGAGGTGGCCAATCCATGATGGCTTGAATCTTTTGTTGATCCACATGAACCCCTTGTGCATTGATAACATGCCCCAAGTACAAAATTTCAATCATCCCAAACTCACATTTTGATTTTTTTGCATAGAGTGACTGTTGTTCTAGAATTTCCAGCACCTTATCCAAGTGTTGGAGATGCTCCTCCCATGTTTTGCTATATACCAAAATATCATCAAAGAAAATTGGCACAAATTTCCTCAAATGCTTACCATAAATGTGATTCATGCATGATTGGAAAGTGGTCGGGGCATTGGTTAACCCAAATGGCATGACAAGAAACTCAAAATGCTCAAAATGACATCTAAAAGCGGTCTTGTGCACATCCTCATCTCTTACCCTTATTTGGCGGTACCCGGATCTCAAATCAATCTTAGAGAAGTAAAACGCTCCATGTAACTCATCAATTAGTTCATCAATCCTTAGAATTGGGTACTTATTCTTGATTGTCCTCTTATTGAATACCTAGTAGTCCACACACATCCTTAGGGTGCCATCCTTCTTCACAAGCACCACGGAAGAAGCAAATGGGCTGGAACTTGGCCTAATCAGCCCCATTTCCATCAACTCTTTGATGGTTCTTTCAATTTCTTCCTTGTAATTTCTTGGGTGACAGTAAGGGGTAGTTATCACCAGTTTGGTACCCTGTTCCAACTCAATAACATGTTGGAATCCTCTATCTAGTGGCAGCCCATGAGATAAATCATTGAAAACTTTGGCATGCTTGTTAAGTATGGGCTGAATATCATCATGAAAATATTGTTGAATGGAAATAGAAGAATTAGATCTTACCAAGCAATGAGCAGCCCATGCAACCAGCCCTCTTTTGAAGGTCCTTTCTATGTTTTTAGCGGTCACAACTTGAGGAATCCCACCCTTCATACCGTGTAGCACAACCTCTTTGTCTTCTACCTTGAATTTCAGCTTCATACTTTGGTAGTTTTGGGTAAATTCACCCAAAGAATGTAGCCATTGAACACCCAACACCATATTGGTTTCGCCAATGCTAATGGCATAGAAATCATCCATTACCTTGTGCCCTCCCAAAGAGAACATGAACTGGGGTATTCTTCTTGTACATGGGAATGGAAAGCCATCTGCTACCATGACATTGAATCCCTTGAAGATTTCAGCCTTCAAATTCAATCTTTTCACCAAACTTTCATCAATAAAATTATGTGTGGCTCCACTATCAATCAAAATCTTGACCCCTTGCCCTTGTAGATCACCCAGAACGGATGATACTTAGGTGCACCGGACAAGGTAGCAAGAGTGCCATCCAAATTTTTCGGACCCTCCTTCGTAACACTATCTTGCTTGGCTTCATCAACACTATTTTCATCATCTTCACAATCTGAAAATACTTCAATATAATGCACTTTACCCTTACCTAAACAACGATGACCAAGAGACCATGGATCCTTGCAAGTGAAGCACAAATTCCGTTTTCTTAGCTCATTTCTTGACTCACTTCCATTGCTGGTTTTGGGCAGCTCCTTGTGAAAAATGGGCATCTGTTGGAAGGGCTTCATTGGCTGGTCCAAGTGAGGGTTTCTAGGCTGTCCCAAGGGTCCCTTGGGCTGCCCTCCACTCGAATTTACCTTGGAATGTCCGCTGATCACTGTTGTTTTTGGGGCAGCACCTTCAAGGTCCAAAGATTTCTTATTTGCCTCTTGGAGAGACAAAGTATCAAAGGCTCTAACCAAACCCTTGAGTGGTTCGGTCAAACCCTCAATGAATAGAACAAGTCTTGTCTCCGTGACATCCGTAATCATTACAGAAAGCCTCTGAAACTCAGCCACATATTCCTCTAGCGTGCCTTGTTGTCTCAATTGTGCAAGATCCCTAAAATGAACTTCCAGATCAGTTCTATCAAATTTTCCAATGAGTCTTCTACAAAACTCATCATAGCAATGAATCTCATTGTGCCCTTGTGTCACCAATCCATGAAACCACCACTCATGAGCAATCCCCTCTAGGTGAAGGGTTGCAAATTTTAAGGCATCATCCTCCATCATGGGCCTCAAAGACAAGTATGTATCAAACTTTTGAATCCATGCCCTAGCTGTCCCATTATTCGAACCATCCAAAATAGAGAAAGACATCTTACCCAACACATTTTTTACCTCTTTTAGTGGCGCATTTTGTCTTGGCTCCGGCTTAGACCTCCCTTTGCTTATACCAATGAACTCGGCAAGTGAAATTTCCTCCCGTATCTCCATCGGAAGTGCCATGTATTCCTTATAGCTTGCTGCAATGTTTTGCCCCATAGAGGGCCTTGCTCCCGCCTTTGGAAAGGTTTCTTCCCTTAAAAGGAAAGAAGGCCTAGTGGCTCATCTACGAATTGATCCAAGGGGCTGCTATAAAGTATTTGTTCCGAATGAGCTGCCCTCTCCTTTACGAACCCTACGTTCATGATATCTTTGAAGGGTTGGGGCTAGCAAGTCCATAGTATCCACCAATCTCACTTGTCCTTCAATGAGCTTGTCGATTTTAACTTCTTGTGGATCTTGGTGAGCCATACTATTTTCTTCTCTTGGCTGGTCTGATTTCTTTTTTCTCCTCTAATAGCAAAAGAAACCCTTGTTGCCTTCTTACATGAAACTCTCAAAATGGGAAGACTAAAGCTCTGATACCAGTGTAATGTCTCTTTCTAGGGCTGGACTACACAAACAAGGAATTCACACAAACCACAAATAAAGCAAACTTAAGTTTTTATATCAGCCAACTGAAATTAGGAACAGCAGTGAACAGTAGTCTGATTTTTAGGACAGCAGCTTGCTAAAAGTGAAAATTCAACCAAATATCATCATAGAAACCATCCACAACATAGATAAACACTTTAAGAATATTTTAGGGCACTTTTCACCATGAAACTCATCCAAATACTCAGTAGGAAAATTAATTATAAACAACAGAAGTGCTGCCAATAGAAATGACCAAAAATGAGGTCTCCAAACCCCAAATATGGCAAATTATAGATCTCAGCCTTATAAATTATGATAAATTTTAATATCAAATAATAATGAAGTTTCGTGCCCTAGAAGGCACCCAAAAGCTCTCTAACCCTAGACGCTCCCTAGGAGATAGACTCCAAATAATGTAAAACCCCTTGAAATCACTCCTCCTTGATGCCCTAGTCACAAACCAGCAAGATGGTTTTCAATAATGCCTTCACCATCACTAACTTGGAGAGTTTTCATTCTCCAATACGCCACAAGGATGGGTTTTGTCCTCCTTGAATGCCACGCTAATGGATGGTCGCCCCTTAGTGGAATGGAATTAGAGCAATCAACCCTAGAACTAAGTATAAAAGTGTATATGTCGAAATTGATGATGCAAATGAACCTATGTGACTCCTTTTATACCCCTTTGGTGGTGCCAAAGGTCTAAGGGGTGAATTACCCCTAGACCGACCTCTTAAGAGCTTGTTTTATCTTATAATTTCATGTTGGGAGCTCTCCAACCCAGCTGACCTACCTCAGGGAGGAAAATACAAAAGAAAAACATTAATAGCAATGAAAGAAAACGAAAATGAAACCCAAGGACTTCCCTTGTTCAATTTCTTCTTGGCCACGGGAAGAAAAATGGCAAGAAGTCTTCAATTGGAATTAATTCGAAAAAGGGGACATTATATACTGATATAGAGAAATGACAACAATGATGCCTATTTATAGGAGAACATAACTTGAAGTCACTATCTCTCTTAGCTAATGTCAATGTCGTCGGATGGAAAAGGGTTCTACTAGATGGCGGCCACAAATAGTCTAGCACAAAGGTAAGGAGAGGGATGAGAATGTAGGTAGAGAAAACAATTGGAGAATGGATGAAGGTGATCTGAAGAGGATTTGATAGTGTTATAGGCAAATGTGAAGCTGATATACTGGGGATATCAAGTGTCATGAGGAAGGTAATAAGAGGGTACTAACAAGGGTAGTGAGGAGGTATGCTAGGGAAACCTAGAGCGATGCGAAGCACAACTCTCTCACCAAATACTGCTATCCAACCCAACTCCACTCCTAGTCATGCCCCTAAAGGCGTGCACTCAAGGAGAATAATGCGCCAATAATCTGCAAAGAGAATTCGTTAGTAAGATTGAACAATAAGGTGTATACATATGCCCCAACAGAAGATCTGGTGTCAAACAGATTTCATCCTGAAATCTATGACTACCCTAACCGAAAAAATTTCGTACTTTTAAAATAATGGGTCGTTTTGTGTTTTTATTGCCTGAAAGTTCTTGTATTGCGTCAAGATATTCCCAAAGAGCCATATTAGCCTTTTCACCAAATACCCAGATGCCCAAAATTGTTATATTCTGTCGTCGGGATTTGTCTGCGGGAAATTTGTATTTAATTATTTTGAGCCACGTATGAGGCCATTTGCGCTCCGTTTTAACTCTGTTATGATCGAACATATCATTATTACCTTGTACCAGAAGGATTTTAACTAAGGAATAAGTTTTGGGCTTTATTTGTAACTTTTGGCAATTTTTCGTGTTTTTGTGTTGTCTCGTTTCGTTTTCTGTGAAATTTCTCTAGAACAATTCCTTTGCCAGGTAAGCTTGATTTTTGGCCTGGAGCAGCTGGAAAACATATACGCACGTTATGCCCGAAGGAAGTCACCATCGGAGGTCTGGATCACTGGGAAAAAGTGAAGTCATGCACAGAAAAGCCCCTGCGGGGATGGACGCATTTTTGAAAAACAAAGGATTTAAGTTGCAATGGAAAAAATAGAAGCAGCAGGCAAGTGGGATTTTATTGCCTGCCTTGCAGGGTAATTTTTCCCGTGATATAAAATTCACTTAAGCTGCAGTGGGAAAATTAGAGGCTGCAGGCAGGCGGGAATTTATTGTCTGCCTTGCAGGGTAAAAATTCCCATGATAAAATAAAAGGAAAGTGACTTAAGTGAAATCACGGGATTTTATTGCCTGCCTTGCAGGGTAAATAATCCCATTGTCAAAGTCAAATCACTTAAGTGGATCATGGGATTTCCGGGGCCGCCTTGCAGGGTAAAAAATCCCATTGTCAGAAATTCTTAAAAATAGAATTCTATTATGCAAAAAAGTGCGACCCACCTTGGGTGAATAATAATGCATTAAATAAATATTTGTTAATATTTATTCACCCAATTTTGGCACCCAGGCTTGTGGAAAAGTCAGTAAAAGCAAAGGGAGATAAATCAATTGGAAATAGAATTCCAAAATTAAATAAATTTAATTTATTTAATGCAGCCCCTTTTGAGAAGGAATTAATACTTTTTAAAGTATTAACTGATTATATTAATTCCTATTTTCAGTGGCTATGGTCAAAGCACACTGTGAAGCTTAAGTGAAGTGAAGTGTGGAGGATTAAATTGGATTAATTTAATTTATTGGATGGTTGTCCTTAAACATGCTATTTTTAAAAGAGAAGAGCATGATTTTTAATTAATTAATTGCCTTTAATTGTTAGGGCAATTATTAATTATAGAATTGTGAAGGTTATATAAGCATGGGCAGCCATATGGGTGAATTATTTGATTCACAGGTAAAGAATTGCACCCAAGAGGAAAAGTGCGCCCCCATTTGAAGAAGGATTTTGCTCAGGCAAGGTGGAAACAAGGCTAAAACCATCCAAATTTGGCGCATGCTTTGAAGGAGGTTGATCTTTGTCTGCATAATTGTTTGCACAGGTGTTACAGGAGCTCAGGTGTTGTTGAAAGGATTCATGCTCTCTTTATGTGCAAATTAAACACCATTTTTTGGGGCAGCAGGCTTGAAAAGTGCAGATTTTTACAATTAAAATTCACTATTCATGCTCCGGTGGCCATTTTTGTCTGAATAAATTGCAGGAATTCATTACAGGTGCTTTACAAAGGAAAAGGAGCTTTTATCAATGTCCAATACATTGCATATATCCTCCGAATCTGAAGAATTGTCCAGATCTGCACCAGTATTGAAGAATTCTAGTCAAATAAGAAGAAAAAGAATTGTTCAGACAAAGACAGACAAAGCTATGGCGAAGGAAGATGAAAAAGAAAGCACAACGGAGTCATGCATCACTTCTAAATTTACAGATACTGGAGACACAGATCTAGGCTCGAAACCTCTTGCTGAATTGATAGACAAATCCAGAGCAAGAAAGACTTCACTCATGCGTGCCGGAGAAACTTCACTCATGCGTGCAGATTAAAAGCAGTGGAATTATTCGAGTTGCAGCTTTTCCATCCATAGCCCAGTTGCCAAAGTTATGCAAGTGCAGATCCATGTCCAGATGCAGGTGCATGCAAATCCATATGCAGATCCAGATCTAGATCTCATAGTTGCAAAAGCTTCCGGCACAAAGGCTTCATCCTCTTGTTTCGAATACAGCCCGTGAAGAAGTCAGTGCGTTGAAAATTCCTTCCAAGATCCTGTGCATGTGCTCTCATCTTCCAGTTGAAGCCTTCATTGAATTTTCATTCACCCTGAGTGCTTTCCAGAATTTTTAATTGCTCATATGCAATTAAAAATAAGGATGATGAGTTATCTACGGCCAACCTTGCACTGATGCATGTACAACAGAAGAACTACAAAAGCTTCAAAGGATAAAAGAGAAGACAATGCAAAGGAAAAATTTCAGCTTGCTTCCAATTTCAACTGCTTCTAATTCCAGATCTTGTTTCTAGATCCAGCTGCTTCCAGATCCAGTTTGAATCAGCTGCATGCAGACATGAAAAAGGACAAAGTCAGCTTTCCTCTTCCTTCTTCTTTCCTCCGACAAAGTAATTGAGCGATCAATTCAATTATACAACTTAAGTGATTGGTTTAAAAGCCATTACTTGAAGAAGTCAACTACTTGGAGATAGGTGGCACGTGCAAAGTAGAAGGTTCTATTTTCAGTTGCAAATCATACATGTCACGCAAAGAGGAATTCCAGGAGGAAGATTGCCAGTTGTTTCTTTCCGACTTCCACATGTGTCAGTTCAACTAAAAGCTTCCAACTTGTAATTGCCCCTCTACATTCTATAAGTAGAGGAAGAACCTTCGGGTAAAGAATGAATCAGAATTTGTAAGCAGCAATCCTGTGTTCTAGACTTTGTGCTGAACCCTTGAGAGCAACTTGGAGCAAAGGAATACAAAGGAGCAGGTTTCCAGAGAACTTTGTGTCACGGTGTACTATGTTTCTTGCTTTGAATCTTAGATCTCTTGATAAACTGTGTTATTTTAGATCTAGATCTAGAGCTGCCTTTGTTTTATAATTCTGTGTGTTCATGTCTATTAAGTTTCTTCTATGTGCATGCAATTAGCTCTGCTATCTACTAATTGGGATGCACATCTTCCCCATTTCTTCTTTGTATTTCCTTTACTTCCTTATTTTATAACTTTCCTTTCTTGAACAGCTGCTTACTTGCTGTAGAACTTCTTAGTTATGGTTCATGAACTAAGTGGTTAAAGTAAAACCCCTGATAGATAATAACACGTTTTTATTGACAAATCTGACACGGGAGCCTCACCGGTTAAATGAGGGAGATTTATCTCATGACTGCCTAGGTTTTGTGCTATGCAGAAAATTTAGCCAACAGTTTTTGGCAACTCCGCTGGGGAAACAACTATCTTTGCAGATCAAGGTTTATCTATTGAAGATCAGAGTGTTTTCCACACAAATCTCAACCTGACTGAACGTCCATTCACCCGATCCGTGAAGGCGCAAGGAAGGACTGATCATTTCTTCCGACTACAGGAGCAATTCAATTTCAATCATCCTCCTCAAGTTAGAAGTTGCAGATCCAGTCTTTCACCAGGAAGAAGAGTGCAAACACATCCAGATCCGGATCATCTTCAGCATATTCCGGCAGCTGGAATTATTCATCAAGTCTATTCTCAAAGAAGACATGCTCCTTTCATGATGCAAAATCAACCACTTGCCCCTGCAGTGCCTGTTCCATGGGGTGCAACCTTTGGACCTTTGAATCTGACTCCTCCTATGCATAATCTACCTAAAGGGACGAGAAAGAATTTTCCAAAATTCTTTGGAGATGGCAAGCAAAATCTAGATGACCACTTGGCTGCGTTTTTCATATCCTGTGGAGTGCTTGTAGTTGAACATGAAGATGTATCTGTCCGGCTCTTCATAGAGACTCTGCATGACTTGGCTAGAGAATGGTTCTACCGGCTAGCTCCTGGCACCATAACCAACTGGGCTACTATACGGGATGCGTTCTTGAAAAGATTCAAGGAAGCCGAAGATTCCAGTACATTGATAACTCAACTCACTCAGTTGAAGGAGCCACATGAGCACATGCGGGATTTTATTGCAAAATTCCAAAGATTATTGTACAAAATTCCAGCTTCTGCTTCTCTGAATGACGAGAATCAAAAGGTGTTCTTCATCAATGCTTTGCTTCCTGAAGTAAGCTATCAACTGCGAAGAGCACGTCCTGGTAATTTGTTAGCAGCTCAAAACATGGCGGTTGAAATTGAAGATGACCTCATCATGGCTGGAAAGATAAAGAACAACACTTCTAGAGCTGAAAGTTCATCCTCTGCTACTACTTCCGATTCACTACTGCAAAAGTTAGCAAATGAGATGATACAGATGAAGAAACAAATGGCTCAAATGGCTCAAGGCAACAATACTGCCCCTACTCGGAATTTCAACAACCGGAACCTCATTGTTGATTCCCAAAGATTAGCAATTGAAGTTGCTCCCAGAAACAACGTGAAGATGAATGAAGAAGACCAGGAAGCTGACGTTGATCAGCTCGAGGATGATGATTTTATAGGACCTGCTAGCGACTCCAACATTAATTACCTGAACTACAAATTTGAACATGATAATGAGAAACTTAATGAAGATGATCATGGTCATACATATGCAGTACTTACAAGATCACAAACTCGCCAAGCTGAGGCATTAGTTGACGAACAAAGAAGGGGCATCCCTTTACCTTCTTCCTTAGCTCCTAGAGATAAGAATGCAAGTTCTTCATCTCAACCACAGAAAGCGGCTCAGGTATCTGAATTTATTCCTTCCCTCGACATTGTTGATCATGCCAAGAAAACTAAAGTTCAAATGTCAGAAGCCGAAAACCTGAGAGCTTTTCCTGAGCAGTTAAATATGTTAGTCAAATATGTGCAATCACCAAGACAATCCAGTACATCAAAAGGCCTTTTGCCTAAGCCCAAGGATACTCCTCCCCAAAACAACACAGCAGTTGTTAAATCCTCACCATCTTCTGAAAGAGTGGAACCATTCTATGTTTCCCTATTGCTTAATGGTTTCAAGTTAAGCAATTGCGTTTTAGATTCGGGTGCTTCTGATAATATCATGCCAGCTAAAGTTGCAGATGCTCTTGGGCTTACCTTGACGAAGACCATAAAAAGGTGCTATTCCATGAAGAGACAAGTCCCTTTAATCAGACAAATCAAAGATGCGCAAGCTATTCTGGCAGTTTTTCCTGACAAGAGATTAAAGATGACAATCTTAGTTGCAGATATTCATGTCTCTTACGGGATGTTGTTGAGTAGAAACTTCTGCAAAGAGCTAGGAGGAGAAGTAAAGATGGATTGGTCATGTGCTCATATTCCTATCAAAGGAATTAATCAGAAACTGGAGCCGGAAAAGAAGTCCAGGTACACGGTTACAAAATCTGAGGATCCTAGATCTCAAATTCTTTTTCAGGAATCTGACCGTGGGGTCTATTTCTTGGAAACGGATAAAGACATTCTAGAGCCAGAACTTCAACCAGAACCAGAGCCAGCAAAAGAAGAAGAAAAAGTTTGGACTCTGGAGTTTAAAGGCACATGTTGTTCTTTTGGATCAGGAGTTGGCGCTCTACTAATATCTCCAGATCATGAGGTATTTCCATACTCCCACAAGCTAATGTTCGAGAACACCAATCATACGGCGGAGTTTGAAGCATTGCTTCTAGGAATGGAACAAGCTAAAAAGAAAGGAGTAAAACTTCTCAAAGCCCAAGGAGATGCTGAACTTCTGGTAAAGCAGGTTCAAGGGCAAAGTCAAGTCAAAAGAGATAAGCTGGAGCATTACAGAAATAAAGTGCTTTCTGCCACATTCAATTTTGCAGCCTTCTCTATTGACTTCATTCCAACGAATCAAAATTCTAAGGCAGATTCTTTGGCAGTCACAGCTGTACTATTGAATCCAGATAGACCACCATCCATATTTAGACAAGGAAACTATAAAGTGCAGATGGTCTACCACCCCAGAGTCCCTGAACAAACATCTGCATGTCTGCATGTTGAGGGGAGTAAATCACCACCACGACAAACAGTCACAGAAAAAGCTGATCCAGGTTATGATGACAACAGTGGAATAGTCCAACCAAAAGGTAACAAAATCCCCAAGGGTTTACTTTCCTTAGTGGAGACTTTCAACAAACATGATCGGTACCTGAAGAAGAAGAAAGAATATGGTGATAGTTCTTCCTCAGAAATACAGCCAGTAAATCTGGGAACGGAGCAAGTTGCTGCAGACTTACCTGTCACGGAGAGAAGAAAGGATGAGCCACCACCAGATGAAGTTGATAAGGACTTGCTTAGAGTATTTGACAAGAAGGCCAAAGAAAGGAAGTTCAAGATTGGAGATTGGGTACTCTGGTGGGACAAGAGACATGAACCGAAGGGCATACACGACAAATTTGATCCACTCTGGAAAGGGCCCTTCGTGATCAAAAGAGCTGCAGGAATGGATACCTTCTTCCTTGCCTACCGGGATGGAATTGAGTTACCATTACCTTTCAACGGGCAGCATCTGAAGCTGTTCAGGAACTGAAAAAGCAGGGTAAAACCTGTATGTATATAAATAAAACTTTGTTTTTCCTTGTTTTGTTTTTGTTTTTGTGTTGTATTTGTTTGCCTGACCCCATGCCCAAAGGACAAGATACAAAACTAGAGATGCTGAGATCTCATCTTTTCCCTTTGTCATTCTGACAGAGAAAAAGATGTCCACAGACGGAGCCAACTGGTGTCACTCAGATTTGATCCTGAAATCTATGACTACCCTATCCAAAAAAAATTCGTACTTTTAAAATAATGGGTCGTTTTGTGTTTTTATTGCCTAAAAGTTCTTGTATTGCGTCAAGATATTCCCAAAGAGCCATATTAGCCTTTTTCGCCAAATACCCAGATGCCCAAAATTGTTATATTCTGTCGTCAGGATTTGTCTGCGGAAAATTTGTATTTAATTATTTTGAGCCCCGTATGAGGCTATTTGCACTCCGTTTTAACTCTATTATGATCGAACATATCATTATTACCTTGTACCAGAAGGATTTTAACTAGGAATAAGTTTTGGGCTTTATTTGTAACTTTTGGCAATTTTTCGTGTTTTTGTGTTGTCTCGTTTCATTTTCTGTGAAATTTCTCTAGAACAATTCCTTTGCCGGGTAAGCTTGATGTTTGGCCTGGAGCAGCTGGAAAACATATACGCACGTTATACCCGAAGGAAGTCACCATCGGAGGTCTGGATCACTGGGAAAAAGTGAAGTCGTGCACAGAAAAGCCCCTACGAGGATGGATGCATTTTTGAAAAAAAAAGGATTTAAGCTGCAATGGAAAAAATAGAAGCAGCAAGCAAGTGGGATTTTATTGCCTGCCTTGCAGGGTAATTTTTCCCGTGATATAAAATTCACTTAAACTGCAGTGGGAAAATTGGAGGCTGCAGGCAGGCGGGAATTTATCGTCTGCCTTGCAGGGTAAAAATTCCCATGATAAAATAAAAGGAAAGTGACTTAAGTGAAATCACAGGATTTTATTGCCTGCCTTACAGGGTAAATAATCCCATTGTCAAAGTCAAATCACTTAAGTGGATCATGGGATTTCCGGGGCTGCCTTGCAGGGTAAAAAATCCCATTGTTAGAAATTCTTAAAAATAGAATTCTATTATACAAAAAAGTGCGATCCACCTTGCGTGAATAATAATGCATTAAATAAATATTTGTTAATATTTATTCACCCAATTTTGGCACCCAAGCTTGTGGAAAAGTCAACAAAAACAAAGGGGAATAAATCAATTAGAAATAGAATTCCAAAATTAAATAAATTTAATTTATTTAATGCAGCCCCTTGTGAGAAGGAATTAATACTTTTTAAAGTATTAAATGATTATATTAATTCCTATTTTCAGTGGCTATGGTCAAAGCACACTGTGAAGCTTAAGTGAAGTGAAGTGTGGAGGATTAAATTGAATTAATTTAATTTATTGGATGGTTGTCCTTTAACATGCTATTTTTAAAAGAGAAGAGCATAATTTTTAATTAATTAATTGCCTTTAATTGTTAGGGCAATTATTAATTATAGAATTGTGAAGGTTATATAAGCATGGGCAGCCATATGGGTGAATTATTTGATTCACAGGTAAAGAATTGCACCCAAGACAAAAAGTGCGCCCCCATTTGAAGAAGGATTTTGCTCAGGCAAGGTGGAAACAAGGCTAA
The DNA here is from genome assembly GCA_019776745.2 of Taxus chinensis. Classification (NCBI taxonomy): domain Eukaryota; kingdom Viridiplantae; phylum Streptophyta; class Pinopsida; order Cupressales; family Taxaceae; genus Taxus; species Taxus chinensis. The sequence goes on along the minus strand of CM034149.1, from coordinate 657,299,523 downwards.
AACCATCCAAATTTGGCGCATGCTTTGAAGGAGGTTGATCTTTGTCTGCATAATTGTTTGCACAGGTGTTACAGGAGCTCAGGTGTTGTTGAAAGGATTCATGCTCTCTTTATGTGCAAATTAAACACCATTTTTTGAGGCAGCAGGTTTGAAAAGTGCAGATTTTTACAATTAAAATTCACTATTCATGCTCCAGTGGCCATTTTTGTCTGAATAAATTGCAAGAATTCATTACAAGTGCTTTACAAAGGAAAAGGAGCTTTTATCAATGTCCAATACATTGCATATATCCTCCGAATCTGAAGAATTGTCCAGATCTGCCCCAGTTTTGAAGAATTCCAGTCAAATATGAAGAAAAAGAATTGTTCAGACAAAGACAGACAAAGCTATGGCGAAGGAAGATGAAAAAGAAAGCACAACGGAGTCATGCATCACTTCTAAATTTACAGATACTCGAGACACGGATCTAGGCTCGAAACCTCTTGCTGAATTGATAGACAAATCCAGAGCAAGAAAGACTTCACTCATGCGTGCCGGAGAAACTTCACTCATGCGTGCAGATTAAAAACAGTGGAATTATTCGAGTTGCAGCTTTTCCATCCATAGCCCAGTTGCCAAAGTTTGTTATGCAGGTGCAAATCCATATGCAGATCTAGATCCAGATCTCATAGTTGCAAAAGCTTCCGGCACAAAGGCTTCATCCTCTTGTTTCAAATACAGCCCGTGAAGAAGTCAGTGCGTTGAAAATTCCTTCCAAGATCCTGTGCATGTGCTCTCATCTTCCAGTTGAAGCCTTCATTGAATTTTCATTCACCCTGAGTGCTTTCCAGAATTTTTAATTGCTCATATGCAATTAAAAATAAGGATGATGAGTTATCTACGGCCAACCTTGCACTGATGCATGTACAATAAAAGAACTACAAAAGCTTCAAAGGATAAAAGAGAAGACAATGTGAAGGAAAAATTTCAGCTTGCTTCCAATTTCAACTGCTTCTAATTCCAGCGTGTTTCTAGATCTAGCTGCTTCCAGATCCAGTTTGAATCAGCTGCATGCAGACATGAAAAAGGACAAAGTCAGTTTTCCTCTTCGTTCTTTCCTCCGACAAAGTAATTGAGCGATCAATTCAATTATACAACTTAAGTGATTGGTTTAAAAGCCATTATTTGAAGAAGTCAACTACTTGGAGATAGGTGGCACGTGCAAAGTAGAAGGTTTTATTTTCAGTTGCAAATCATACATGTCACGCAAAGAGGAATTTCAAGAGGAAGATTGTCAGTTGTTTCTTTCCGACTTCCACATGTGTCAGTTCAACTAAAAGCTTCCAACTTGTAATTGCCCCTCTACATTTTATAAGTAGAGGAAGAACCTTCGGGTAAAGAATGAATCAGAATTTGTAAGCAGCAATCCTGTGTTCTAGACTTTGTGCTGAACCCTTGAGAGCAACTTGGAGCAAAGGAATACAAAGGAGCAGGTTTTCGAAGAATTTTGTGTCACGGTGTACTGTGTTTCTTGCTTTGAATCTTAGATCTCTTGATAAACTGTGTTATTTTAGATCTAGATCTAGAGCTGTCTTTGTTTTATAATTCTGTGTGTTCATATCTATTAAGTTTCTTCTATGTGCATGCAATTAGCTCTGCTATCTACTAATTGGGATGCACATCTTCCCCATTTCTTCTCTGTATTTCCTTTACTTCCTTCTATAACTTTCCTTTCTTGAACAGCTGCTTACTTGCTGCAGAACTTCTTAGTTATGATTCATGAACTAAGTGGTTAAAGTAAAACCCCTGATAGATAATAACACGTTTTTATTGACAAATCTGACACGGGAGCCTCACCGGTTAAATGAGGGAGATTTATCTCATGACTGCCTAGGTTTTGTGCTATGCAAAAAATCTAGCCAACAAAATCATCACATGTCACTATAGTGCGATGCAAGAAAGAAAGATGGTACACGAAAATCAAATGAAGTGAATGTAAATGAAGTAATAAGTATGATAAACATATGAACTTAACCAAATAAATATACTTACCTATACTTATCGTCCCACAAATTGGGACACATAATGAGTCTTGTGTCTCAACTGTGGAGGGCGCAAAGTTGCTTAGTGAACCTAAATAATACAAGACTAAAAAAATATTAGAAGATATATTAGTAAAATAATCAAGAAAATCCAGTGTAAAGGGGACTCACAATAGGTTGATAAGACAATTTTGGATAGCCTATGGTAGGTAATAAGTGGATGCTAGGACAAGTCTGGGAAGACAGCTAAATTCAGGTTTGGATAGCTTATGGGAGATAATAAGGTGGTATATAAAATAGGACTAGGAAGTCTAGAAGAGATGTAAAGTGTGTCGAAAGTAGGTAACTAGTCTAGCAAGCCTATAAAAACAAAAAATAGGGAAAATAAGGGTATAAGGTGTGAAGACATACGATGTAGATGGTCCCACAAGCATAGAAAAATAAGCGATTTTCGAAAAAACAAATTAAAAAATTGATGTAATATACCATAAAACTTCTTGTGACTCCCAGTCATGACACTTCTTCTAGTTTGTCTCTACGAGCTACAGTTGCAAAGATATGGTGATTTTGTAGAATTTGGGTGTTAATATTCAAACTTTCAAATTTGGTTTGAAATCTATAAAAAGGAGGTCAACCAAGTTATTTGTCATTTTGCTTTTAGAGATTTTAAATTTTTTCAGCTCTGAGTTAACAGTTTTCAACAAAATCAGAGGCTATAACTAGGATGCGAGGAAGTGTTCGAGGTGGCATCATCGACGCGGACAAAGGTGTGGGCCGGTTGATCCATTGGCAGGTTTTGTTTTTAAATTGGGAATGGGAGGATAGGTTAAAAATACAAAACTAAGTCTTGGGGAAAATTTGTGAGGTAAAATTTGGCCCAAGTTGTGTCAAAACGTAGGCTATGTTTTGACAGACTTTAGGTGGGTTTGGAAGTTGTTTGCATTTTGTTGTCACTAAGGTAGTTTAATTGAATGTAATGCTAGGAGGAGTTGTATGACCTCCTGCCTAACACCATCGGCCATGTTGGGCCAAAAAAGTCGTAAGAGGACCAATGCAATTAGAAATCACCCACATGGCTAATGTCATTATGTGCAATATGGCCAATGCAGTAGGGAATGTAAGTTTTTGTACATGACCAATGTAGTTTTACATAAAAAGGGCCGATGTAGTAGAAATTTTACATGGCCAATGTAGTATAGTTTGCATGGCAGATGCAGTAGGTTAAAGTGAGAAATTTTTATATGGTCAGCGCAATTTAGTTTTGCATGGCCTATGCAGTATAAAATGATGGTATTACTTAGTTTCCTGATGTTTTGATCATTTGATCAGATTTTCTGAGTGAGGCTGATCAGGTAAATGTTTGATGTTTTGTAGGTTCAGAGACCATTTCAGTTGTAGTGGACTGCAGATGCCTCATGGCTATATGACCTACTAGGAGGATTCTCTACACAGGATCGAGCATAGCTACATGCCCTTGGTTTTGGGGGCATTATGGAGATGTGTCGGATTCCCTTTCAGATGCAGACTTGGTTCATAAGTTTAAAGGGAATTGGAAGTATCAGTCAAATACCTTCATGTGGAGAGTGCAAGGTGATGTTATTGAGACTACTTTTACTTTGGAGAATGTGCATGCTACCCTAGGGTTGCCAATGAAGAGGGTGTGGATGTTTTGTGACATGTCATTGACGGATGTTGAGCATAGGATGCTAGAACAGTAAGCGACAACCACAAATTGGTATCAAACAAAGACTCTGATAGTTAGGTTGAGTGAAGTTTATAGTGTACCTATTCCAGATATCTAGAAGGCAGTTGTTGAGTTTGTTGTGGCATGCATCTTGAGCCACAAATCTAATAAAGGGGTACCACTTCTTGTTTTGGTAGTATGTTGGGCAGCCTTGGATAGGGCATGCTTTTCAGTTGGGGTATAGGGATATGGGTATAGTTGGCCCATAACCTATACCAAATCATGATCAGGCGACAATTATGGGTGGGGCTAATTATACTATTGGTTGCATAGATATATAAGAGGTTATCGATGTATTGCTTGGATGGGACACCCAGACAAATTGTAGTGGATGCACCTCGCATACCACAAGGGGAGAGGGACCCTACAATGCACACTTGGATTGGTTTTTTGAGATTACAAAACATGAGGAAGGACCAAATTATATGGACCTCATACGTGGGCTTAGTCGATGCATGGTCATCTTGACCATCTATTGTAGCAATACGAGGGATTAAGGAGATCACTGGGCATTACCTATGGTGGACAAAGTCACATGCGGTTCACAGGATACCTAGGCAATTTGGCCTGCCACATCCAACTTCTTTTTTGTTACCTCCATATGGGCCAAGACATGCACGCAAGATGCAGGGGAAAGTGAACGAGGGTCTGAAAGACATGGTCCCATCATTCAAATCACGATGGGAACGGCAACTGTCTTAGCATGCTAGCACATAATAGAGGCGAGTAGATGTGGAGGTACCTAAAGGACAAACATCAACAATACTGGGTGGAGGAGAGTGTTTTTCTTCATGATGTCTATGTAGAGGAGGATGTGCTAGAGGGTGGACAACAAGCAATGCAAAGACCTCAATATTGGGACCAATACTCGAGATTGAGGCGGCCTGACGGAGGCTACTAGGACCCATGGAAGTCCGGATTATGGACATTTTGACCAGGGATCCAGAGAGGGCAACGAGAGAAGCGCACTGGAGGCTTCCAGCGATAGTCATCTAGAGGGAGAGATGGCAGCAGTTGGTAGCTACCAGAAAGTCGGAAGATGAGGATGATGTCATATTAGATGGCCAAGCGGATGGGGCTATCATTGAAGATTGTCCAGGGCATCCAAGTGAGAAAAGTGTTAAGTTTTTAAGTTATTTCTTTTCCTAAAGTAGAGTTATATGCTAGGAAGTAGAGGTATTTAAAATCGATTTGATAGCTAAGGTGTGTTTGAATGTGTTGGTTTTTGCAAAGAGGCATGACAAAGAGTGACATTCTCTTATAGAGAATGCACACCACAAGATTTTGGATGGTATGCTCCATTAGTGAGACACAACAATGACATCAAATCCAATGTCACCCTTAACGGATGATCATATAGGCTCATTTAGACTCAGAGGTCTGGGTGTTACAAAAACATAGAGTAGATGTTGGTCCCTCTACTTCTACAGCCATGGCTAGAGGAAATGGTGGTGATATTTTGCAGAGGCTTTTGCGGCATAGGATGCCTTCTCAGTAAAGCCAACAACTAGTCTATCCCATACTCAGGCGGTTGTGGCTAGGCAGCAGAAAATGCGACAAAAACGAGAGAGCTAAAAGTGCAGCTAGTAGCCGCACAAGGAGAGGTTCGGGGGATCTAGGGCTTCCTCCTTAGCTCACACTATACAATCAGTTGGACAAATAGGGTCCTCTCAGAGCATTTCTCGTCCTCCCCCTAGGAGTGAAGTTGATATCCAAGATGTAGATACTATGACATTATGTATATTACGATATACTTTTGAGAGACTCTATACATGGATATGATTGTATTTAGACTCAATTTGTACATGGCTTATGTTGTTAAATTGGGTGGTTGTATTGATATTGCATGTTGATCTATGTTTTCATTTTTTATACTTGAAAAAATGTGATGACACATGACTAAATATGAAAAGTAAAATGGTAAGTTGGGTAGGTTAAAAAATCATCTAATAAAGAATAGATAAGAAAATTTAGTAAATCTAAAGATGTGTTAGAATTAGTTCATAAAAATGACATCAAATAAATTTATGAGAAATCAAAGACATACAAAGATGTGGTGAAGAATAAGTACATAAAATGACATTTAATAATATCTAAAAAAGGTCAAAGAAAATAAGAGATATGGCAAGATAAGTAATAAGGTAATAAAAGACATCCAATGTAAAAAGATGTGGAATCCCACAAACAAAGAATGCGGACAAGGTACAAAGAACATCTAATGAAATCTAAGAAAGATCAAAGAAAGCAAAGGATGTGATCAAAAAAGATAATAAGCACTGAAATGAGTTAAACTAAAATCAATGCTTGTATTAGATTTTCTCTGGAGGTAGAGTGCTAGCATCTAACGTTACAGCTAGGGTAACCGGAGATGGTATGGATGCAAAAGGGATTATCCATAAAGAAGGCCTGGAGGTCTTACAATTTGAACGCACAAATATTTGGTAAGAGCCAGTACTAAGGGAGGTAACAATCTATAGTAAGAGAATAGGATGTCAAAAGGAGTAGGGATGAGGCCAACTATTGGCAATATCTGTCAAGGAGAATAAAAGGAACGATCACGGAAAGAGGAAGTAAGGCATCACATTGGTGATCCAAGATCCTAAGCATAGAATGAAACACTCTATTCAATAGTGTTGACAAAATATGTCTTGCCTGTTTTGCCAACCTTGTGCTCCCAGGGTCCCTCTCAAGGCACTTTCTCTTTTTAAAGGCTCTCACCTTATGTTCTTCCTTCCCTTGTGGGTGCAAGATATTTGCAGCATCCACAGTCTCATTTGGGGCTCCCAAAGTGATTGGCACAGTCCCACAGAGCTTCAAATAGTAGTGGCAGAATGTCTCGATTACAATGCCCACTGCATGCAATAAAAGATGAATCCGAGTATAAGAAAAGGTCTAAGTGTTTCATCCCGACTATAGACACCTGGCAAGCTCAGATCTAGTGTGCCTCAAGAGACTAACAGGGACCTGTGAACCACGAGTGCCCATAATTAGACCATGTGTCCATGCTGGGAAGCTACTAGATGCCCTTGAAATTCACTCAAACAAGGTGGAACCCTAAAGCATCTAAATGCCATAACTTTTGACACAAGGCTCCACTGTTTATGTTCTTAGGCTCATTGAAAAACTCTTAAGGAGGGATTTCGATTGAGTTCGATTTTAGATGGATCAAATAATTTTAGGGCCCACATTTCTTTGTTAAAATCTCTAAAGGTCATTTTCTTTGTATATGCATTAGGGGACTCCAACTACTCTCCTTTATTGTTTTGGGCTCTCCAAGAAATCACAGTGTCTCTATAGAAGAAGAGTCTCTTCAGATATCAATGGGCCCAATGAATTCAAATAGTCTTTGGGTGCATGAGAAACTTTCAAAAGTAATCACTATTAATGAGATCACATTCTAGGCAGTTGTTTGTCCCCCTTTTGAAGCTTGAGACCATGTTGTTGAGCTCTGTTTTGCTTTGGAAAGGAGATTTGGGTCACTTCTAATCAATATGGATAGGACTTCCTGTAGATTTGGGGAGTAACAAGCTTAGATTCTAATCAATGGTTCTTGCCCCATTTCTTAGTTTTTCCCTCTTTTTTCTCTTGTATGTAGTTGACTCTTGGCCAAAAAAGGGGTTCTTTTCTCTCAACTCCAATTGTTCTAGTAAAAAAACTAATTTGAAGCCCCTCAAGGTGTTTAGACCTCTGTGTTGGTAAATGTAATGCATCTAGTGCCTCAAGTTTACAATGTAAATATTTGTGTAACTCGGGCAATAGTAATAGTTGGTTGTGGTTGCTTTTGTTCTTCTATCTTATCTCTTGACCCCAAATCTTTTGCAAATTAATTCCTTACCTTTTGTTACATTGTGTTTTTGTGTGTGTAGATTGTATTTTCAAGTGTCTAACATATTGTGTCACATTAGCTAGGGAGAGATCCTTAAAATCTTTGGCGCGTCACAATTTCTCTTGGTTTTCCTTCTTCCCTTTTCCTTGATAGAGTTTTCAATTAGGCTCAATAGAGTAGTTAAGAAAGGATAGAGTAGTGTAGCACTAGTAGTTAGCAAAGTGAGCCAACTCCCTCTACAGGTCTACTTTAACGACAATTCCCACAATTTAGAAGTGGTCCCATTGTTGAGGTAAAATGTGGATGCAACGATCAGACATTTTACACCATCAACAGTTTTGGCACACTTGGTGGGATGGATTCTTATTATAGGATTATTGAAGAATTTTATAGATACATGGATCCCATACTAATTGAACCAATCTGACTAAGATTTTGGTGTGGATCTTGATTTTCTTGCTTTGGAGCACACATTTCAACTACCAAGTGACTCCACTCAGTTTTCAAAGGCCTCAGACCACGTATGAGAAGGATTAACACAAGAAGTGCCAAAGAAAGAGGAAATTTGGAATTCTTGTTACTTTTGCCTAGGAGAAGTAAGCCCACACAAAGACCTACCTCTCTCATTCTCAAGAATCAATCCACCCCACCACCTATCAGACCTTTCGCTACCTCTTGGGGAACCATTCATCCTATAATCCTTATGGTTGCACAAAGAAATCTTCCTTTTGTCACCTTCAACAAAGGGAACCCTCTAGCACTTACTATATGGAATGATATTCCTTTGTCTGCACTTAAATCCCTCTCTTACTTGACTAGTGAAAATATTGTCAGTCCCATTGACCACATACAACTTACTCCTAACTTGCGCCTAGTTCACATTATTGAAGATGATGTAGCAATTAGGTTGGCTTCTTCACTCAAGGGAAAAGCTTTTGATTGGTATAGGAGTTTACCTCCAAACTCTGTGGATAGTTAGGATGAGTTAGGGGATAAGTTGCGGAACCAATTTAGAGAGAAGGCACATAATTTATCACTCGTGGAGAAATTGAGCACCATTAAGAGAGACCCACTAAGACACTATATGACTTCAATTATAGATTTCAAAAGACTTGGTATAGTCTCCCACCCCAAGTATGCCCTTCTCCCCATACAACTTTCTTGCATTATCTTAAAGCCCTCAACCATGATATTGTAGTGGTGATCCATTCAATGGGGGGAGATATGTTGTCTGATGATTATGATCTCTCTATTCATGTTGAGAATAGCCTGATACAAGCTGGAAAGCTAGCTCCCAGGCATCGTATGCTTTATTCCCTATAGTTCCCTGCTACTAGCCAATGCCCAATCCAAATGACTGTTGTACCACATTCTATTGTTGCAATTCCATGACCTCAAAATATTCAGGCCACTCCTAACACATCCTCCAATTATCTAGATGAGCTCAAAGCCATGTATAGAAACATTTTCGATGATTTGGTGACCATCAAAAGGCAGCAATCACAACCAGCTCCTAGGCCATATTGGCCTTATAATCCAGCATACTAGAAAAAAAGAGCACAAAACCAAGGCAACATAGTCCTTGTTAAGCTATTACAGCAACACTACCTTGTTGTTACCAACCGCAACAAAGCCTTGGTCCCAATACAAAACAACATGGCTGAAGAAATGAAGTGGTGCTACCATTGCGGACTAGCACATGACTCAATTGTGTGAATGGAAGCATGGGCCAGGCATTGATGGTGCATTGAATTGGTTGACCCATTAAGTTGCCATCATATATGTGTGGTCGTAAATAAGTGTTGTTGACCAATGTTCACTTTTACACCAACATTGACCCAATGCTCTTAAAGGCAACGAACGGCATTAGGATGTTTGTTGTACAAACTAAACTACCAAAGGAAAATCAATTATAGAATAGTTAATAATTATCACAATGCAGCATAGAAGATAATCACAGCTTTATTTCATAGGTAGTGCCCAATACAAGTTGTTTTGTACAATAAGGACCCGATACACAGTGCCCTTACCCCAAAATGTGACATGTTATTTGAATGACAAGACTCAATGGTCGTTGGTTAGCACAACCGAACATAAAGTTGTGACACCACTACATCACGTTCACAAAAGGTTAATATAACAAGGTCAACTACAAATCAATACATTTATTCATAATGACAGCCTACACCAAATGTGTCATTTATAATTCTGCAGAAAACAGGCAGACTCAGCAGCTTCTGAATCTGCTAAATCAAACTTGGGCAAATAGGCAGATTCAGCAGCTGCCGAATTCACCCAATTTGACACCCATAAAAGCCCAACTGCCCAAAAAGGTAATGCCCCTTTTCCGGGTTGAAACTAAAAACCAAAGAACTTGCACAATCCAAATAGTAACTGAAACAAACTGAAATTAAATTCCAAACCCTAGCGGCAGGCTGCAAATATATTTATTTTATGATAGAAATCAGCCACAAACTTGTTGGAAATAATTTAGAAACCCTTCAAAATAATATTCTTCAAATTTGGAAACGATTGCAAGAGAAAAGCACCGGAAAATATATCTTTTACCAATTTAATATCAACTGGAAATTAATTAATCAACAGCAGTGAATACCCTTACAAATATGACTAGAAATGAAGGTTTCCGAGCCCCAAAATGAAGTACAATTGAAGATTCCAGCTACTAAAAATAGACAAAACACAATGATGGCTGAATTTGAAGTTGTGCCCTAGAAGACCCTAAACTCCACCTTAGATCAAGTCGCCACCTTTGGGAAGGGCTAGAAATGCCTTCAAAACTGAATACAAACTCCTTATGTGATCACCCTTTTGCAACTTGAGGGGTTTCGTCCTCAAACCAGCCCACTATTGAGAGGTTTCGTTCTCAATAGGTCTTCCAAGAAGGTTTTCGTCCTCAATGGATGAGAGAGAAAGCAAACATGCTCCCAACTCCAAGAGGATAAATTCAAAAAGCCAGCATAACATCTTCCAAGCCAAGCAACCCCTTTAAATAGCTAGAGGTGGCACCAAAAACCAATTAGAACCTTCTAAAGAAGACAGACCTTCTTAGGGACATAATGGTTCCTTTTTCTTCTATTCTTCATTTAGCATTTCTCCTTTACCCAGCCGACCTGACTATACTTAGAAAATTATTTAAAAAGAATGCAAAACTCACAAAAACAACGGAAAAACATGACATTAACTTCCCTTGCTCAATCCCTTTTAGCCCACGGGAAGTGGAATGGGCTCAAAGTCTTTGAAATGACTAGCCTGGAGAAGTGGACATTACAAGAAAAGAAGCAGAGACACTCCAATGTGTCCATTGCCCACTGTTAAGATGAAAATTCATTTGAAGTCTTTTGCATCAAAATGTGGGCATAAATATGCACAATGGGGTCTTGTATTGCCATCTAGAGCTTAGTATGGTAGTTGAGTGTAAAAAGTGTTGTGAGATGTTTGAGTAGTGCTGCAGAAAAAGCAGGAGATTCATTGTAGAGGTGTTGATGGTTGCCCCATGGTGGTCTTTTAGGTGACATGGGGAGGCACATCGCCAATTTGTGGAGCTTTCGCCCCTAGCAGGGTCCTATCTTATGCTATACTACTTGTGTGGACTGTTTATGCCCTTCCCTTTGCTTAATTCTTCATTTCTACATTTCTGTTTTCGATTCCAGCACTTTGGAAAGCCTTTAAGTTTTATGTTATGTGGTTTTCTTCTGCAAAATACTTAGTTACAACTGTGGTGGTCTTATGCAAAATACTTAGTTACAATGGCAAATAAATTGAATTGAATCGTATATGAGTTCAGATCTGTGATGGTGAATTAGAGATTGGTAAACCAGCCTAATTACAGATGAGTATGAAACCAATAAATCAGTTTACTTCTCGTACTCTTTAAAGACCAACCAATAGTACCAGATAACAGGATTAGTACATGGGTATAGCTAAATATCATTGTATTCAGTTTGGATCTCGCAGACTTGCTAGTATCACCAGTTTTCTTAACTTCCCTAAGAGACCTTTCTGCCTTGGATGTCAATAGAGGAGAGTAAGCTTCGCCTCCAAAGATAGCTTTGCCGGCCCCTCTCAAGCAACGTCATTCCCTTGGTGATATCATCAGACTCTGCAATGGGATTTCCAATGGTTGATGAATCTACACATTCTCATCCTACCGTGTACACGCATACATAGTGTCCGTTTTGTACCCTCTCTAGGGCAGGTTGTAGCTTAGGTCATATCAATATGTTCTAAATTCTTAGTTCTTAGTGCTATTGGATTTACTTTTTCAGATTTCTTGAGAAACTTGCCTTTTATTTCTGGTTTACAACTACTGCTGTTCTTTTATTGGGGATATTATTAGGAACCCCTTGTGTGATATCTTAGCTGGTTTTACTTTACAGCCTATTCACCAAACATTGCCTTTTGTGGACATTGATATGTTTTCCCTTCTTTCTCTTTCTATTTGTATTCTCACTTGAATTAGTAGAATACATAGAATCATTGTTATCATATATTTAGACTTACACTCTTGTATGGTCTAATATGCACTTGATCTTTTGGATAATGTGCACATTTGCACACATCATTATCCATATCTAATCCAATGTTTTAAAAATCGGAACTGGGCTCGGAACCGGTCGAGGGTTGGACCGGACCGGAACTGGACCGGTTCAAACTCTATGAACTGGTTTACTAAAAAACACATAAAAATTACATTTTTAAAGAAAACAATATATTTGAAAGATTAGAAACCATGATTCCAACAATTACACACAAAATATGCAAAGTCTGCTAATGCATATACTATATAACAGGTAAGAAAGGTGTTTATAGCAAAATGGTACGAACTCCAAGTAAGAAAGGTGTTATAAGCAGAAATTTTGAATAAAAATTTGAATTTTTTATACTCAGTGTTGTATGCATGCATCTTTACATGACTAGGCCGGTTTAGGATGAAACCGGACTGGTTCGACCGGTTTGGTACTAAACCGGCCAGTTCCTTACAAAACCGGCCTGTTCAGTACCAAACCGGTCGAACGGTCCCGGTTTTTTAACCAGTTCATGTCTAAATATGTTGAACCGGTCGAACCGGCCAGTTCCGGTTCCGGTTCGGCCGGTTTTTAAAACACTGATCTAATCTATAAGCTTATTATAAATGAGAATATTTTTTAGTGAAATTCCTTAAATTAGGGTTTGTTTAATTTGAGAGATTCCCTGAAAAATAGAGATACTTTCATAACCTTAAACTTTCTTTCTTATCTATATAAGAAGATAGAGGTTGTGGGTGAATAGTAATCCCATTGTATGCATACTATGAAGAGGGCCATTTGGGCCTCTTGCATACCTTGAGCTTTATTGGAAAGAGGTAGTTATTCTAACATATTGAATATCTATGTTTATCATTGCTCTCATGTTATACAAGTGTGAATGCAATTTTAGGTGTATGTCTGGAGGTTGCTTATTCCATGATTCTAGGCCATTTCAAAATTCTTATCATGGTAAGAGCTTCTCATAAGCATCACTTTGCTTGCATAGTGATTTCCGCATACCGAATCACTTCACTTCATGCTTCAGGAGCTTTTGTTTTCTTGCTGCCTCGGAGGTCCTCTTTTCGATTTGCATCTTTCGGAGCTCCATGAAGAGATTTTGACCTCACCATGGCATTTGGAACATCCAAGAAAGTCAATTTTGACTTTTAGTTTCACATAAAACGTAATCTCAATGCCCAATTTATTGAGATTTGATAATAAGCCAATTAGATCCTTTCAGCTTTGCTTTCTTCTTCTTTTGCAATTTTGAAATTTTAAATAAAAAGTATTTTTAATATTTTGGAAAATCAAAAAAAAATGCAAAATACAAAAATATACTCTGAAGGTTCAACTTTTAAATAGTCCAAACATAAACTGTTTTCTGGTTTTGGAGTTGCAGGCAACAATTTTTGCAGCTTTGGAGTCTTGGACAATTAGTTGAACATGACCCCTCACCCTTCTGCTCCATTTCTGACAATCTATAATCGACAGGCCATATCTTGGCTATACCAAGGCCTTTCTCAGCGAAAAAATTCATTGCACGTGTTTTTTTTGAGAGTTTCACATTCGTAATATATGGGTTTTGGAGATCCGGCTTACTGTTCCTCTAATTCACAGTTTTTCAAACCCAACTAGACCGTTCCTGTTTCAAACTGCAATATATTTTGTGCCATGATGAACTTTTTGGAACAATCTATTGGAACTACATATTTTTCCAAGAGCAACCACAGTCAGTGCAACTTTGTTTTATCTGAATTACAAAACATTGTGCAGTCAAATATGATGTATAAGTTATTAAGTGAAAGATGTGAAATGACGCGCATAGCCAACATGACTTATTCTCGAATTACCTAAGACGATGGTGGGTGCATGTCTTGAACATGGTACACACAAGAGTGTATAAGCCTAAATATACAAGACCAAGAGTGTATAATTCTACATGGTATCAGAGCAAAGTGCTGCCCTTGTCCTTCCAGACCTTTCTCCATCATACTGCTGTAGCGCTGCTATTGAAAAAAATTCAAGTTTCGAAGATTGAAACCATTAATGATTTTTATTCTCTCATTTGTTCATACACATAATTTCCAAGGCCCAAAATGCTATCACATTATATATATAAGTATCATGCACTCATATATAGGGTATATATATTCAATGTTCAAAACTTAAACATGATCAATGAATAGACTAAAGTTGAAAATTATAAGGAACACAGTCTTACTCTTCAATAATCAGACATGAGAAAAGTATACCTAAAAGCATAGTGTGTGTTTGGTCAAATTATGCAAAGTCCTATGACAAAGATGTTGATAAATGATAATAGATGTTGATTTGAAACTAGATTCAATAGACACTCATTTGATGCTTATATTTTGCAGCTTTCAGTTTATTTCACACTGCTGTTATGATGGACATATTCAACCCAAAGCAGAAAATAACAAAAAAAATAGTAAACTTCAAGGGCCATATTTTCCTCATATGAGCTCAGTTTTAAGTCCTGTTTTTTTTTTTCCGAATATAAACATCTTTTTATAAAGAAAAAAATGTTGTACCTATGTTTTAAGCTTGTGTATGCAGAAACATCAGTTGTGGGCTATTGCAATTTGACGTCCCTAATGTATGTCCCGAGGACGTCATTTTGACATCCCCAAAGCTGCCCCTCTTGTAATTCTCTGTAACCGGGACGTCTTGCATGTGTTTCGTGTTTATGGGGGATAATCACCCCATTTTTCCATGGATTATTGGGTACGTCGATTCAGCACGTTATTTGTCCCCGTCCCACACAGTCCTCTTTGGCTCATTCTCGGATGGCTTCTATGATGATAGGAAAGCGGGGGGGGGGGTGTGCCTTGTCCCCGCGTAATACTGGAAGAAACTAGTCTTGCTACGAGTATATTTTTCATTTTTGTAATATCCTTGAAAAAAAATACTTGTAGCAAATTTGGATATTTCTGTTAAATCCTATGGCAGCAGTATTGATGAAATTAACTTTTATAATAGCAATGATAATTTGATTTTTCTAAATAAAAACAACAAACCATAAGTGCATAAAAATAAGTTTTTTATTTAATTATTTCCAACCAGCTACAATAAAAAAATACTAGCGTCTTGAATACAATTGTTTGGAGTTGACCTAGCGGAACACTTGCACCCTGAATGACCATTGCAACCCTGTGAATGGAGTTGCATAGCTGAGAAGTGAGGGATTCCTGTCCTCAAATCCATATGCAAATGAGAGATTTCGTCCTCTATTGATGTTGCAGAAGCAAAAGCTATTTACAGACAATTTTTTTAACTAATAAATTTCCAAGATGTTTGTACAATAAACCCCAAATCTGCCTTTATAACCTACAATCCTTCTCCAAAGTGAGCGTCCCCTTCTGGGAAGACATGCATGCTCCATAAACAAATAAAAATAATATAATTACTCCCCCATGTTGGCGCCCCATCCTAAAAATAGGATTAAACAAATTTAAAAACACTTTATCCACCTCCCATCCTAAAATTAGGACTTTGGTACTCATGCAGCCCTCTCTAACTTTGCCGCCCCCTTTATTTATTTATTTATTAATTCTAACTCTGGCACCCAGTAATAGAAGTCAACCTTCTATTATTATTTTATTCTATTAATGCTTTTTGGATTAAAATATAATTTAAGTGTCCTTTTTTCAATTAAAATATAGAAATATCTTTGGAACACTTCAATTATTTTTTTTTCCTTTTTTAATTTCCCCTTACCCTATGGAAAATAATAAAAATAGACTTAGGTATTCAGAATTAATTAATTCTGAAAAGGGGACATAACACTTATGGATCACACTTTGCCATTTGGAGCACCTTTGTCGAGTCTTCAGCAGCTTCAACACCTTTCACCATCATTTTTTTAGAGATATGCACTCCAGTTCACAAATGTAGGAGGATAAAATGACTCTTATATTGTATGGGTACCTCATCAGGATTTATAGTCCAGACCTATTAAGGAGTTGATACTTTCTTGACAAACAATAGGAAGAGTAAGGGGATTGGGTATTGGATAACAAAGTAGCCTAAGCTGATTTGTATGGAAAGGCTCCAAAAACAATACCATTCCAAGCACCCATCACTGCAATATTGACCCGAATTTAGACGCACATACATCAAAATCAGGGGTTTCATGGGGTGAAAACATGATAATCCACATCAAAACTTTTCAATTGATATTTTAACATTCAAAACCATGTCAAAATTTCTGCGTCAAAACATTGAAGTTTTGACAACATTGTTTTGTTTGTTGGGTATCAATTTCGATGTGATGTCATTGGTTTCAACATACAATTGATGTCAACAGTTGGACGTGTTTGTCAATTTTGATTCGATTAAATTTAGTTTCAAAGCGGCATATATGGATTTTGGAGATTCAGCCTATTGTCCTCTTGTTCATAATTTTTCAGATGTCACCTGCACCATTCTTGTTTCAAACTGTGATATATTTTGCACCATAATGAACTTCTCCGTACAATACATATTTTTCCAAAAGCAACACAGTGGTACAGTTTTTTTCTGATTTAACATCATTTAAAGCAGATTTTCAGAAAAAGATGAGCAGGAAAGGTGCATAACGTACAGTATCCTTATTCGATGTGATAGAATAAGACAATGGTTGTGTATGCCTTGAACATGGTGCATACAAGAGTGTATAAGTATAATTATACAAGACCGGTGGATAATTCTACATGGTATTAGAGCGAAGTGCTGCCCTTCTCCATCCAAACCTTTCTCCACCATATTGTTGCAGTGCAACTCTTGTCAAGTTTTGTGCATGACCCATGTTTGATTTTTATTTTCTCATTTGTTACTAAACAGATTTTAAAGATATCTGTTGCATTAGAAAGATAATTCATGCCCTCAACGAGGGTTTTATTATTCTTTAAATGTTTGATTAGATCTGTGAGTAAACCAGGGAAAAATAAGAAGGAACACATTTTTAGGGGTATAAAACGGCTTATTCCTCCAGTCAGTGTTTTTCACATTGCTCCCTCATCTTAAAAACTCTTGTTAGGTTTTGAACAAGATTCAAAAACGCTCAAAAGGGTAATTTTAAGTTTTTTATTTCTGCTGTTATGTTGGAATTCAACATGGAATAGGAAAAAATCAATTTTTTTAGTAAACTTTCAAGGGGCATATTTTCCTCATATGAGCTCAGTTTTGAGTCTCATTGTTTTGAAACTATTTATTTTTCGAGGAACGCAGTGGTGCAGTTAATTTTCTTATTTAATATCATTTACATCAGTTTCACATCTTGCAATTTGAACCTAATTTTGGGCTATTTTGGTCCAAACTTCATTATTGTAATCTTTCTACACTTTGAATGGCTTCAGCCAATGATATAATAATGATTCCTCCATTGTAAATGGGTACCTCCGATCCAAAAAATGGATCTGAAAATATACCCAATTCTATGTATTCTCCTTATTGAGACTTGTAAAACATACCCTTAGCATGTTCATTGTTCTAGGAAAATGGCTAAGTCAGGTTGATGGTGATCCAGACACCTTCGAATGACAAAAGAGACCACTTTCTTGTTTTGTGTATTAACCGTGCAATTGCCGCAGAACTGCTGCGTTTTGGCTGCATAAAGGCTACATTCTGGCTGCATAAAGGCTGCATTCTGTTGTGCGGTTCTGTCCTAATAGCGCCAAAGTGAGGAATCCGAACAGTTGCAAATGTTTGGGCTTCTCAAATGGTTCATTTCACCTTCCTTCCATTCTTGGGTAGAACAACTATAAATATGAGTGCATTTATTCATTCTAAGTGATTTTGAGTGAATTCAAGTGTGAGCAAAGAGGAGTTGTATTTCTTTCTTGTTTTGTTCATTGAGAGTGAATTCTTCATTGTTGAGGATTGTGAGCAAGAAAATACAATTAGGAGTGTTGAATCCTTCATGAAGGCCAATTGTTGGCAGTAACTTTGTATTTTGGAGAATTACATAGTGAAAGGGAAGCAATTTGCTTACCCACTGGAGTTTTTCCCACCTTGGGTTTCTCCAGGATAAATTCTTGTGTCTCCTTAGCATTCTTTTCCTCAATTTGCAGTATAGTTATGAATGTTCATGCAAATTATATTGGTTTAAAAGGAAACTTAATCAATTTCCATTCAATTATCACTAAAACAGGATCTGTTTATTGTTAACAAGAGGCAGTTTACAGATCAGATTGGTATCAGAGCAGTTAAGATTTCAGTTTTGTGTGGTATAACTTGTGTTGACATTGTTTCAGTTTGATGCCCCTTACCCGAAAGGGAAAAGAAAGCGGTGAAGGTATCCTCATTCCTTTTGAAGAAGAGATTTCCACCAGAAAGTGGAAGCAAGGAATCTGAGACATGGCTCATAGAGAAGATGCAGAAGAGACTAGAGAAGAACGTTTCTACGAGTTGGAGGCAAATGTGGCAAGTCTGTCCAAGGATGTGGGCAGTATTTCCTTGTCTATGGGGAAATTGGAGTCCATCATGGGATTGCTCATGGAGAATCTTGGTGTTCCAAACGAGGCATTAGGATCCCATAAAGAAGATACTCGTGAGTATGAAGAAGAGCAGCCCTCGTGCCAACCCTACACCTCCTCCTTTCAAAGCAGAGGCAAAGATAGAAATTCAACCTTATGATGGAGACGTGAATGCTAAGAAGCTAGACCATTGGCTAGCTCAACTTGAGGTATATTTCAGTTTGCATCAAATCAATGAGAGTCAGAAGATTTCCTTTTACAAGGTTAAAATTGACCAATCATGCTTTAACTTGGTTTGAAAGTTATGTTCATTCTTTGGTTGTTAAGAAGCTTCCTCCTATTACTAAGTGGGATGAATTTAAAAAGCTAATCAAAAAGTAGTTCTATCATATTTGTTATGAGGAAGAGAGGTCCATGTATTGGCAATATCTCAGGAAGAAGCAAGGCCAAAATGTGCAAGAGTACACCAATGAGTTCTGGAAGAAAGTTGTCCAAATGGGGAAAAGATGTAGTAGACCAGGACATTCTAATGAAGTATATTGGTGGACTTCATAGCCACCTTGAGGAGACCAGTTCTCTTGGCCAAGCCGATGGATGTAGACGAGGCTTGTTCTCAAGCCCACTATTTAGAGATGGACAAGAAGAAGAGTTTCATCTACCTCTCAGCATGCTTCAGAACAATCAGAGTGACATCAAGCCAAAGGAAAAGGAAAAGGGGAAAGGTAAGCAGAATGCTACTTCCATTAAGGATACTAAAGTTCATTGTGGTCATTGTGATGTTCACACTCATTCCGAGGAAAATGTTGGAAGCTCCACCCAGAATTACATCCCTTCAAAATAAGAAAAATAAGAAGAAGGCCATAGCTGCCCTCCAAGGAGAGGAAGTCTTTTGCAGTGAAGAGGTGGATGAGACTATGTGTTGTACCTCCATCCGTAAAGAGGTATGTTTGGGTAATAGTAATAATGCTCAAGAGAATGAACTTACTAAGCTCTTTCATATAAAAATTCAGTTGAAGAAAACCAAAGTGGATGCTCTTTTTGATACTTGTTCTCAAGCTAATTTGGTTAGTAAAGAGTTAGTTGATAGGCTAATGTTGGAAACTTACAATCATCCAAGTCCATACTCATTGGGTTGGGTAAATAAAGGTGTAGACATCAAGGTTACCAAGCAATGTAAGATTACGTTTGGTATTGACAAAAATTTCATTGATGAAGTTATTTTGGATGTTGTTCCTCTTGATGTGTGTGGCGTAGTGTTTGGCAGTCTGTATTTGTATATCAGAGATGCCATCTTCATGAGAGGAGCCAACCAATACCGTTTGGTGAAGGATGGTAAGAGCTACGTCATTTCAGCCTTTGCAGGAGACTCGAAGATTTCTTTGGTAAGTGCCACTGAAGCCCGGAAACTTATTAATGCTAGTGGGAGATTTTCTTTACTTATCTCTAAGGGATAGACAAGCTAAGGAAGTTATTTTTCTAAGACCACTTGTAGCATAGTTACTAACAAAGAAGAAGCAAATGGAAGAAATTGGTTCAGTAGTTTAGGGAAGAGCCTATGGGGCTGCCTTGAGATAGGCCAATTGAGCATATGATACAGTTGTTACCCGATGGTCCGCTTCCAGACTCGGGATTCCATAGGAAGACCCATGCAGGATGCCTACGAAAAGAAACAACAATTGCAGTCTTTGTTTGAGAAAGCACACACTTCAGGGGTGGTTGGTCACTCTCGTGTGACAGAGACTGTTGAGCACTTACATAGGTATGATTTTTTGGCCAAACATGCAGATAGAAGTTGCTAACTTTTTCAGGGGTTTTGTTTCATGTAGTGAAGGAGGAGTTGGGGTTATGTATGCCATTATTAGTTTCTTCCCAACCATGGGTAAGTTTCTCCTTGGATTTTATGGGACAGTTTGCCTACTTCTAAAAAATGGTAGATGATATTTATGTGGTAATAGATCAGTTTTGTAAAGTGGGTATTCACATTCCTTGCAAGAAGACCAGTGATACAACGAGAGTTGTTTGTTACTAATGTGTGGGTTCATTTTGATTTTCCCAATGCTATTATGTTAGATAGGGACTCACAGTTCATTGGTGATTTTTGGTCTATATTGTAGGAAGAAGATGGATACTAAGAGGTCTACCGCATGCTCATCCATAACCAAATGAGCAAGGACAGAAGTGGTAAGACGTACCTTGGTCCAGTTTTGAAAAGGTATAGAAGAAACATCCTAGGACTTGGGATGAGCATTTGGTGCATATATCTGACAGTACCTTATAACAGTTTATGCAGATTCATACTTCTACCAGTAAAACTCCTTTTGAGACATGTTTTGGTTATTTGCCTAAGAGTGCATTTGATGTTGTTTTAAGATTACCATGCAAAGACAACGGGAAAGTGGAAACTAGAGGTCCAAAAGGCTGAGAAATTCATTGAGAAAATTCAGCAAATACACCTCCAGGTACAAGAGAGGTTGACAAAGTCATAGCCAAGTACAAAGCACGACATGATCAGCATAGGACTGAGCATTCTTTCCTTGTGTGGAGACAAGGTATGGTTGTACTTGAGCAGAGAAAGGCTACAGGGAAAAGCTAAGAAACTCAAGCCTCTTCGATATGGCCCATTTGAGATTCTGGAACAAGTGGGTAAGAATGCATTTCGCTTGGATTTGCCTCCTTATATGAGGATCTACTCAATTGTGAATGTTTAAAATTTACGTCTTTTTTAGCCCTCCATGTTGGATGAAGAAGAAGGGGGAGTGTTTCTTCCGTCTATTGAGGATCTTGCTCCAGACAATCAGTTGGAATTAGAGGAAGATGTGGTTTTGCAGCAGAAAGAGAGGACAACACAGAGAGGAGTAACAGAGACAGGTGGTTGATTGGGTTGAAAGGCCAAGTTGCCTACCAAGGCCAAGTGGTATTCCAGAGAGGATGTGGGGAAGAAATTTCCTCACCTCATCAGTCCTTGAAGCTTTTAGGGACTTAAAAGCCTCAAATTGGGGAGGTATGATCCAAAAATGGATCTGAAAATACCCAATTCTATGTATTCTCCTTATTTGAGTACTTGTACAGTGCATATTCTCAACATATTCTTTATTCATGGCAGATGGTCTAGTCAGGTTGATGGTGATCTAGACACCTTCGAATGACATTAGAGGGGCCATTATTGTTCTGTTTTGGAGATTTTTCAGTTGACGATGATGAAACTGCCCTGACGGTTACGTAACCAGCCGCAACAATTACACAACGGCAGTTGTGCAACCATAGCTAGGGGGTTACTGGCGGTTGCATACCAAGGTCTGCATTGTGTGGCGGTTCTGTCCCAGACAATGGCCAAGAATGAAGATCTCAACCAATTGCAAATGTTTGAGCTTCATCAATTGGTTTGATTTCGCCTTTCCATCCATCCATGGGCAAAGCAACTATAAATACAAGTGTTGATTCTAATCATTCTAAGCAAGTGATTTTGAGTGAAATTCAAGTGTGAGCAAAGAGGAGTTGGATTTCTTTCTTGTTTTGTTCATTGAGAGTGAGTTCTTCATTGTTGAGGATTGTAAGCAAGCAAATACAATTAGGAGTGTTGAATCCTTCTTGAAGGCCAATTATTGGCAATAACTTTGTATTTTTAGAGATTTACATAGTTAGAAAGGGAAGCAATTTGCTTACCCACTGGAGTTTTTTCCCACCTTAGGTTTCTCTAGGATAAATTCTTGTGTCTTGTTTGCATTTTCTTTTCCTCATTTTGCAGTATAGTTGTGATTATTTATGTACATTATATTGGTTAACACGGAACTTAAGTCAATTTCCATTCAGTTATCACTAAGAATAGGATCTGTTTATTGTGTTACAAGAGGCAGTTTACGGATCAACCTCATTTGGCACATTATTTTCCGGGAACCATATTGAGGTCTTTTGTCTCTTTCTCGATGGCTTTTATGAGTCGGTTGTTGCCTTTTTTGGCCTTATTCTGGTTTATCCAACACCTCTCTTTCTTTTAGCATGTCCAGTTGAATGCCTTTTTCCATTTGGAGCATCTTTGTCAAGTCTTCAACAACTTCAACACCTTTCACCATCACCCTTTTTAGAGACATGCATTTTAGTTCACCACAACAAAAGGATGAGATGATTCTCATATTGTACGAGTACCTCATCAAGGTTTATTTTCAGAGACTCGGAACCCATATTGAATAGTTGATACTTTCTTGATAAACTTTAGGAAGAGCAAGGGGATTTGAGGTATTGCATAACAAAGGAACCCAAGCCAATTTGTATGGAAAGGCTCCTAAAATAATACCATTCCAAGTACCCACTACTACAATATTTACCCAAATTTAGATGGGCATACATCAAAATCTCGTGGGGTGAAAATGTGGAAATTCACATGAATCTCTTCAGTTGAAATTTTAACACTTAGAACCATGTACAAATTTCAATGTCAAAACATTGAAATTTTGACTACATTGTTTTGTCAATTGGGTATCAATTTCGACGTAATGTCATTCATTTTGACATACAATCGATGTCAAAATTTGGATGCGCTTGTCAATTTTGATGCTTTTACATTTAGTTTGATGTATCCAATAGAACCCCGGTATAAATGTCAAAATTTCGACATTATTCCATAGCTATTGTCCTTCATATTTTCGACAAATTGTCATTGGGTATATCTCGGTGTTCGAGTACTGGAATCTGACCACTCATGCAGAGTTATTAAGATATTTTAGTGTGTAACTAGTTCTTGACATGTACTGCTTCCTTTGAAGCAATACTAGTAGCCTGAGCAGTAGCACTAGTCATCTTCTTGAGACACCCAGCATATGTTTCCACCTAATTCAGCATTATGGGGCAATATTGTGTATTGCTTCCGTGGTGTGATCCCTCATTTTTACCGCTTGGTAATTGCTTCCTACTTGTTTCTTCGAGTAGTGGATCAGCCCACTCATGTTGCTTCATGGATCCCCATATAACTGATTGATCATATTGTTCGTGGGTACATGATAAGGCCTTCATTGTCGGGACCCATTCTGCAAGTTTTTCGTCACTTTCCCTCAAGTTCATCCTATTTTGCATAGGCATTGTATCTATTACTGATACTTTTTGACAGGTTGAGTGCTTCCTTTGGAGCGATACTGGAAGCCCCAGCACCGGTCATCTTCTTGAGACATCCAGTATATGTTCCCACCTAGTTCAGCATTGCCGGAGGATATTGTGTATTGCTTCTTTATTGTGATCCCTCATTTTTACAGCTTGGTAGTTGGTTCCTACTTGCATCTTCGAGTAGTGGATCAGCCCACTCATGCAGCTTCATGGATCCTCATCTTGATCATTGATTGTATTGCACATAGGTACCTGATCAGGCTTTTGTTTTTGGGACCCATTATGAAAGTTTTTCGTCACTTTTCCTCAAGTTTACCTTATGGGGGGATGTTTGTGTATCTGATATTATACACTTTGTATAGTTATTAAGAGGTACTCGATATTTTATTGCTGGTTACTCTTTTGAATAATTCAATAATTAGGAAGATCAAGTATCTGTTTTATTCCTTGTTTTTAAGCGGATGCTTTACCCTCTTCCTTGCATTCATGTTTCCTAGTAGCTCTCTTCTAAACTTAACTAGGAGATGGCACTGTAATATTAAATAAAGGAAGTTAATAGAAAATTAATGGACACTTTTGCAGTCTGTTCTTACTGTTATGCTGCTACATTTCCACCATGAGTCTATGTGAGGTTTCTTGAGGAGCACGAGATCCTAACGGAATTCCTATTTAAGAGGATGATTTTACAATCATCTCCCCATGAATTCTCCATCCAATCAGCGTAATATCCACAAGAATGAAACAGTGCCAAGAGAATATACAAAAATGTTGGATGACCTGTCAAAAAAGCCTGCATCTGATAAAAAATTCTGTAAACAAGGGCATAAGTGCCAAGGAGAAGAAAAACCAAATAAAACACATAATCCTAAAGACTGAGACAATGCCAAGAGGATATACAAGAATGTTGGGTGATCTGTCTTGAAAAACCTGCATCTGATAATAAAATCTGTGAACACGGACATAAGTGCCAAGGAGAAGAAAAACCAATTAAAACATGTGATCCTAAAGACTGTCCAGTTAGGGTGTCAAATTCTCCCAGCATACAAAAATCGTACATAGGGCCAACCATTGTTGCTATCAATTTAAGAACTTAACTGCATATCTAATCAAGGAAGACATGGAAATTATAGGATTAGGTCTTGCTGTTTTCATAACTCTTTTGTGAATGTCCATATTTTAGCGCATATACAAGCCATCTGGAAGTGCCTTAAATGTCATTTCCATGTGAGTACAGCTAAAGCTTTGATGTAGATAAACTATCACAGAAAAAGAGTCTACGCTTTATCCTTTAAGCAGCTGCTTTCAAAGGAGTTTACTACAATGACAAGTCATGATGTAGCAAACAACTAGAATACATAAGAGATTGGTATTTTCTCCTGATGATGGTTCACAGGAAGTGACCCAAGACATCGAGCGAAAAGCTTTTGACACAGGATTCCCAAAAAACTGTTGCAAACTATAATACAACTTCTCATGACTACAAAAATTGAATGGAAGTCTAGATAGAATTATATAAGATTGTAAAAAAATGCATTTCAAACATCAAAGTGCAACATGTAATTTAGGATAGAGAAGGAAAGCCTGCTTATAGATAAAGAATGGAACAGAAAGGACCAAAGTGGAATTAAACTCAAATGAATTAACAAAAAAGTATACTTACCAGTCAGTTTCAATAGCTCCTGAATAGTTTGGATACTCATTGCCAATTCTTACTTATAAAGAAGGCTAATAGCTGTCCCAAGGCCTTCACGGTTGCACCAATAAATGAAAATGAAGCACTCACAGAACAGAACATGTATTTCTCAATGGGTATGGCACTCAGAATATCAATGAAGAGCTAAGGGCATAGGTCAGCAGCTCAGATGGAAAATTTCCCTGCCAGGTATTGCATCCTTGTCTGCTCTTAGATGGCTTTGGTATCTGATGGCAGGAATGGTCTGCGCAAGTTCAATAAACTGCCCAGTCCTTTTTATCCGGGAACTGTCTCAGTCACATGCCAACTTGGAACCTGTTTACAAGATTAGATCCAAAACTTGTAAGAATTCTTGAGAAAAGCTACAGCCAGGACTACACTATTAGAACTTGAATGCTCAGTTCATCCAATAAATTTGTGTCAGATAGCTACAGCTAAGACTGAAGGGTAAGTATTAACTAGTGAGAAAGAAACAACATGTTAACTTTCGAGAACAGCTCTCAAGCATACAAGGGACTCTTTAAACAGGGAATGCCCTAACTATCTTTGAATAGTTAAAAAATCCAATGAATGACTTATTCTGGCCAGCAGTCAGCATTACTTTTATGGCCCCATGATTAGAATGAAGATGGAAATAAATGATTCTCAATTTGATATTATTGCTCTAGAGTCTAAATGATATCACTGCAAAGGCAATGTACAAAAAAGAAAGTAAATAAATTTTTAAAGCCAAAATGCATTTTGAATGCCTCCCACATATTATTTACAGACAATTAGCATCCACTTGAAGAT
The DNA here is from genome assembly GCA_019776745.2 of Taxus chinensis. Classification (NCBI taxonomy): domain Eukaryota; kingdom Viridiplantae; phylum Streptophyta; class Pinopsida; order Cupressales; family Taxaceae; genus Taxus; species Taxus chinensis. The sequence continues at coordinate 657,273,351 of CM034149.1, read as the reverse complement.
ATCTAGTAATTAGGATTTGTCACTTGTCATAGGTTTCCTGCAGGGTAAGAGATTCCTATAATAGTCCTAGTCATTTTTGCAAAACTCACAGAATCCCAAGCCAAGTAACCAGCTGCGAGTTTTATGGCCTCGACTTGGCAACTCACCAGGAAGTTGTCTTTGTCTGTTAAAAGAGGAAAATCTTGTAAGCAATCAGAATCTTGGAAACTCAGCTGCAGTCAAATTTTCTATACGGCACTGAACTCCCTTCGGAATTCAGACTCGTTGGAAGTGTCCGATGTGAGCAGTGGGTGTCCAATAAGTCTGAGGTATCATCCAACAAGTTGACTTGAAAATTTAATGCGGCACTGCTAACTGTTTTCACACTGAAACAGGTGTATATGTGGGTGTTCACATGCTGCAAGATTTGCTTTCTAAGGAGACCCGGATGGATGGACTTTTAAAATTCATTACGTGTCACATTTTTTACTACAGTGTTATATTTGGATAATAAATGTGTAATGATTATTATCTTTTTTTTATTTCATTAAATATTAATAAGATAATTTTCAAACAGTATTTGAAAAAAAGGAACTGTGAGCATTGAGAAGTGATTTAGAATACAATCCAGGCCTAAATACACAAATTCTGCTTTTAGTTGCTGCCTTACTCAATTGCTCTGCAACAACAGTAACAACGTTCAATTTTAATGTAGCAGACTGTTTTGCTTGTGGTAATCCTATTCCCGTCCTTTGTCATATCCATTCATGTTTTTTCTTGTCTGCCATCCCTGTTATTTGCCTGCACTGCCATGTGCCAAATGTTTGTTTTGCTATCTCAATTTTTAATTTTTCCATCATGCCAAGTCTTTTTGCCAAGTCCACATCCGCGTCCGTGTCTAAAATGTGCCTGCCTAGTCTAACCCAAGCCCAAGTCTCAATACTATGGTCCTAGTTTCTAGCTTGTCATTAATTATGTAATGGACATAATGACTGTCCTAGTTTCTAGGAAATTCTATCGTAGGTAGTTACAGTTGGAATAAATTCAACTACTGGACGTTGGGAAGTAGAAATAGGAAGGCATTTTGGCCTGTGGAGAGGAGGTTGCACTCGCATCGAACAAGTCCCTCTTGATTGTTAGAAGTGGACTGGGTTACTTATGTAAATAATAGTTTAACATCAGTCAAACCACATGATCTACAAATACAACGAACTTGGTCTATAGAATATGCCATATGAGATATACATGCATCATACATTTGATATTTGTAAACCTAATATGGGTACAATGGCCTAGCAAGCATGCCAATTCACCATACAAGCCAACCTTGAGAAAGCAAAAGGGGCCGTTTTCAATTTTCTTTCCCTTACAAAGTCATATCTATTGTTTTAAAAACTATACTCTATGGGTTTTGACCTTGTATTCAACCTTAAGAGTAAACCCAAGCTTGCAAATCCACCAATACCAGGAATACTATGACAAAGCAAATATGTGTATATATATAGAGAGAGAGAGAGACATGCAGTATTTATGTGATATTTGTAAACCAGCACAGCCTGCAGCACCCAAAAAAGGAGATTTTATTGACGAGACAACTGTTTATAAAAGCATCTATCAGAATGTTTTGCATGTTGTGGAAAAATCTCCAATCTTTGAGGCCTCTTTCACCTGGTTGTTTCAAATCCTGCATAGATACTTGAAAAGCATGATACTGTTGTAGGGCCTCTGATACATTTGAGATGTTAAATAGAGGCAATTCTACGAATACCAACCATTTGATGTAAGTATGTGACCTGAATTAGTATTATAATACCCTTTTGTGTATTAAGTTATATTTTTTGTCTTCAATATCATATCAGGAGGTAAATTATACAGGACAAAACTGAAAGGATATTTTTATATTAATTATGAACCTAACTTGCTAAAACTTCAATAACTTGATATCTTATATAAACACAAATTTTAAGGCTGAAAAAAAAAGCAGACAATCTGGTAACCACAACAAAAAACTGTCGTTATAGCAAAATATGTAACAGATAAGTGTAACCGAACTCTGGTGGTTAAAACTGAAAATTTAAAGCTGGAAAAGCTACAGTCCAAATCTGTTGTTCTAACTGAAACTCATATCTGAAACATAGAAACCTGAATACTGAAATAGGAAGCTGAACTCTAAATATTTTTGTGAAAAATAGATCCAAACTATTTGGGCAGAAAAGGAAAAACCTAAACAAAACTTTATTGTCATCAAAATAGCATTTCCAGACAGTAAAAAGTAAGAGGAAACTTTATTGTGAAGTTATGGGTGTCAATCCACACCTAAGAGACGAAGAGGGCAGTAAAGATATTGCTCTTGGCCAAAGGCTACTCTATGGCTTCAAAGGAAAGGAGAGGAGAGGAAAGGTCCACGATGCCATGCGCCTTGTTCTGGGTCTGCAAGGTAGTTAATAGCATATGGCACCACCTTGTGCTCCCATTATGCAGGAAGCACCTAACTGTGCTTCAAATACGAGGTGTACATACCCTACCCCGTGCAGGATTCGAACTTGTGATCTCCTTTTCAAGAGCACAAGCTCTTCACCATTAGCCAACTCAGGTGTGTCTCGTAAAGACCTGTTTATAGTTATTTTTTTCTCTTTATTTTCCATTGCCTCTTGTATGTGGATAAAAGCCTTTATTCCATTAACTTTTTATCCGTGTTACATCAAGCCCCAGAATATGGGATGTGGAAGCACAGGAACACATCCTCGAGACATCTGGAAATTTTCAGTGAACTTTGGGAGGGAACGGATATTAAAAAATTTAAACATAAGAATTATTCATTTTTTATGACTAAACACAAATAAAATCAAGAAAGAAGAATCATCATACATTATTACATAGTTACGACCCCGAAATACATTGAATTCTATTTCTAACTTTTCAATCCCATCATTTGACATAAATTGATAATTCAAAACGGAACGAAAAAATTAAAATACAATGAGTCATCAAGACACATTTGAAATTTGATATTTATGAAACTGAAAACTGAAAGTTGAAATAGTAAATTGAATTGACTACTCTGAAGACTGATATCAGATATCATGTATGTCTGATAAAGTCATAACTCATAAAAGATAATTCAAATACCTGACATAGAATTAGTAGTAGATTCTTCTAAAAAACTGAATACTAAACAGCAAAAAGGTAAAAGTCCTGCAAATAACAAAAAAAAGCCTGGAGCAAGCCTGTTCATGGAAAAGTATGTGCTACTGCCAGTCCTCTATCCTCAGCATCCATGTGTTTGAAGGTTGACTCAAGGCTCAACATTATACAGGGGAATTCTATCATCACTCTCAAATCCACTGGTTGATCGCACACGTTCAGGGGCACCCCAACTAATCCCGATTAAAGATATACACCACTCTCCTAATCAACTGTGCAACATCCTCAAGATTAATATCCCAATGTGTGGCAGGTCCCTACAAATACTTTGTAATCCTGCTATGCTTAAGACACAAAACACTATGAACTTCAACCCATTTCTATGCTGTCCTGAAGTTTAGTTTGTTTCTCTTGATACAGTTGGTGAAGATATAAGGAGACCAATTCCTCTCGCAGCAAAGAAACTAGCAGTCTAAGAGAGAAACCAAATAGCCAGGTGTCTACGTATTGGGTTTTGTTGCCATGCATCTTATTCCTCTCAATTGAGTTCCTTTGTGCAAAACCTGCTCTATATTTCCTTGTGGTGGATTTGTTGAAAGGGCCATAATCCGCAAATTGAAGAAACTTCTCTTGAAGCTTCATGACCTCCTCCTTAGTATACATCTTGTCAAGCATCACAAAAATCGCTATTGATCATATCACCACCAATGGCAGCCACTGTCTTAGTCCTATCCAAATACCAGTTTTATTTCAATGCATAAGTTGTCATATGCAAGGGTGTTTTCATATGATCCTACCTATGTTGAATGATATATCTAATCCTCTCATCATAGAGTTGTACTGTGGAATCTCTCTTATGAATTAGCCCTCGCTTGGTCCAACAAGCTTTAAATGTATCGTATGTTTCTCTAAGAGTGAGAGCCCAAGTTTCTACACAGCGGATTACCTAGGCTATGGGAAAAATAAATGAAACAACATATCTACACTCTTCCCACCAATCATCATTCAACAATTGGGTCTCCACCTTGTCAGACTTGGAGCACTCACTACTCATAACTTGCATGCTCTGCAAAGATTGTTGCACCTTAAGCATCCTCTTCAATAAGAAGTAGCTAACAAACCTAGTATTTTTGGGCTGGAAGAATCCTTTATTTACGTGTCACCTATGAGTTGCCGAGGATGTATGGTGGTTGCAAATAAACACATACATATACACAATTGATTGCTGTTTAGTTAAATCTATCAAAAAAGTATTGAATCAATGCTTAAATTTTTTCAAAATTATGTTATATTTGTAATACTAAATATACATAATATGTTTAAATCCTGTGATTCATTTATTACTATTGTTTTTGAATTTTAAATTTTGTTAGGCTTTTATCTTTTTTTCTTACCAAGTTGAGCTTCCCTTATAGCATGAAATATGAACCCCTCAATTTTGGTAATAAGTTTCCTTGAAATGGGCACACGAATGGAGTCCTCTTTTAAGGGGACATTTCCTAGAGGATAGGGAGTGAAGTCCCCTTGAAATCCCTTTTTTAGGAAGATCTTAAAAATTCTCTAGGAGTTTCCCAAGTCCTTGCGAAGGAGTCACCCCCAAAAAATGAGTATCCTAAGTTCTCTTATTCCATAAACCTTTGAATGCATCTTAAGATCTAATTCCTAATCTAGCCCTTTCCAAAAAAAATTAGGATTTCCCGTGTCATTTTAGTTCATTTGTGGCACTCTCTCAGCAGGAAACAATAAATAATCATCAGATATCCCAGCTTCCATGAAAATGGGAAGAATAGTTGCGACATGGTTATAAATTAGAATCAAATATTTAAATCTTATGCTAAGATTTAGCATATCCTCTTAAGACGAACCCAACTACAATGTCTCTACCAACGGAAAGATCATTCAAAGTGATTTCATTTGCATACGCTATAACCCTTGTAGACGATTGAAGTGAGTCTACTATATTTGTTGAGTATCGTTATCAAATCTATGAATGCTAACCTTTCCTTTCACCCAAGGGGTTTACTGGATAGATTGAATGGCTAAAGAAGCAACTGCAGGGATGGATAGGCAGAGCTCAAGCTAAAGTTCTACCTCTCTGTGTGGGAGAAACTCATTATCAATTATCTTATGTGGCTGATTGTATGAACAATAATCAGTATCTTGACAAGGATGTCGATTTGATCATTTTTAGTATAAAGGATAGAATGGGTGCTCTAACAAACCCTAATAATGATGATATTTGGGAATCCATTGTAAAGCTAAATCCCCTAAGGCAAATGGATTTCCAAACAAGAAACTGGTGTGTATAATAAAAGAAGAATGTTTTTGGAAAATCAAAGAAATTGGACCCATTCCATGTTCTAATTTGAAAAAATAAAATAAAAACAACATCCTAGAGAATCTAGAGGCCAACATGGGATCCTAATAATAATTTTGATGAAGTGAAATAGTCATAAGAAACAAGATGAGGTCAGTCCCCATTATTAAAGATAAGAATATTCCTTTGAGCTAGTTGTGAATAGTTAGTATGAAAGAAGTAGTGTATCTAAGTGGCAAACAACAAATGGCTATGAACGAAGTCGTTCATGGTGGTTGTGGATCAACATCCAAGATGCACCGATCTCAATCTGCCAAATTAGAGCTTGATAGATTCAACTCAAGATTATAGGGAAAACATTCCTAGTAATCATGAACACTTTCCTTACATTATTTAGACGCGTATACGAACCGAAAACATTCCCCACGCACACCTCTTGCTCGTACCCAAAATGCGGGAAACATGGTAAAGATGTCTACCCCAAAATGGGAATGTCTAAGATTTGTTTCCCTGGTGAACCCTAAAGGGTGGGAATGCCCTATGATCCCTCGACCCAACATGGGAGAGACACCTAGACTTCATCCCGTCTTAAGGGTAAACCACTAATAAAGAGAATTTTTAGCTCAATGAGAAGACCCCACATAAGAAATCTGATCTAACCCTAACTCTAGCAACCAAAAAATTAATGCATGCCCATTTTATTGTTTTCATCATTCATTGTTGGTTTTGAGAGTAGCAGAGACACAATTAACAACAGCAGAACAGCCCAATAAAAACAGCAGTCATTGTTTTTGTCATTGTCATTTTGGCATTTTGGAGCTGGGTGGAAGCAGCAGTCTCCTTTTGCAGATTGAGTAAACGGAAGAAATCTTAGATGTGAGTAAAGTGTTTTTTCATTCTAATTTTAAAATTTTCTTTCTTGCAAAAGCATATGTCATTTACAGCAGCAATGCTTTTGAGTTTTTCTTCATGTTTTTAAAGCTCAAAAATTTCAAAACTCCACCCCAACCAAAAAAAACTAAAAATGAATCCATAAACAGCAATGGCGTTGAAGCTCAAAGAAGGGGCAGCCAGATACTATAGATATAGAGTGACAACAGCAGGAAAAAGAGCGGCGTGAAGCGAATTCCCATCCCTGCTTTTGACTGAGTTTGCAAGGAGCCTTAATAACTCAAAAAATCCCCCGGTTCAATATGTCTCCTAATGTGACAACAAAAAGCCCAAATCCTGTTCCCAAAGTCAATGGCAATGTAACATCTATTCCCACCATTGAAAAGGGGAGTTATGGCAAAGTTGGACAGCACCTTTTGGACATTTCGGGCCATCAAGCAAGCACAAGCAATTGAGTATTCCTCCACCAAAAAATCTGAGTTGCTTAGAATGTAAATGATCAAAAAACTAAGGCACACTTTCTATCCAAAATGTGTCTTCCCAGCTTAACTGAGATGAAGAGATGGGGACCGGTGTTGAGAATGGTGAAGTTACTAACAGCCAACCTGTACAAGTGGGTTTCTAAAACGAAGGCTGGCAGACACACCTGACAAGAAATGGGTACCATGAAACAGCAGAAAGATGCAGATGAATCAATTGCTATATTCTGGTTTACCGATGCCATCCCCTTAAATATTACACATCCTCTTTATTACAAGGAGATGTATAAAAACCTTTGTAGAAACAAGGCCTTCTAATTTACCTACTGGTGAAACCAAGATGAGGACAGACTTGCTGGACAATCAAGTATCAAAGATAATATATAAATGAAGCAAATGATTGATGGATAGGTGGATAAATATCGCCCCTCAGCCATTCATCAACATGATTGTTACATTTTTAGCAGACCCCTTCTTCGTTGAGACAATTGATTGGTCTGGAAAGCTAAAAGTTACAACTTTCCAATATGAGATCCTTTCTGATGCTATAGAGGAGATCGAGGCCTCTAATATAGTGCAAGTAGTGACGCTGCACAAGTTTGCCAATCAGGAAGGTTAGTAATCTAGAACAGCTATAAGCATATCTTTGGATCCCACATTGGGTGCATATACTAAACAATGCATAACATTTTTGAGACATGTAGATGTTAATAAACAACCACCATACCTCGGTTATTTTCAAGTTCTAAATGAGAAAGAAGTTCCTAGAGCAAACAAAAACAAGAGTTGTCAAATACTATCTTCTATAGGAGAGAAAACTATAGGTGTAGTAGCATTGCAAACTATGTATGTCAGCAATGAATGGGGCAGGTGGTGAATGGGGAATATGAGTAGGGTACATAATATTAAAGCGTGTAGAGTAAAAGAATTTACACATATGAGAGAATATAGCAGATAAAGATACCACAATAATTATTGCATTCACATGAAATGAATAAATACAATAAAAAACGGGTATGTTCTAGTATGACCCATACCAAAACTATCACAACTACCTATATGATCAACTCATATATTAAGAACTGGATATTCTTAATTTTAATTTTAACCCCCCCACCTAACCACCCATTTTGTCTAAATTGTTTATTACAAAGAGTCCATCTCTAAATTCTCAAATTTAACTACGAATAAATCCTTGGCAAATCCATTTGCAAGTTGGTCATATTGCAGCAATATTAGAGCTCTATCTCATCATTTGGACATTCTCTCTTATAAAGTGGCAATGGACCATCATCACAAGACTCGGACTTGGAATAAAACTCGGCAAGCTGATTTTTGACTTGGATCCGGACTTGGTGAAAAAACTCAGCCAAAATTTGGCAGAACTCAATAAAGTTAAAAAATCATCAAAAATAGCTAATTTTAGGAAAAAAATATTAAAATGCATTCCATATCAAATCAACCTCAGATATACCCAAAAGGGCCAAAACTAATCAATAGTATCTAACATACACATTTATACAAATAGAAGTCAAAAATGTGATATTGAATGTTGAACGGTTGAACTTGAAACTTGAAAGCTGATATGAAAAAAGAGTTGCTTCTATATATATAAATTTGATTCCTTGCACATAAAAATTGGATTTAAAAATCCATGACAACGACATCAACCAAAAAATCTAATATAAAGAATAAATCTAAGGTTGATAGGAGCCAGCATCGCTCGTACCAACACGAGATGCACCACTTTGGACCTTGCAATGCTTTGTGTGCATCAACCACAGCCAATTTACCACAATAAAAATAGCAACAACAGCATCCTACACATCATATTTATCTCTATATGTACGAGCTTGCTCTTCCTCCTCCCCGAGCACTAAAGCTTCACCTTGCAATCAACCTAATTGACACGTGTATGATCCTCTTTGTAAACATGGGGTCATCATCCTCGATGATCCACTTTGATTCTGGATCATACTCCTCCAACTCGGTGAGAGATAATTCTTTTGCAGCCCCTATAATCTTTTTGTGGAGGAGGCGTCAGTTGTAAAGCACAAATCCAAGGTCATTTAACCTTTTGCATTGACGACCTATTGCGCTTTTTAGAGTGTATGTGCTCAAAAATACTCCAATTGCACTCACAACCTGTTGTGCTGCATGGTTGGCTCAGCATTCAAATAGAAATCCTCTGAAGATCTGGCAGCTTAGCAACAAACTTTCCCTGCCATGCATTTGTAACAATAAATATTAAAACATTTTTAGCTTCAATCTTCAAGTTCATTTCAAAAAATACCAAAAAATCAATATTAAATAACAAAAAAGGAAAAAATTAAACTCAAAGTTTTCCTAGCCTAGACATTGTCCTAGCCACCTTGCAAATATCTTGAGAAAAGAGATCTCCTAGTGCTTATTTGTAGATCTCAACCTCAAACAGAATGTTCACCCTCAACTACAGATTTGGCTCATCAACCTTCCACTTTACAACATCAACCCCATCATTGGCCCTCGAGTAGGAAGACTCGTTCCATTTCTCATTAACAAACATTTGCTTCAACGAAGCTCTTGATTGTAGCAAAGACTAAAAGGTGATGAACGAGGTCACAAAAAACGTTACACTAGGTCAGACCAGCCACTTGTTCTCTCACTAAAGAGAGTACCTAAGCATGATTGTAGATGTACTTGCAAATATCATGACCATGCTCCACAACCAACTTGAACCAATCCATTTTACCAATATCTTCCAGCATCAAATTAATGCAATTGTCATGCTAGGAGTCCAAAAGATCGAGGGGACGCCTTTGCATTAGCAGTCTACCTGCAGAAACATAATTTGTTACATTGTTGGTGACTACTTGCACCACATTTTCTTCACCCCCATCTACCACAACTTCAAAAATGCCACAAATAATCAGCATTTTTATGCTCACCAAGGCATCAATTGACTTCAAGAAAACAGTCCCACCTGAAGAAGAATCTAAGAAGTTTAACAATGTTCTATTTTTTCTAATATTGCAACACTTCTTCCTCCAAATAGCCCGTTGCTCATCAATGATTGTTTGTCCATTTGTCACCTTCTCTAACGTTGGCCTAGTTTCATTCGGGGTGTAAGCTTTTGCATTCAAATCAGCACTCTGCATGTGCTGGCATATCCAGTCAAGCTTACGCTTGAAAGTCTCACCCAAAGCACAGTCAAGCTGCCTTAAAGGACCTCGTTTTAGAGAGAATTGTGAGGATTAAATGTCAGCTGTAACCTTGATTATGTAAACACTTAAACATAATCCACACATATTGTACAGTAACACATCAAAGAACACAAGAAACCACCATTATATTCATATTTTATGCGAGATTACAGACATTGTATGAATAAGGTGCACTAAACCCTTAGTACAACCATCAATTACACTCAAAATCTCACAAACCTGCACCCATAACTACTAACTACCAGAAATCCAACTCCAAAAAACTTTACAGTACCAAAAAGCTCTCTCCACTAAACTCTATACTCTCTCAATTCTCCCTTGGATTACAGTGCAACCTCTCATTTATAGTTTGCAGTTCGTGAATATATTCTTGTGAATATGCTTTCCCAGGTGGCGTACAGCTGGAAAGCACTACTTGAAAATCTGCAATCCCAGATCATCCGCATATATGTGACTCTTGCGCTGCCACATGCTCCATCGGTGTGTTTTCACGGGTCTAACCAATTTGCGCCCATGTCTCACTCACGTTTTGTGGTCACTTAGTTATTTGTGTTTGTTTGCTCCAAAACCCCAGGTCAACATCTCCCCACACTAAGTTACTTATTTGTCCTCGAACAGAGTTTTGCACACCTGTCTCCACAAAACTCGAGAATGTCCTTGAACAAGGTTTTGCACTACTCTCTGCAAAAAATCTCTAGAAAAATCTTGATGGAGTTGTATTCCATCTTAATTCATCTTCATTATTACAAAAAAGAAGGTTCCTATCTTGCAACAACTCTTCGCAAAAACACTTTGCAAAAACACTCCACAAAAACTTCCATTCGAGGAGGTTATTCCCTCAGCAAAAATTTTGTCCATATCAAAGGAAAATATCACTCCTACGTCCAGCATCTTGCCAATCTCCTGCTTAACCTTTGCCTACAAATTCAGGTTTATTTGGCAAGGCTTCTTCTTCACAAGTTTTGCACCATTGCGCAACTTAATGTGCATTTTCCCCAGGCTTGGATGAACTCCATTTCCTGGTAACTCTTGCGGAACAAGTCACAATACTCCCTAACAAGCTCTGCAAGTTTGGTGAATTCTTCATCACCCCAGTAGTCACACAAGCTTTGCATGCACGGGTCCTCTTCCATTTCTTCCACCTGATGGACACTTTTGCACTGTGGGGACAAGCCTCCCCACACTAAATCTTCAGCTCGATATTCTAGAAAAATTTGGTCTGCCGAATAATCCTCATCATCACAAATCTTGAGAACCTGTCTTCCCACGTGACATCTCTGTGAAAAATTGCGTCCATTAACAACGTCGATGACGCAGCCACACTTTGTTCCTTCGTCTCAAAAGTAAATATTTTCACAAATTCCTCCTTTACATCCCATTCAAGAGTCTCCCGCTTCGCCTTGCTCCGCAAATACCAAGCTTTCATCCATGTCATTAACATGTCATACAAGGCATGGGCCCAAAGCAAAAGGGGTAGGAAGCACTCGCTCAAAGTCCATACCCTCTCGCATTCACGAAGATGTTTCTACAAACTCGTGTCTCCCACAATAAATCGGCAACTGAGTCATCACAGGACTTACTAAAGCAACTCTCGCAAGAACTATAGACGTCGCAACCCTAGCACTCACTCCACTAAAGTTAATTCCACTGAAACTCATCTTCTTTCTTTACTTCGCAACAACAATCTCAACAAAGCAACCTTAACTTCGCAAAAGTAACATAGAAAGGTTTCAAGTTGAGGTACGTGTTCCCTCTAATCTTACAGTCTTCCACTCCGGCAGCTCCCAAGTTCCCATCCTTTCTCCCGCTATCTAAAGAGTTATTTGCACAAATATTCCTTCCAAAGGAGTGTTTTCCACCATAATGTGGGTTTGACTTGCACCAACCCCTTCCCCTATGTTTCATCGGATTCCATAGGACCAATCCCCTCCCCTTTAGGAGTCCCTAATGGCAACCTCAACAATCTTGTTCTCTCTAAATGTGCACAGAAATTCTCTCTCGACATGGAGATCCATCACTTCCCCCACGATCCACAAAGATCCAGCACCACCTTCAACCCTTCCATCACTTCACCCTTACGCATAACAAATAGCCTATCATCTCTAGGGTTTCAACACAAAAACCCTCAAATTCTCCACTAAAACTCACAATCCGACCTAATCCTCTCAGCCAAATGATAGCTAGCATGCAAAAATCCCCTACAACCAATACAAGAGGTCCTGGCAATGGAACCAAAATGTTGGCCTAGTTTCATCGAGGCTTTAAGCTTTTGCATTCAAATCAGTGCCATGTCTATGTTGGCTTACCCAGTCAAGCTCGCGCTTGAAATTCTCACCCACAACATAGTAGAGTTGCTTAAAGGACCTCATTTCAAAGAGAATTGTAAGGGTTGTATGTCAGTCATAACCTTAATCTTGTAAATGCTTTAATACAATCCGCACATACTCTATAATAACACATCAAAGAACACAATAAACCATCATTATATTCATATGTGATGCAAAATTACATACATTATACGCAAAATGCACACCAAACCCTTAGTACAACCATGAATTACGCTCAAAAACTCACAAACCTGCACTCGTAACCACTAAGTACTAGAAATCCAACTCCATAGAACTCTACAATGTCAAAAAGCTCTCTATTGAACTTTGTATTCTACCGATACTCCCTTGGATTACAATGTGATCTATTATTTATAGTTTGCGGCTTACCAGTATATTCCTGCCAATATGATTTCCCAGATGGGGTAAAACTTGCAAGCACTACTTGAATATCTACGATTCCAAATCATCCGTGACTCCTGCATGGCCATGTGCTCCACCAATGTGTTTTTGCAAGTCTATCCAATTTGTGCCTGTGTCCCACTCGCGTCCTATGGTCACCTAGTCATTTGTGTTTGTTTGCTCTAAAAACCCCGGTCAACATCTTACAAAAGTGGGGCCATTAAATCATCAACAGAAAAAGCTTTGGACCCTCAACCAGTGATGGTGATGGCATCTACTAATGCTTGCTAATAAGACAACCTAAACATCAAAAAAAACAGGTTTTAGAATTTAAAAATTAAAACTGCAGATTGAAATTTAAAAAATATATAGAATAATAAAAATTAAAAATTCATGCAATATCATAATATAAAATAAAAATATGACCAAAAACAGAATTTTACCCGGCCACATGAAAGGTAATGTCGCAAAAGTACCAAGAGTCACCAATCACACTCACCACTCGGTGTTTGTCCTTGTTCCAACCCGCACTTTCGAGCGATGGTTGGGAACCAGGAGAACTATGTGACAAAAACCAACTTCCCGAATGATGACATATAGCCTTAGTGATACTAGAACTCAATCCAAGCATTAAAGTAGTAGAGGAAGCCATCAGTTGGTTTTGGCTCACCCTTTGCTCTTTTTCATGAAAGTTCTCCAGCTAAGTCGTCACCTCCCTTAAAACCTCGAGTTCTAAAGGTGAGAACAATGCCGCATAATGTCCAAGTATGCGAACAAGGTGGTATATAAGGCAATTCATGCCACCTCCTAGAAATTCAACACCACAATACTCGCAAAAAACCTGCCCTTTCTTCGTACCTGCATCGCCGTGCTTCCAAGCAAGGTCTATCATTTGTGGTTATGAGATATTGAAACTGAAAAATCTACATTGTAAAGGGAAAAGAAAAATTAATAGGGTTAACTTAAAAATCTCAAATATATAATAGGTAAGAGTTAAGAGGAAAAAAACAGCTATAGGGAATAAAATGCATGAAGAATGCAAACAAAATAGGAAAAAGAAACCTAGGGTTTTTAACTTTCTTACTATTTTAATTTCAAATTTTAAATCTTTGAAATTTAAATAGAAAGAATGGGTGTGTGGTCTATCAGCAAGCAGTGAGGTGATCGGGCTTGTATTAACATAGAAACCTGGGTTCAAATCCAACGTGGGCAACGGATGTAAATGAATCTTGTATATATATGAAGCATCTGATCAAAATTAAAAATTAAAAAATAGAAAGAATAAGGATGGATCAATGAAGGGAGAAGAAGTTAAAAGATTTTTAACAATGAGAGAGAAAGAGAAAAGGGCTAGAGTTTTGGTCTATTTACCTCTTGTAGATGCTTGAAAATCAGTTAAAAAGACACCCAATCCCTTCTACCATCTCCACCTATGCACACAATCACCTTATATCCAACCCATACGAACAATCAGCTCCTTCGAAGAAAAAAAAGTAAAATTAGAATGAAGATATGTGAATGAAAATTGGGATGGGTAAGTGAATATAAGGTGTAAATGAATGTTTGAGTGTGTTAGAGTGGCTTTTAGGCTTAGTTTTGTGGGTTTTTTTTTTTTTTTTTTTTTTAACTTTAATGTGTTTCTTTTATTTTTTTTAAATGGGAGACCCAAGAGAGTCTAGGCAAGGGCATTTGAACTCAATGAGTCCGCAAACCTTAATTACAGAATCACTAAGGCTTCCACAAATTCAGATCAATGAGTCATCACCTGGACTCTAACGATTCTCATAACTCTGTAATGAACCTCTATGCATTTGGACCTCTCATGCATGCCTAGCTTCTTTACCATCTTCATGCACAAAAATTTGCTACACAAGTTTTTCCAAACACTCATTTCTTAATCTTTCTGATACTACGGTTGTCACAAAAGAAAGTCATCATTCAATCCAACAGTATATCTATATCACCCAACATTTTGCAAATCCTGATTGCTTAGCACTCCACGTGTTGCTTTGTACTCTACCAATGGAAGCTTTTTTGCAAGGAACATAACATGCATTTTTTGTTTCACTTTTCTTGGGTCCAAAAACCTGTCCACTATGAGAAATGGCTGTTGTGAATGGATTGTGTTATTTTCTGGTTGTGCCAAAACATATCAGACCAACCCTGAAAGACTCAGTAGTTGCACAGGAATTTAAGGCAGAGGCATCATCCAAGGTGAGGAAGTTCTCATAGGACTTCATGGATGACTTGACATGTGTATCGTGGAAGCATTCCTTTGCTTAGCGTAATCATGGGGAGGACCCTTTGGCTGCTGGGGCTGTAAGAAAAGAGAGTTCAACTTGAAGCACTTGATCCAAGGCCCAGTTGGCTCTCAAGGGACTCCAATTTATTAGTAAGACTATGGTGAATAGTAATGACAGGCAAGAGCTGTTGAACTCTATCAAAACCACAATTTCATCTACTGGTCAAACAAGGTTGGCTCTCACTCTCTAACTTAGCTAGATCTATTACTAGCACTTGAAATATGCTAATTAATTATGTTGGCTTTATTCCTGTACATTTAACTTAACTAGAGCCACAAAAAAGGTTCCAATTACTGACTTTAATAGTGCCAAAAAGGTTTGCACTTTAAACATCTATTATTAGTGCCAAATAGATTTGAACATCCATTACTAGCGCCGAAAAGATTTAAACATCTATTTCTAGTGCTTAAAATATAATAATTTAAAACTTAAATTCACTCAATAATTTGTGTTATTAGACATACTTTTGCACTTTAACAGAATGTAGTGCTCACAAATCTTTTGATTTCATGTGCCCATATTATGTTTCATGTGTATAACTGTCAAAAATCAGTACATGGGGTATACATGTATGTGTATGGAAAATTGTTTCTAATTTGTTTTTCATGCCAAACCTCAACCGATCCCTATTTTCCATCACGTTTCTTGTTTCTCATTTCTGTCAACTAAGAGTAGAAGAGATAGCAAATCGCCTACTTTTTAGTCACCCAAGAAACTATTGAACCTAGTCTACATCTATGTGTCCAAATAACTAGAAAATGGTGTTCTTCTTGTGCCTAGTCGAAAGTTCAGAAAACCCAAATATAATTCAACGGCCACCTTCTAGTGCAATTTAGGGTTTATCATGAACTTGGAGAAAAAGTCCATAACATACCTTGGATCTAGTCTGGTGTTTTTTGATAAAAGAGGCTCTCAATCAATTGCTTGTAGAGGGTTTCATTTACCTTCTTTGACTCAAAAAATCTACAAAGCTCCAACCGTGTTTCCATGGGTTCCACCACTAGTTTGCACTCATTCATCCTAAATTTCTCAAGTCACTCATAATATTTCATTTGAGAATCAAAAACACAATTCTTTATCTAACATACCTCCAAGCCAAGGTAATCTGCAACAATATGAGATGTCATCTTGAACCCTCTAAAATCAACTTTTCTCTACTCCCAGTGATCACAAGATCATCAACATACACAATCAAGATATCGATCTCTCCATTCTACTTCTAGAATTACATGTTGTCATTCGAAAGAAACCCATATGAGGTTAGGTGTCCATCAATCTTCATGTATCGCACACAAGTTGCTTGTTGCAGCCCATACAAGGAATTGATCAACTTGCATGCATAATGCTCTCTACCTCAAACCCCAAATCCTTCTGGCTGGTGCATGTACACTTGCTCCTAAATATCTCAATTCAAGATGGTGACCTTCATTAAGTATAGTGGTTTTTTTTCTATTGGTGCAAAGATCTCCTCATATTCGATTCCTTCATTTTTTGCATAAACTTTTGCAACCAATCAAGCTTTGTATTTATCAATAGTGCCTTATCCTTCATTTGAAATACACATTTGCAGCCAACGGGTTTCTTTCCTACTCACAAAAGGGCAAACTCCCAGAATGATTCCTTGTGAGAGAATCACACTCTGCTCCCATCACATGAATCATGAATCCACTCCTTCGTATGCAATGTTTTGTCAACAAAATTGGGCTTTGAAGATTAAACCACAATACTTATTAGCACCTAGTTTTCTACCTCTTCAACAACACTTCTAGTCCTAATTTTGTGGGATGAGATATTTGGTGATTTTTCATCCTTCAATTCCATTTGTAGTGGCTTCAAGTGGGCAATCCATCTTCTTCAAGTCAACTGATGCATCCCACCAAGTGAAAAATGTAAACATTTTTTTGTCATATGTTGGATGAGGTGGTGATGGAAGTCAGTGTGGAGAATGTCGTCCAAGTTGTGATAGACAACGCAGCAACATATGTAGTAGCGGGGAGACTTTCTGAGAAGAGGCACCCTACACTTTTTTGGACCCCTTGCATGGCCCATTGCGTTGATCTCTTACTTGAGGACATAGAAAATATGACATGGGTGAAGAAAGTGGTTGAAGAGGCAATAAATACCACAAAGTTCATTTACAATCACCCTCGGATGATAAGCTTGCTGAGAGAGATGCCAACGGACAAGAGCTTGTGTGAGCAGGAATCACACGATTCGCCACAAACCTTCATCACATTACGGAGCATTACAGCCTCACTAACATCTTTTACGCAAATGTTTGTGAGCACACAATGTTTGGAGTCTTCCTATGCTAGGAATCCCTACGGGGAAAGGGTTGTAAAGACCATTTTTGATGATGTGTTTGCTAAGTGCACAAAAGAAACCCTTATTGTAACCTTAACTATGTTTCTAGTTATCATTTATTTATTATAATTTTTTTGGTTTAAAAGCTTCAATTTCTTGTCATTTTGATTTTAAAATTGTGTATAATTTTGTTTTAGGTGTCAAAGCCTTTGGTTAGAGTTATACAATTGATGAATAAGGAGAAAACGCCAATGGTTTATTGGTATAAAGCCATGGACAGAGCCAAAGAGGCCATAACAAATTATTATGGAAAAAATCAAAGAAAATATAAACCCATTTGGCACTTGATTGATCAGAGATGGATCAAGCAGTTCCATCAACATATACATGCAGCAGCCTACTAATTGAACCCAAAGTTTTTATGTTCTGATTCATATAAGGGCGATGAGGAGGTTATGGATGGCATTGATACATGCATAGAGAGGATGATCCATGATGAAGAAACTAGAGATGCAATTGTTGAGGAGCTGCAGAATTACAAGAATGACGAGGGGAGACTCTTTCTTCGGCTCTATGCATGAAAAGAAGAAACACCTCTCCACTAGGTAAAAAAAATGAATCATTTGTTTTTAGTCTCGTTACTCATGAATACTATAATTCTTTCATTTATTCAACCCTATTTGACTTACAAAACTATAAACATAATATTTGAAAATCTGTGCTAGGAAGACTATGGTGCAAAAACACCAAATCTTCAAAGGCTAGCCATCTGCATAGTTCTTCTAGGTGTGAACATAATTGAAGCATGTTTGAAGTTGATCACACATAAGTCACAAGGTTCGGCGAATTTTTCGCCCAAAGTTCGAAATTCGCCCAACTTCTAATACCCATACAAAAATCACCAATATTCTTGGAGTTCACCAAAAAAAACGCAGGTAAAAGGGCTTCTTTGAATTTGTCGCTATGCTTGTTTGCTCACCTATAGTTCCTAAGCAGGCTACAGATCTGTATATTGAGAGATTAAAAACGCAAGATTAGGGCATGCAAAAAAATAGATATCATCGTGGTTCAATTTTAGGGCTTGATCATTTCTCAGTTGGTGTCGCTCGAGGGATGTTGCTTGCAGCCACGACACCTTCCATATTGCGAGTTGCCATCACTGCAACCATGGCTCATGTTTGATCTGACAAGACTTGCCCTGCATTGCCCTTCGTGCCCTCCCTTTCCTACCTTCCCGTCGATGGTTGGAAGTTTACTTTTATTTTGTATGTCAAATTTTTTAATTTATGTTTTATCGTGAGGTTTTATTTTACCTTTTATGTTTAAATTTTAACTTTAAAAATCTTTAATTTTTAATTTTAATTAACTCAATCTTATTACTATTTTTTATGTTTTAACTTTCAATTTTATTTTTATGTTTTTTATTTATTTGTTTATTTTATTTTTAATGTGTAAAATGGTTTTCTTTTTATTTATTTTTATAAAAGGATATATTTATTTTTCTTGTTAATATTTTTTATTTCGAAGCATATATTTTATTGCGAACGTAATGGTGAATTTTTTTTTGAACTTTATCCATGGGACAAACTTGACTCGAATTTCACCCTTGTCAAACTCGAACTCGAACTCGAACCTTGTGATTAAATTCACACAAAGAAGGACAACAAGTTGCCGATACGATGCCTCAATGACCTTATTTTTGTGGGATACAATTTTTTTCTTTATGTGAGACAAGTGCAAGGGGCAGATCATCATGAGGTAATTGACTTGGATGATATTGATCCATATGCCAACTAGATTGTTGATTTTGAGGAGCCCATGTTTACTAAGGAGGACATCACATACTTGGAGGGGGAAGCAGAGGAAGTGATAGGATCAAAGGCAGAAGAGCCATCAAAAGCCAGAGGGGTTGATGAGGATGCAGATATCTTTGTGGATGACATTGTTAATGAGGGGGAATCTTTACCTTCCACTTCTAGGAGGCAACAAACTTATACTAGGCACTGGGGGGGATTGTATATTTCATATTAGTATATTTTGGTGCATTGATGTCTATGTACCTATAATTTGACTATATGAGCATTGTAGTCTGAATTATGTACTCTTATTTTTATCAAAAATTATACTTATGTCAAAAATGGTACATTCCTTTATCATGTCAATTAACAGTGTTTTACATGTTATTTAAGTTTATATCATGAATTTATGTGTTTTTATAAGCAGCAATAAAGTTGTAAGCAATGTTGAGAAACTTCCGAGTCTCGGTGCCGACTAATGTTCAAGTACAAGTTTTTGAACTATAGCCCCAAAAGCCCCTAGACTAAACACTTCATTCTTTCATCCCCTCACTGAGGTTGGTGGCATTGTGTCCTTTGAATATTGTTGAGTGGCATCGGACAGTGAGGCGGCGTTCATCACTACATAGCACTACTCCTAACGTACCCTATCACACTAGCTCTCGGCGATGGAGATCCGTTCTTGTTCAGCATCATGGATCTGCTCTTCAACATCATGAGTATGTTTGTTTGCAATCACCCCTTGGGGTGTGGAGGCAAGCACGCATTATGTGTTTCTTTGCTACCACGGGAGCTTCTTCAAACTTGGATATTAGGAGGGGTTCTAGGGAGAGTGTCTTGCTTCCTCCTGAGGTTATCCAACCTTGCCCCCTCGGTTGTACACTCCCTGAGGAGCATTATTAGATCCTACATTGGCCCTTTCATTGTGTTGTACGAAGACACAAATGATTCCTCTATCTCAGACACGGTTAGAGATGTTTGATGAGAAAACCATCCAATCATTTTAATTTTCATCTTTGGAGGTTGTTACTCCCCCCATATAGCTATTTGTATTGTTACCTTAGCCACATGGATTGGGAGATTTACTACAGTGGGTTTATCCCTCATTTACTTCAGTGCTTTGTTCTTTCTTAATTTAGTTAGTCATTGTTCCTAGGGGGCTATTATCCTAGCACTTTCTATTATCGGGTGTATTCTTGAGTCCCATTGACCTACTTTTTGTCATTTGTGGACATAAATATTATTTCTTTCTTTCTTTCTTTTGCTCCAATTGCACAACTTAGATTGGAACCTAACAAGCCTATTGGTGACTATAGGTTTAAGTATAAGGCTATGCTTTCCCAAATGTCAGTGAATTACAAGAAATTTTCACTCTGATTTTTTTTCAACCTATCAGAGACCCAATTATATTTCAAACATGCTCATCCTTTCACAATCTTTGTCATACAGTTAAGCATCATGAGATCAAGCTCCTTACTACAAATAAGCTAAAATACAGGAGCAATGCCCCCACGTCCAACACCCTTCAAAGCTAGTCTAATGATGCTAAGAATGAGGCTAAAACAAATCCATCACAACCAGCTAATAGTTTTATCCTTTCCACCCCTCCATGGAGACAATTTGTGAGTTTATCTCGAGCTTCACATATGGTGCGTCAACAAATACTTGAATGCAACCTAAATTTTTTACTTCCACCAATGGAGATTGATTCAGTTGGACAACAATCAAAGAACGTTGATGTCAATATATATTGTGATTATCATAGATGTTCACGACATTTAATCAATAGATGTTTTGGCTTGAGACATAAGATTCATGACTTTATTGATAGCAACATCATTCTACTAGATGATGGCAACATATCAACAAATGAATAGATTGCACAACCTAATCAAGGTCTGAAGATGTTTACTGACCCTCTTCTGAATCATAATGAAACCAATACAAATACTGAATTTCATATAACTTAATCATGTGCAACCTGTCAAGCTAGGTATATTGGAATGACAAGAGAACAATAATCAGGTGCAAACCACAATTGTATTTACATTGGTCCGAATGAAGAAATATTACAAACATATATCTCTAAAGGATGGCTTTTCATTTCATCTTCTAAGAAGACTTTTCACATTACTCCAAGAACTATTCATCTACCACTATAAGACAAAAGCTCTCATACATAGTACACCTAGGATTAATTAATATTATGTACAATAATATTGCATCCCCCTTAATCCATAGGGGTTGTTGTGAGACCAAACATGCCTCTGAACTTTTCAAAAAAAAGTCTTCCAAGCGCTTTTGTCAAGATGTCTATTGGTTGCTTCACACTAGGGCAATGCAGTAATTTTACACTACCATCTTTCACATAATGCCGAATCAAGTGGAATTTTGTGTTAATATGCTTGGTTCAGTCATGAAAGACTAGATTCTTCACCATGTGAATTGTGGATGTGTTGACAACCATGAGTGGTGTTGATGAAACCTGTTGTTCCTACAAATTTGAAAGAATCCTTCCAAGCCACATAATTTCTCTAGTTGCCTTTGAAGCTGTCATGTACTCAAATTCCGCTGAAGAAATTGTCAGCACTGATTGTTTATTTCACTTCCAACTGATCACTGTTGTTCCCAAATTCATCAGGAAAACTGGAAGTGAGTTTCCCATCTTTAAAATCACCAACATAGTTAGAATCTGAATATCCAATCAGTTTGAAGAGTCTCTGCCCTAGAGTATTTGAGCCCAAAATTAAGTGTTCCTTTAGATATCTAAGAACTCTTTTTGTCACTGCCCAGTGACTTTTCTTTGGGTTGTTGCATGAATCTAGAAAGAACACCACCAGCAAAAGAAATATCCATGTTTAGTTGTGGTCACATAGATCAGACTTCCAATGAGTTGTCTGTATATAGTGGCATCTACCAAATATGTGGTATCTTTTAGATGTCAATTTCAGATTTTGTTCCATGGGTATACTAGAAAGCTTACAATTTGTCGTTCCAAACTTGCTTAGAATTTCGTCAATATATTTTTGTTGAGTGACGAAGATATACTTTGATTTTTGAATTACTTCAATACCCAAATAGTAATGAAGATAACCCAAATTTGTCATTTCAAAACCTTTCAAACTCTGCTTTGATTTTTGCAATGAATTTCTCATTATTTCTTGTGATGAGCAGATCATCCACATACATCACTAAGAAATACAACTATTTTGTCGATTGTTTTGACAAAAAGAGTTGCATCTTCAAACTCAGGTTGTTTGAAATTCATGTTCAGAAGGTGCTCAGTGAATTTTTTGTACATGCTCTTGGGGCTTGTTTCAAACCATACAACAACTTTCCTAGTTTGCACACCTTGTGCTCTTGGCCATCCACTGCAAAACCTTCTAGGCTGAGTCATGTACACTATTTTCTTTGAGATCACCATTTCAGAAATATAGTTTTCATGTTCGTTTGATGAACTTTCCATTCATTTTGTGCAACCAAAGCCAACAAAAGTTTGAATGGTAGTCCATTTCATTGTAGGTGCAAAGGTTTCATTGCAGTCTATCCCTTCCTTTTGGACATATCCCTTTGTGACAAACCTTGCTTCATGTTTGTCAGGTAAGCCATCAGCCCTGTAATTGTTGCGAAAGAACCACTTGCAACCAATTGGTTTACAGCCGATTGGAGGATCAACCAATTTCCAAGTTCCATTTTCACCAATGCATCGTACTCATCTTTCATTGCTTTTCTCCAGGATTCATGATTTTCAGCTTGTTTGAAATAGGTTGGTTCTGAATCAAATGCAACATTGAATTCTTCTTCTGGAGAGTCATTCAAGGTGAGTTTTTCGATCTTAATTTAAACTTCTTCTAGGAACTCGACGAATTTTCGTGCAGCTGCATGTGCACTCTGAGTGCCATTTTTCCCAACTTCATCAGGACGGACATATTCCAATGTTTGTGTTGCCTATTTAGACATCTTTTTCTGGTTTCAGTACCTCATTTTTTTTAATCTAAAGCTCCTTGACTTTTTGACCTTTGTTCTTATGGCGCTTTTTCATTTTCTAGTAAGTTTCATTTTCTCTTTCAGGAGGAGTTTCATTTTCTATTATAGGAGACAAGTCAAAATCAAATGATTCCCAAGTACATGTCCCACCCTCACTGTTTGGAATTTCCAAGTTACTCTCCTTGATGACATCAAACTTTGCATATTTGTCAAGTCAACACAATTGCCTATAAATGTGAGCTTTGTCCTTTGCAGTTTCACAAAAGACAACATCTCTTGTGACAAGAAACTTCTCGTTTTTCTCATCGTATAGCTTCTATGCCTTGGAGGATTTGGAGTATCCCAAGAGGATGCATTTATGACTCTTGTGGTCCAACTTATTCCTTTTCTCCTTAGGAATCAATGCATAACAAGTGGATCCAAAAACCAAAGATGTTGCACTGAAGGAAGATGACCACACCATATTTCATATGGAGTCTTCAGTTGAAGGGTTGTTGATGGTGATCTATTGCCAGAGATACACTGCTATTTGAGCGGCTTCGGCCCAGAAGTGCAGATTCACCCCTTTGAAATACAACATTGCATGGACCATGTTCATCACGGTTCTAGTTCATCCTCTCAACTACTCTATTTTGTTATTTTGTTTAGGAGTGTGAGGAGCTGTGAGATGGTGTTTAATCCCATTTTGCTTCAGATAGGATCCTCAAACTACTCCATTTTGAAGTATGAAGCTTTTAAAGCATTTTCACCATTGTCAGTCCTTAGTGTCCCAAATGCAAGATTGAGCTTCATTTTCCACCACTGTTCGAAACTTTTGAAACGTTTCAAAGGCCTCTGATTTTTGTTTGAGAAAATATATCCAAGTCATTTTGTTGTAGTGGTCAATGAACAACATGAAGTACTTGTGACCACCAACAAAGAGAATTGGAGGAGAACACAAGTCTGAGTGAACCAACTGCAATTTTCTATTAGGCTTTCCATTTTGACTTTTGAAAAGGTCCTCTTGCGTGTTTACCCAAAATGCAGACTTTGCACTTTTCAATTTTGTGGGCAGGGTAGGCTAATCCTGTACAACGCCATTCTTTTGCATTATGCGAATGTTGTCATAGTTGGTATGCCCAAATCTTGCATGCCACAACATACTTGCAGACATTTATTTTCAACGAGATGAGAAAAATTCCTTGAAATTAATGGCTCACCCCTGAGTTTTATCAATTTGCGTTCCTCAAATCCAGTCAATACGACTACATTGTCACTTTTCCTTTTGATAGTGACTTCCCCATTGTCTAACAAAATGGAGTGCCCTTGTTGACGAACAAGCACCAAGGACAACAAGTTTCGTTTCAACGAGGAAGGTATATGACATTTTGAAGAATGAAATATGGAAGCCCCGAACACTTGAATCGAATTGTACCCTTTCCTTCTGGTTGCAAACTTGATCTATCTGCCAGATATAATTAGACCACAACTTTCCTCATGAAACTCTCCTCGAAGAATTATTTTTGAAAAATCATATGTTGAATGGCACCAATATGTAGGAGCCAAGCATCGAACCATGTTGTAGTCACTGAGACATTGTTTGCTTCATCTGAGCTAGAAAGCACATATTCACTTGTGAATTGGGCCAAATTTGGTTCTTTGGTCTTCTTCTTTTCTTTATTTTCTTCTTTTTGTTTGCGGTAGGCTTCAGTCTTTCTCCCATGAAGTCTTGCGATTCATGAGCCTCCATGGCTCCCTTTTCTTCCCACAACAGTTTGCAAGATAAATTTTGTCTATCATTTTACTTTTCATTGTTTCCAATGGTCTTTACTATTTTTGCCTCCTCGTCCCTTATTCTTCCTTTTGCCCTTATCATTTCCATCATTTTGAGAAGACGAATTGCCTTGTAGGAGGAAGAAACCTTGGAAGAATTATCCCTTTTGATGGGCATAGCAAATGCTTTCTTCCATGGAGTCAGTTTTTCTTCCAAAAAAAATTTCCCTTTCAGCCATCTTTTCAACCAATTGGTCAAAGGTGAGAGTCTTCAGCTGATTGCTTGCTTGTAAAGACTCCAAATAGGTTTGAGTATGTTGGAAGGAGGGCTTTTATGAATGTTGTCATGTATATGCCAATTTTTACACCAGTGGCATCAACATCATGCTTGATAGCACAGATTTCTGAGGCTAGAACTCATCACATCACCATTTTTTAATTCAAGATTGAACAACTTCAGTTGCAACTACATGAAGTCCAACTCCGAGTGCAAATCCTTACAAGTTTTCTAAGTGCTTCCCATGGAGTATTGCACCCTTGAATATGACAGAAAAGTCCTCCATTAATTGAGGCCCTTATCAAGGCCAATGCTTTCAAATTCACGTGTGCTTCCAGGCTTGAATTTCTTTTGGTTTTGTTGGTTGTACTTTCCCGTCGCAAATGTTGAACCACTGATCATTGAAGATGAGAGTGTTCTCCACTTGTCCGACACCATTCTAGCCAAGCTTCTTTTCCAATTCTCGTTGTGCCAACAATTGATTTTATTGAGTTCATTTTGTAACAAAGGGAGGTGGATTGGTTCCTTATCACTCCAAAAGGTTCCTTTTTCTATATACCACTTGACCAATATACCAAACCTCTCGATATGCTCGCCCTTCCTATATACTCGTCGATACGCGGAAGAAGTTTGTGCTTTCGATATACCTGTCAGTATGTGAAAAAGACGTTAAAGCACATTAGAGCAAAATGGTACATGGTACCTAGGTAGTAAGTGAAAAGGATTCACTCTCTCAATGACACCCTCTTAGCAAGAAAACCTCGTACATGCACGTAACTTCCCTATATACTTGGTATTCCTTACTTTTAGGATTTATGTCTAGTGATAGACGTGCATGAGTAACGAAGGGAATGGAAAAATAGTATTTTTCCTTATTTCTCCTCGGCGATTTATAGGGACAATGCCACAAACGCCATTTTTGTAGCTATATTAGGCTACAGATGTAGTAGTTTGGTCGCAACGACATTACTCATAAACACAAACTAGAGGCATCATTAATACCAAACACTACTATTGTTCTGAATTTGCACAATTTGTTTTGTATTTCAAAATTTACTTAATTTTGAAAAAGAAACATGCATTGAATGGTTTGGACAAAAGAATGACTTGTTTTTAATTTTGACATAAGTCAATAAAATATTCCTCCCAAAAAAACTTATATCTCTTATTTTCCTCTATTTTTTTAAATAAAAATTACTCCCCTTTTTTCAAAAAAAGCCAAATGTGAAAATGAGTTTCCAATTTATGAAAATGACTTGAGGCTTCTAACTTACAGAAATGACTTACAGCTGTATTTCCAATTTGAATATTCTCACTCAAGTTGTTGTACAATGATGGAGGAGGATAATTTCAGGGGGGATTACCAAACTGCTTTGTTGTACAGAACGTGTGGACGAAGTTGAGCACCATGAAGGTAGAGCAAGCAAATACCATAAAATCCTTGACAATGATGACGTGAGCCTATATTCAGACAAGCTTTCATCAATTTACATATGATACAGATCGTTATGGTAGATAACAAATCAAGCGAAAATATATGCACTATGACCTTACTTACTAGACTTGGGTACACTCACACTAATTTGATTAATACAACTATAGTGAAAGGTTTTGGTGGACATTGTCAGAACCCTCTTGGGAGCATTGTATTACCACTCATGATAGGACGTAAGGCAGTTGCTACATGGTTCTTAGGCTTTTCCGGCAATGGGGCATGTGACATGTTACTATGACATCCTTGGATACACAAGATGAAAGCTGTCCCGTCTACTTTACATCGATGCTTGAAATGTGTGCACATTAACAAAGTAGTCACTATTCAAAGTATTCCTTATGAGTTCCCTATCTAACCTGAGACATTACATCATAGTAACCATATCCACTCGAATCTACACAAAATCTGTTCGAATCCAGATTTTTCAAGCAGCCCGGATAAATTTGTTTTGGGTCGGCCCATTTCTATTATTTAAATATAAATATATTAACAGTTTATATTACATTATTAATATATTTGTCAATTTTTGCATATTTATAAATAATGTTCATATATAGTATGTATATATTCTGCATTGAAATTTTTTCCAACTTTTGCAAGAGTTTGGATTATTTTGCCCTCCTGAACGGATTTGGATTTCTAGATTTGGTAACTATGCATTACATACTATGCTGCCACAACAACCAATTATATAACAGGTGATCATATCTAAATAGTGGATGATTTAGTTTATTATATGGCTCGCGATTACTTTTTGGATTCTGATAGTGATACATCTACTCATTCATGTCTACGATTGTGACATTTGCATCAATTGATCCTAGACCCTTGCATGATCATCCCATTGATGGGATCATAGGTTAGCATTCCTAGCCTATCCCTATGTTAGCTCAAATATGCAAATTATTACTCGCTTTTAGCTTGACACCCCCTCTTGAGTTCATTGATTTATTCTTCTATTTTGACTTTACATTTATATGTTCTATATCTTGGTCATTCTTCTAGCCTATAGGTTTACATTGATTGCTATGTTTCACTGGCCCTTGCCCTATTGGTTGCTTATCCCATTCCAAACATCTACACTAGCTACCTCATGATGACATGCACATACATATGTTCCAAGGTTTCTCGACTTTAGTGCACACTGAATTCTAAGGGAAATCATAGACTATTTGGAAGCCTTTCGCAGCCTATGCCTCTTGGCCATTTTGCTTGATTGATTATTTCTTATTTGCTAAAATATTCAAAAATAGAAAAGCAAAACCCATGCACAGCTTTCTTTATTGGTACATGTTTACATAAAATGTTGCTTATCATATTACAATGTGATTTACATATCAATTTTTTATGCACAACTTCCCGTGATATCTTGAGTCAAGATGCAGGGCATATAGGTTACATATGATCATGATTCACGGAAGCTTTGGAGATTTACTTGCCCACACCCTAGCGACCTTTCTATATTAGGACATGCCTACTCTGAGGTCATCTTATGCAAGTTACAAATTCTATCCTTTTATGCTAGTCCCTTGATCATATTGAGTTTTATCATTGTTTAAGAACATGTCTGCCACTTGCTTATATCACCTATAGTGCTTATTTATATGGATGTCGTACTTTTGTATATGTGATGATGACATTGTTTGCTTATATGTGCTCGTATTGCTTGCTCTATGCTTATATTGCTTATGCGGGTTACATTGATTGTTTTGTGCTTTTACTTACGCTTGTGTGTGTGTCATATCACATGTTGTCATATAAGAGGATCCTCTTGTCAATTGTCATGTTAGTTTTTGTGTCATGTTTGCTTTTGTGTTTCTTGATCATAATGCTTGTTTACATGCTTGCACTATGTTCATATACCATGTTTCTACTTGCGTGTGATTGCTTACACGACACACTATTTTATGTTTGGTATCATGATTCATATCACACATATTACTATTGTTTGTTACTAATAGCACTTACATTGCCATGATACATATGATGCATCTATAGTGGCATCCACTATTGCATGCTTCATTGTTATATCTTGCTTACACTGATCTATATCTCTAGCTGATTTCTCATGACATGACATCTTATATGATACTAATAGTCACTTATGGTCAATGCCTCGGTTTACAAGTTACATATTTGCTTACATAATCACATATTTTTTATGTTGACATATCCCACCATATGTCGTGTACATGTTTTACATGGTTATCTTGGCTTAAGCTTTATATACACTTTACACATAGTGCCTGTAACTGAAATTCTTTCTTTTGAAATAAGTGATATGTGGACACACATTTCATCACCTCAAAAGGGGGGCATACAGTTGGCTTATTTCAGATGATTCAAACAAATTTCAATCATAGAGTGTACACTCCTACATTGTTTCAGAGGGTTCAGAGACATTTTACTATGGTTCAAAGAGACTTTACATGGACTATTTCAATATTCAGGGACACTTATACATGGCTTCAGAGAGATCACATCCAGTATAGACAATTTGGACATGTATCATTTCACATATTGGAACGATATTCTCACATGGTTTTAGAGTAGCTCATATGTCTACGATTGGAGTACCCATTATTTGCCTCATGGATCAAGTTTTCACATTTTCCCAGAACCCTTGGACAGTATTTTCATATTAGGGTTCAAGACTTTGTTTGTAATAGAGTACCACATTCTGTTGCAACTCCTGGTAGCTAAGAGGTTCCCAAACCCCTCGCAGTGTCATATTAGAGATCACATTCATGTCGCTTATTTGGATCAAGATGTGGACAGCACAGAGTCCATTACAGTTAAGAGGTTGACCTTGACACCCATGGCATTGTACCTTCATGAGTTCAGCAGTCATTAACATGATTTGGCCAAAGAGTTGACCTCCATAAGGGTCATATTCCAGATTCAGCAATCTACATAACATTTGGGTTGCATTGCTCACCCCATGACATCTACCTATGTGGTTCAGCAATATTCAATGGTTGCCCTCTATCCATTTGGGGAACTTTCAATTCAGCAGTTACAGTATTTTGGGGCATGTATACCCATGACATCTACCTTCATGGCTTGGCCGTTTTCAATGATTGCACTACCTCCATAAGGGCACATCCAATTTCAGCAATTACACCATCTAAGGCATGTACACCTCATGACACTCTCCGGCAAGTTCAACAATGACAACTTGATTCACATACCACAAGGTGTATATGTTCCTTTTCTTTCTTAAATTTTCAAATTATCAAATGATTTCAAGTTTTTCACATTGATTTATCGTTATCAGGACATTGATCTATATATTTTTTTACTTGCAGATATACATATGGGACAGCGAGACACTCCAACTACAACCTCTAACACCATTAGCGGTTACCACAGGTAAGCATTTTCTTTTATCCTTTTAACCCAGTATTTTGTATTGCATTTCAAACACTAGATTAAAGTGGGGCCTATGAAGTAACCCAATTTTGACTCGACACACTTGGAAACATGAGTTTTGGCATGCTTTAGGACATTTGGACTAGTGGCCCATATTCAGCCCTTTTGACATGCACCTCCCCCTTCCAATTACCTCCACATCACCCTTAGTCACCTCTAGCCAAATTTATACACTTGGTATTGCTTCCAAGTTGCTCAAACTCATCCTTACCGATCCTTGAGTTTTGACCTCCATGACAGGAACAGTACCCCTGGACAGGAACAATACCGATCCTTTCCTCCCCTGCTATTTCTATCCTTCACATGGGGAAACGGTCACTTTTTAAAATTTGGGCACTTGGGTCAATCTAGGCTTGATTTTTGGGTCAGGTTGCACAGAAAATTAACGAAGAGTCTCATATATATACAAATGACTCCTAAGCTCATTATCACTATTCATGAACTTAGCGATCATTACACCAAAGGATTATACATTCTAAATCTCCCAAGAGCAATCCGAGAGCATAATTCTAAATCCGAAGCACCCACCCCAAAACTAAAGTCACATGTTTGCCAAGTGTCTTGTGCCAAATGAAGGATCTAAGAGCATTCATGTAGATGCATTTGATTATTCTAGGATCAAGAGTGGAGCACTGCACACTCAGGAGGACTACATCAGCCTTGTTTCCCCCTAGGTTTTTGGATACATAGTGCAGCACTTGCATGCAAAGGTGTGTGTTGAGGACGGTATGGGCTTAGTCTAGGGATACTAATTATTATGTGCAAGTGAGACTGTTAGGGTTTGACAAATGAGAAGCCAATTCTATATCATCACAAATCATCATAGATTTCCAGAGCCAGATTTCAACAGAGCGGAGATAGGCGAACACCTAGCAGAGATAGGTGAACACCTCGTAGAAGTTTCAGGTAGAACAGAGGAGCATCAGATAGGAATAGTACTGGTTTTGTCCTCCCCTACCAGATTTGTCACAGTCAACATTTCAGGAAACCAAATTTGCTAGGTCAGTTGACATCTTCTTGAGTTGGTTTCCAATCTTTGTGTCTTTTGTGCAGTCATCTTCAAGCAAAATCAGGTTGGTTTGTTTCTTTTTCACATTTTAGCTTCTCTCTCTTCAATTCTCTCCCTAGAATATCCTATTTTACCTACATTCAAGTTCTAAAATTTATTGTACTTTACTATTATCTTTAAATGATTTAAATAAGGTCAAGTTTGTATTGTTTTACACTCCTTTCAATCAAAATAATTAAAAACACCTTCATGGTATTGATGTACCACTTAGGTAATTGATATGACAAACTCCCTCATTTTGGTTTTGGCTATTGCTTTTTTAGCAACTCAACCATGATCGACATCATCACCCCCGTCTTCTCTTTCTTCATTTCCCTCATCATCTTACCCACTTCTTCATAGAATTGTCACATGGTATATTTCAAACATTCCCAGAAGGTTACAACTCTGTTTATATACGTCTTTTGGGTTGTAGGTATCATCAAGCGAAAAGCCCTTGATTCGCTTGAGATACACTTTACACTCTTTTAATCGAGCCTCTTCCACTTTTATTTCAGTAACTACGCATAAGTTGTGGTCCCAAATATTGTCAACTATGGCACGATGGACTTCTTTCCAAATCACGCTTCTTTAGGAGTCACATCACTCAAGGCTTTTGTTGGTGCTCAATTGAAAAAATACACATTATCTATTGCTTCAACCAAGAATTGCCTAACCATCTCCATGCCTTTTAGCATGCAACTCATCATCTCTTGAATGGTTTTACTCTTTTTTCTTGACACTCCGTTTTGTTGTAAAGTAGCTGTCAATTGTCGTTTTATGCCTTGAGTTGAGAAAATATCAAAAACTACTTTGAAATGTACACTCCCTTTCGATCTATGTGGAGTACTTTAATATGCCTACTAGACTCATTCTCTACTGCAGCCTTGAAGTTCTTGATGTGCTAGAAAGTCTCTAACATTTTCTTAGAACAAGAAGAATACCCATATAGCTTAGGAATAATCATCAAAGAGCAACATGAAAAATTTGATGCCACTAAAAGATTCTTCATAGGATAAGCACAAATCATTGTGGACTAAGTTGAGAGCTCCGTTTGCTCAATTCAACTTGTCACTTTCAAACTTCAACCTATGCTACTTACCAGTGACACAAATGGGGCAAAAATGGGCAGCCTCCTTTATTGTAGGTAACCTATATGGAGCATCTTTTGCTTACCCAATGCCATCAAGCAAGCAATGTTCCAATTTCCAAATCATTGGTCACACAACAAATACTACTCCCCAATGGCATGGAGGGCTACATGTTGTATGGGAATGAACTAAAGATGAGCATTCCTCCTTTTCCAATGCTTGTGATAGATACATAGCAATGTTACATGTATTATATAATATTTTACATATTATAGATGCAATAAAAGTATATAAATAATATACACATTGTTTCCCGTTTAGCAATTATTTACTAGACATTGGAAGTATTCTACACCACAATGCTTTGATAGAAAAGCCATTTCCCATACCAAACTAGGTTTGAGGGATTGGACAAGTTTAGACTTTTTAAAGGTAAGAAGTTTTATGTGGGCAAATGCTCCTATGGATTTAAGTTGTTCGCTTTAATATTTCGATCCTCTGCTATAAAAGCAATGACTGTTGCTAGCTCCTAACACTAGACAATTTTATGTCCTGACACGTTAACACCAACCTTGGCAGGAATTTTGAAAATATGTAATTGAAATTTTGAAACATATTTTAAGGTTGGATTGATTTTGGATTAGAGATGTGTGAGGTTTTAAGCTAGATTTAAATAGGTTTTAGTTTTTTTTCTTTAACTTATTTTCATTATTTTAGTTTTTTACTACTATAAGTTGCCATATCTTGTGCACAATGTTACCAAAATGCGATGGGAGATTCCCATTGATCATTAAAACCTACATTACGAGGTACCTATATGTTGGCTAGATTTTCTGCATATCTAAAAACGTAGGCAATCATGAGATAAATCTCCATCATTTACCGGTGAGGCTCCCATGTAAGATTTGTCAATTAAATATGCTAGTATCTATTTGGGGGTATTACTTTAACCATGCAGCTCATGAACCATAGCTGTATAGTTTTGCAGCAAGTAAGCAGTTGTTAAAGAAAGGAAATATCTGATGAAGAAGGAAATAATAAAAACAAGAAAGAAAGAGGGAAGATGTGCAACCCAATCAATAGATTACAGAGTTGATTGCATGCACATAGACAGAACCAATAGATATTAACACACAGAATTATAAGCAAAGGCAGCTTTCAGATCTAGATCTAGAATAACACAAAGTTTATAAGTAGATCTAAGACAAAAAGTTAGAAACAAAATGCACCGTCGACACAAAGTTCTCCAGAAATCTGCTCCTTTCTATTCCTTTGCTTCAAATAGCTATCAGGGGTTTCAGCACAAAGTCTGGAACACAAGAATGCTGCTTACAAATTCTGATCATTAACCCGAAGGTTCTTCCTCTACTTATAGAATGTAGAAGGGAAATTACAAATGGGAAACTTAACTGAACTAGAACATAAACAAGAAGTAAAGATAACATCTGGCAATCATCTTCCTTTAATTCCTCTCCAAGTGACATGCATCTGGATCTATAGTCAAAATTATACACATCTGTCACTTAACTTATAGAATCGTTCCACACAACTTAAAGTAATGGTTTTCAAACCAATAACTTTAAAGTTTTACAATTACATCTGGGAACGTAAAAATAGAAGAAAGAAAAGAAGAAAAGATCTGCCAGCTGTAACATCTACATCTTCTTTTTGTTTTGATACTGAATATACTTGTCGAACATGTAATTCAACAACTTCCCATCTGTTTTAGCCACAACTTCTTTTTTTCTGTCCTGAATTGCAGCAAGCCTTCATTCAAAACCTCGATGCACGCTTCCACATCCTTCAAGCTAGGCCCGAACCTCTTAATATCTGACTGCAGCGTTACCAGCTTACTGATGGAATCCATCGTGAAAGGCCTAACAACTCCATCAATCCTCTCTTGCACCATCAGAAGAGATCCTTCCAGGGAATCAGGCACTTTGCTAGGAATGGTCCTTTTGTATGAAGAAACGTTCCCGACCACTTCCTCATTGGTGAAAGCAATGACATTGTCTAGTAGTGATGATGCCATACTCTCAAGCGCCCGCATCCTTTTCAGCATGATTCTGAAGATCTCCAAGCGGAAAGAAACTACAAACTCAAGTTGCTTCCCCTTTTCAACTACAACTGATCCATCGGGCACAATTCATTCTGCAGTCAAAACCTCCCTCGGCAGCTTATTTATCTCGACCAAAGTACTCAGGTTACTTTCAGCTACTGTGTTCATGTCCATCGTGCTTGTCACTAGTTGCTTCAGCTGAACCGATGCATCCTTCATAACCTTTAGACGGGCCGGCACCTCCCTGAGTTGTACAGAAGCTTGGCGAATGATTAGACTCTTCCATTCGTCGATAGCTTTAACCTGGTTACCTGCATCTTCCACTTCCTGCATCAGATGATCACTCACCTGCTTATGTGCTGAAATTGGCTGAGTGGAAGATTTGACAACTTTGGCAATAATCTCGCACAACTGAGACACATGCTTTTGAAGTTCAACTTTTTCCGCCTTTTCTTTGTCAAGCCTAAGGAATAAAGCATTTATCAATGTCTGCGTGTCTTGCTTCAATCCTTCAGTAGTGGCTTGTCCTATGGGTACTTTGGTCACTGTTATATCTGCTATGCCGTGAGCTCGCCCTTCTTCTTTCCTTCTGCTGGAACTGATACCTCAGCGAACTTCTTCCCTGACTCCTCAATAATCAACCTCGAAGTCACCTTAGCAACTTTAGGTTTTCTGTCTTTTCTGCCCAAACTCAGGAGCAGCTGCAAGTCATGTTCCTCCAAGTTGATCTCCTCTCTAGCCTCTGGGACCGACTGTGAAGCCAACCACTCTGAGAAATTGCTTCTCGGAGAATGAGAAGTTGTCCGAATGTACCACCATCTCATGCTCTGGTTCCTCTCCATCCGAAACTGCTACAATGTCGTGGCTACCGTCCTCTGTATTGTCCAAAGACAAAGCTCTTTCAAATTCTGCCATCTGCAACTTCAGCGTTTCTTCAGGAAGAGGTGTTGATCGGAGTGGCTGAGGAGAAAACACAAATGTTGCCGGATTCAATGGAGGAACGGCAGTATCTTGCTGAGGTGCAACAGTTGGTGAAGTACTTGACGCTGGAGAAGTCAGAACTAGCACCATAGCCGTAGAAGTGACCTTTTCCCTCGAATGAGACTTCTTGTGCACTTTAATCTTTTCAGGCCTTCTGTTGCTTTCTCCCTCGTGCTTCCTTTTGAGGGATTCTCCTGTGCTGAGGTTGCCTGTGATCTGATTCATCAAAGCTTCATCAAGGCAATATCCCTTTGTCAGCAACCAGTTTCGAAGTATTGACCAGAACAACGGCAGACCTTTCCTCGATCGTGTGGCAGCCACCAATGTTCTCCTGAAGTACAGCTCTATCTCCCCCCATCTGATGATATGCGTCAAGTAACACAGGCCCATCATCTTTAAGATCCGCAGGTATCCGTGCTAATCCATAATCAAACACTTGTCGCGCTGATAACCTGCTGAAGTCTTTCTTCCTAACTTCGTACTCGCTTCTGCACTTCATCCAGAAATCTTCTAACGAAGGCACATGCACATATTCCTGGGAGATTGTCTTCCTTGCCACCCCATATGGATCGAAGTTCAGCCGTGCTGGGAAGAACTCATGCTCGTACTCAGAGAACATCTCCGCTTCAATTCCTCTGGCTTTGTGAATGCTCTGACAGCTATAATAGCCCACTGTGATCGGGAAGAAGCCTGTAGACTTGTGTCGTTTCAACTGTAGGTCATGCATCTCCACGAGCTGTCTGCTCAACTCCATGATGACCAATCTGTCGCTTGGATATCTAGGCAACTTGACTGGTTCTCCCGAAAAAGCCGGTGACCCTGAGGTATGTAAAGTCTGCAAACTGGATGAAGATACTGCAATCTGGGATACAGCTTCCCAAGCTTCCTTGCTTACCCTGTTGGTCTTCAGATCACCGTTCAGCCTGCAAATGAATCCGTAGAAGAATCCATCGTTGACCACCTTATAATCTTTATTGCATGCAGGCACAGTAAGCTGCGGATAGCACTCAAAAATAGGATCCTTGGAGAGCACACCACGTCTATCCAGCTTGGAGAAGATACCCTGCGAGGCTGCTGCATATACCAAATATGAAGTCATCTTGAAGCTGTAAGTCCGCCTCACATTCCGGAGCTGCTCACCGATGTTGTCACTGATGATTTCCGACCAATTGATTATAGAATCTGCTTTGTTGATTTCAATGGTCTTGATGAAGGCATACATCCATGAGCGGAAGTTGTGAGCGTTAGCTTCACCATTTATCCTGCATAGCAATTTGGTAATGTCATCCACCTCCTGCACCAGATTGGATCGTGGAAGAGTCCTCGGGAACTTGGATGGAGATCTGGGCTTCTTCATATACCTATTGTTCATTATGCCCACACAATCGACTTTATGCTTCTCCCATCTATTGCGGCATCCAGCATGCTGATAGTAGTCACCACATGTCGTGTTGGAATCTTCAGACAATAATTGATGAACTGTGCATCCAGCCAGATTATTGTCTTCCCCGCAGCATCCCGGATTGATCTGGATAGTGGATGGTACGACCTTGCACACTCCATGACGAATTCTGGCAACTGAGCTGTGAATGGGAATGCTGAAGCTCGAATGATTCCACTGCTTTTGACTGCCCGCATGAGAGAAGTCTTTCCAGCTCTGGATCTGTCAATCAATTCGGAAAGAGGTTCTGGGCCTAGATCTGTGTCTCCGATGTCAGCAAATCTGAAAGTAATGCATGATTCTGCTGAGCTTTCTCTTTCATCCCGCTTTGCCATGGCCGGATCTATCTTTGTCTGAGCAACTCTTTTTCTCTTTATTCAGCCGGAATTCTTTACAACTGGTGCAGATCTGGGAATTTCTTCAGATTCGGAGGATATATTCAATGTATCTAACATTGATTTAAGCTCCTTTTCAATTATATAAGCACTTGTAACGAATACCTGTACTAATATGCAGATAATTAACTAAGCCTAAAACAAGCTCCTCCAATCCTAGGCGCCAAACCTTGAATCTTTCCGGCAGTGAAAAACACTTCTTTGAGCAAAAATCCTCCTCCTTTGGGCGCCAAAACTGTCCAGGCTGCACTCCTTTGCTAGAAGAATTAATTAATTCATCATTATGGCAGCCCGTGCTTATATAACATTCATCATTCTCTAATTAATAATTGCCTCTCCTATTCCTAGCAATTAATTAATCAATAAACATGTTTTTCTCTCCAATTTGGGCGCCTATTTTGTGCATGCTCATGGCTGCCATTAAATAAATTAATTTAATTTATTTTTAACCCTCTACTTTCACTTAACATCATGCTTTGACCTTCTATTTCTCCATGCGCCAAAAATATGAATAAAAACCTTTTAATAAATACTTCAAAAAGCATTATTCATCATCCAAATGGGTCGCACTTTTTAGCATGCTCTAGGGCTGTATTAAATAAATTAATTTAATTTATTTTTAGCATTCTACTTCCAGTCTTCTTTGACTTCTTATGCATTGACTTCTTCTCATCCCAGGGCGCCAAAATTGAAAGGGAGGCTATTAATAAATGCCATTAAATAAATTAATTAATGCTCCAAAGGGGTCGCACTTTTTGGCAAAGTCTGGTTTCTATATTTAAAAGTCAATTTGGATGGGATTATTCACCCTGTATGGCAGCTCCAAAAATCCCATTATCCACTTAAGTTGTTTGACTTTCACAGTGGAATTTTTTACCCTACAAGGCAGGTAAGAAATTCTCATAAATGCCTTAAGTGAATTTTTTTTTATTCCACAATGGGAATTTTCACCCTGCAAGGCAGGTAAGAAATTCCCACCTGCCTGCTGCCTCTAATTTTCCCATCATAACTTAAGTGACTTTGTCTTCATGGGAAAAAGTACCCTGCAAAACAGGTACAAAAATCCCACCTGCCTGCTGTGACCAAAAATCCCACTGCAGCTTAAATCCATCCATTCCAAAAAATGCGACATGTCCAAAAGAAGCTTTTTTGTGCACGACTTTGTCTTTTTAGAGAGAATCTGACTTCCAGAGGCTGATTCCTTCTGGCATGACGGTCGTAGATGATCTTCAGATACTCTGGGCAAGAAAACAGACTGTATTGGTGAAGGAATTGACCTAGGGGAATTTCACAAAAAAAAAACGAGAAAAATAACAAAAATGCAAAACGTTGCCAGAAGTCACAGATAAAGCCCAGGATCCATTCCTGGTGAAAACCCTACTGGTATATGTGAATATTGACATGCAAAATTTCAACAGGGCTAAACCGGAGCACAATTTACTTCAAACAGGGCTCAAAATAATTAAATAAAATTTTCCCGCAGACAAAACTTGACGAAGGGATAAAACAATTTTCGGCATATGGGTATTTGTCAAAATTGGCTCCTATGATTCACTGGGAATATCTAAACGCAATACAGGCATCTTCTGGCAATAAAAACACAAAACAACCCGCTATTTTAAAAGTACGAAATTGTTCACATGGGGTAGTCTCAGATTTTAGGGTGAAATCTGGGGACACCACTATACCAGGGATCTGGTCCTAGGGCGGTATGTTTTGGGTACCAGTACCAATCCGGCCCATCTCTAGGTACAGCACAGTTAGTGCCCCTCAGAACCAAGTACACTCGAGTCTGTCCCAACAAATAAACACACTTTTTTAATTTATTTTTTATTTAATAACGTCAAGCATGGGCTCAAAAAATTAATTAAAAATGCATTACAAACCCTGACAGACACTCTCGCACTCTTTTTAAACAATAACACATTTACCTCACATTGCATACTTGTCTCTCATTGCATATTTGCTCTCTCACCCCTTCATATTTTCAATTGCTTAGGGCTGAAACTGCATCCTTTTGCTAATCTTATGCCAGTACAACTGCTTATTTGGTGCCAAGGGGTTTAATGAACTTGCAACAAAGAGGATTGTTGATTGATGCTCTCAATGCTCTCAATGAAGACATTGAAGAGACATACAATTATGAATATAATGAATATGCTGATTTATGTTGATTTTTTGTGTATGCATTGTAACATTTGCACAAGGTACTTGTTCTAAGTTCGATCACTAAACATCATGACATTTGGCATTGAATTATCAGTATGTTTTGTGGTTACATAACGTATTTTGTTTACGTTATGCATATTAAATGGTTATTTTTTCTTATTTGGCTATATTTTTTAATATTTTATATATTTTTTGTACAGCCATACCTGGGCCCAAAGCAAAGACCATTGTGCCCACCTACCTGATTCCCATACCACTACTAGGATCAGCTACTTGGGTTAAAGTGTGTGATACACCATCCACAATGAAAAAACCCATTTCAGGGGCCTCCTATGGCAATCTTTTGCTCTCGTGGCAGTAATGTTTCAGTGGCATTGCCAGCTGCTTCTGCACGCATATGCAGTTTTAATGGTCTCAACCGTGGCACTTCTACGAGAGCTATGCATTTTTTTGTTGCACTTTGACCTTCCAACTAAGCTCACATCCAGCCATTTTGCATTGCCAAACCATTTCAGTCTTTCCCCTGGTTGCTTTGGAGCTTTTCCCTCAAGAGTTCTGTTAGATTTAATTGTGTCTCTGTTGCTTTGGCTCTTGCTTTGCATGTGTCCCACAAAAATCAATTCTTATACTAAGAAAATCTGGCATTACCTTCTTCAATCCGCTTGTCTTTTGATATAGAACTTCTGCTTACAATATAATACAATATTCACGCTGATCATCCCATCTGATCCACTTTCGATCTATGTAGAGGCACAGAAACAAAAGGAAAAGGGTGCCAGCAGAAATAATCGTTACATTCTTCCACTGGTTGGATCACTTTGTCTTTTTCCTTCCGAAATCCAAATGGTGCTTCAATCATATAATTTAATTTTCCTGTCTCTTTCTTTCTTTAATTTAATTTTTATCTATTCTTGCATAACAATTGTCTATAATTCAATATCAGTAATAAAGTATTTTATTAAATTCTAAATATATGTGTGTGTGATTGTTTGTATGTTCGTATATATCATTATATGTATGTATCAAAACTCCATTTCTAATGAGTAAACCCTTCAGCCCTGTCTCTTGTCACATTGCCATTGTTGTGGTTGTTTCCCGTTTCTCAAATCTCGTAACATAGCTCATACATGACCAGACACAGCCTGGATATATCCAAGATACAACCCTACACATCCAGATACATCCCTATTCTGGACATTTCTGGATATGACAAATGAACATATTTGGAGATGACAGCTGAACATATCTGGATATGGCAGCCTAAAGGCCCTTGACATCTCATTCTTCAATTCTGTTGCAAAGTTGCAGTCCAGTGCAGTAGAAGAGTCTTAGATGCAGGGATTTAGTAAGCCACAAACAAAATTGAACTGTCTACCATTTAGACAGATCACAGAAAATCAAAGATCCCAAAGGCTACATGTGAATAGGGAAAATCAGAGGACAAAATAGATCCCAAAGGTGACACTTGAATAGGATAGTGGGAACGAGGAAGCTGCCTTGAATGGACAACGCTGTCTTTCATGTTTGACCCTAGCCGAGTCTATCATTCATAACAGTCCTCGCAGTTTGAACCTCCATATGTGGTATTCTATCAAACAATCTCAGTGTTGTTAAATCTAAAATCAAATTTGGACAGCTCAATTGAACTAGCCATATTGCTAGAGTGATTGTTGACAGAACATTTGCCTTTACTTGTCCACCAAAAAATGTGCTAGCAGAAAGCATTATAAGAACCGTTAAAGTTAATGTAATGGCTCTCAGGCATTAAACATTGTATTCCATCCATACAAGAAAGCCAACAACAATTTAAATCGCCCTTTTCAGGAATATAAAAGCAATAAATTGTGTCTTACATAAAATCAATCAGAGTGATAAAAGACATACCATGTTGCTGATGCTTTGGAGAAGTTCAAGTGCTTCATTTCTCTTTCCTACTACACAAAGACCCCTGATTAAATGGGAAAAAACTGTTGTTTCTGGGATGCAACCTCTTTCAGACATTTCCTGGTACAAGTCAAATGCCTTGGTCATATTGCCTGACATACACAGGACTTCAATTAATACAGCATACATAGCAGCATCAGCAGCTCTGTGAAGACCCGGTGACAAGGACATCATCTCCTTCTGCAATTCCAGTGCCAATTCCATCTGTCCCGCCTTACAAAGACTACTTACAAGTACAGAATAAGCGATTGAAATGGGCACTGTAGTGGAAGCTGAGATTTCAGCTGGAAGATTGTGTGAGGATATAAATTCTTTACTCCGGTTGCGAATTATGCCATGAAACCCTTTAACATAGGGAGGCCAACAAGTAAGTTTCATTTCGTTTAAGAGCTTTTGGGCTTCATAGAGCTTCCCCGCACTGCAACAATGATTTATCAGAACAGAATATGTCAAAGAATCAGGAGCACAGCTTTTCTCAACCATTTGTTGTAGAAGCTCAATAGCTTGATCAATTTTCCCTTCTTTGCCAAGGCCATCCATCATAGCAGTATACGTAATGACATCCGGATGGCAGCCCTTTTCTTGCATTATGGTAAAAAGCTTATATGCTTGCTCTGTCTTTCCTGCCTTGCAAAGACCGTCAACTATTTCTGTATAGGTTACAACATTTGGAGTGCAGCCTCCTTTCTCTGTCATTTTTGACAAAACCTTAAAAGCTACATCCAACTTGCTCTCCTTCAGCAACCTATCAATCAAGGAGCTGTAAGT
This sequence comes from Taxus chinensis, assembly GCA_019776745.2. NCBI lineage: Eukaryota > Viridiplantae > Streptophyta > Pinopsida > Cupressales > Taxaceae > Taxus > Taxus chinensis. The sequence goes on along the minus strand of CM034149.1, from coordinate 657,231,367 downwards.
GTACACGTCTGGAGTATGACCATCTTTAGCCATCTTCAAGAATACCTTCTGTGCTTCCTCCAACTGGCCAGCCTTGCATAAACCATCAATAAGAGCATTGTATGCAACATCATTTGGCTTACAACCAGCTTCCAACATTGCCTCCCACAGCTCATGAGCCTCCTCTAGTTTTTTAGCCTTGCAAAGACCATCAATTAGAGCACAATAAGTAAAGACGTTTGGCTCTATACCAGAAGATCTGATGTTCTTGAAATAAATCTCTACATTCGGAAAAAGCCTGCTTTCTCTCATTCTGCTATATATCTGGGAGGCCTTCTCCAAATCTCCCGCCTTACAATGTCCATCAATCAGAACTGTATATGTAATAACATTAGGAGCACAACCTGCTGCAGCCATGTGACTAAATAGGTCATTTGCCTCAGATGTTTTACCCGTCTTTAAATAACCATGTATAAGTGCTGTATATGTCACAACATCGGGAGGACACCCTTCCTTAATCATATCATCAAACCACTTATGAGCTTGTTCAATGAGGCCCACTTTGCAAAAATTGTCAATCAGCACAGTATAAGTAAACACGTTTGGAACGATGCCCTTCTCTTTCATCTCCTTGAATAGTAGCAAAGCTTTATCCACCTTACTTGCCTGGCATTGCAAAGTGATCACTTTGGTGTATGTGCTAGTATCAGGAATGAATCCTTTCTTCATCATTTCCCAAATAACACTAAAGGCCTCATCAGATTTCCCTCCTGCACAAAGACAGAGAGAAAAACGTCCCACATTAACCTTGTTAAGGACAAACCCATCATCAAGCATTTCACGATATACCTTTCTAGCTAATTCCAATTTTTCCGTGCTTTGTGTAGCCTCCTCACAAATGCCCCCCATTAAGATGTTATAAGTTGCATAACTTGGAGGGCAACCACTAGGCGCCATCTGCTTTAACAATTTATAAGCATCAGAAAATTCCCCTGCCTTGCAGTAAGCACTTATGAGGCCATTGTAGATTGAAGCACTGGGACGACAGCCTTCTGGCAGCATCTGCCTAACAATCTCCTTACACCTGTTTAACTGCCCTGCTTTGAGAAAACTTCCTAGCAAAGTGTTGTAGGTGACAACATTAGGAATGCAAGAATTAGCTCTCATTCTATGCAGAAACTCAAACGCTTCATCTAACATAGAGGTTTCACACAATCCAGAAATCATTTTGGTATATATTACAGTATCTGGACTTATATCTGCATTGTCGATCATATTCAGTGCATCTTGCCACATTCCAGCCTTGCAGAGTGAACGAGCTAGACAACCTAGAGTATAAGAATCGTTCCTTAAACCTGCATTCCTCATGTCTTCATACATTTGTAGTGCCAACTCATTCCGGTCTGCTGCCGAAAGAGCTTGAATGAGACTCTTATAAGTTGCAGACGTGGGTTTGTGACCAAAATCTTTGAGCCTGCCCACCCATTCAACAGCCTCGTTCCACATACCATTTTGGGCGTAATTCCTAATCAAAATATTCAACAATTGCCTCAGCAATTCATCGTCTTCATTTCTAATCTCCTGAAGAAACTCTTCAAATGCATGAGACGGACAATATGGTCCTACAGTTTCTAAAAGGGCTTCATGTGTTTTGGGGGTGTGGTAAAAACCAATCTGTCGTCCTGCCCATATAAAAAACCTGAAACCCATCTCGTGGAACTTCAAAAGCTTCAAAACCTCCACAACAAGGGATTCTTTTAGCTTCTCTCTATATTGTCGTAGAGATTTTTCAGTTTCATTTCCCCAGATATTTTTATTCACATTAATTATTTCTGAAATGGCAAGAACTTCTGGGGAACAAAACTCACCTGTATCAGAAACGCCCTCCATTGCTGCATTCTGATCAGAGTTCTGGTTTGTTGAGTCTAAAACCCTTGCAGTTTTTATTTGTGTGTCATCTGGCTTAGAGCTAAATTGGGCTAGATCATTTTCCCTGTCTGTATTCATTGGTTTTGTTTTGGAAGAGCCAGATTTGGTACAAATTCTTGACAGATTGTTTTGCCTGGAAATCAAATATTCGAATTTGAGTATATGGTATGAGCGAGAAAGAAGCCCTGCACGTTGTTTGCTCATGGTAGTTTACCATTTGATAAAGAAGCTTACAGCTATAGAAGATCTGTTATAAAATTTTGACCGGAAAGGTATTTTGTTCATAATATTACTTTTCTCATATATACCCTAAACCCAGGGGTTTTAGTAATGTCGACCTCGTGTTTACTAAAATTATACTACTTCTGCATTTGCCTACAAATTTGCAAATAAAAAATCAAGAAAGTACAATTAAGGTTTTATGATTATAAAGGGCAACCAGAATATGCGAACATTATGTAAGAAAGTGCTTAGAATGCGTATAAAAGTATATTGAGGTATTATCAAATTGCTCATAAAATATCTCAATCCAAACTCGGTGTTGGACAGGTTTGTGCATATTTAGGCACCTTTGTGGTCGAACTTACTTGTTAGGGCTACAAACATGTCCTTAGTAACTACACTCAGTCTGAATGTTAGGATCTGGTTCACCTATCTCTAGAGGTTTGATTTTTGGGTTTGTATCTATGCGATGACCATGTTGTGGTGAGATATGGTTTCTCGTTACTTTGAAATTGTAATATGGTGCCTTGGACCTAGAAAAGGGATTAGACTTTAGGTTGGATAACCTCGCCACACCCTCACCAATGTGATAAGTGTTGCATTACATACCTCTACTCTAAAAAGGGATCAAGCTCGTGTACTTTCCTAAAATATGATGAGACACATGTTATGTATAATAAACAATAAGGACGGAACCCTTGATACGACCCTCACACTTACAAAACATGCACACGATACTTCAAATTTTGATCATAGTTGATCTAGGGTTGTGATATAAATGACTTCACATTTATGTAGCTTGTTGTGGTGATGGGTTTTCTAAGGAATGGCATAATTTTGGTGTTTGCTCTTCAAATTCTTAGAGTGAGAGAGTAGAGGACCCCAAGATACCCCTAATAGTTGAGGGTGGATGTGTGTTTATATGTGATCATTAGTATGGTTTCTCACTCAATTGACCTAATTGTACCACATATGTTGACTAAGCTAAGTTACTTTTTAAAAGCATGAATGTTAGAAGTGCAAGTGTCCTTGACCTATGAACTTATATAGGGTGTGAAAAGATTTAAATCTAAGACAAGTGAAAGCTTGTATAAATACTAGCAATCATACGTGAAGTGTGCCATGTTAACGTCGAAAACGGAATATTGGTGAGTGGAAAAGGAAATTGAAACACACAACAAAGGATTGTGATATTTCTAGTTGGAAAATGAAAAACAGAACGAAGTAGTGGAAACTAGAGTAGTAGAAAAGATTTGGATTCTAGAAGAAGTGGAGTAGCTTGAAAGGGAAGGGTTGTTGGGGATTAAGAGGGGAGTGTTAAGGACATGGAACGTAGACGGGATTTCTCTTCTATGCGTGATTCCAAAAGAGGTGGTGAGAACATTTTGCATAACGTCTGAATGAAAAAAGGGGTGAAATCTGAAGGGTGGATAAGGAGGGAACTCTTGATATAGCTGTGAAGGTAAGCCCATGTCTTTTCGTGCTCCCAATGTCAGTAGTGGCTCTCTGCAAAGTAAGCCCTTGAGATTTGTGGATTGAAAATGCCCAAGCCATTTTAAGTGGTAATTACCTTCGGTTACCTCTGGAAATTGGTGGAATTGGAACATGGGAAGGGTTTGTTGGCATCCCAATGGGTCCCAATGTATCGATCAAATTTGACGACGACAAATAAAGGCAAATCAGGTGTACCAAAGTAATTGTCGTAAACAATGTCGATGATAGAGTCAATAGCACCATTTACAAGACATGTTTCAACCCACAAATTTGTGGAAAGCATGACTTTCTGGTTGACACAAAGAAGAACTTTATGTTGCAATTGATTCATCATCAACCTATCCTGAGTCAGTATGATTGGTGTTTTGAGCAATGGATCTTGCAACAGAAGAGTTAAGGGCTTTCAACATTTGAAGGTTGTGGTTGTCCACCTGGTCGTTTTTAGCAAAAATATGGGGGGCCTCTTCAAACTCAATGGTTTCTTGTTCAGAAAGGCAAGAATTTGTTCTTGACATCAGGAGCTTCCCAATCCTGGATTAGAGGGACAACATTACAAATGTTGAGAAGCAAGTTATGCGAAATGAAGCATGTGCAAGAGTGGAACCATGTTGCCTGAAGATAGAATTTAAGGAGATGGAATTGGTGAAGTCTTTTATAGGCTAGCACCGTAGGACTTGCTGGCATATAGAGGAATGTCCATGATAGGTGGTAGTTGGTCGAGGGTCCCAAACAAGGATGATAGATCTGTTTTCGAATTCAGATGTTTTGGAGTGGGGGAAAGCTTCAGGAAGGTGGTAGTCGATTTTACTGAGGAACTTACGTACGATGAAACTCATTTCATCAATTAGAATATATTGGATATGTTTAAGTGAGTCTTGATAAGATGACAAACCCTGACCTTCCAAGGGTTTGAGTTCTCTTATGGGAATGCATCGGCTAGCGTGTATAATATATGCATAAATGTTGAAAGTTGCAACTCTAGTAGTGACGAGTAAAAGGAGAGGTGAAAGGCATGTGGGTGACGTGGAGGCAAATGAAGACTTGATAGATATAATTTGGTATGATTTTCCAGACTCTGCAATCCCTTGAATAATCAGCTCCAGCAGAGGAAGGCGAGATTCACACGAGAAACAATGAAGAATAGTATCGAAAGCCAATTATTGGCTTGGAGATAAACAAGAAGCAGGTGAGGAGATACCTCCTGACATTGAAGCCATAATATGTGTTGCCTTACTATCTTCAATGAAATTCAGCCCCAAAGCTTGTAAAGTAGGCGGAACATTATGGGCGCTCTAATTGTGCAGGGTGTCAAATTCATAGAGACCCAACATATACAAGCTACGAAGGCCCATTGTGTGGTCGGACCAGAGGCTTGACAGAAGATGCCATTCATTCAACTATTAAGGACCCTGTGTGGTGTCGGTATCATAGGTAGGTCCACTATCGAAACTCTGTGTTGTAATTGCTTCAAACTGGGCAATATGCCATGGATGATAACTATTCTTGAAAAGGTTCTAGGTGGAAATGATTTCTTGGGGGGTAGAGAAAAGATTTGTAAACATATTGTGAAAAGGCTTGTACATCAAGAGTTCAGACCAGAAAAAAAAAGTTCAAATGATGGCAAATTGTGTGCAGGAATGCAGGGAAATCTAGGGAAGGTACAAATTATTGCAGGGCACGAACAATTGTAGTGGTCGAAGGAAAATGGAGGGGAGATGCGAGCAATGTAAAAATCATTGAAAGAGACAAGTGGATCCTATGTAGTTGTTGCTACTAATATCAAGATGTTGTCATTGGAACATTATGAGACATCTCTCTTGTTGATTAGATCAAGCATACACAATGACAACCTTCTACCTTAAGAAATAATGTGTTGCATTCCTAGGGATCCAAACTTATAACTCTCAGGTTTCAGGAATTATGTTTATATTTTATATATTTATATGTTATCAAGTCATAATGGGGCGAATGTGGGTTGGATTCTGATTAACTAAAATATGAATTTTAGAAGTTAATCTAAACAGTACAACAATGAAATAACTATTATAAACTGAAGTATAAATGCTAACTAATTTTATTTGATATTAAAATAAAATGAAATAATTGAAATAGAAGGGGAAAGGTACTAACTTGAAAATTACTTACCTCGTTGTGATCTGGGACTGAATGTGATGATGAGCGAATGGAGCATGATGACACAACACACCTCAGAAAGTTACATCAAGAGCAAATTTGGCTGGACGGGGGTGCCCTAGTCTGCAGTATGGGCGCCCTGGTCTACAGAACAACTCATAACCTGAGTCTGGAATGGTCGTTAGATCTTTGCAATGACTCACCTTTTATCGCGTGGATGTCGCACTAGCTTTGCTTATAATGTCATAAACCTATAATGAAGAATCACCTGTAAAACCCTATACAAAACATCAAACCCCTAAAAAAAGAAAGATGTGTATAAAGGGGTCGGATTGTCCTTAGCGGCCACAATGATGGACTTACAACTAATCATTGCACTACATCTCAGACCCAATGTATTTTTGTGTGATTTGTGTGTGCAATGACATGCCGAGGGTGCCCTAGAGCCAATGACATAGAGATAGTGGGTAATGACTAGATAGAATGCAAAATGGTGGATGGAATAGAATAGACTTCCCTTTCTAATGGAGTGTGTGTGATGCAAATAGTTCCCAAATGTAGTCCCTTGCCTTAGTAGATAGCTAGCCCTTACTAGAAATAGTTTTCCCATAAGGTAGTAAGTATGTTGTGTTTATATAGGGATCTCTTGCTCAAATTTCGACACTAATGACCTGACATGCTAACTAGTACCTAAGGGAATAGGAGGGAAAACCATAAAGACCAACCTTGAATGTCCAAAATAAAACCAAGTGTGACGGGGACCAGGGTGTCTATAAATTAGGACCAGGGTGCCCAAGGTGCCCTAATCCTTATCTAGGTGCCCTAGTAAAAGACTAAAGATGACAATTGAGTGAACAGTGACAAATAAGACTCTTTGAGACTTGACTTGAATTGTGCGAGTGAGTGACAAATGTGCGAAACAAATAACGACAAAGAATGACAAGACAAACGACTAAGCAATGGAATGGGTCATCAATGAATACTTTTCTTACGCAAGATCCATATATAAAACAACATACTTGGCAGTATAATAATAGTAGTAAGTACGTAATTTTATGACTACAAGTTTTACATTATATGCTTTTTTTTCATGGTGTTGTATGATTCCCATACTTATTGTGATTTTCCAAGGAGGTTGGGGTCTCCTGAGGGTGGGATTTTTACGAATTATTTTGTAAAGGGTTCCAGGGATGTTAACACAGAAAAGATACCGAGGGATGCACAAACTTCAATGAGGATTGGATCTATCAAGGAATCCAATATTAGATTGAGAATCTTGTCTACCAAGATAGAGGGCTTGGATGATAGGGAGAAAGGCCTTATTTGCAGGAGGTTTCTTGAAGAAAATGTCACTATAATTGATATCGGGGGTGATCATGTCAATGCAAAGCTCAACAATTTCCACATTGGATTTTTTGGTATAATTTTCCTCCCGCAATGTGAAACATTTGACTTAGGATTTTGGTCTCCACTGAAAAATGCATCCTTTTACAAATAATTTTGTTTTGAATTATGACTCTAATAAAATAATAACAACATTGATGACTCTATATTTGACATTTAAACTTTTTAAGACACGCATTGAATTGGACTCAATGAAAAAAGTGAGAAACTTATCTAATATAACTACAAGCTATTATTAGATAATATTTTTGACACACACACACACACACACATTGTGTGTGCATGTGTTTACACTAAGAAGATGATAAACTATCAATAAAACTAATTTCACCTATTTTAGTGTGTGCGCGCACACACACACACACTAAGAAGATGATAAAATATCAATAAAACTAATATCACCTATTTGATTTTGCCAAGCTATAAAAATTAGACTACAACTTAACTCTACTTCGACCACCAATTTACATGAAACTAAAACCTATTAAAAATCACAAATAATGTTTCGACCAAGATTTAGAATGAAAATGACACACTGTGAATGGACTTGTATATTACAACTGTGACATCCTAAAATAACTACAAGGAATTTTAATATGTGCTAGTAGTGGAGATGGGTTGATTAATCGATGTCGATATGAACACATATAATGAAATTATGTAAGAATAGAAGATTCAAGAATGGTAACAATAAAATATGGCTCCAATTGTTAGAGTTTCTATAGAGGCACCAACTCGAGATGGAAAATAATAGATTTGAATCCAAATTCAAGCGGGATGTGTTGGCAACTTCAAGAATTGATTTTACACAGGATTTAAGGTGATAGGTAAGGAAACCAATGCTAGCTTGGATGCATCCATACAATCATAACATAGACACTAATGCTGGTCTAATGCATAAAGTCGTCACAAGACCATATGAAGAATTAAATTCTAACATGGTTGGTGATGACGTGGAATAGTATAAGCTACTCAAACATAGATAAACCGATGCAGGAGCATCACTATAAAGGCATAAATTTTTGTAATTTTGTGTTAGTAAGGGGTGTGTAAGGTTTTAGGGGTTTTGTTATGTGTCTTATAGCTCCTCCATGGTCATTACAAGACCTTCTTGTGCGTTAGATGGGACATTTTGAGTTTCCCTCCAAAAGAGACTATTTGAAATTTGAATTTGAACAGAGCTAGCTTAAGAGGTGTAATGTTGAAAAAAAATTATGATAAGTTGTACATGTGGTCTATTCAATTATGCTTACGGACATAGGTAAAAATGTTGCATAATTAACGTCTTTGTCATCATTGGGCTTGTATGGAAGGTAATAATTAGGCTAGCGGTCACTTAACCTCAAATGTTCATTATGCTGCATCAATGAAAGGTAAGGAATAAACCTTCGATCTTAAGCATGTTGTCAGGATTATAATATCAATGTTGGAAGTATCTAACCATAGTAGATGAAGGATTTGGAGTGGAGGCTATGTTTTCAATAAAACCTAGATTACTCAAGAAGTTTGTATCTTGGTCTGGAAGATGTAATAACTATCCATAGTGGTTGCTAATCTCAAATGTTTGTTAGGTTGCATTAATATGTAATGTAACAAACATTGAGCTTAGTGGGCGATAGGCTTGGATGTATCATGTTGGAATATGTATATCATATTCATGGAGCTTAGATGTAGCTAAAAATTGTCTTCTCTATGGCCTCCACATGTGGCCGCTTCAAGCTCATATTTGTATCCCCATAGCACATTTTGTATTGATACATGATTATATTACCACTCTTGGGCATCATTGACGTTTTTGGTGTTTTTGCTACTGTGATTTTTTTGGGATGATTGGTAACTAATTCATAAATGGTGACATGGCAGTTAAGGATGTAAGATTGGATAGTTCTTGTGCCCATGATTACAATCTACTTAAATTAGTTCTTCTCACAATTGTTTGCTTCGCTACAGAGTAATTGTAAGTGGGCACTGTTCTGATGCATAACCCCATTTAACCTGAATACCCACCTACACATGTGTCACTGGTCATGTCATTTGATGCCAAAGGCTATTCTTTATCCAACCATGAGTGCAAGACTTGTATGGTGGATGAATGTTGAGCATGACCAATCAAATAAATTGTGAGCATTGATACATTTGTCTACATTGTCATTAAATGTTGAGTGACACAAACCTGCTCCGCACCGCTATGATTAATTGAAAATCGACGTAAATAAATAGCATGCCTAAATCTAAATATAGATAATCATAACGCTTGTAAAATAGAGTTATGCCAATCGAGGGATACATATATGTACCCTCCAAGAAATTAAGGAATTTAAATGTAGACAAGATCTAGTTACAAATTAAGGGATAACAAGTCACTTAAATAATTTGACCAGTGATGCCCGTAGTTTGTAGGATGCAGGATAAATTTCCACTACCGAATATGAAGTTAGAGTGTTGCAATCAGACGCCAACGCAAATGTAGACGTTATCCAAGAAGCCATGACCATGGTGCCTAGGCAAGGGTAGGGGATCCTAGAATTCCTTATACCTCATCAGTGATGCAACACGTTACTGCTCAGAACCGATATGGGACCCAATTTAGGGAGCATCGCTCAACGAGATGTAAACCTCGTTGGATCCAAACACTAGTGTCCATCTTGCAACCGTATGTCACACCAAGTCCACATATGTCGCATGTAACTCTGCAATGAAGTAAATGACCTGCATTATACCCTGAAGCGCATCAAATCCCAAAAATGGAGGAGATAATTTCTCTAAGTGGGACATGAGGGTTAGCTTGTCCTCATCTATCAAATAAGTGAACTTACGACCAAGTGTATGCACTACATCTTAAAGCACCCCATGTATGTTCCAACTGGTGTGTGTGTGTGAAGTTAAAATCATATCTCTTAGGTGTCTCTTGTGTGTGTCACTTACTTGATAATGAGTCCAATGTAGCTCAGATGTAAAAGATGTAAATAGATGTGTGCATGATTAGGAACTGAACTTGTACCCTCACTAATAGCATATATGACCTTGAAGAATGCACTACCTTGTCCCTTGTGTGGATGCTTTAATACTGGAGTAATAGTTGTCTTCTGAATGTAACCTAGGACAGTGGTGATAGCTAATGCTTAGTGCTTGGTGACTTCATTATGGATCACATTTGTATATGGGATTCCCTTACTTGAATTTCTTAATAAGTGCCAAATGTCTATTCTTTATGAAACAAGTGCAAGAGTTATAGTTTGGGTACTATGAGCATGGCCTCTAATGGTGAGGTGACTAGTATGTCTACGTGCTTCATTAAATGTTGATGTGACACAACACGTCTTGCCCCTAGGATGGTGGTGTATGATTAAGCAAATATTGAATAAATAAATGCCTAAATCTAAATATGTAACAACCCATAATATAAACAATTAAATGAATAACATTGATCCAAGCAAATAAGCAATTTAAATTTGAAACCCTAGTTGCAAATGAAGGATAAAATGTACTTACTGATTTGTAATGATGCCGTAGGTATGCCAAGCTGGAAAAATACTGGAACAGGAACTCAGAGTGTCGCAATCAGACCCAAAAAATTGTAGGAGTGTTGGAAGTTCCAGGACCAGGGTGCCTATGGAGGGTCAGGGGTGCTTGGGGCAGAGACCTTTTCAGGGCTGCCTGTGACTGCTCAGAAGCTGTGGAACCCAATTTTTTTAAGGGTCACAAGATATTTGTTGTTGTCACCTTTGATTGCCTGTATGTCGCTTCACTTCCACTATTATTCACATAAAACCTGTAATAAGAAAGAAGCACCTGCAAAACCCCCAAACCACATCAAATCCTAAAAAAAAAGGATGCAAAATGAGGGGTCAGACTTTCCTCGGCTTTTTCAAACAAAGTGAACTTACGACCAAGTGTTGCACTACATCTCAGAACCAATGTAGTTCTATGTGTGTGTGTGTTGAAATCATTCCCTAGGTGTCTCTTGTGCGTGTCGCACTTGATAGCGAGCAATAGCTAGATGTAAAAGATGTAAATAGATGTGTGCATGAAAGAATGAACTTCCCCTCCTATGAAGTGTATGCAGAAATGCACAGTCCCTTGTCCTTGTATGGATGCTAGATGGATACTTGAATTATAATGGTATTTTGAATGCAACTTTAGGTGGTGATAGCTAATGCTTAGTGCTTGGTCCTTTATTATGGTCACATACACACACACATTTATATGATTCCCTTACTTGAATTTCTTAATCAACCCCTGAAAAGGCTATACCACCAAGAAAATAAGATGCCCAAATAACTAGAAAGGACCCAAAAGATGTGAGAAAAAGTACAAAGAGGTTGGGGGCACCCAGAGGGGACAGGGCACCTAGCGCTGAGCATCCTGATTGGGTGCTAGTGTCTAGACTGAGAAATGTTGAAGTATGAAAATACATACTGGGAAACAAGGAGTGTAAGACCAAAAAGAGGAAACATTGAAAGCAAAGCAAAGATGGCCAAAGACATGAGATCAATTAGTACTTTTCTCTCTTAGGAATCATATGAATAGTGGTATGTGATCAGGACTAGATAGATACCCAAAGTGCATGATTTAGTGTCTACATTTGCCCCCAACTTTATGTTGTTGAGTGAATGCTCAGATAACATAAAGTAGATAAGAGATGCATACCTGATAACCATGTAGATCGATGGTGAAAAGTGTGCCGAGAGAGACAAGAGAAAAGCGTGGAGTGATAAAAAGTGAAGCGTGGAAGATAAAGAAGAGGAAGTGAAAAAAAGTGATGATGATGACCCTAGGAGTGAAAACGTATGTGTAGATGTTGCGTTTGTACCTGTTGTCATGTTGATGATGATTGTATTGACAATGTGATTGATATGACTACCACTTCCCATAAGGATGGACCTGTAAAAGAGAAGAACGAACAAGTAGTCAAATACGTGTATGAGAAAATGATCAAAATGAGTAAAAATTATGTAACAAGTATGTAAAAATGTAAAAAGGAACATGTGCACCTGATATCATGATGAGTAAAGAGTTTAGAAAGGATCCTCAAAATGATGTAGAAGAACAAGTTTTTTGGGTGATCTCATGCCAGTTGCGTTGAGTGCAAGTTTTTTGGGCGATCTCACGCCAAGTGCGGAAGAAGTGTAGGGAGAAAATTCTAGTGTCATCTCCAACCTTTAACTGCTTCCCGAAGTGTAGAACACCACTGTAGATGGTGTGTAAAAATATGATTTAGTTTGATCCAACGTGAAAGTAGAAGAAGAACGGTGTAATGCATGCATGTCAAGTGTTGAAGGACTGTGTGTCCTATAAAATCCGTTGTGTAAACTATCTAAAAACTATGTACTGAACTGAGAAAAATTTGTAACTACCCCTGGTCATAGGCATCCAAGAAGGGTCAGGGGCTCACCTAGGCACTATTGCTTATCCATGTCCAGGAACTAGTGTTTGTGTTGTGCTGAGGACCCAAGTCAAGATTTTGGGCCATTGTTGAGACTGAATGTTGTGTTGTACTGTGAATATGTTGAACTGTGACTATAAACCATTGTATGGGGATGAATTATTCACCCAATAGATTCCCCCCTCGTTTGGGGTGCATGCGACGTTTTTGAGGAGTATACGGCCCAAAGGAGGACCAATCGTTGTGCTGAAACTAATGCCTCTGTAGGGGGAGGGAGTGTGCTTGGTAGAAACCAAGGCACACACAAACAAAGTGGCTAGGAAACAAGTGTTAGTGCAAACAAGATTCAAACTCACATGTAAAAGACAAGATGTAAGCTAAACAAGAAGACAATGTAGAATCAAGCAATAGTGCAGACAAAGTAGACCGTGAAAAGTGGGTTACAAACATGGGACATCACTCATGATGTCACAAGATAATCAAGGCCAACATGGCCAAAATCAGACAGTGTGCACACAAGACAAAGGGAAAAGCCTACAAACAATGACAAACAATGACAAGCAATAAAAAATAGTAAATTAAGTACAACCATGGAATCAAATATTTCCTACAAGAGCAAATGTTACACATGAAGCACCCGTTAGCATGTTAGAAAGATAAAAAGTATGTCAAAGTGTGTATAATTTGATATAGTGTAGTGTGTTACTATGAAAAATGAAATTTTAAACAATAGCACCTGTAATGTATACGAAAAGTGGATGCCCCCAGGAGCCATTGCAGGACTGGTAATAGGTACTATGCCAAGCATATGTGATGTGTGTATCAATCTATATAAAGGTTGCGATCACAACTAGAAGGCAATTGAACGTGCATGTGTATATAGAAAGAGATAATGACATACAATGTATCTGTCTAACATAGTAAGAAAGATGTACATGCAAGTATAAGAAAGCAAGAGTACAATGTGCAACCAAGATATGCACTATGCTTGGATGGATGAGATGGAATGGAATGAAATAGTGAGTGTAATAGGAGCCACGTGTGACCCCCCCGAGTGAATGTGTAATGAGTATGCATGTGATGAGGTTCATTTATAGATTAAGACCCTCAACAGTCGAGAATGAATTGTAGAACAAGAGTGCGTCATCATGAAATGGTTTTAACGTGTGCAATAGAGAGATGCGATTGAGCGTAGAGCGTAGAGTGCTAAGAGTGTGGTGGGGTTCATTTTAGATTAAGACCCTCAATTCAAGTATGAACCATGGAACGTAGAGTGTGTTCATAGGGTAATGATGCACATCGTGTAGAAGTAGATGTATGTCGTGAGGGTAGAGTGTTCATGATGATGTGTAATAGAAGTTACGTAGAAAGAGATGTCATGAATGTGTGATGTGTGAAGTGTGTAGTGTGTATTATGTGAGGTTCATGTGTATAGTATGCCCTCAACAGTCAAGTGTGAACTAAAGCATGAGAGTGTGTCATATGGTAATGACGATATAAACGTATATCAAGATGTGTATGATGCCTGAGAGACTAGATGAAATGATAGAGTGAATGAGTAGAAGTACATGAGACACTCTAATAATGCTAGAAGGGGGGAGAATAAGTATGATGCCCCCCAAACATGCAATGATGTGAGTATGTTATCTGATGAAAAGTGAAAGATGAGGGTCCTCCACCCGATGCTTGTAGAGATAAAGGCATGTGACCATGCTCTAAGATCGGCGGTGTATGAGACAACAATGTATCAGTTGGTGAATGAGACCTATGTTCCTGAAGACCTAGGAGGTGATGGAACACCTATGTGAAGGAGACTGTAAAGGTGATGTACACCTATGTGAAGGAGAACATGCAGAGGCAATGAACACATATGTGAAGCAGACTGCAGAGGTGGATATGCACAAGAGATGTGAGGCGATGGTACCTATATGAAAATGCGTGGAGGTGATGTATACCTATGTGAAGGAGTTGTCTCGAGTGATGGACCTATATTGATGTGATGGACTAGTATACCAATGATGAGACATGTAGGCCATGGGAAAATAGGAAAGCTAGGAGAATATTGTGCTCTAGATTTGAGACGTCACTGGGGACCTGGATGCCCTAGCAAATGTAATGAAAACCTCAAGAGGAGGTTGTGGCCAAGGTGTGGATGGTGGGACACCATTGATAGTAATGAATTTCCTATTGTGAACAAAATTTAAACACAAGTGGTGCATGGAGATGATATCCCGAGTTGCATGGAGCCAAGGAAGACTTAAGAGCATGCCACACCCTTTGATTGAAGGTGACACCATAGAAAAGGCAAAAACATGGTGAGAGGGCCAACTGTGACTAGAAGCTTGACATATACCATATGATTTAGGGAGGCATATTAAATGTGCGAGTGTGGATAGAAAATAACGATATAAGAAGTGCAATAGAACATGCACTCATGCAAAATGATGGATCAACGATAGTTTTATTGATAGAAATGGATCTGATAGAAGTACTAATGTGTAAGCAATCATAAGAGAATGTAGCATGATATTCATGATCAGATAAAATAATAATTGATAGAGATGTCTCAGTGTGAGCCACTAGAAAGTCAAGAGCCCTTGATGCAGGAGGAGGCACTGTGTGATATGTATGATTAGCTGAAGATAATCATTCTCTTGCTTATCGTGTTTAGGAACAGGATTATTGAATATGTTAAGCTTATGATTTTAATTGATTGGTGCATAATTTGTAAGCTTTGGAAGCCCAATTTTATTATTATCGATAATATCTTGAATAATATTTTGAAGTTTGAACCATCGATCTATAGAATGCCCAATGCATTGGTGATAGTCGCATCTGAAATTTTCATTGTAATTACAACCTTTAGGAAGAGATGAATCCAAATTGAGAGGAGGAGGAAGTAATAATTAGGTTGCTCTTAACGAGTTGTGAAAATAGAAGATGCATAATGATAATCAATTTTGTATATGTACACTTAGACGGTTTCCATTGAAGCTCTTTAGTGTTAGATACAACATTGACACTATTTTTAGCTTCAATAGGTTTTGTAGATGGCTTGAAAGCTAATTTACTTTGAAAGCACGTAGAGGATGAATCCTATTCCTGATATTTGAGCTTGTTGATAGATAATATTTTAGCCTCAAGTAGTTTAAGAGTATGACATAAGTGATCGAATGAAGGAGATGTCTCAAAGATGACACTGTCCTGGAGAGGCGGAAATAAAATTTTCACAAAAATATCTTGAAGCTCAGAGTCTGCAAGTACATTAGATATCTTAGCTAAGATGTTCATGTATCATAAGACATAATTCGCTAGATGTTTTTTAGATCCTTGATCCTTGCTTAAGTTGCACAAGTTAAGTATAAGAGATCTTAGAGCTGATATTGATAGAGAAATGAGAAAGAAAAGCATTGGCTCGATGCGTAAAAGATGTTACCAAGTGGACATGTAGATCATATAGCCAATGCATCATGTAATTGTGAAGATATCAAGGAAAGGGCTTAGCTAAGAGAATATGATCATCCGTAAAATCTAGACATGCCACATGAAATTCTTGGAGATGTTCCTGGGGGTCACCATGGCCATTAAAAATGGGTAGCTTGGGAGTGACGAAATTAGGTTGAAGTGCATAAGAAGAAATGGCAGGTGCAAAAGGAGAATGAAGGAGTAAGTGTGGAAGCTAAACATGGAGATGCATGTGAAGTATCCTATTGTATTTGATGAACTTGCTCTTGAAGCTTTTGATAAAGAGAGGCTAAATCCTAAGTTCCAGCAGAAGAGACTTGTCGCATATGAGAAACAAGAGGTGGAGTGAAATGATTGGTGGGAGTAGGAACTGAAATATGAATGGTAGAAGTTGGCAGAAGAGTGGAAGAGAGGGGTTGAGTATCAATAGAAACGGAAGTTGGGATGGATGTAGGGGCATTAAGTTTTGTGATATTGGTGGCCTCATCACGAGAAGAAAATAAAATCAATTCTAGATCCTAGGATGTGCAATGAGATGATCATTAAGCTCTTTAAGGCGGGCTTCAGTAAATTCTCCATAAGATTGAGCCATAATGAGAAGATGATAAAAACCCTAGAATCAAGGTGGGTTCAAGTGACGAGTTCACCAAAATGATTAAGCAAATATTGAATAAATAGATGCCTAAATCTAAATATGTAACAATGCAAAATATAAACAATTAAGTACAACTTTTTGATCCAAGAAATAAGTAATTTAAATTTGAAACCCTAGTTGAAAATGAAGGGAATAATATATAAAAATGTGCGATTCTATAATTTTCTTAAATTTTCCTCCATGGAAATGTCCATCATAACCATAACATACGAAGTTTCATCCCTATTGGACAATTTTATACTATGTTTTGTTCCGGTTAATGTGTCCCCTAAATCTATTTTTGGAGGATGTGTATTGTGTTTATGTATCTAAAGTTTTTGATCATGTCTATGTGTTTTGATAATTCCAACAATATCCATTAAATAAACCCCACTAAAGGCTCCTCTTTGAGGCGAGTGAGATATGAAAATATAATGCTCTCTAAAAAAACATGTGTATTCATGCCACATATATATATGATAAGTTGTATTGGAATACATGGAGGGTTGTTTTTGGGTTGCCATTGTTGAAGATCTTGGTCCCTACAAGGGGTTTGCATGGCAAACACCACGCCACACAAGATAACAAAAAATAAAACATAGTTGCAAAAGTGATCATTATATATAATAAGTGTACAGAGGTCAACACATCTAAGTACTCTACCATAAAAAACAAGTACACGTCAATGTACATATGGTGATCTCATAAAGGAAGACACCACAAACAAGGGTATTTTTTTCAAGACTGTAAATAAAGGTTACAGGCTGCATACAGGACAACAATACAAGTAACGAACATGCAGTACACAAACATATCACCTATGTTAGTCGCATCAACAAATAATCCACGAATAAGGGGACAACCAAAGTGTAATTAAACATCACAAATACAATCATACACCACATACATATAAGCTGCAAACAGTAATCAAGTTAGTGAATATATAGCAAATAGTGGCCCGAAGGCACATAAACTTAAGATAAACTAGCATTCCAAGACACCATGTGTTCAGCCATGTTACTCTCCCAAAAAATAAACCATATACACAATAGAATATATTGAGCCATAATGAAGGAGTAAAGAAGGTTTACTACAACAAAGCAACTTGATAGTGTGTAGATCCCCCATATGAGTAGGTCCACTGGAAGGGACTAGGCTACACTTGTCATCACAGTATAATCATTGTGTGGTCCCGCAATCAAGCAAGATACCTTTGAATGCAACACATGTAAAAAGTTATAAATATAATAGGTTTCTCTATCAAAATGTCTGGAAAACAACATACCTAAAGTAAAAATATAGAAATCAGTCATAGTATCTCCTAATTTGTGTTATTTTGAAAAGTTTGAATGTTTTTGTAGATATGAGATAATTCGAATGTTTTTTATTTAGTATGGATGGGAAGACCATCCAACAAAATAGCTCACCCTCACATAAGTCCATCTATGTATTTGTAGTAAAAATAAACCTCATAGTGGCGTAGACTACAAGAATATAGGAGATCAGACATTGAATTTGTCACTTGTGGTAGTAAAACGATAGGTTGGACCTCATGAGAACATAGAACCTACTAACAAAGGAGCTCATTCTTTGAATAGTCATATACCTAGGCGGCTGAGGTGGACCCAGGATTCAAGGATTTATAATCTTGGTCCTCAGAGCCATATCCTCTCAACAAGGGATTGGAAACATGTTTGCCACCACCATGTAGAATGATGTGGCCCATGTTAAGATTTTTAGGTGGAAATTGATAAGAGATCTTGAAATAAGTTTACTAAATTCTACACAAGGTGAAAATTAGGTTGAGCACGTCGATGCATTACTACAAGTACTGAATTTTTAAAGGCCCAAGAGATATTTGTCTCGACCAAACACGACTACAGCTTTCCTTTCGCAATTTCTGGGGGGAGTTTAATATTGTCATGAAATATTTCACTCTAGGGCAGGTAACTCTTTAACTGATACTGTTCATTTTAAATATTTTGAGCCATCTAAAGGCATACAAGGACTTAAGTCCCCCAATTTTTTTTATATAAGCACCTCAAGAAAATGGAAAGTGGATTTCAAAGGTGAGGCAATGTTAAACTATTTTCAGTTCATATCACAGGTTAAACAAAAAAGAACTTCTGGTACACTGTAGAGAGATTATACCATTGTGTGATTCTTAGTTGATCATTAATCCAATATTAAAAAAA
This sequence comes from Taxus chinensis, assembly GCA_019776745.2. Taxonomy (NCBI): domain Eukaryota; kingdom Viridiplantae; phylum Streptophyta; class Pinopsida; order Cupressales; family Taxaceae; genus Taxus; species Taxus chinensis. Next base: position 657,212,526 of record CM034149.1, on the reverse strand, counting down.
ATTCCCCATCCGGTTCTGGGAGGAAAGTTTTTAGAAGTCAACAACTATCACGACAGACCTTCTTGCAGACTAGGTATCGAACCTTCCTTTATGTCACCAAAATGGCCCACACTTGTAAAGCCTGATTTGAATGAATAACAAGGAAGGGACATTGCAACGTCCCCATTTGGGATGTGTAAATTTCCACATCAGAGAACATAAAATATCTTACTAGAACCACACCATCTCTGTTAGGCCGGAAACGTCTCCTAAGAGAGACAACACCTGAACCCTCACCAATTTTTGAACCCGTCCTCCTCCTTCAGTTCGACTCATGTTGTGACTGAGTCCTCCAAGGACATTCTCTAAATCCACTTCCTCTCAACCACCTTCACCTTCATATAGATCCAAAGAAGCAAAGAATATCTACAAAAGCACTCTCATACAAAACTCCAACATCTCACATATATGGGAAGCGAAACGTCCATTACTGTAAACAATCTTAGAAGGATCCAGTTAATAGTGAAAGTGGGACTATACTAGTCCATCTCTCCTACCCACCTATTGTACAACCACCATTCCAATAGTTCATCCAGTTGTTTGACCATTCTTAAGCCCTGCTCTCCCCCTACCTTCAAAAACCAGAAAATGTACAACTTGCACTAATTTTCCTCATCTCTTGTTTCTTCTCACGTGTTAAAGATAATCCATAAATTCCTCCAATATGTGGCCCATCTTTTAAAGCCTTTTTATGGCTAACGACTTTTACTTTCAATCAATGAGAATGTATTCTCAAGGAAAAATAAAATGGTTAAAACGATATTCAAATTTTTCAGTTCAAATTTACATACAAGGAAATGTCCATCATAACCATAACATACGAAAGTTTCATCCCTATTGGACAATTTTATACCTATGTTTTGTTCATGTTATGTGTCTAAATCTATTTTTGAGGATTTGTATTGTGTTATTATGTATCTAAATTTTGAATCATGTCTATGTGTTTGATATGCACAAATATCCATTAAATAAACCCCACTAAATGCCTCCTCTTTTGAGGCGAGTGAGATATGAAAATAGAATGCTCATCTAAAAAAACATGTGTATTCATGCCACATATATATATGATAATTTGTATTGGAATACATGGAGGGTTGTTTTGGGTGGCCATTGTTGAGATCTTGGTCCTACAAGGGGTGTGCATGGCAAAAACCACGACACACAAAGATAACAAAAAAGAAAACAATAGTTGCAAAAGTGATCATGTATAGTAATAAATAAGTGTATAGGTAAACAAACACATATAAGTACTCTACCATACAAGTACACATGCAATGTACATATGGTGATCTCATAAAAGGAATACAACCACAAACAAGGGATATTTTTTTTCAAGACATGTAAAGTAAAGGTTACAGGCTGCATACATAGGATCAAACATACAAGTAATCTAACATGCAAGTACACAAACAATATCACATATGTTAGTCGCATCAAACAAATAGATCCACGAATAAGGGAAACAAAAGTGTAATTAAACATACAAAATAAAGATCATACACCACATACATATAAGCATGCAAACAAGTAATCAAGTTAGTGAATATAATAGCAAATAGTGGCCCGAAGGCACATAACTTAAGATAAACTAGCATTGCACAAGACACATGTGTTAAGCCATGTTACTCCAAAAAATAACATATACACAATATAATATATTGAGCATAATGAGGAAGTAAAGAAGGTTTACTAAAACAAAAGCACTTGAATAGTGTGGTAGATGCCCCCATATGAGTAGGGTCAAATGGAAAGGGACTAGGCTGACACTTGTCATCACGTATAATCATGTGTGTGTCCCGCATCAAGCTCAAGATACCTTGTGAATGCACACATGTAAAAAGTATAAATATAATATGTTCTCTATCAAAATGTATGGAAAACAACATACCTAAAGTAAAAATATAGAAAATCAAGTCATACGTAGCTCCTAATTTTGTTATTTTGAAAATTTTGAATGTTTTTGTAGATATGAGATAATTCGAATGTTTTTGTATTTTAGTAGGGGATGGGAAGACCCATCCAACAAAATAGGCTCACACCTCACATAAGTCATATATGTATTTGTATTAAAATAAAACCTCATAGTGAAGGGTAGACCTACAAAATATAGGAGGATCAGACCTTGAATGTGTCACTTGGGTAGTACGATGAGGTTGGACCTCATGAGGATAAGAGAACCTACTAAACAAAGGAGGCTCATTCTTTGAATGAGTCATATACATAGGAGGATGAAGGTGGACCTCAGGAATTCAAGGATTTATATCTTGCCTAAGAGCCATATGCCTCATCAACAAGGGATTGGAAACTATGTTTGCCAACACCATGTAGAATGATGTGGCCATGTTAAGGATTTTTAGGTGGAAATTTATAAGGAGATCTTGAAAGAAGTTACTAGAATTCTAACACAAGGTGAAAATTAGGTTGAGCAAGTCGATGCCATTACTACAAGAACTGAATTTTAAGGCCCAAGAGAGTATTTTATCTCGACCAAACAACGGACTAAACATCTTTCCTTTCCAATATTATGGGTGGAGGTTTTAATAATTGTCATGAAATATTTCACTTGCGAGGGCAGGTACTCTTTACTGTATACTGTTCATTTTAATATTTTGAGCCATCTAAGGCATAACAAGGTACTTAATGTCCCCAATGTTTTATATAATCACCTCAAGAAAATGGAAATTGGATTTCAAAGGGAAGGCAATGTTAAACTATTTTAAGTTCATATCACAGGTTAAACAAAAAATGAAACTTCTGGATACACTGTAGAGAGGATTAGTACCATTGTTTGATCTAGTTGATCATTAAAGCCAATATATAAAAAAAATTCCCAATCGGTTATGGGAGGAATTTTTAGAAGTCAACACTATCACTACTCAGCCTTCTGCAGACTAGGTATCAGACCTTCCTTTATGTCACCAAAAATGGCCACACTTGTAGCCTGATTTGAATGATGAACAAGGAAAGGGACATGCAACGTCCACATTTGGATGTGTAATTTCCACATCAGAGAACATAAAATATCTACTAGAACACACAACATCTCTGTTAGAGCATGAAACGTCTCCTAAAGAGAGTACAACACCTGAAACCCTCACCACTTTTGAACCCGTTCCTCCTTCAGTTACTACTCATGTTGTTACTGAGTCTCCAATGACATCTCTAAATCCATCTTCCTCTCAACCAACTTCACCTTCATTAATAGATCCAAAGAAGCAAAGAATATCTAAAGCCACTCATACAAAACTCCAACATTCTCATCATATATGGGGAAGCGAAACACGTCCATTACTGTAACAATCTTAGAAGGATCCAGTTATAGTTGAAAGTGGGACTAATACTAGTCCATCTCCTCCTACCACCTTTGTACAACCAACCAGTTCCAATAGTTCATCATTTTGTTTAGACCATTCTTAGAGCCCTGCTCCTCCCATACCTTCAAAAGACCAAGAAATAGGTACACTTGCACCTAATGTTCCATCATCTCTTGTTTCTCACGTGGTTAAAGATAAATCCATCCAAATATGTGGCCCATCTTTAAAGGCCTTTTTATGGCATAAAGATGTTACTTTTAAATCAATGAAGAATGTATGTCTCAAGGAAAAATAGGAAATGGTTAAAAGATATTTCAGTCAAATTTAGCAGACAAGGATAAAGAAATTTGTCAACTGAAGGATAAAGTAGAGAAGATGGCTAAACTCGCAATTGAATTAGTGGAATGTATGCCACTATTAGGTTGTGGAGCCTATTTTCTTAGATAGGTATGCTAGTTACACCGAGAGGCATTCCTACAATGGCAACTAGGGCTATAATGGTGTGAGTGGTTCATTTTTTAGGCCGCCATAAAAAAAAATAAAAAATTCATAATGTAAAGATATTAAGGTGCGGATTTACCTAGGTTTATGGGATAGTTTTGGCCCATGGTTTTGATACCCATCAGTTTTGTAAAACTTCTTAAGAAATTGTCTACTTATGTAGTTTTGTGCATATGGTAGGGTTTAATGTAACATTGTAGATGTGTCTGAATTCGGGTGTGAATTATGTAGAGTTCATTGAGCATAGCTCCAAATGGATCTAGGTATTGTATTGAGAGAGTGGTGGCTTGTAATAAAATATGAGAAAGTGATTCCTTGGTGGACGTAGCCCAAATTTGGTGAACCACATTAAATATTGTCTCTTTGTGTTTTGTCTATTTTTATTCTGCACTTTTATTTGAGATCTGTAATATTTTTTGTATATTATTTTCTACTATTGTGATTTTGTGAGGGATTGTTCCACATATTTTATCCTTTATTCCCTAACAATTGGTATCAGAGATTGAATTGGTTACAAGAGGAAGTGGATGAATCGAAGGGAAGGGTTTAACTTGAGTGAGTCATCCAGATGCAAGGGAAATGTTGGAGGGTAAACATGTGAAACTCTGCTTGTATTCGAGAAGATGCTTATTTACCACATGTTATTTGTTTCAATCATTTGAAGTAGAAAGGGGGTGTGGTGCATGGAACATTGAGGAAATGTAATTAGATAGTTTCTTTTATCAATGTTAGCATTTTTGTTTTGTGGATAAGTAGAGCACACAACAATTTAATGGAAATTAACGGATGCACTTGCCATGGGATTTGCTAGATAGGAAGGCACTAGGGACAATGTCTAGGCCGTGACTTGGCATCTAATCGGTCAAATTGATGTAGTAGTTTCAATTAGGAAAAGACTACAAAACATGATGATGTAATGCATTAGTGAAGTTGTATGCCATACCCTTTGCCTCTAACATGATTATCTTAGGTCATTCTCCATAGTTATATAAAATGATAGATGTCTGAGAATGGTTCATTAGCAGATCATTTAAATGATTTATAATACGGTTATATACATGTTTTCTAGCTATAGATTACAATAGAATTTGATCAAGACTGCCATGTTTTTTTTAACTTCTTCATTACTAGCAATGTTATCATCAGAGATTCGAACATGCGAACTAGAAATATTCGGTATTATTTTCTTGTTTCTTGATGCTAACTCAAAGACATGGATTTTGTCGATATAGTAGGGGTGATTTTTATCTTTTATATTTATCAAGAATTAAATGCACTGGGAATCTTCAATTCATTAGGGAATGCTTTGATTTTGGATATTAGAGGGATACATTTGAATAGTATGAAAGGTAGTTGGTTTTAAAAAATCGTTAAAGATTGAAAAATATCAGAATCTTTAAAGTCTAAGATAGTACGTTGATACTGTGGAAAGATCCTGGGTGAAGCAAACCAAGGACTCAGTATGTGAAGATTTTTGTACAAGAAGTTTCACTAGGAAAAAAACAAGGAGGATAATTTCTTCAATACTTAATGTATGTCAAAAATGTTATGGTTCTTTCATTTCACAATATCAGACTGAATCATAGGTCCTAAAAATAAGGAGTCCTAAACTATTTCCTTTAATAACTCACTCAACATAAACATTATTTTGTTAATTATGCTTATAAAAAGAACTATGTAGATCATGTAAACCCATTGGTGACTCACGAGTCGCTTGCAACATACTTGGACAAGGTTCTGTCTCGACTTACAGATTAAGAATTATGAATACTTGATAAAAATATTGATGTCATGCCCTCGATTTGTGCTCAATATACTTTATGCTGCAACTAGGTTTTGATATCAGGAAACTCGTGAACAGTGGGGACCGGGTTTGGTATGTACTCGTAAAACTTGGCAGCGGATTCTTGGAAGGTTACCAAGGGTGATCATTGTGGTACCACAAGTTACCGGATATCACAATTCATTTTACATACCTTGTGATGTTATGGACTATATCATTCTTGCTGTAGTTGATTATTTGAATTGTTGTAATACTTTCGTCAGTCGCTAGAACATTATGGCACTAATTGAGTTCGGTACATTTTTATCCATTATGGCATGATAGTTAACTCATAAGGACGGATTTGATACTGGATATACAGAATGCAAGTTTGGAGTTCTATAATTACTGCATATATGGGAAATAAAAGCGAGTGAGGTTGTCTTCAAAGTTGCACCTACTGAGATGATAATATTTTGATTCAGTTATGAGATCATATTGAGATTCTGATTGTATAAAAGTCCTTTAATAAGGTACTTGTCTCATGTTTAGTGGTTCACAGTCATTATGTTATCATTGTTATGGATTAAATCCCTCAATGAAAGTATGGGTTTAGCTATATTAGACATAAATTTGTATGTATGGTGATAACTACAATTGTGCAAGGTAAGGAAACGGCTATAAAGGTTTGATCTAGATTAAACAGGTCTTAAGCTAATTAATGTACTCAGGTTTATATATATGGAGGGGATTTTTTTATCAATAGTAATGATCTAATGACCATACGTGCTTCTATGCAAATGGAATCTATCATGGTCCTCGACCATTGCAGGAACTAGACAGCAAATTTTATTCTTTTCGAAAGGTTACGAACATGGGTCGATTATAGACCAAGCTATGTATGTTATGAGGAATTAAAAATAAGACATAACTAGCTTAGCCTTTTGGGCATCCCAGTGGTGAGCACAACTGTGTAGTTGCATAAATCACAGCACCCCCAAATTGACCTCTGGATGGAGGCATACACTTTAGAATGGGTCATTTGGTGTGATAAGCACAACATGGAGTCTTCCTTTCAAAGTGTGGGACCTTGCAATGTAAAAAGACTCTCCAGATTGACAAGGCTGGTTCCTACTCAAACTAGTTTAGGTGTAAATCATGAAAAATGTACTTTCATTGGTTTTGGTGGTGATAAATCCTGGACTATGAATTTTCCAAGGAGATAGAGATAGGAGGAATACAAACAAAATATAACTAAGCTAGGGATAAGGTGATTTACACCAAAGGAGTGATGGAAAATTTCTTTAGTCTGATAGAAACAAACCAGGGAAGAATGTAACACAATAACATGCAGTGAATAACCAGGAGTTGTAATGAAGGATGGAAAAGATAACAATTAACATAGAAAGAGATGAAGATCATCCACATAACATGTATTATTGCTCTCAACGGCTATGATTGATGATGTCATTAGAATGGTAACAAGATAACCTGAATTGTATTTACAGTCAATATGGGAGGTCTAAATTACTCCAAAAATTCACTTGCCAAGGGGAAAGCCAGAGAGCTTTGCATGAACCAAAAGTGTCCAACCCTTTCAAATGAGCCAAGAAGAAGTGGCAGCATATCCATGGATGAGGAGCAAAAAACTCTCATGAAGAGACCAGAAATGGGGGAAATTGATTTAGAGGTACCAACCAAGGCAAAAAGATCCATTAAAGACGACAAGTGGGTGTCCAGAGTCACAAGATCCAGGAGGCAAGAATGTATATCAAGGCCCAGTTGGTAGAGAAAAATGGGTTTGCCATACCACACTAAATTTCGGTGATTGGATGTTTGCTCTGCATTTTTTCTCCTGTAGCCCAAGTGATTTTTCTTAGATTTGTTCTTCCCACCAGACCCCAGCAAAAGACTTGTAAATTAGAAGCTTCCATGGTGTAGAGGGTGTTAACATTTTTCCAACAGTACCAAATTTAGGATGAATTCTTATTGTTGAATTGAGAGCATATGCCCATTTGAAGTTCTACAAGGTCAAACTTAGGGAAAGAGGAGATGGTGTGAAAATTGAAGAAGAGCTTGTATGGCTTGAAACAAGATCCTTTTCCCCTTTTTTCCAAAAAAATTGACAGCTTCATGATCCCAGAAACCTCCGTGGGCCCGCATGCTCCGTTGTAACCATTGTGGTGCCTATACTTAGAAATTTGAGGATGCAAATGGGAGGTATCAAAGTTGTTCCTATGTGGATGACATGTTGGTTGTAGGTAAAACCATGCCAGGAAATTCCAAAAGTACCTCAAGTGGCCCACGTTAAGTGCACCGATGGCCATGTTGGTCATGTTCTGATTGGCCTTGGGGGGCATGGCAAACAATTCATGCCTTAGTATGATGTTATCTCGGGACAAAAATGGCTGAAATTTCTTAAGTTCCTCTGCATCCTCACCTTTTGTCGAGTGACATTAATCAGGTCTTGGAGAGGTTTAATATGCAAGATGCCTTAACCATTTTTCTTTCATCTTCCTTCGTTGGCCCGCAGACTGATTTTATCAACCTTATGCAGTTTATCCCAAAACAGAGCTAAGTGACAAATTAGATCCCTCCATGGGCCCTTACTAATCAACAGTTTAGAACCTTGCCGTATGCAATGCGTGTGCCCAAAGCTTGACTATTTCGCATGCATTGGGAGTGGTGAAAAAAATGCCTATGAGTGTTCCAGGTAAAGATCACTCCACTGCTTTGCCAAGTCCGATCCATTTCGGTATTTGAGAGGAACCACGTGGACAATCTCTTGATGCTGCAACTGGGTCGAAACTCCACTTTGCTTTCTCTATGTAGCCCCACATATGGCTAGAGATTTTTGGGACAACTTGAGGAGCACAACAGGTTATTATTACACTATAGGTAGGACAACAATAACTTGGATTTTTAGGACTATAGAATTTCCTGGCATGGGCAACCGCAAAGTCCGCATTTTGGGTATGAAAATTCTCCCACAGAGGCCCGTAAAACTTTAAATGATTGGGTTACAATAACCTTCCCCATGCCCGCAAGCCCATATTTTTGAGGCAAAAAAAGCCTTCCATAGTGCCCGTCAAAGTGCCCATACACTTAGCTAAAATACGAGTCTAGAAGGACTTTACCTTTCTGTAAAAGGATGAAGAAATTTCCCATCTGATGAAGCCATTTCATTAGAAAAACTTTGGAGAAAGTGAAGTTGAAGCTGTGTGAAGATTTTAGATTGAAGTCAAAATATTGCAGACAGGAAAACCAATGGAGGTAAGTTACCCAAAACTGAAGCATGGGCTTCAGCTTTGGTTGGTCTTTATGAAAACTAGTCCAGGGTACTAAGAAGGCTTGCTAAGACTAAAACGAGTCTCCATATGTTTTTAGTTTATTAGTTTATTAAGCCATTTGGTAGATAGGTATGCAATGTTATGCCGATAGGCGTTCCTATGGTGGCAGATATGTGCTGTGACCATGTCATGAATAGGATCACCATTTGAGCCGACTTGTAAAGTGGTGATCAATAATCTAAAAATATTAAGGTGCGGATTTACCTAAATTTAACTGGGACGGTTTAGATGTCTACTTATGTAGTTTTGTGCATATGGAAACTATAACTTCGTACCCAAATGCAGATGTGTCTAAATTTTCGAGGGTGAATCTCCACAAAATTTGTTGAGCATAGCTCCAAAGCTTCTCTAGGAAGCTATTGTAGTTGAGTTATGAGAATTTTTGGCCTTTGTTTTAAAATTTGAGCTAGTCTTTCTTGGCTCCTTCGTAGCTCTGCAAATTGAGGTGAAGAATGTTAAATACTATTTCAAGTTAATGTTGTGTTATCCTTACTTGAGGCTGCATGATCTCAAAATGTTGAGATTGAGTAATATTTTCTGGAATAATTGATGATTGTACTGATTAATAAATAAAATTGTAAATGGGACTTGTTCTAAGGACATGTTATCCTTTGTTTACGGATAGCGACCAGGAAAATATGGTTTATAAGCTATGCTTAGAAGAGCAAGTTAGGAGGAAACAAGAACGATTTCAGAGCTTCATTATACATGACCTCCTAGACAATGATTGATTCAGCTTAAACATTCTTCATGGTTTACCGTAATAGTGCTATAGATATGCAAGCCTAACTATGTGAGTTTTACCTTTAGAATCATGCAGTGTAATATGATCTTGACTGGAATATTACTTTTTTATATAAGATTAGTTCAATTAAAAGCTTTTTGTTCTTATCTTTGAAATGAATTTTGTCAGGGAGAACAAATTAAAAAAATTGATGCAATGGAGAAATCTACCCCTCTTTTCATAAGAGGGAAATCCCTAAGCCCAATGGAAATAATGGAGGAATACACAAAGATGATGTAGAGTGACAACATCTGTGACTTTGTCTAGTAAAACCAACTGTGAGCACAAACTGCATTAAGGAAATTATCACCAAAATTAACAGGTCAACTATTGAAGCATGTTAGAGAAGATGACAGGACCTTACTCCAGAATTACAAAAGAAAGAACCTCATTATGTAACTTTACACCATTATGAAACATGATATCGAGGTATCTCAATTTTGCTAGGAATAGCTGGCTCAACTAGTTACCATTGGATTTTCAATGTCATGTGTTTTACTATCCTATTCCAAGATGGAAAGGTGATCAATAAATAGACGAGAGAAAAGAAAAAAGGATATGGGACCAACTCTTTAGACATCGGGGTTTCTATTTACACCACCATGAGGGAGTTTCTATTCTCATTGATTTCAGAGAACTACGTTTGTTTTATTAGGAGCATGTATAGTTGCACAAGGACATGCAACAATTTTCATTGGGGTGTGATAAAATTGAAAAACATATTTTTCTTGATGTATCTCTTTACCATTGAATCATCCGCCCAATACTTTACTTCCTTTCCCACATGTGTACTAACTCTCTTATATTTTGTATGCCAAAAATTGCATAAATTTAAGTAGTTGTTTTCTAATATAGAATATCATATCTTATTTCATATTGTTAATTTTACTATGATATGTCATAACTTTTATAATGCAACAAGAAGCTAATGACACACAAAAAATACACAAGTAGCCCGTAACAAATGCACAAAAAGGAGAAAATTGGCACACATCAATTGCATAAGTCATCCCGCAACAAAGGGAAATCCATCCCACAACAAATGAAGTGAATTTGAGCCAATACATGCAAAATGGCAGGAGGAACATCGTCAAGCTTATTTGGCAAGTCATTTGTGACTAATCACCTATCCACCTCCAACAGGGCAGCCTTACATCACAGGAAGGAGTTCCATTTGAATTCTTCTTCTTTGAAGACATCATAACTTTTCCAAGCTAGAAAAGACAAATGGTAATGTGGCATATCTCATTTATTAAGATTGTTATTTATGGTTTTTAGTTTGTAGACTCCTTTTCAAGTTGTAGTTTCTAAAACAAGTAGTCTAAAACAAGTTGTGGAATGGTAGGCTGCATATAACCGACTGTAGGGTGTATAAATACCTAGAACCAAAATATTGAAGGGAGAGCAAGATTTGTATGTTGAAAAATATAAGTTAATATAAGTAGTTCTTTTTTGAACCATGAGGAGCAATAGTTGATTTAATTAGAAAATATTTTAGGGATAACAATCACCCAGCCAACTTGAGGTAGTTTGGAATCCTTATTTTCTATTTTAGCAGAGTTATATTTCTGTTATTTCATTTCCATAGGTTGCATCCATTATGTTATGTCCATTTCCATTGTTATTTTAATACTTTCCATTCAGTATTTCCTTTTCAACATGGTTATTTAAATTCTTGTATTTTCAATTTCTAGAAATTTATAGCCTTGAGGAAACCTATGTTGTACATACAATAAAAACATTGTGCCAAAAGATATGTCCTTGGGTTGATACTCTAAATGAACCCAAGTCATACTCAAATGGTTGCTCAAATATTGGATATCCTATCCGCTGGGTTGTCTTTAACACAGTTGAACCAAAGTAATTGAGAATTGATTCAGCCCATCATCTCTTTTCCTTCTTTTCTATTTATATTTTTCACACTTTGTATATTAATTTGAGGGTTCATATGTGGTTGAATTCTTGTTAGTTATATTTATTGATCTTCATGACATCCATTCTCCTTAAGAAATTGAATTGAATGATGAAAAAATATACTTTAGTAATGATAATACGAAGGATATCATAGTAATAGAGAGTTATGTAGTCTAATTACTCTAGAAATACAAGTTGTTCCTATAAAAACATGCCACTAGTTTGACAAAATACACAATGGAAATGACATAAATTTAGGGCTTCTTCATCTACTCCATAACTCCTCCTCCTCTCTCCTTATCACTACACACACTCTACCCCCAACATGTATTTAAAAACCTTTATAATTCAACCCCTTAATATGGGGTAATATATTAGGTTCATTATGACTAATATTTAAAATCCCTTATGAAACCACATGATAGGTAATGCTTTGGATCCAGTGAATCCCCCCTATAGGATAGAATTCTTGAAGATGACATGTTTGATAGCAAACATGACATCTAAATGTTTTATTTTCATAATCCAAGATTTTGATTCATTTGAAGTAACTCTAATTTAGAATCAAAATGTCTAGGAAGCCCTTGATAAGGTCAATTTCCACACAGATTCGAAAATATATGAATATATTAAGCATAGACCACTCTTCATCTAGTTTTAAAAATCTGCACGAAGTATTTATAATATCCTGAAGGACCAAATGATTCCGAAAAGGAATAGACAAATTTGGGAGTTAGACCCAAACCCGCATTTTGGAAACTACCATAGTAGAGGGGTTAACATCTATAAACCAAGGGGTAATAAAGAGCCCGATCTACCCAAAACCACGACTCTTCCTAAAAAACATTATAATAGATCTCATCCCGATAGAGATTAACTATAAAGAAATTGCTGGAACATAAGAAAATATCACAACTATTGGACAAGTTGGAATGAACCCAAATTAACGAGGTTGTGTAGCCTTCAGCCAGAATCCATTAATACACCAAAAGATTATAGCCAAAGACTTAAGGGATGTAGAGAATTCCCTTACTACTCTATTATTGACCTACAGAGCAAGCACCTCATTTGATTTCTGTACAATATACAAGATTGCAAGATAGGGGACTGCATTGAAAGAGGAAATCCATTTGATCGGGTAACATCCTTGAATGACTGTGAAGACCTCCCAATGCCTTCACATTTCCCCTGAGTGAAAGGCATCATAAAAGCAGAGCCTTCTAAATTGTGCAAGTCACATACCTCCCTACTCTTTTGCTCGTCGAGAAGGATTACGCCTCTGCTGATGTGCCTTGCTTTAGGGTTTCTTCCGTCTGTGTGCCGCTTTAGTGTGAAGTAAATTGATTTTTTAACCAAAAATAAATTAAAAACATTAAAATCTATTCTTTTATGTATGCAATGTAGTTTTTTCGATTAGGTAAAAAGTTGGATTTTGAGAGGGATCCAACTAACCCGTACAACCTGAAAAAAGAGAAGACATTACAATGCACTCATATAACCATCAAACATTCTAGGCATCCCAGGTATGACACCAATAAACATCCATTAGCTTTGACATCAGTTGTAAAACACTCTTTTGTGCTTAGGAGTAATGATCAGTCTGCCATAAGTCAACACTAATTTCGCCACATTACCACCCAAGTTAGCTATTTATTTGAGAGCACAACGTCATATTAGAATGTTCAGTAATCCTCTTTTGTTGCCTCCTCCTCTTCTTGCCAACCACTGTACATGCATCCTCCCCCAATGAGATAGGAATAAAAAAATTCCATAACCACATCAGAAGAAACACCATCCTAAACTCTTTCCATCATTCACCCGGTGTGTTTATTATGCCTTGAGCTAAGTGTTATAATACACAATATTTTTTGCAACGAAAGGAAAACCCTTCATAATCAATAGTTTGGGTCTAAGTTTTATCCACAATTTTAACATGAGGAGAACTTTTGAAATGGAAATCACCTTGATTTCTGGACCAATAGCCAATGTCCTGCCTAGTGCATTACAAATGTATGCAATCTAGTTAATCTAAAGGAAATTTGACTATTTTGAAAACCTCAAATATTTTAAGAACATTAAAATCATTTTTATAATAGATGCTGCAGATCATATAACCGGCCAAACATTTCTCGTTTACAATGTTGCTTTCCTATACTATTTATTGGCAATATAATTTTCCACAAAAAAAATGTTAAACATAATTTTTTAATTCCAATTGAATTTTCTAAATTATAGGTTCTCTTAAGCTAACCAAATCAATACTAATACACAATTGCAAATAAAACAACATGCACATTTTTTTCAACATGTGATCAAAATTCAGACTGTTATTAACACACAGTTCCATAATACATAGACTAAAACTCCAATAAAGACTACTATCAAACGTTCCATGTCCAAATAAACAGATGAACATTGTGGAACATGCATCAACTTGTGCGTCATGTTTTCATATCGAAAAACCTATATCTATTTTAGAAAGTACTGTAATTAGTCTAAGATTTCCCTTACTAATTTTTTATAGACATAAGTTTTCCATCTTAATTTGACAGTTACAATTTTCTAAGTTTCTAAGTAGAGAATGTATCGATCTCAAACATTGAATTAATTCTTGAATTGCATAGGCTCTGATATATCTTCCACTTCCTTCCTCTGGAGAAGATAACTATTTTCTATGAAATCCTGATCCCATAATGATCCATCAAAGGAGTCTTGGCTTAAGTAGAACGGAGGAAAAGAATTGGAAGAAGATGCGCATATATTCTTTAATTCTTCATCTCTGGTAGGAGGAGGAGGAGCTTTGATTGCTCCCCGCTGCTCCAGAAACTCTCCCAGATCGAACGGGCCGGAGCAAATTTCCATTATCTCTGGACCAGCAGCACTCATGTGACTAGAATGGTCATGAGAAATTGGTAGATGGTTTCCAAGATCAGCTTGCTTATGATCGTCTACACCGCCATTATTGCTCAAGCATTTATCATCCTCCACACCGCCACCGCCATTATTGTTCACTTGCAGGGAACCAGAGGATTTGCTTGGCAGATCCTTCACTGTCCCACTTACAGAAGTTTGAAATGCCTTTTTCTGTTGTAGATTGTTATTGTTATACCTTTCAGGAAAATTCAGACAAGCATCTGCACCGTATAATCTTGTTGTAGCTTCGTCATAAGCAATGGCGGCATCCTTTGCAGTATCGAAGGATCCGAGCTAGAGCCTGGTTCGTTTCTTGGGGCTACCCATTTCCCCCATGTCCTCTGTATTCACACATGGCATTCTCAGGCCCTCCTTTTTTCATTATTTTTGTACGCCTTTCATACAAATACGCAGTTTTCTCTCCCGAATCCATATCATCAGCTTTAGACGCTCAGTCTCCATTACCATTGTGAGAAGAGAAGTTGCTTAACAGAAACCAGGGCACGATATAGGAAGAAATTTGTGGAAACCCAAATATCTCAGAATAGATAATTTAATTCAGACAAGCAGCACGTAAATCCCATGCATCCCCCTATGGGAAAGGCCCCTGCGGACGTTTCTACGACTGTGTTAAATTTGATGGTTTGACGGCAGTCTTGACGTTTGTGCTTTTCCTCCCTATTTTAACTTTTCTCTATTATTTTTAATAATTTTGTTTCTAATAATTAACAATTTTAGCTTTTGTTTTTAATTAACAACAATTTTAGCTTTTATATTTAATAATTTTGTTTCTAATAATTAACAATTAACAACAATTTTAGCTTTTATTTTTAATAATTTTGTTTCTAATAATTAACAATTTTAGCTTTTATTTTTAATTACGTTGAGCTGAAAATAGAAATCTCTACTATTTTTTACAATTTTAGCTTTTGTTTTTAATTAGGCTGAGCTGAAAATAGAAATCTCTACTATTTTTAATAATTTTGTTTCTAATAATTAACAATTTTAGCTTTTGTTTTTAATTAGGTTGAGCTGAAAATAGAAATATCTACTATTTTTAATAGTTTTGTTTCTAATAACTAACAATTTTAGACTTTTGTTTTTAATTAACAACAATTTTAACTTTTTTTTTTAATAATTTTGTTTCTGAATAATTAACAATTGTAGCTTTTGTTTTTAATTACGCTGAGCTGAAAATAGAAAAAGGGAGATCACTAATAAATTGCAAACGCTAGAAAAGAAAGTATACGCACACAGAAAAAAGGAGATCAAAAGGAGATTCAGGAATTTAGAGTGACACAGAGAATATACAGACACGAGAAATAAAAGAAAACAGCAGTGGAAGTTGTCACTCTTTTCAGAGAAGTCAGATTGATGTTTTAGACACTTCTTCTGGATTAGTTGCGTATTCATTTAATTGACAGACATGAATCTGAGTTGTATTATCAACATTGCGAGATCATGTAATTGACAAACATGAATCTGAGTCGTATTATCAACATTCTGAGATTATGTAATTGACAGACATGAATCTGAGCTGTATTATCAACATTGTGAGAGCATGTTTCGCCAAGCATTAGTTGGCAACTTGGTGTTTCATATGTAAAGTTGCTTTTGAATTTTGCATGAGATAGTCAGCCACATATCTGATCAACAATACTCTCTCTTGTGATCTGAATGATTTCCTATAAGCAAAGTTGTGTTTCCGTCCCAAATATCCCTGGTTTAAAATTAAATAAGTAAATGAAAATTATGATAATCAACTCATAAACAAACAAATGGTTGATTTGCGGGCCTGATACAGTTGATGAAATTGGTTATACAACAAATATGGACGTGAATTAGTTTATCTCAATTATTTCTATTTTATAGGGAATAATTAGCTTATCTTATTATTTCTATTTACTAGGTGCTCTCAGGTGTTTAATAGTGCTCAATCTAAAAAATAACTTGCTTTCTGGACAAATTCCCAATTCTCTGAATAACTGCACAAAATTGCATCACTTGTCATTGTCTAATAATACGCTTGAGGGACCAATTCCATCTGAGATATTAACAACATTGACCAGATTAGAACATCTGCTTCTAAATTCCAACAAACTCAATGGTAGTATCCCGGAAGAGATTGGTCAATTATGGAAACTGAGAGAGCTCAAGTTGAAGAACAATATCCTTACAGGTGCCATTCCCAAGGCGCTAGGAAACTATTCTTTCATGGAGGAGTTAAATATATCTTCTAATTCCTTATATGGCTATATTCCACAAGAACTGGGTTCACTTTCCCAACTACGAGATCCGTCGCTAGATAACTGAACAAAATTGCATCACTTGTCGTTGTCTAATAATACGCTTGAGGGACCAATTCCATCTGAGATATTAACAACATTGACCAGATTAGAACATCTACTTCTAAATTCCAACAAACTCAATGGTAGTATCCCAGAAGAGATTGGTCAATTATGGAAACTGAGAGAGCTCAAGTTGAAGAACAATATCCTTACAGGTGCCATTCCCAAGGCGCTAGGAAATTGTTCTTTCATGGAGGAGTTAAATATATCTTCTAATTCCTTGTATGGCTATATTCCACAAGAATTAGGTTCACTTTCCCAACTACGAGAACTGTCGCTGGATAATAACAACCTAGGAGGGTCCATTCTATATTCTCTCATGAACTGTACAGAATTAAAAAAGTTGAACCTATATCACAACAAGTTTGTGGGGACAATTCCAGAGGATGTAGGCCATAAGCTAACCAAATTGCGACTGGTGGACCTGTCCATCAATCAGCTAAACGGCAGCATCCCAAAATCCATAGGAAATATTTCGGCACTTAATTTTCTTCAAATAGAAGACAACCAATTAAGCAGAATGGTACCCCAGGAATTGGGAATGTTGGGCTGCCTACAACAACTGACGTTTGGCAATAACAATCTGAAGGGAGATGTTTTTTCCATTCTCTTGAATTGTACAAAGTTGTAAACCATTGGGTTGGAATTCAACCAGTTTTTGGGCTCTCTTCCGGCAGAAATTGGCTTCAAGCTCACCAAGCTACAAGAACTTGTTGTAGCACGTAATCGATTCAGTGGGAGGACCCCACATTTCAGATACTGCACTTGTCCTCCCTAAGGTCCATTCTCAACACTGGTGCCCAACATCGTGTTGACTTCATTCTCAACTAATTTCTTGATGTCTTTGCCTCTACCTTTTAGTTTCTTTATAGCCACATCTTTATCTTTCAAATTACCCTGATACACTCTTCCAAAGCTTCCTTGCCCAATTTCGTAACACTGGTTGCAAATCTATGGGTTGACGTAGGCCTCGTGAATGGTGCCACAAGAACAATCACCGACATTGTCTACAACGCATCAATGCAACCACCAGCATTACCTTTATTTGTTGTTGTCAAATTTGATAGATACAACGGCCCATGTTGGGATCCCTCCAACCCGTTACATATTCCCATACCCCCTATTTCAAGAGGGAATCGAAGACAATTGTTGATTAAAATGGCCTGGGGATTAACTATCCACAAGTGGCAGGGACTTACTTTGCATAGAGCAACCGTCGACATTGGAACCACTAAAAGGCAGGGTCTGACATTCACAGCTTTCTCCAGAGTTCCCTCGCTTGCAAATCTGCATATTTCACCTGCTTTTTCATTCGAGAGATACTCAAAAATGGTGTACGTAACAACACTTGGAGCAAGAAGAAAGGAGGAGTCAAGACTACTATCACTCAGCCTATCGTAAAAGCTACCCTCTGCTTTGATAGCACCTCCACCACTACTATACTCAACACTTCTTCTATCCAAAGCGGCACTGTTGTTCAAGGGGTATCAAATGTAATCATGTTTATTGAAACTAAAATTGCCCACTAAAGGCTACCATTCATGATATAAATACTGCGAATGTATACATGTCTCATTATGTGCACGCAGATCTACATTTATTTGATGTTTTGAAATATGATATGCAACTTTAATTGTACGAATCTGTAACAGAATTAAATGTACACATACGACATTTCAATGTAATGTTTCAACTAAATTCCTACACTACAACTATCAATCACACACATTATCAACTGTACAATAAATGTTTTTCCAACAAAACACCAACCGAACAACCGATGCACAACTAATAAACACGAATTAAATACATACAACAACTATAAAATAAATTAACTATCGAAAATGGTATCAAATGTATTCATGTACGAATTTTTAACAAGTTTGAAATGTAGAAACAACCTTCAAATTAAGTGGCCCATCTATATTTCTACACTTACAAAATCAATCACACCCCTAATCAACATCAACTACAAAAGTAATAATTATACCTCTAAAACAAATAACATATACCGTTCGGCGTTCACATCTCATGAAACACATGCGAACTAATTAATTCAATAAATTACCATTATGGAATGTTAAGATAATGATATTAATGCTCACAAAAAATTAAAATTAAATTTATGAAATGTGATGAGAACACGTATTTCCACCAAACATAAATGTGATAATAAACTACATAAAATATGTGAAAACCAATCATATATATTTTAGAAAATATGTGAAAAGACAAAGACCTATTTTCTAGAAAAATTTTGTTAATGAAATAATAATATATATTTTTAGTATAATAAGTTATTTAAAAAAAAGTTAAACCTATAAGTGTTTTGTAAAAAATAAAATAATCTTAATAATTATATATATTAAAAATTAATATAAACTAAATTATAACTAAGATGAGAATTTGATTTTATAAATTATATATTTGAAAAATTACCTGTTAAAAATGTGAGATTAAAAATTTAATATTAAATTATAAAATTTTATAGTTAAATTTAATTAGTTATACAACCTCCAATTTTTAAAATAATAAAATTAAAATAATTATATATTGACATGATGAGTTATCTTGAATTCATAATATAAATTTATTATATAAATAAAAAATATTCATAATAATATAGACATGCCAAACTCTAAACATTTATCCCTGTACATAAATCCAAATCTCTAAATAGGGAAGATCCATATATCACACATGCTTACAAATACTATAACCAACGCCAATAAAACTTGAACCTTGGACATATGGTTTATAAGCTGCACAACCTACCACTACACTATACTATATTTTATATTTTTTCTTGGAAATTCAACTTTATAGTCAAAATTTTGACCGTGCTAACATATGTGATGTTTAAGCACAACTCCCTAAACATATTATATGTATTAATATTGGTTAAAAAACTTTAAACACAAACCCTAAATACTCATGTGACATCATAAACACTATTGTGACACCCTAATCACTAATGGGTCACCCTAAATAATATAATCCTGACACCCTAAACATTAATGGGTCACCCTAAATAACACAATCAAGAAACTCTAAACAATAACATGCCACCTTAAATCCTAAATACTACACAAAAACCCCAAATAATAAACAATAAACCCTAAACATAAAATTTAAACACTAAACGAGAACTAGAAGCCCTCAACACAAACTCAAAATCCTAATCCTTAAATTCAAACCCTAAGACCTAAAATAAAATCCCAAAACTGTTAACATAAACCGTAAACACAATGTAAAACCCTAAACACTGTAACACCCTTAAAAATATGAATATGACACCATAAACATTGATATGACACTCTATACACTTTGATATAAAGCCCTACATAAAAATATTACACCCTAGATACTAATGGGTTTGAATATAGGATTTACCATTTGTGTTTATGGTTTTGGTTGTGTTTGGGGTTTACGTTTAGGGTTTATCATTTAGGGTGTAGGGTTTAGTGTTTAGGGTTTAATGTTTAGTGTTTTGCGTTTAGTGTTTAGCATTTTGTGTTTTATGATTATGATGTTGTATAAGCGTTTGTGTTATTTAGGGCCACCCATAAGTGTAAATAGCAAGTCACATGAGTGCTTAGGGTGTCGCATGAGTGTTTAAGGTGTCACACTATTGTTTATGGTTTTGTATTTAGTGTTTATGGTTTTAGTTTAGGATTTAGGGTGATACGTTTTCTTAATTTTCTAATATAAAATTATCATATAATATTAAGATTAATACATACACATAGTTTACGATTTAGTGTTTAGGGTTTATGGTGATGAGCTATCTTGATTTTGTAATATAAATGTACTATATATTTCTAATTTTTAATAATAATTAACACCGTCACACACACAACATCCTAAGCCTCAAACCATAAACAATACACAAAAACCCTAAACCTAAAACACTAAATCCTAAACAATAAAGCCTAAGCCCTTAGCATAAATATGATATGCTGAACATATTATATGTACTAACAATGAGTTAAAAAACCTAAAGACGAGTCCTAAACACTCATATGACAACCTAAACATTATTTTGACACCCTAAACATAAATGAGTCACTCTAAATAACACAATCATGACACCCTAAACAATAACATGACACCTTAAACTTAGACCATAAACTCTAAACACAAATCCCTAAATACTAAACCCTAAACACCAAACACAATATCCTATACACTAAACCTAAAACCCTAAACACACATCCTAAAACCTAAACAAAACCCTAATACCTAAACACTAATCCTTGAACCATTAACACATACCCTAAATGTAATTAGAACACCTTAAACACTAATACAACACTCTAAACATTCATGTAACACCCTAAATACTCATATGTCACCCTAAACATTGATAAAACACTCTAAACATTGATATAATACAAAACATTAAATGCTAATGGGTTTAAATGTAGATTTTTTTTATTTGTGCTAAGGGTTTTGGTTTTGTGTTTAGGGTTTTGGATTTAAATATAAGGTTTAGGCTTTATAATAAGGGTTTATGTATTAGTGTTTAGGGTTTATAACAAGGGTTCATGGCTTTTTATTTAGTATTTAAGGTGTCCTAATTGTGTTTAGGGTATGTCTAAATTGTGTTTAGGGTAAGTTTTAAACCCTAAACACTCATGCAATGCCATAAATGCTCAAATGTCATCCTAAAAATTGATACACCACTTTAAACATTAATAAAAAACTCGAAACATTAATACAAAAAATTAAACACTAATGGGTCTGAATTTAGATTTTAGCATTTTTGCTCATGTCTTTGGTTATGTGTTTAGGGTTGTGGGTTTACATTTAGGGATTAGGGTTTATAATAAGTGTTAATGGATTAATATTTAGGGTTTAACATTTATGGTTTAGTGATTAGATTTTAGTTTTAAGGGTTGATGTTTTAGTTCTTAAGGTTTAAGGTGTAAGATGTTGTACAAGTGTTTGTGTTATTTAGACTGATCAATTAGTGTTTATGTTATCGCATGAGTGTTTAAGGTCCCTAGGTATTATTTAGGATTTTAGGATTTAGAGTTTAGTGTTTAGAATTTTATTAAGGGTTTATAGTATTAGGGTTAAGTGTTTAGGGTTATAATTTAGTGTTTATAGTTTAAAGTTTAGTGTTTGGGGATTTTTGTTTAATGTTTTTTTATTTGTTTTAGTGTTTAGTGATTTATGTTCATGCAACACCCTAAACACTCGTGTGACACATAAACAATAATGGTAAACCTAAATAAAAACCTATTATACAACATCCTAAACCTTATACCCTAAACAATAAATACAAAAACCTAAATAGTAAACCCTAAACATAAATGTACACCCTTTATATATTATATGTTTTAATAATTTGTCAAAAATCCTAATGAAAAACTCTAAACACTTGTATGCCAACCTAAATACCAATAAAACATAATTAAGACACCCTAAAGAACAACATGACACCTTAAACCTTAAAACCTAAACACAAAATCCTAAATACTAATTTATATATACACTAAAACCTAAAAAATAAACATAAGAGTTCCCTAAACACTAAACTTGAAATCCTAAATATGAACTTGAAACCATATTTAAAAACATTTAAAATGTAAACACAAATCTTAAACCCTAAATTTAAACTATAATATCCAAACTATTGGACAAATCCTAAACGCGTTCAAGACACCCTAAAAACTAATACAACAATCTAAACACTCATGTGATGCCCTAAACTCTCATACGAAACCCTAAAATGTGATATGACATTCTAAGCACCGATACAGAACCCTAAACAATAATACAACACCATATACACCAGTGGTTTCAATTTAGGGTTTGGGATTTGTGTTTAGAGTTTGGTTTTTTGTTTATGGTTTTCAACTTACATTTAGGGTTTATACTAATGGTTTAGGGTTTAAAGTTTCTGGTGATGGTTTATCTTAATTTTAGGGTTTTGTGTTTAAATTTTGTGTTTTAGTTAATGTTCCATGTTTATTGTTTAGAGTTTAAGGTTTATGATGTTGTACAAGTGTTTTTTGTTTTTTTAGGGTGACTCATTAGTGTTTATGGTACCACATTAGTGTTTATGGTGTCACATGAGTGTTTAAGGTATCATAATTTGTTTTTCTAAGGTTTAAGGGTTAAGGGTTTAGTCTTCGGGGTTTAAATTAAGGGTTTAGGATTTTAGGGGGTATGGTTTAATAGTGTTCAGGGTTTCATTGAGGGTTTAGAGTTTAGTTTTTATGGTGACGAGTTATCTTGATTTTGTAATTTAAATTTGTAATATATTTATATACTATTCGTAACAATTCACATACACATGAAAGGGAATCATGTGGAAATGATATCACATCTCTTATGCCCAACACTCAATGTTATAAAGGAGAAACTACAATGAACCAATGACAATTTTAACATATGACATGTTTGCTATAAGCCCTAATGTCATTCTCTTTAATTGTTTACGTCACACAATGCAAGATATTGCATGCCTCCTTCATTTAAAATCCTTGTTAGCATAACATGAAAGCATTCATATCTTCTTTCTTATTTATATCCTTAAAATAGTGGTTGGGGTAGAGAGGTTCTCTCTCTGAGATGGTTATTCAGGGTACAACCAAGTCCTTGTATAAGAATCAAATTAGTTTAAGACAACCTTCACCACTAAGTGGGGTACTTATGCTTATAAGAGGATGCCCTTTGGATTAAAAATTTATGGTACAAATTTCCAAAGGGAAATGAATATGGCCTTTAAAGAAATTTTTGGTGGCATGATCTTGGTATATTTAGATGATATAACTATCTGATCAAAACACATAAGTAAACACTTGGGTCATTTGAGGAAAGTATTTAATAGATGCCGAGAGTTTGGTATTTCCTTGAATCCTAAGAAGTGTGTGTTTCTATTAATGAAGGAAATTTTCTAGGAGATGTGGTGTTAAAGGATGGTCTTGCCATATATCCAGATAGAGTGGATGAAATTATATCCCTCTCTCTCCCTGGGCACAAGAAAGGTTTGTAAAGCTTCGTAGGCACCATAAATTTTGTAAGAAGGTTTATTCCTAACTTTTTACCTTAGGTAAATCTCTTACATCTATGCTCAATAAGAATGTTGCCTAAATATCTAGTCAAATAAAGGAAAGAACAAATTTGAAAATATAAAAATGGCCATTTCTCAGGCCCCCACCCTCATAAACCTTAATTATGTTAAATATTTTATCATTTATGCATTTGGAGGAAGTGATAATATTTCTACCATCTTGGTTCAGTAGAACAATGATTTCTTAGAGCAACCTAAATTTTTTTTCAGTCAATCACTCTCAGAGATTATGAGCTTAGGTACAATTATTTTGAGAAAAAAGTCTTTTATGTCATCCATGCACTTAAAAAATTCAGATAGATGCTTTCAAATAATAATATTCAGATAATGGTATCTCATCCAAGCCTTAAAGACTTCCTCTTGAATGAGGATGTGAATGAGAAGAGAGCTGGGTGGGTCACCGAGGTCATGGGGTATGATGTTCATATCAAGGTCACCAATATTATACAAGGTAAAGGCTTGTGTGAATAGCTTGCAATAGATTTAGGAGCTGATAAGGAGTCTGCATGTTAAAAGAAGATCACCCACCTTTTCCTTCCCATGTCTTGATAGTTGGTATCAAGATATGATGGTCTTCTTACAAATAGGTGGATATTATCTAGGTTTGAATAAGGAAAAAAAAAGATACTTCAAATTTCAATTCATCCCCTAAATACTCATATATGACACTTTGTTTAAGAAAGACATCAATGGTATCCTTTTAAGGTGTGTTTATGCCAATTAGATAGAAAATGTTTTGTAGGAATTCCATGATGGACCCGCGGGAGGAATTTTTTCCCCAAGAGCCACAACACTCAATATCATAAAGGGTGGCTATTATTGGCCTAACATCTTCAAGGATTATCATGCACGGGTTAGAAAAATGTAAGAAGTGTGATTTCTTTGTAGGAAAAGAAAAACTTGGAGCCCTTCCCTTCCACCCCATTTCAATTGAGCAACCATTTATACAATGGGGTTGGATTTTATATGAGTAATTAACCCACATTCACACTTGGGGCACAAATGGTTATTGACTGCAACTGACTTATTTACCAAATGGATTGAATTTTTTACTTTGAAGGAAGAAAAAAAGTGAGTATCTTGGAATTCTATGAGGGAAGTGTAACTAGATTTGTGGTCTCCTCAACAATCATATCTGATAATGCCTTGGCATTCTCAGGAACTGAAATAATTGGATGGGCCATGAGAAATGAAATTAATCTAAGAACATATTCAAACTATTACCCCTAAGGTAATGGGATTTTTGAATTAAAAACATGAATCTTATAAGGATTATTAAAAGAACCTTGGAGGATAATCAAAGAACATGGCATACCAAACTGAAATCAATGTTGTGGGATGATAGGATTGTTCTTAAGAAGTCAACTGATAGCTCACCATTTAAACTTATTTTTGTAAAATAGGTAAGCATGCCGATATCCCTTGAGCTTCTAGCCTTTGAACTCATAAAGCAGTTTGAGATGTTTAAGGAAGAGATAGTGGAGGTCAAGTATGCAGAGATGATGTGGCTAGACAAGCTAAGAGACAAGGCCATGTATTTAATGGAGATCCAAGTGAATAAATGTTTTGAAAACAAAGTAAAGAAAATAACCTTCAAGGAAGGAGACCTTTTCCTCAAATGGGATAAAGATAGAGCTTAACTAGGCAAAAATACCAAATTTGACATCATTTGGAGTGGTCCTTATGTGATCTCCAATTGTAAATCAAACAATGCTTTTTAATTAGCAAGGCCAAATGGAGATGATCTTCCTATCCCAGTCAATGGGATATACCTCAAGATCTGATATTGAGGTAAGGAGTCACCATGTATATAGTGTTTACTTCTTGTAAAGAAGTGCTTGTGTAGACTGCATATTTCATTTTGGTACATGTATGATTTTCATCCTTTTGTACATAGTTTTTGTTGGATCTTGTTTTTGTTACGTATTTTAGTTCGTATAGGGTTTCATGGTGGAAATAAGGTGTTTTGGGATAGTTTCAAGATGCATTCATTTAACCCTCAAGATGAGTTGAAAATACGAGTTCTTCTTACTCCTTTGACAAGAGATCAAGTTTTGGGACATTTTACAAGTTTTACCAAAAACTCACAAGAAATCAACTTCCAAGTGTAAATGCCCTAAAAATACATACATACTTCTATCCCACGGTTATTCAATTAGAATTAATTAAATTAATACTATACTACCACAATGTCCCCCTTGAATTAATTAAATTAATTCCATCGATTAAATACCCCTTTATAATTAATTAAATCAATTCTATTTCCTAAGTCACATTCCCACCTCTTAGAATTAAATAATTTAATTCTACTATGTCTTTGGAATTAATTAAATTAATTCCTACACACCCCCTTTGCTAATACAATTAAACATTTAATTAAATAAATAGCTAATTATTCCCTCACAATTAAATACTAATTAAAATAGTTATTTAATTGAATCCTATTATCTACTCATGCTCCACTTCATTCCACTTTCAGAAGCCTACAAAGGTGGGGCAACAATAATGTACATATAACCACTTCTCGGATGAATTCAAAGATAATTATTTCCCCTGCAAAGCTTCAACTGCACATACATGGTCATCTTAATATTTTAGGTAATTATAATTATTACATGTGGAGCCAATTCAACCCAAGATCCACTTCTCACGGCCTCACCCTCAGCTATAAAAGCTGGCCAATTCCTTTACAAATCTATCCCTGGAGCTTTGAGCAAATTACATCCAATTGCTTCCGATTTGACATCCATTTCCTTGTGAAATGCTGCTTGTAGCATCTACAAACATATTTAGAGAATAAGATAAAACAACATCCACAATCCAAATCTTTAACAAAACTAAACAAGCTTAAAGCTTCTACAGTCTTATCTTGAGTTTTACAAGAGATCTACAATGAAGGTATATCTAGTATTTGTTTACTTACTTTCTTTGTCTATGATTTTACTTGTTTACATTCTAGCACACCCTGTGGGACATCCCACATATCTTTCTTTCATTTTAGTTAATCATTTTGTGGATCTAACTCTTTCTTTGTGCTTATTTAACCTTGTTAAATTTTTAGGTTCTTAGGTGGAGCACAAAATCTTAAAAATAAAAAATCCATTCTTTCACTCGCATTTTAACATTTTTTATTTTATTTTCCAGAATTGAATGTGTAGGCATGCATGACATCTGCGTTAGCATTAATGTGATTGCACTAGCGTGAAAGTACTTGTGCTAGTGTTACCTCTTTCTACGTTTCTGTTAAAGTACATGTGCTACCGTTGCTTATGATTGTGCCTCCGTTGAAGTTCATGCACTAACATCACTAGTCCTTGTGTTAACATTGTTTCAACATGCATTAGCATTATGTTACTTTTATATCTCTCTAACTCATTTACATTGTAGGTTTCTTTGTAATTCTAGTGCACACAATTGTGCATGCTACCGTCATCTGAATGCTAGCGCTAGCATAGTTGACATCCAAGTCCACATGCTAGCATATTGCTTCATGCGCTAGTATAGTTGACCTGTGTTTTTCAAAATTATGTTTTTTTGAAGCAACACTTTTAATCTGATCTAATGTGTATTTACAGTGTGAGGAGTAATCACCAGTGTCTGTTGCCTCTATTTAATTTTGTTTCTGCATATTTATTTCTATTTTTAAGCTTTAAATAAGGAAATCAATACTTTATTTTCTTAAATCATTGTGAGATCACACCTATGCTCTTTCCTCACACTTTCTAAGTGACCTTGGCAATCAGAAACATGATTATCACATTTTATAACTTATTTAAAAGGGATTTAATCTTTCTTTTCTCTTTTTAATCAAAACTTGTTTGCATGTATGCCTTTTCCTTGCACTTTCTAAGTGATCGGGGGAATCATAAACATGAACTTGCTTCTATCATCTTGTCCTTTACCTACCTCAAGAAAACTTCCTAACTTTTGTGTGCAGGACCAACTCTAAAAGGTGGATATAAAAAATTAAATTACTAATTGTAGGCTGCCTTGATCGAAGACTAAAACAATTTACTAACTACAAGTTGCCTCTGTCAAATATCAGTGGTTCAAACAATCTCATTTCTTAATCAAGATAAAATGAACACTTCATATTGTATGTACAGGTGTGGTTGACAAGGTTATTTCCCAATTGCTATAACTGTGGGAAGTGCTTTGGAATAAGCCATAAAACTCATTTGAGGAGTACCACATGAACTCCAAAGTAGTCGTCACATTAAGGGAGCTGGATGACGAAACGAGTACCTTTATCCTACTTGACTAGTAAAACCTATGAGATTAGAGTCACAAATATCTAGTAATGGCGACCCCAGTGCGATTCATTCTAAGCAAGATATTTGCTTAGGGTTTCAAAGGGGGTAAATTAAAGCCGACAACTAGCAATAACACTGCACTTTCTTGGGTATACTATTGACACCTAGTTGAGAGAGCCACCCACAAAGCCAAACATTGTCCAAACCAAGCTAAAGTAGAGGCCAAAAACAAATAGAAAACAAAAACTCTCTTTTTGTAGTAGTGTTCCACACTCAATTTTTTTCCCAAGCACTTCTTATTTGGGATTCATCTTTCACATTCGTATCTTTTTGTAGTTTCCAAATAATCCTTATTTGGATTCATCCTTCACGTTGGCATCTTTCCATAGTTTCTAAACACTCCTTGTTTGGATTCATTTTTCATCCTCTTCTAATATTTCCAAGTAATCATTACTTTGATTCTTTTTTACTTCCCCTTTGCTATCCCAAATACTCCTTATTTGGGCTCATTTTTGAATCTTTTCACAATCTCCAAATTTATCCTTATTTGGACATGTTTTTCACTTCTTTCTTGTCATCATTTTTCTAAATTTTCAATCATTCACTACCTCTTTTTTTACTCTTAAAAATCTACTTTTTAGAGATCTTGTTTCTTTTCCATCATCTCACTATTTTCCTTCATTTGGAACTTCTATTTGATCTTATTTCATCGCTTTTGGAGCTCTCATTTTTCCATTTGATTCTTTCCTTTTTCGAGATCATCAAATCATCCTATTTTTTAGATTTGTTTCATATTGAGATTAACCCCATGTCATTCTAGTCTTAAAATTTGGATCACATTCCCCAAAATTTTAGGATTTCATTCCTTATTTCACATTAATTCGTGAGTTGTGGATATCCACGTCTTCACTTAAGAATTTTCATTTTCACGACTTACGTCTTGACATAGTCATATCTTACTTTGTCATGATTAAGTTATTTATATCTTATATTTCATAAAAAGTTGATACTTTCTTCCTCTTCATACGTCCTCTAGTTCAACACCATCATTCTTGAACTATACACATCCATTTATCTCACGTTTCTAAATTGACAAACCCTTTGTTAAATTTGTAGACAATTTCATCAATTTTTCATTATCAATGTTCATGTCATTGATACTTGAGTCTTATATTTTCATTGATAACCCTCTTCCTTCTTAACTATTCCTTGTTAAGTGTTGAGCACATCGTATATGATTTGAATCCTTTTTATGCAATCTATTATTCCAGCATTCAATTTTCTAGAGGTTGAATTCAATCAAAATATATCAATCCCCAAATCCTCTCCCCATCTAACATTCACTTTGCTAGAGGTAGAGTACATTTGTAAACCATTTTATCATTGTCAGAATCCTCCTCCCATATAGCATTCACTTTGTTAGAGAACACAAACTTTCAATCAAGCCTCTCTTCCATCTTAACATTCACTTTGCTGAGGGTTGAGTTTATTATCACTCCCACACACCTCTACCTTGACATTCACTTTGTTAAGGGATGCATATTTTTTGAAAAATTCTAAAACATCTTTCCCATCTTGACATTCACTTTGTTAAGGGACAAGTTATCTATGAAATTAATCGTAAAACCTCTCTACCATCTTAACATTCACATTGCTAAGGGTTGAGACATCTTTCACGTCTCTCTTTGCTTCCCCTATTTCTAAAATGGTGGGAACATGAAACAAATACTATAGCCATTTTAGGAGAACTGAAAGCATGGAAAATCCTTTCAAAAATCACGTTGATAGTGATGATGACCAAAACGAGGAGAAACTTCAAAAATGATGTTTCACATAAAGTATAAGCTCATGTCAAAAACATATTATGTATGAATAAAGACCAATTTTTACTTCATCTCCTTGATATGGGAGAAAAATTACCCTTTGGCTTCAACGAGGATGTTTTATAAAAATTACTCAAGAATCTAAAAGCCCAAAAAGACAAAAACTCTAGTAACCCATTCATGTCAAATAATAATGACAATGGATCATGCCCTAGCCACACAAATAATAAGGATCAAAACAAATACATCTCGAACAACACCAATGAAGATGAATCAAACAAAGACAAATTTGACATCAGGAACAAACAAAAACTAACTGATTTGGCCACTGATCCCACTAAATCCCTCATGGATCAAATCAATGAGATGGCTAAACAAACTTTCTATTCTAAATTCAAAAGTTACTACCGAACCTCCTCACAAAGAGGCACCCAAGAATACTAGTGACGACTCATATAAGAGCCATACTACACCTACCAAAGAGAACAAAAAATCTAAGAATTATGGTTCATTATCTATCTTACATAACAATTCACCATTATCCCAAGAATGTCAAATGATGAAGGACACCATATCAAGTATGCAACACTAGCATAAACAATTCAATTTTGAAGAATTGTGTCCTTACCCCTTTGATAAGGACATATTATGCATACCCTTTCCCAAATATTTCGAAACACCCAAATTCGTAAAATACAAGGGAAATAATGATCCTAGAGAATAAATCAATGAGTTCTATATGGCTTTCCAAGAGGTGGATTATAATGATAGCTTCTTAAGGCATATCTTTCCATGAATTCTTGGTGGAAAAGCCTTGGACTGGTTTTTACACCTCCCTAAGAGATCTATACAAAATTTTATAGACATCTCAAAGAAGTTTGTTAAACATTTATCATTCAAAATAGGATTTGAAATTACAATGATAGATTTATGCAATGCTAAATAATGTCCTAATGAAACATTTGCATAATTCCTATAAAGATGGCATGGGATTGCTAGTCGCTTCCCATGTTCAATTCCCAAGAAATAACTTGTGAGCATGTTTGTACCTAACGTCAACAACAAATTATCCTTTCACATGCAAATGAATTGCCTTAATAATTTTGAGGAATTTATTGAGAAAGGATCCCAGATTGAAAAGTCCCTTGTCGAAAAAGGTTTGATCAAACCTCATTCAAAGGATAATAGGTAACATAATAAAAATCATAATAGCTCTCACCAAGATAAATCTAGAAAAGTTAACCACATTCACAATGTGGTCAATGATGGTGCTACAGAAAACCAGTAATGTACACAATGTTCAAAAGACTCAGGCTAAATTGAATAAAGTCAAACAACCTCTTGTTGTTTCTAGCAAAGAGGCTTCCTCCTCATGATAATTCTAAACAACATCGTTTCACCCCTTTGGGAGAACCTCTCTCAAATGTCTTACGAAAACTTCTTAATGCTAACATGGTAACATTCCCCATCAAATGACCATGGGTTGAAGGAGAACGTAAACCCACTTGGTATAAACTTGACACTTATTGCGACTTCCATCACATCGATGGTTACACAACCTATAGGTGCATCTGTTTACGTCACTTTTTCCAAGAGCTTATTGATAGTGGAGAAATCACAGTCTATGAACCTTTAACCAAAAAAAAATCCTACAACAATCTTAAGGTGTTTACAAACGCATTCCCAAAACATGGTGCTGACAATAAGAACACTGATAAAGGCCCATCCTCTAATAACGTTGAGTTTAAATTAATTAATTCATTTATTGAGGAAGTGACTCCTACGGTCCCCACCATTAAATTAAAACCTCCAACTAAAGTTGTTTCCACACATCAAAAGAAGATACATGTTACCATGGCAAACCAACCATATACTTCTTCTATCGAGCCCAAATGTTAAAAACAACGACTCCTCAAAATAATAAATAAAATTCTAATGATAAATCTTTTACTCTTGCTCAATTTGACCTTATAAAACAATTATCGACCACATATGTGCACATATATCTAATGAAGTTATTAAAAGAGTCACTTAACTTTTAAGACATCCTCACTCATGATATTTTTGAAGCACATGTTCCACCGACCCTTAACATTCAATAGTTTCAAGCTATGATTGCAAATATTTCACCTAAAATCCCCATCTTATCTTTTGGCCCTTAGGATATGTTGAACCCTAACCTCCAAAACAAAACTCTTTGTATATCGAAGCCTATGTAAAATACCACAAGGTCAAAAGCAGTTGTTGTAGACAATGGAGTGGATCTTAACATCTTCTCTATGAAAATGCTACGTTGTCTTGGTCACATAGTGGTGAACTTAGATGTAAATGTTATTACCATTTTTGGTTATGACAACACTAAGTGCCAATCTTATGGTACGATCACCCTTCCCATACAAGTTGGTCCCTAACTTTTAGACACCCTTTTTCATGTTGTGGATGTGGAAACATCATACAACCTCCTTTTGGGTAGAACTTGGATACATGCAATGCAAGATAACCTGCCATCTAATTTCCATCAGTGCATCAAATTCCTGCATAACGGTAAAGAGTTCACCTTGCTTGTTGATGCTAACCCCTTTGAGTATTGTAATTTTTTCAAAGCAAAATACCAAAATGCAAATTATTTCCCATCTGTTGAATTCATAGCCAAGCCTCATGTTATCCTTGTTGCTAATAATCATGTTGATCCTTGAAATGTTGCTCCACCCTCTTGCCTCTACATCTTCTTCATAAGCATCTACATCTAACTCATCAATTGAGATTAAGTTATCCCATAAAGGTATTGGAGAATACACGCTTGAAAATACATTCCTCATTGGCCAACTCCCATTGTCACCTTGCAGTTATGGATGCCTTAATGGTCCTCATTTACGAGAACCTCTAGTCTACTATCTGGGAACTAATCTTTGAAGATAACATGGATATCTAAAAGATGAGCATATTCAAGGATCTGATGGCTCTTGGCTATACGAAGATACGATGGAATATTGTTACGAAATCCACTGAGTATGCCAAGGCACATCAAATGATGAAAAACATGAATTGGAAAGGAAGAGGGCTAGGACCACAAGGACATTGCACTCTTGAACCCTTGGAAATTAAATCTAACCTCTACACACATGGTCTAGTGATATGTAACCTTTGAGAAGAGACCATTTTATATTTGATGTATTAACTAACGATGAGGACTCAGATTCTGAAGACAAGACTGGTTCACACATAGCCTCTTCAAATACATCACTGAAACCACAATTTTCCTAGAAGACCTATCCATCAGAACCCTTGACATTATCTACCCTTCCCTTATTGATCAAGATCAATAGTGTCATATTTCCATGGACCTCTTTCAAAACGATGAGGCCATCCAAGAGTTCCTCGGGGTTCGAGACCCTTTTCCCTTTTCAGATCACAAGAAGGGTTTCAATATAAACCTTGATGATACTACTTACTTCGGTGAAGAACTCAAAATATATATTCTAAAAGAAAAATAATTTAAAAATAAGAAAAATAAAAATCATATATCGCATAGTGAAAACCTTTTTGAGGCGAAAGTGAGAGACAATAGTTAAAAAAGAAATAAATAAAAGGACACATCTCCTAGTGAAAACCTTTTAGAGGTGGTAGAGAGAGGGGATTTAGATATGGAAATATCTAATGACTTACATAAACCATTAGATTAATTTCAAGAAAATGACACTTCTAAGCTGTTGGTGGAGTAAACAACCGCTATCAATATTGGCACATAAGACCAACACAAATCGCTACAACTTGCCGCCACTCTCTTAGACATTGAAATAAGGCCTTCAAAGAGCCAATGATCGAATTTAAAGATGTATTTTCTTGGTCCTATAAATATATGATGGGACTTGACCCCTCTCTTGTGGTTCATCACCTTGTGTTGCGCCCAGATGCCAAGCCTATAAAGCAAAAGCTGCATAAGATGCACCCCAAGGTCACATTGTTTGTCAAGGTTGAACTAAAAAAATTACTAGATGTAAGATTCATATGATCTATTTAATACTCAAAGTGGATATAAAATATGATCCTGGTTGCAAAGAAGACCCCCAAGATTCAAGTTTGTATAGATTTCTGAGACATCAACAAGGCATGTCCTAAGGATGATTTTCCTCTACCCAACATCGACATGATTGTCGATTCTACTGCAAGCCATGAGATGTTATCCCTTATGGACAATTTCTTAGGATATAACCAAATTAAAATTAATGAAGAAGAACAACATAAGACCACTTTCACAACCTCATGGGGGAGATTTTGTTACAAGGGCCTTAAGAATGCTGGTGTAACCTATCAACATGAAATGGCCGTTATTTTTCACGATCTTCTTCACGACATCATGGAAGACTATGTCGATGATATATTTTCTAAGTCTAAAACAAGAGTCGACCATCCAACTATTCTTCGATGGATCTTTGAGAGATTAAGGGAATACAAGGTTCACCTTAATCCAAAAAAATGTGTCTTTGGTGTCACTTCGGGAAAACTTCTAGGATTCATTGTCTCATGAAGGGGAATCAAAGTGGACCCTAACAAGGTCAAAGATACAATGGATATGCCACCAAATTAGAATCTACATCAGATAAGAGGCCTATAAGGAAAAATACAGTCTATTCGGTGATTCATCTCATAATTGGAAGACAAGTTCCATCACTTCAACCAGTTTCTTAAGAAGGATGTTCAATTCAAATGGGCATAAGACTGTCAAGACTCCTTTGCTAAATTGAAAGAATATTTTTCCTCTCTGTTAGTGCTCATGCCACCTTTATAAGACAAGCCTATGTTGTTATACACCTCTGCAACAGAACATGCCATTGGGGCATTATTAGTTCAACATAATGATGAGGGTCAGGAACAAGCCATGTAATATTTAATAAGGACTCTTCTGGAACATGAATTCAAGTACTCAAAAGTTTAAAAATATTATTTAGTAGTTTCTTACACTTTTGGCATGTTGCGACACTACTTGTTGAATCATATCACCAAATTAATTGCAAGGGTTGACCCACTCAAGTACTTACTTTCAAGACCAGCCATAAAAAGATGAATGTCTAGCTGGATTATACTCCTAAGTGAATTTGACATTGGAATTGTCAATCAAAAGGCTATAAAAGGTCAAGCACTTGCAGATAAACTGGCTACAACGCCATTGTCAAGTTCACAACTGTTAAAATTTTAATTTCCAGATGAAGACCAGTTATACATAGAAGCAATCCCCTCATGAACTCTATACTTTGATGGATCTTACAACATCCATGGTTCAAGAGCCATAATTATTTTGTGTACACCAGATGGGGACCTTATACCTAAGTCTTATCACATTGGCTTCCCTTGCACAAACAACATAGCCGAGTATGAAGCATTGATAATAGGCTTAGGCTTCACTATCTCCTAACACCTACAAGAATTGATGGTTTTTGGCGATTACCTTCTCATCATTAATCAAGTCAATGGTGAATATCAAGTCAAAGATGAGAAGCTTTTACCTTACAAATTCATGGTTGATAGTCTCAAAGAGTATTTCCATATTATAACTTTTTAACAAGTTCCTCATGCACAAAATAAAGCGGTGGATGCTATGGAAACTATTGAATCCATTCTTGCATTTGACACAAATAAAACTCACAATGAGTTCCTCGTTGAACATATTTTGGTGCCCGCATAAAATTTTCAGGAGCCCATCATGTTATGTGAGATTTTTGGTCTTGATCATCCATATTATCAAGATATATACACCTTCATTCAAACCAAAGCCTACCCTCTTAATTTAAACTCAGAAAATAAAAGAGACTTGGAACAACGTGCGTTGCACTACACCCTTTATCAAAGAGGATATGATGGGACTCTTTTAAGTTGTCTCAATTAGGATAAAGCTAATTAAATGCTAGTTGAAGTACACTCATGTATTTGCAGTGCACACACCAGTGGAATGTTCCTTGCAAAGAAGATCTTTCACATCAGATACTACTGACATATAATAGAGACAGATATGTGCAACTATGTGAATAAATGTCAAGCTTTCCAAAAACACGGTTATATAATTCATGCACCTTCCCAAGCCTTATAACCTAGCACCTCACTTTGGCATTTTTCAAAATGGGGGCTCGATCTAATCGAAAAAATCAATCCCACATCTTTTGATGGCCATACATTCATTATAACCACAATTGAGTATTTCACCAAGTGGGTCGAGGCTATACCTCTCACCTATGTTTCCGTATGCAATATCTCCAAATTCATATTCAACCATATTATCTATCATTTTGGAATTCCCACCGCTATTGTCACTGATAATGGTGGTTCCTTCAAAAATAAGAATATCCAAGCCCTTGCTAAAAAATATCATAACCTCCTAAAATAAGCTACACCCTATTGGTTGGATATTTTGTCAAGCCAAAATATGAGGTTCAACCACAGTACATGGGATTAAATCCCTCCTCAAAGACAGGTGAGGATACCTGTTTATTACTAATCTAAAACACAATAGAAATAATATATACAATATTCACACTATTCTAACCATTGGGGTTGGGATAGAATCCCAAAATCCATATCCACACAAGGTGAAGATGTTGCAGTTTTAGAAATGGAATGGATTGGAAAGGAAATTATTATTATGGAAGAAACACAATGGAAAGGAAATGAGAGGAACATATTTTCTTTCGAGCAAACACAGATCATGAAATAATCATACGAGTTTTAGATAACAAATGTAATGTTTGAAACAATTAAAATAATCAAGAGTGCTAAACAAAGAATAGCTTAAGATTATTAACATAAGAACAATATCTTAAGAGAGATGAATCTCATAACACAAAGTTTGCAAAATAGCATCGGTTTCTATTCCTCAAATGATTAAAAGAAAACACAAAGTTTTTCTTCTTCACAATAGTTCTCAATATTCCAAAAATCTCAACCCTTTGGAATGCATAAGTATCCCTTATTTATAATAAAAAGAGTTGAGAGAAAATAGGATAAATCCTAGAAAATAGTCTTTTAATGAGAGTCCTATTTTGCTTGACTCTCACGTAGGAGACCAAGTCAAAATTTACTTCCTACATGACGAAACAAAATGAAAAAGACATGTCGATTTCAGGATTGAAATGACATGAAACATTATGCCTATTTTATTTCATCATCTTTGTCTTCCTCCAGCAAAGCCTGCTTGTCCCAAAAATCTTGGAACTTTCAGATTATGCCCTGCATCTCATCTTCATCAGGCATGGTGGAGTGGTCACTCAGGACCTCACATGTTTCCTGAGTATCACTCACGTTACCAGGAAGTTTCTTCAATCTCTTGTTGAGTTTCCTCAGTGATTCCAAAGCATGTTCAATCTTCACAAACCTATCAATGATTTCCAGACTAAAGCCATAAGTTGGTTCATGCTGAATTGATTCTTGGATCTACTTGTAAAGATCGTCAGCGGGCAGAATACTCGAGCTTTCATTCAACACTTTAGCGCAGATCTTGGTTAGCTCTTCTTCTATGTCATTTGTGGCATCAATCAATTGATCTCTTGATTCCCTCAATTTTCTGCAAGCTTCATTGAGAATATTTATTTTGAATTTGATGGCTTTGGTTAGTTGAAAATGCTTTTCCCCATGTGGAATGATTCCTTCTTTGATCAAGATGCGGGATGGAACCTGTTTCAGTGTATTGAGAGCTTCAAAAGTTAACTCTAGGTTCCCGACTTCTGCCGAAAACTCATCATCCATTTTCTCACCATCCTTCTTTATATTCTCTAAGGATTTGTAGACTTCCACGGTGTCATCAATGACCTCTTTTCCTTACAGGAGTAGCCTCTGGATCCATTCATCAACCATTCTCCCCTTCTCATTAATCTTCTCAATCCTGGGTACCGATGAGAAATCAAACCTGATAGGAGTAGGGGTAGAGGATGACGATGTTGACTCAGGAGGCTTTGAGAGCTTGAGTAGTACTTCTGTCAGCTACTCTACTTTCTCTTTTAGCTCATCTCTGCTTGCCTTCGTTTCCTTCAACTTCTAACACAACACATTCATGGCATCTTGTGCATCCTGTTGTGCTCCCTCCATTGTTACTTTTCCTAGATCAACCCTTGTGATCTGATAATCGGTGACCATTATATCATTCTTGGTTTTGTCAGCCGCAAGGAGTGGAAATCTCCACAAACTTATGCCCTGAGGCATCCACTGAAACCCTTGAAACCATTTTGGGTTTCTTGGCAGACTTGACAGGAGTGACCTTGAGGCAACTGAAATCAAAGGCTGGTAGGGGAACTACCACCTTCCTCTTCCTTGGGGTCTGATCTATTAACCATTGAGGCATACTGGAAGAAGTTTCTCCCATCGTAGGTGTTACAGTCACATCTGTAGGTGGAGGAAGGTTTTCTTGTGGAGTGGTGATCACTGCAAGTGTAGTGTCCATGGGAATGACTCAAGGAATGAAGGTATAAAAGGAGGAGGCATATCCATGGTTAACTTGGGTCCAACAGGGAGAGGTGAGAGGTCAAAGAAGATGCTTGCCATGGCTAAGGAATTTGGTGAAGAAATCTGAAGCAAGGAAGGTTGAATGGGAGGAGGTAATGATTATGAAATTAAAGCTTGAGAGGTAAGAGGAAGACTTACCTTTGATGAGCTGCCAACCAAAAGGGAATGAGAGGTTGACCAACCTCTTCTCCTGAAGGAATATTTCCTTGTTCTGGTGGTGGAGGTGAATCAAGTATCTCAACCGTTTGTGGGGGAGTGGCCAATGATGTGGTCACTTGCTCTTCTCCCTTTCTGAAAAATTTAACCTTTATTGGCCTCTTGGAAGGGTCCTTATCCTTTTCCTTTTTTCCCTTGGAGGGTCCCGCTTCCAAAGTAGCTAGCTTTGAAAAACTCTTTTTCTTTATAACTCATTCCCCAAGAAATGAGCCACACCTTAGTACGAGAAATAATTTGAGCAACTCTTCCTGTGATAGAAGCTTTCTCAGCAATGGACCAATCAATGGCTGGGAATACATATTGGTCTTCATTCAACCCATCATACGAGGCATCAAGGACACTTTCATTGTCCATGGTGCCTTCTGGGATGTCAGATAGATCTAACATCTGAATCTCTTCAAGTGTTAACCTGCTATTGTCCTTTCTTTGGATGGAAAATTCATCCCGAAGATCAACCCAAATGTCTTCTACATTGGGCACATGTAGATATAAGGTCCCGTATGACTTAAGGACTCCTCGAAAATCAAACCCATCTCTGTGCTTCATGTGCTTCTTCAACTTGTCCTATAGCTCATGCACCACATTCTTGGCTTTAACCACTATTGAGCACGTGTACCTTCTGATGGAAATAGGGAAGGAGACGGTGGCCTTGTGCTTACTCTATTGGAATTTGTGAAAATCCAACAATTGTCTAACCAACTCCATCAGGATCAGCTTATCACCTGGGAACCTAGGTAAATGGAAAGGATCACCTAGGTACATGACCACCCAAAGGTATGTGAACTTCTTGAATTACAAGAAGATACAACCCCATTTCGATACTTCGGCCCATGCCTCATCAGAGACTCTTCTTTTCCTTAGATCAGGGTTCATCCTGTAGATGTTTTCATAAAAGAAGGCATCGTTCACTCTTCTGAATTGATCCTCAGATCCCTTCATTGTCAGTTGAGGGAAGTAATGATATATGTGTTTTGTTTACCCTATTTCCCTTTGCATCCAACCCTAGATAATTTCTCATGCCGACTGCTACATAGGTGACATATGATGACATATAGAACTTGTCAGTAGACAAGACTGTTTTCATCTGGGAGTCTATCTCATCACTTATAAGACTGCTCCAATTGATCCCTTGGTCATTCTTCTTTATGATGACCATGAATTGATACATCCACCCTTGGAAGTCTCTCGACTCGGGGAGTCCAAATACTCGACTTAGCAGGGTGATGATGTCACTGATTTCAAGGATGAAATCACTCCTAGGGAAAAACTTGGGAAACCTAGAGATGGTTGGCTTGGCCTTGATCAAGAACTTTTTATTTACATGCCTGATGTAATCTTCTTGATCATTGTCCCAGGCCTTCTGCGCTGATTGAAGATTCAAATCAACATATTCTTGAAAGTTGGGAAATCTTAAGAGGTCATCAAAGTAACCTCCATCCAACTTCACTATGGTTTCTCCTGCTTGATTTCTCACTGAGCGGGAAGCTGAGTCATAATTGGAAGCATAGGCCAGAATGAACTCAGGGCATTGAGAAGACATTGGGAATCCTACTGCAAGAGGGAGGCCACTGCCGGCTATTGACTTCATCCAGGGACTTTGAGAAGAATCCTTGATTCTGTTCCAAAAGTCTTCCATGTCTATATTACCAAGCTCCATGTCTCAGATGTCATAATTACAATCTATGTAGGAAGGGGACTCCATCTTCTGGTACTTGTACTTCATCTTTCCTAACCTGTCTGACTTATCCTTAGATTATCTAGGATCTGACATGAGAAGTCTTGAAGAAAGAATGCCTAGATGACTTATGGTTGAACAATCAGGCTTGAAAGCTTGCTGAGTAACCCTACAGACCTGCCACACTAACCAAACTTTGGGACTTGCAAAGCACTTTGTGAAACCTGACACACTGTAATGTATATCAGAAATTAGGTTGTGTCGAACACTTTGTGAAACCCGACACAAAGGCAGAACTCAGGGGATGTTAAGCACTTCACAAAACCCGATATAAGCAGAGCCAGGGTGATGTTGAACACTTTGCGAAACCTGATACAAGTACTGAAGTTGGAGGATGTTGAGCACTTGGAGAAACCTGATACACTGCGGAATCCGAACGATGTCAAACACCCTGTAAAACCCAAAACAAAGGCGTCAGGTTTCTGGGATGTCAGAACACGTAAAATTCCCACCAAGTTTGTAAGTTAGGATTTTTAGATTCTTCTCAAAAATCAAAAGAGTATATCCCATGGGAAAAATAAGAAAACACCCAAAGGGTGAATTCCAAACAAGAGGTTTCATGGGAATACAACAGGAAATGAAGAAAACAACCCAAAACCCTAAACCTAGAGGAAAGAAAAAGAAAAGAGGGAAAAACACCAAATGAACACCTCAAAAACAACCCCAAAGACCTCAAAGTGGTAAGAAGAGAAAAATACCTTCAATAAATTTGAAAAATGGTCAAAGATGGATCACGAAATCAATCAAGAAGTTCATTCAGGTTTGGAGGTCGAAGGAACATGCACAAAAATCCACGCAGTGAAAATATACCAGGTAAAAATGACATGTAAAATCAAACTATTTATAAAGCCCTAGCATTAATTACACCTCATCCGACACGTGTGCCAACTACCAGACAACTCAACATTAATGCCATGTCATCATGCTCGGAGTGTCCAAAAACCTGATACAAAGGTTTTACTATCAAATCAGGTTTCAGGAAACAACTGTCATGAAGCATGAGATGTTTGGATGTTATCAAGTTCTGAAAACCCAACACAAAGGATCATTTTGGGTTTCAGGTTTTGGGAAACAAGCGACATGGAGCATGCATTTTGCAAGGTATGTTCTGATGCTTCTGAGTTCTGAAAACCCGATACACTGGCTTGTAATTGGGTTTCGGGTTTCAGGAAACAATTGACATGAAGCATGCAAAGGATATGTTTCCATGCGATGGAAACCCGAAAAACCTGAAAATCTCCTTCAAAGGGCATTTTTAGGATATTTTGTCAAAAAATTTCTATGGTTATTTAAATTTTAGCTGAAATCACTAAAAATGAGATTAATCCTACAGAAGCTACCCCTTTCTCCATAGGATATGGATCTGAAGCCATATTACCTATCAAAGTCGATCTTCCTTCACTTTGTGTCTCCCTCCTACACCTCATACATGAAGATGATTACCGTGTTGTACTCCTTATAGAGTTGGAACTAATGGATGAGAGACACATTCATGCTTTAGACCATCTACAAGTATATTAGAATCGACTGCGTCATAACTATAATGAAAAGATTTAACCAAGATAGTTCAAAATTGGTAACTTGGCTCTGAAAAAAATAAAAGAAACACAACCAACTCACGAGACAAATAAGGCAAGTTTGAGCCTAATTGGTTGTGTCCTTACATTATAACTACAAAATTTGAGTCTGGAGCATATAAACTATCTATTGAAGATGACAAAGAGCTGAAAGAGCCCATGTATGCCATTCATATGAAGAAGTTATGGTCCCGAGTCTCTAAAGAGTAACCCTTGTGTCGGGGGCATATCAGTGTACTAGCTTGCTTTATCTTTCTTACCTTGTCTCCTCCTTGTTTCAAACCTTCCCATCTTGTGTTGCATATTTTCCTTATCAGGTTGTCATACATGTTGCTTACCACTCTTGTTCACCTTTTTCCAAACCTATGTTCACCATGTTCATGTGTAAAGTGTTGGTTAAAGCCTGAGAACCCCTTTTCCCCTATCCTCTGGCATGTGGTCAAAATATAAAAAACCAAAAACAATATAAAATTGTTCAAAATTCAAACACATTCAAATATGTTTCACAAAACACAAAAAATATATAAAATTGTTCCCAGAACACAAAAAATGGATAACATTTCGAAAATGCTCAACAAAAACACTTGCAACAATATATCTTAGTTCGCTAATTTTTCTATCTGATTGTTCCAAATAATTTACATTTTTCAAATCAATCATGTCACCCTTTGTAATATAACATTGCTTGGGGGCACACTCGGCTTTGGCCTCATATAGATCATGCTTCAATAGGATCTGACAAGAATGTTGTTTTGGGTAGTAAAGCATCACTCCTCTTTTCAAATTTATTCAGTCCTCTCATGTTCTAAGCTATCGCCGGTGGGAATTTAAAATATATTTATCTCTTCATTTCAGAACACAATAGGGATGTCTTTGGACATTGTTATTATGAATTGTGTTATATTGTTGTTTTTTAGTTAGTGATTAACATTAGCATTCTTTGTTCACTTGCTTGGTGGTAATTTTTCTTGTTCGTTGTGTGTACATGTAAAGTGTTGTCTTATAGGTTAAATTAGTTTCTGGTTTAATTAATTAGATTAACTCAATGTTTTGTGTGTCTAGATCATTGTTGTGATTATGGACCAATTACAGATGAATTATTAAACATCTTAGTTCATAGATAACTTTGGTGTGAGTTAATTCATATTCATATTGGGTTTGTTTGTCTGACTTTCTTTCTTTTCCATGTTTGTATTATGGTCTTGGTTTATGTTATAAGCCATGATTTGTTTATTGTATATGTGTGTTTTATATTTGTTAACTCTTTTGTGTACTTGTGTTCATTGTTATTGTACACTATACAGTTACCATATCACA
The DNA here is from genome assembly GCA_019776745.2 of Taxus chinensis. Lineage (NCBI taxonomy): Eukaryota > Viridiplantae > Streptophyta > Pinopsida > Cupressales > Taxaceae > Taxus > Taxus chinensis. The sequence continues at coordinate 657,169,109 of CM034149.1, read as the reverse complement.
TCACATCTATCTATAACATCATCATACATCATCATAAATAAATGCTAAGCTATCACCATATATGCTAAGCTACATCATCATCATCAGAAAAACTAAATCAACATCTATTCTATACATCACATAACATCATATCATCTACTCATAATAAAACATGAGACACATACAATATCTCATAAATCATAATGTGGTATCACAAATGTCCAACATCTATGAAAAAAAAAATATAATGTCCATATACCAAATGTATCTCGACAAAAATCATATACATGTTGGTATGCCACCATGGGCATCAATAAAAAATATTCCTTCATCACGAGGCATATACAAAAAATACATCATATCTCATCCTATAATTTGAGTCATCCTTCATGACTCTCTCCCACACCAGGACTGCTTGGCCTACCACTAGGTGGTGGCATATGTACCGATCTCACTGATCTCGATTGTCAATGAGACCTCACCGATCTTGCTCCCTGATATTTTGTATATGTAGGAGCTCTCTAATCCTCTGGTACAACAACCTAATATAACCCTTTATAATAACCTACCTCACCAGATGTTGTCCATGAGCTTGGGTAAGACATCACCCAAGCCACTAGTTGTGTTATATGTTGAAAGGAATCTTGCTGCGATGTGAGCTATTGTATTTGGACCCTCAACTGGTCCCTCTATGTAGTCAGCCTATCTCACTCTGTAGTGACCTGGTCCCTCTTTGTCATATACTATTGTGCCTACTGCCTAAGGGAAGCCTACTCTGTAACCCTCTGATCTAACTACCTCTGTAGTGTCTGTACTATAATTAGGGCTACATCACCCGCAACATGGCCCTATCCCTCTCTTACCTGTATAATCACCACTGATGGCCCACCTACTAACTCCTGGGACTCCTCTCCGAGGTGGTACCTGTATCATCTCTACCTCATCATCGGTATCTCCCCCAACTCCCCCATGTCCTACCATCTCACCTGGACTACCTACTCTCTAGGTGGTGATGGTGGCACTCTGTAATGGTCCATGTTGTGGTACTTATCTCTACACAAATGGCCCCTATAGTGGTACCTACTAGGAACCTACTACATAACTTGTTAGTACCTACTGTAATACATGCTGCACTAGAACCTGCTATACCACCTGTGCCATGGGCATTGGTACAACATGTGCTACTGGAATCCCATCACCTCCTCCCCTATGTGCTTCCTGAACCTATGGCCCCTGTATGCTTCCTAAACCTGAGGACCCTGACCTTGCACTTGTCCCTATGTCATGTTCCTCCCTTCATGCCTCCACCTCATACTTGCCAAGTCTGGCCCTATCTCTCAATCTTTCTACCCACCAACACCTGTTTGTTATTTTTATACTATTGTTATAGTTTCCAAAGGAATAGTAATCCTCCTAGGCATGATCGTTCACATACCATGCAACATGTAATCTGTAGTAGTACCTAGGTCCACCACCTATGCTCGTGCACATCCCAAGCCTATGGGATGACTCCAAAAAATCTTTCTCTAGAAACAACCACTCTAATACATGGCCCGAAGTCAAAAGTATCATGCATATGCGCATGTATACCACTGTCTCACCACTGGGTATCCCCTGTATAACGCCTAACTGGCATTGTATACCATGTCCACTCTATATACCTCCATAATATGGACTGCAGGACTTCCTATAATAAAATGGTCCACCTCCACCATGCTCAACTCAAAATCATTTGTCCACCACTGGTATAACCTGTACAGCCTCCATGTAACCATCCATAGTTGTAAATCATCAAAGACTCACCTATAAAAGGTGATATCTCCCATATGGCCTCTATGGCCTACACCCACTGTCTCCCATCCTCTACAAGATGGTTCATCTGGTTTCTATCTCTCAAAACACCTAGTGGTCGACCAATCGCAATGTGGTCCCATGACCATATCTGTAACAGAGTTCGTAGGACTCAATCTCCTCATCCCCTTGTAAGAAATCAAGTGGAGATCCCTATATAAATGTGCCAATATGCACTAGCCCCATGCAAATACCTCTCCCTCCATTATTCTAGCCACTACTCCTATCAACCCCAACTAAAAATGAGTACCATTCTTATCAGACAGCAAGTAGCCATTGATAAGATCCATCAGATATACAGGTAGCAACCGTTTGTATCCTCCTATCCTCAAAGCAATGGTACAAGTGTACCACCATCCCCTCTCTGGGTATATCATGTCGTAGGAAAATATCCCAGATGTGTCCTTGTATGCGGGTACATTCCCATCATACTCTACCAAAAATCCCATGTATCCGCACACTACATAGGATCTGATACACATCCTCCAAGGTCACTGTCATCTCCCCTAGTCAGAAACTCAAAATGTCTAGGCTCTCACTATGTCATCGCTCCATCAGGGTAGTCAAAAAGTTATGATCCAAAAGCATATGTGGCAGCTCTGCTATGTAGGATAACCCCGTCTCCTCTAACAAAGCCACTAATCCCCTCTCCTCATGTCACGATAAGGTCCTCTGAAATTTCCTCAGCCACCCATGGTGCTCCCACACATCTAATGTCAGTGGTCTCTCCTAAAAATCACTCAAAAACATCAATTAACAATCATTTCTTCTCTCCTAAACCTCTCAAATCTTCCTAAAAATATAAAAATGATGCTAGCACACCCTTTTGCACATTAGTGCACATGCATTCTGAATGCTAGCGCATCTACATTGATGCTAGTGCATTTCAATGTTAACGCCTTCAATCTAACACTAGTGCATGCACGCTAATGCATGCACTCTTAACACTCATGCTCTCAATTTAATGCTAGCGTGTGAAACAACACTAACACATATCACTTATGCCTATGCACATGCTAATTATAACACTAGCACATGCACTTTACACTAGCACATTTTTCATGGGCTACGTCTAGTGCACACAAGTGCATGTGCTAGCGTTAAATTTTCATTTTCTTCTAGCTAAAAAACACAATAAATGCACCCAAATGGAAAAAAATTTGAAGTACTCACCACGACATCATCTTCTGGAGTCCACCCAAACTCATGAAACTCGATATGTGTGATGTTTCCTTTTTCATTGTAATCATGTCATCTCTCTCAGGACTCAGAGCTCAAATTTCTCACAAATGAAAAAGGAGTCTAATAGCATAAATGGGTCGTCAATGATTTTGAACCCCCCTTTTTATATATACCCTGTTTAACCCTAATCACTTATTTTTCTCACCTAGTATGGTGGCAATTACTAACTTCTCTCTGTCATTCCTTTTTCAACATGCAATTCTTCTCATGCACATTTTTGTGTTTCATTGTGATGTCTCGTTTATTTAAACAGTCATTTTTCATCCATTTATTTCTTCTCAGTCAGGGGCATATTAATGCTTCTCTGGGGAAAATTTGGTGCTTCACTAATGTCACAAATTTTCTAAAATGTCCAAAAAAAAATAAAATATTTTACACCAAAACTCAAAAAAAAATCACAATTTATCAAAAAATTCAAAAAAAAAACATTAAAAATTTGCAAAAAATATCCTATAAAATGCACATTTTTCGCAACTTCACCAATGTGATGCATTTTTGATAAAATTAAATTTTTATCTCTCCCTTATTGCTCATTTCCAATCTTATGATTTTCAACACTTATTATTCCCTTCATGATATAACTTCTCTGAGGAAAATAATCAATATCAAATCACTTTCAATGCGGGTCCTACAAGAGTGTCACAAGGAGTTTCTAAGTATACTCCACTCTTCAGACTGACCCTATTCTCAAGCATTTCATAAGTTTAGTGTTTGAGAGCATTTGCATCTACTTTTTTTTCATTGTGGCACGTTCTAGGGCATAGATAAATTGTCTTCTTTTACAATATTGTGTTGCATTGTTGAGATTTGCATTTTAGACCAATTGCAGATAATGTGATAACATCTTGGTTCCTTTATAACCTTGATGCCCACACCTAACTGTTCATATTGGGTTTGTTTTTTTTCCTTTTTCTTTGTTCATGTGTGTTTGTTTTTATCGCACATCTGGGTTAACCATCTTGATTCCTTCCTAATCATGGTGACAACTCTATTGTGCAACAAAAAAATAAAGGTTGCTCTTATATTCACATTCTCCAAATGACACTCATGCTACGAGCACACTCCTTCCTATATCCATGTTTTCCTCCTATCAAGTAGGTTGTCCACTAGCTTTGCTACGTCGCCCACCCACTTGAGGGGGCATTCCCTTACCATCCTATCTTGTTGGGGCATCCAAATGTTTCACCGCTTTCCACTCGCTAATCTACATGCATCTACTATCTTTAAAGCATTATTACTTCACAATAGCACTTTAAAGAGGGGAAAATGTAGACACCCTAAAAATACATACATATTTTATCCCATTGTTATCCAATTAGAATTAATTAAATTAATTCTATTCTACCACAACATCCCCCTTTGGAATTAATTAAATTAATTCCATCGATTAAATATGTTCCCCTTTAAAATTAATTAAATTAATTCTATTTCCTAAGTCACATTTCCACCTCTATAGAATTAAATAATTTAATTCTATTATGTCTTTGGAATTAATAAATTAATTCCTACACCCCTTTTGCTAATATAATTAAACATTTAATTAAATAAATGGTTAATTATTCCCTCACAATTAAATACTAATTAATTTAGTTATTTAATTAAATCCTATTATCTACTCATGCTCCACTTCACTTCACTTCCCAGAAGCCTACAAAGGTGGGGGCAGTAATAATGTACGTGTAACCAATTCTCGGATGAATTCAAAGATAACTGATTTCCCTTGCAAAGCTGCAACTGCACACACATGGTCATCTTACTATTTCAGGTAATTATAATTATTACTTGTGGAGCCAATTCAACCCAAGATCCACTTCTCATGGCCTCACCCTCAACTATAAAAGTCTTTCCATTTCCTTTACAAATCCATCCCTGGAGCTTTAAGAAAATTGCATCCAACTTGCTGCCAATTTGACATCCACTTCCTTATGAAAAATTTGCTCGTAGCATCTGCAACCACATTTGGAGACTTAATACAAGAGATCATCCACAATCCAAATCTATAACAAGATCAAACAAAATTCCAAGTTCTTCTATGATCTTATCTTGAGGTTTGTAAGAGGTCTATAGTGAAGGGTAACATTTACATTTGACTTTCTCTTGTCTGTGATTTTTACTTGTTTACACCAAGAGAATTGATAAGAAATTCAATATCAGTTACAATTTCATGCAAATCCAGGGGTTAAGAGTTTCAATATTTATACTAATCTTTTAAATTTTTCAGGATTCACTCTATGCGCAATGGATATTCAGAAGGCCACTAGTATTCATCATCTAGTAGGAAGATGTCCCCTAGAGGTTGCCAGAATTGCTGCGCAAAATAATCTCCAGGATATTTTAACAATTTACAAATTTGATTTTGGACTTAGGTAATTTTTGGTTGAAAATCCATGGAAAACTACATCTTAGTGTTGTACGGATTTCAAGAACTTAGTGTTCCACAGACTCTCCAAGTCTATGAAACAAAGAAATGGTGAAAAGGAGACTTAGGTGGATTTTCACTAAAACGAAACTTCCACGAAAATGTGAGACATGAGTTTTTCTCCTTGGATGTCGTGATGCAAGTTTGTAGAAGGTGAGAAGTCGCGAGTAATAAGAAAGGTGAAGTTTGGAAGCGAATAAGGATAGAAGTCATGAAACTCTAACCTAGTGTTCTGTGGACTTCTCAAATGAAGGGTTCCACGACATGTGGAAATAGAGTCTGTGGGTGGTCTAGGTTTCAAAGAAAAGGCCACGATACATAAAGTAGTAAGTTTGAATGTTCAACAAAATTAAACAATGGTTAAGTGCTTCATGGAAAAAAGATAAGCATGTGGTCCTCTATACAAGGGGTGTGATGTAAAGGAAAGGTACCCTGAGTAACGTGGGAGAAGAAGGTAGAAATAGTGTTTTCCAGACTCTTCAAAGTCTGTAAAACAAAGAAAAGTCCATGGAACAAAGGACCTTGGTCGTGGATATGTAAAAGTTGCATAACAAAGAAATAAACTTGCGTAGCACATGGGTAAATGAAGAAAAGGAAGGTTTAAACCCAGACAAAGTTTGAAGTTGTGGAACACTAACCTAGTGTTATTTAGGATTCTTAAAGGGTTTAAATCCATAGAACAAGGAAACAAAGCTACAGAACAAGGAAACAATGATGTAGAACATTAAGATGTTGTGGAACACAAAAAGAGCCATGAGGCAAGGGAAGAACACTCTTGATTCCATGTACCAGAGGATTTCTTCATGGATACTAGGCTTTTGTGTTTTTGACGTTTTATTCCATTATGGAGAAACATTCCACCTCAGATTTGATCCATTAGTAATGTCTTGGAGAGGCATTTCAAAAGAAGAAAACTTTACAAAGAATGATCGTATTTTTGGAAATCAACATACTATATTTTTGGAATCATTTCATATCACTTTTGAAGGTCAGGATATGTTGTTTTTGGTTACAAGATGCTTGTTTTATCCTTCTTTTCCTTGGGACCCCCCAAATGCTTCCAAAAGATCATATTCTTCCATTCCTAACTGAAATGATGAAGGATGACAACCTGTATAATAAATTTGGACATTTTACAATGTCTCCTTCCATCCATCTTCTAGATTTTGGGGGCATATATTGATCTGCGAGTTGTGCTCATCCAAAAGGAAATACCTAGAGTTTTCTTGCATGTAAAGGAGGCTCTAAAAACACGAGCCATCATGATGGAATAATTTAAAATGTTTTTTGCAAGGTTTAGTATGTCAAGCATCTCTCTAACATATTTTGATCCCATATCCTCTCCTCTTTTCTATAAATGTAACACGTTTCTTCATTGAAATGATCCTCTCTTTCTTAATAATGTTATTATGCAAAAAATTTGACAGAGCTAAGGAGTTGTAGACCCATGGCATGTGTTTTGTGATACATTTTACCCTCTAATTGGTTGTAGCAGTTTGAACATACTTACAAAAAAATATAATTTCAAATGTGGCTTGAATCCACCCCTTGATTTGCATTATTTTATTCTTTCTTTCTACTCTTTCATTTGTGATTGTGTATCTATTATTCTTTGCAAAGTTTGATGTCATTTGTGTCAATTCAAACAGGGGTTTGAGATGATTTATTTTTAGAGTTAGAAAGTGGAAAACACCTACCCCTCTAACCTTGCATTAGATCTTCTTTATTCTCTAAGACTTAAAAAGAGAGTGACCACCTTCTCTTTTGGTGGCTTCACCGCCCCATTTAGCTTAGGATTTCAGTTTATACAATTTTCGAACTCTGATCCATGTGAATGATAAGTTTAGGCTTAAATAGTTGTGTTTCCAGCTGTAGGGTAGTATTAACACTTGGTTAGTTTGTAGAGGAACTAACCTTCTCTAGAGATTAATCTCAATTTTTCAGGTCCCACATTGTTGAGATTATCCAAGGTTGTCTAGAATTATTGATCTTCCATGATCAAATCCTAGGGTGTAATTTTGAACTACAACACTAATCTTTTCTTGAATTTGTCAATATTTCTAGAAAATTTATATTTAATTTTATACAACCATATAGATCATACAATACTTATTTTATAAGGAAGAGGGACTAATTCCCCAATATTATTCTTTATTAGAGCATTATATTTAACGTTCATCGTATTAACCCATATTTCATCTAGGATGGATTCTTCAAAAGATTGTGGTTCAAACTCATACAAGGTTGACAAGGCATGATAATAATGTTGACTATGAGTCATCTTCCATATATTATTAGCCTGAGAATTATATACCAAATTTTGATCCCATTTAGGAATTCTAGATTGAGGATACACCCCCTCAATATACACATCCTCCATATCAGAAGAAGGATGATCAACCTTTTAGAAATTAATTTCCATATTGTTTGAAGAAGGATTATCAAAATGAATAGAGTTAGACTTGGGAAATGCAAAAGAGGGAAGAGAGGATGTTTCAAAAATAGTTTATTAAGAACATGAACATTCATATTCTCTATGATGGCATGTTTTATTGGATTTGTAAGAAATGAAAATATAGTAAACGAAAGTTAAAGAAAAAAACTGCAATGTATCTCTCTTGTATCTCTCTTTGAAAACCTCAAAGAATATTGTAAAGCTCTTGGACTTGTATAATCTTGATGATGTTTGAAATGTGGATGTTCTTGATTAATTATCCAAAGGAAGAACTTACAAATGCTATGAGTAAATTTCACGAGGATTTGAATGACAAATGAGAAAAACTTTGCTGCATTTACTTATGTATTTTCCAAGGATGAATTAAAAAGGAATGAATAAAATTTTATAACTGAGGGTGAGGCCGTGAGAAGATGATCTTATTTTGAATGGGCTCCAGGATAATAATTATAATTACCTAAAATAACAAGTAGACTTAGTTTGTGCAATTGTAACTTTGAAGGGTTAAGGATTATTTGGTTGGTAGAAGTTATATCCGAGAATGTGGTTGTATGTGCAATTTAATTATTCCCACATTTTTAGGATTTTGGAAGTGTAGTTAACTAGAATATGGAAGTGGAGTCCAATTGGGCTCCAAATGGAACCTAACTGGTAGTTGACTAGGAAAATAGGTGTATTTTTCCTAATTAACTAACTTAATTAGCTATAATGTGCAAGATAATTAATTAACCATTTATTTAAATAAATGTTAATTAACTAAGTTAAGGTTTATTGGGGGACTAATTTAATTAATCCCAAGGGGTGGATGTACATGAATTAATTAATGAATTTAACCAATTGTAAGAGGAGATAAATAACAAGGATGTGTAACTGGGCTACTATTGGGAATAAGTATGTGATTTTGGAGGTGTCTACATTTTCCCTTCTTTAAATTGTTGTTGCAAATTAATAGCATTTTAAAGATAGTAGATATATGTATATCGGTGAACAGAAGATGAGAAAAATGGTAGATGTTTATATTTTCCCCAATAAATTATTTAGATTCCCTGAGCAAGTAGGATAGTAAGGGAATGTCCCCCTCAATTAGGTGGGTGACACACCAAAGTGCAGTGGATGGTCACTTGATAGGAAGAAGATCAAGGCATTTGGAAGGAGGATGGGGAATGATTTTTTCTTATAGCATGAGCATCATTTAGAGAGTGAAATTTAGAGCAACCTTATTTTTGTTGTTGCACAATAGAGTTGTCACCATGATTATGAAATAATCATGATGGGTAACCCAAATGTGCGTAAACAAACACACACACAACAAAGAAAAGATAAAAAAGGAAAACAAACCCAATATACACCACAAAAGTATGCACCATGGCTATGAAGGAAGCCAAGATGATAACATAATACGTGTAATTGGTCTAAAAAGTAAACATCAACAATGCAACACAACTTCGAAAAATAATACAATTATCTATGCCCCTAATGTGTGCCATAATGATGATTAAGCAGATCTCTGCAAATGCCCCCAAGCACTAAACTTATGAAATGCATTGAGATAGGATCAGAACTGAAGATTGAGAGTGATACTTAGATACTCCCAATGAAACTCTTGTTGGATCTAATTATCAAAATGATCTGAAAGAAATTGAAATAGGTGAAGTCATTTCCTTTATGCAATAAACTTATGTGATTGCAGGAGAGGTAGAATGAGAGCCTAAATTTCCCCAAGGTGAAGTTATATTGGTAACGAAGGAAAAAGTAATTAAGTAAGATTGCCGCTAAGCATAGTTATTAACATGCATTTCGGGAAAGAAAAGTAGTGTGATAGGCTTTCGTAAGATTGGAACGATCACTATTTGTGGTAATTTTGATAAAGGTATGACTTTATAAAGATTTTTTAATTGAAGTTTAAATATTTATTTCATGGTTTTTCAATTATAGTATTTTTGTGATAAGTGAATGTTTGCTTGAAAATGTTTTATTAGTTATTTGCAATTTTTTTGAATTTTTTGAATATATGATTTTTTTTTTTTAATTGGAGGTTTTGCGAGGTTTTTAGAAAAAAAATTGATACAAATAATAAATTGGAATGAAATACATAGGAAAAACATATGGTTTATTTAATAAATCAGGATAAAAACACAACACATGCAAGTGATGTTGAAAAGACATCAAGACAAACATTGTGTTGAAACAAACCCAATATGAACAGGAATGAACTAAACCAAAGTTATTTGATGAACTAAGATGTTAAGAAATTTTCCTATAATTGTGATCTATAATAATAAACAAAATACATACAAAATAATAAACTAATTTTTAAACAAAATGAGTTTTTTTATCGTCACAATGTTGACAAATTTGATGCAACAATAGTACAACATATTTGTTACACTTGATAATGGCGTCTAATGACACTCCTAATGTATTCCACATTCAAACGAACCCAATAAGACAGGATATGAATGTTTCCCAAAGTTATAGTGATAGCTTGAAATGAGATGAGGATTAGATCGGGTCTATAAGAGATAGAGTGATGCTTAGATACTCCAAAAATAGCTCTTGTTATATCCCATTGAATTTTGATATGTATTGGATTAAAATTGAAATCCAAGTGTGCCCCAAGAAAAATTATATTGTGAAAGGGTAATTAATTGACCTCAAGCATAGATGTACACCATGGGCTTAGAAAAGTGATTAATCGAAAGATGATTTGGAACGATCATGAGGAGCATCGTCAAATGGTGAAATTGTTGAACTATGTTATTCACTTGTTGAAATTTAGGTCAAACATTTTCTGAATGTTTTGTTTTTGCTAAGTTTTATATTGTTTTTGGATTTTGGACATATTTACATGTTTTTTATTTTGAACATCTTTTGAATTTTTTTAACATATTTGAATTTTGAACATATTTGAATGCGTCATCAGTTTTGAACATGTTTGAATGTTTTTTGCTATTTTTTGAACATTTTTGAATGTTTTTTGTATTTTGAGTTTTTGAATGTTTTGTAATTGTGAAACATATTTGAATGTTTTTGGTATTTTGTGAAACATATTTGAATGTTTTTTATTTTGTGAACATATTTGAATGATTTTTTTAAATTTTTGACTCGGTAAAGGGTGCACTGTCTGAACTCATGTTCAAACAATTATAAGCATTCCATTCCATTGGTAAAATGTAGATGATATAATGATATGATGTCTCACTCCACTCGTGATTCCACACAACTAGGAAGATGTGAGGGCTCATCACCGAGAGCCAAGAAGGACATGAAAACTAAGAGAATAGTGATATGAAAATGAAGATGATGGATGCTAAGACACAAGGTGTAACAATGATCCATGTGAGAAAAATGTGACTCATCTCCAGTCAAGATTTCTTGACCAAGTCCAAGATGATTTCACTTTATAGATTTGACTAGACTTAGATCCATTGATGGCCTACTAATTGACAAGATTTGATTGAAGGAATTGTTGTCTCTCTTTAACATAAGCAACTTCTTGGGATGTTTTTGATTAAGCACTTTTGATTCATATTTTCTAAAGGCTTTATTTTGTTGATTTTTTTTTTTGAAAGGACCCCCTACATGTTGCCCCATGCCACCATGAGTAAGAGACAAGGGCTCAACAACCGAAGGACAAAATGTAGGTGAGTAAGGATACATGTCTCCATTCCCTAGTCTCATACTACTAGTAAGAAGTATGGGCTCATCACCGAAAGACTGTGAAGGATGAAAGGTGTAATGATTGGTATTTATATTTTTGTATTTTATATTGATTTTGCCTTGTATATTTGATACTGTGCTTAATGGGAAGGAACATTCTGCCCCCTAAGTCTCAGCCTCATGCGACTAGTAGGACACAAGGGTTCAACACCATAGACTGAAATGGGCAGTTCAAAAAGGACTAGGTAAATAAGTTTGTGCTTTCTGTTAAAGAGAGAGAGCTTATTTGAAAGGAGGATTTTCCATCAGTAAGCTTCTAAGACAAAACCGTAGGTAAAAAGATCTGGAATGCTAGAAACCATAACAGGGATGAGACACAAAATGCCCAAATAGGAACAAGATTAACCTGTGTCATATAGGTGAAGAATGTGAAGATATGATAATGTTATGATTAAAATATCTGCCAATTGGATGAAACAATTAAAATTGTTTGTTAAATGAGTTAATTGTGCAAGCGGTCCTTCCCTAGTGCGGAGAGAACCTGTGGAAGAAAATGTTTTTACTTCTACGTTTTTGATGTTCAAATAGTGCTTTAATGATGGGTTGGATATGGATTTTAATTCTCGTTTTATGCTTTTTAATTTTTCTAAACTTTTAGCGGATGAGGATTTGGTAATTGGACTCATCGGGAAAGAGGTCCATGTTTATGAAAGTGGAATGGTCTTGATTTACGAGACTTGGGCAGACGAGGTCTAAGTCAAAGGAGTGAATCAAAATATTCAAGGAGTCTAAGTTACGAGACTTGGGCGGACAGAGTATCCAAGTCAAAGGAGGGGATCAAAAGATTCAATGAGTCCTGAATTACGAAGACTTGTGTGGAAAAGATCCAATTCAACGGGGAATCCAAATATCCAATAAGTCTTGAAATGACACTTGGGCAGAGGTCAAATTCAAATGAAGATTCGAAATATTCGATAAGTCTTGAAGTACGAGACTTGGGTGACGAGAAATCCAAGTCAAAGGAGATTGTATCGAAAGATTCAATGAGATCCTGATGTACGAGACTTGTGATGGATGAGAGGTCCAATTCATGAGACAATATGTTGAAGATTTGATGAGTCACTTAAAGTATGAGTTGGGAAGAAGAGGTCAAGTCAAAGGAGATGAATTAATCTCTAAGATTCACATAAGTCTTGAAGTACGAGACTTGATCAGCTCCTTCAAGGATGAGGATCCAAGTCAATAGGATGTAAGATTGGATAATTCTTTGATAGGATCGAAATACCTTAGTGATATCTAGAGGAAAGATTGTCGAGAGATATATTGAAATATGCATATTCATCCGATGAGATGTCAGAATGATGCGAAGAAAGAAGGGTTGATCTCTATATGTATATATGAGGTTCCTTATAGGCCGTAGAGAGAAAATATTCAATGGTTGCTCCTTTGAGGCTAGTGGATTAATTGGATTTGATGAAAGGATTTTCAATTAAAGCTTGAAAAGGTTTGTAAGGATATTCTTGGGTATACATGCACCTTGAGTTGTATGCATGTAGATGTCTTAACATGTATGAATCATCGTTGATGAGATGCACTGCAAGATTGATCATTTGAGGTATTAATGGACAATGGAAAGGTTGCATTGTTACAAGTGTCCAAACTTGTTGTGGTTGTGTTTCTACAACAAGACTATAGAAATGTTAGGGCATAGGATCCAACATTAAAAGAATAGAATCAAGCTCATAGAGGTGACTTTGATGATGGACCCTCTTTTGTGGAGACTTCATATATATCATTGGTTGTAGAGTCTTAAATAATTTTTTGTATTTATATCAAGGGTTGTCAAGGTTTAAAGGGTCTTAGTCTTGAGTCTTGAGAAATTCTTGGAATTTCAAAGAGGTCTCTCATTTTGGTCTCGATGTTTGAAGGGTTTGTCTTGAAACATCTAAAATCTTGTTTGATGTCTGAAGGTCATTCAAAATGTCTGTTTGGACTAACAGAAGAAAATACAAAGAAGAAATAGATTGGTTTTGATTTAGAGATACTTGACCTTCGTCTTCGTGATCTCGTTGAGTTGTAGATATGTAAAGGATTTGGACAAGTGTCCAACTCTTCATTAGAATTTGTGGTAGTTGATGTGTCATCGGTTTCGATACCTTCATCTTCAAGTCTCTATAGAGATGACTTTGTCATCAATTAAGTCTTGGACGTAATGCTTGAATCGTACACATCTATTTGTTTGAGTGACCATCAATGTGATGGAAGTCACATGTATGTATTAGGTTTTATAGCAATATGGCTTTGGTTCCCCTTGAACAAAGGGTTTTGTAATTGGATATTTCATCATTCTAGCCTTTACTAATTGATGAAAAACACTAGAGAGACTCTCTCCGAGGGGTGTAAACCGAATTTAATTTACATGGAGTAGTGTCTTCACTAGGTTGTATGATTGTATTTTTCATTGATTATATTCATTAAGTACGGAAGACACGTGAGAGATTTGTTTTTTCATCTCAGTAAGTTGCGGTTTGAGTAACATCGTCATTTGATGTCTTACGTGAATCCAGTCATTGTAATGAAAAGATTGGGGAGGAGTGAAGGAAGGTATGATGGTAGACATACTCGACCCTTAGCACACAGTGAATGTTGAGATGGAAAAGATTAGAATGCTCGACCCTATGAAAAATCGCAATGCTAAAATAAAAGGGTTGTTATGACCCTCTTAACGAAATGAGGTTCTAAAGATAGAAAGGTATTGTGAAGGGATATATTTATCATTTGAGCTCTTTACTAAAAAATGAACCTGTAAAGAACTAGAAGAGACTTAACTCCAGAGGGAGGTGATCGAAACTTAACATTTGACTTTGTGCGACTCTTCACTAAAAGTGTCTTGATAAGATAGAAGGGACATAACAAGGGATTTTAGTGCATTGTAAATTTTGAACAAAAATGATATTGTTTAAATACGAGAAGTAGTTAACAAGGTGGGTTTATAAACCATTAAGCAAAAATGAGTGTTTAGAGAGACGTAAAAGGTTTGAAAGATTCCTGCTTGACTCTTTGACAAGATGAGATTTAATCCTCTTTGATGGAACTAAGGTGAAAGATGTCCGTCTGACGTTCACAACACTTAACAAAAGTGATGTAGTTGTTCCCACCATGTTGGAAGAGGGGAGATTACGAAAAGAGGTGATAGAAGAACTCAAGTCTTAACAAAATAAGTGTTAAGATAGCAGACTTGAGAAAATGTTTTGAAAATGCTCAACTCTTAACAAAATGAGTGTTAAGATGGAAGAGGCTTTGAAAGATGTGATGAAGGTGCTCAACTCTTAACAAAATGAGTGTTAAAAGAGGAGACTTGGAAACACACTCTTAAAAAAATGATGGTAAAAATGCTCGAAGGTCTTAAACAAAATGAGTGTTAAGAGAGGAGACTTGACAATGGAAGGGGAGCACTCAAATAACGACAATGTGAATGTCGAAACAAGAAGTGAAGAAATGATGATGAAAAGGTCCGAATCTCACGAAAGTGAAGATAAGAGACAAAGGGAAAGTGATTGATTAAGGATCTCAAATTATAGCAAAGGGAATGCTTTAAAAGAGAGGAGGGAAGAAAAATGAGGATGTCAAAAATTCAACAAAGTGAATGTTAAATTTGACGACGTAAGATGGTGGAATGCTTAAAGTTCAACAATGTAAATGTTAAACTTAAGACTTAGGAAAATGATAGATCAAGGTGATCGTGATGGTGCTTGACCGTGATAAAATCGAGTATCACAATGTCAAGACTTAGATAGAAGGATGATTGTGCTTAAGTTTGGATACAGATGTCCACAACTTAAGACTTAATGTCAAAGGGAAAGAGAGTGCTTAAATTTTAGAAAAACGGTCCAAACATTTAAGACTAAGGTAAGATAGGAAGAAATTTGAGATGAGAAAGCCAAAGATAGATATTTGGTAATTTCAAAAAAAAAGTAGGAGGTGTATAGAAAGTTCAAAAATAGAGAATGAAAAATTCCAAAGAAAAGATGCAAGATCTAAATAAAGTAGATGATAGAAAAGTCCAAATAAAGAATATTTGGAGGAAGTGAAGAGAGACAATGATCAATCCAAATAATGGGTATTTGGAAAATTAAAAAGAATGAATGAATGATTCCAAATGAAGGAGATTCAGAAAGGATTGAAAATAGACAAAAGATCCAAAAGAAGGTTTGGAAAAAAATTGAAAGAGAGATAGTGAATGATTCCAAATGAAGGAGATGAAAGATTCGAAAAGAGATGAAAATAAGTCCAAATAAGGAATATTTTTCCAAGATTGGAAAATATATGAAAATTAATCCAAATAAGGAATATTTGGAAGATTGGAAAAGATACTAAAATGAATCCAAATAAAGAGTATTTGGAAGATTGGAAAAGATACGAAAATGAATCCAAATAAGGAGTATTTGGAAGATTGGAATAAATATGAAAATGAATCCAAATAAGGAGTATTTAGAAGATTTGAAAAGAAACGAAAATGAGGAGAATATATGATACGAGTGTGGAACATAAACTTTATTTATACAAAAATAAGAAAAGAATAGTGAAAATAGTGTTTGTTTATGGAAGGTGGGCCTCTACCTTAGATTGAATTTGACAATGAGTGGCTTCCTATGATAATTTATCTCCCTAGGTGTCAATAATATATCCAAGTGAGCATGGTACTATTGCTAGTTGTCAGCTTTAATTTACCCCCCTAATATGATAAGACAAATTTTACTCCGCTTAAAGGATCAAGCTGGGGTTGCCACTATGGATATCTGTGACTCTAATCCTTTCATAAAGGCTTACTACTCAGTTGGGTGGGGGTACTCATTTCATTAGCTAGTTCATTCAAGGCACTGAATACTTTGGGGTTCTTGTAGTACTCCTCACGGTGAGTTTCTGGCCCTTGACCATGCAATTCCCACTGTTATAGTTAGAAGAAGGGAATAGTGTCATCTCCAAAAAGTTTAAATTAAAGTTAATTTTAATAAAATTTTAAAAAAAGTGATAAAGGGGTTTGCTTGATCCTAGGACAAGGCAACATGTAGTTAGTAGTTTGATTATTTTAAATGACCTCCTTTAGAGGTGTTCCTACAAACAAGGATTAGTAAGTTTTTCCGAGGTGGGTGGAAAGGAAAAATCACAAGAAGTAATACCATGTTTTTGATTTCCAAGCTCACTTAAAAAGTGCAAGGAAATATCATATACACGAGCTTACTATGATTAGATAAGATGGTATTTTAATACTAAGCGACACCTTAAAATGATCACATTTCTGGTTTCCAAGATCACTTATAAAAGTGCGAGGAAAGAGCATATGTGTGAGATTGTTATGTTTAAACAAAAAAAAAAAACTTTATAAAATATTTCAAATTTAAGCACTATTTTGATTAATTTTCCTTTAGGAAACAAATATGGGAATCTACACACAATATTTATTAATTTGGAGCAAACAATAAATCCAACATGCAAAAAAATGACAAGTGTTAGGAGAAATGAAACCATGAATTTTCTAACAGTTTAAATCCAAAAAATATGTTTGCATTGCATATTTTGTATTGAGACCTTTCCATAAAAAATGGATTTGTTTTCATTTTTGGAGAAAAATTAATGGCCTCAAAAATACGGGTTATGATTTCACTCTCATAGGTACGCTAACACATGCAATGATACGCTAACATGCATAATTGTTACACTAGCACACACATTGATACGCTAGCACACACAATTGTTACGTTAGTACACACAGTGATACGCCACCACACATAGTTGTATGGTAGCACATTTTTATGTGATGCTAGCGCAACGAATCTAGAAATGATCAAAATTTGATAAAAATAGACAAAGACCTGAATTGTTTAGATTTTCTCCTCTGCTATACCTAAGGTCCAAAAACTTGGAAAACAAAGTTAGAAACAAACAAGAAAAATATAAAAATGATTATATTACTAAAATGTAAGATAAAATTGGTTAATGAAATATGGGGGTCCCAATGGGCATATTAGAATGTAAGCAATGAAAAATACAATAAGCAAAACATAAATCAAAACACTGCAATGTACCTCTCTTGTAAATATCTTTGCAAACCTTAAAGAATATTGTGAACCTTTTGGGATTGTATAATATTGATGATGTTTGAAATGTGGATGCTCTTTATTAATTCTCCAAAGGAAGAACTTACAAATAATATGATTAGATTTCACGAGGATTTGAATAAAAAATGAGCAAAAATTTGTTGCATTTTCTTATGGCTTTTCCAAGGATGAATTACAAAGGAATGAACAACATTTTATATCCAAGGGTGAGGCCATGAGAATTAGATCTGAGTTTTAATGGGCTCTAGGATAATAATTGCAATTACCTAAAATAACAAGTAGACTTAGTTTGTGTAATTGCAACTTTGAAGGGTCAAGGTTTATTTGGTTGGTAGAAGTTATATCCGGGAAGATGGTTGTATGTGCAATTTAATTTCCCCCACCTTTCTGGGATTCTAGAAGTGTAGTTGACTGGAATAGGGAAGTGGAATCCAAGTGGAGTCTAAGTGGTAGTTGACTAGGAAAATAGGTGTATTTTACCATTTAAGTTACTAATTTAACTAGCTACAAAGTGTGAGACAATTAATTAACCATTTATTTATTAAATGTTAATTAAATTAGCTAAATTGGTGTTAGAGATCAATTTAATTAATCGTAAAAGGTGAATGATTAATTAATTTGATTAATAAATCGTAAGAGGGTATGAACTGGGATAAAATGGAAACAAGTATATGATTCTGGGGTGTCTACAAGATCATACACTCTTAATCCTTTTTTTTTATTGTCATACAAAACAAAAATGCAAGAGTAGGAGGTAGGATCAAGATTTTGTCTTTTAGCTTTAGGAATAACAATAAAAGCATGACTGTTAAATATTTTTAAATGAGAAATATTAGGTTTTTGTTTAGTCCAAAGTTCATGAGGTTTAGTTCGATACAAAGCTTTGGTAGGACTTCTATTTAGAATATGAAAAACAATTTAGAAGTATGATGCATGGTCCTGACCATTTCTATGATTGTTCTATTATTTCTTTTAGCTATGCCATTTTGCTGAGGAGAGTATGGAGTTGTCAATTCCCTTTGAATTCACATAAGACACACAAAAATCATTAAACTACTTATTGACATATTCACCTCCATTATCAGTTTTGATTCTCTTTATTTTCATATTAGCCATGTTTTCAACCAAGGCTTTAAAACCTTGAAACTTAAACAACACTTCGCAATTTTTTCTTAATGTAATAAGACCAAGTCATTATAGAAAATTCATAGCAATGAAACTAATAACATAAAAATCTCCACCAAGAGATGGAACTTCCAAAGGACCTTTTATATCAATATAGCATTAACTAAAGCAAGTTAGAGGAATTAGACTCATGATGTTTGTGAAATGGTTTAACATGTCACTTACCATACAAGACAACTTTCACAATATCTCATGGTTTGATTTCATCTTAGGGAGACCTATAACAAGGTTAAGGAGTGACATTTCATACAAACTTTTAAATTTCACATGCCCAAGCCTTTCATGCCATAATTGAACATTATTACAAGAGGAAGAAGAAATACAAGATTAAATAACAAATCCTTAAAAGATATACAATCCATTCTTTTGATAACCAACAACAATAAATTTACCAAGAAATTCTTTTATATACCATTTATCTTTTAATAACACAAATTTTCAATTTTCTTTAGCTAGTTGAGAAAAAAATAAAATGTTATTTTTTAAGTTAGGCACAAATAAAACATTTATAATAGTTCCATTTGCTGAACTTAACATTTCCACAAGATTCCGACCTAATGACATAATTATCTCCTAGATATATATTCTCATGAAATTCTACAACATCCAAAAGAAGATCATGAATATAATTCATGTGCCTAGATGCACCACTATCTAGAATCCATTCATTATCATTAGAGGTTGAAACGAGAAGTATAAAGAGAAATAGCTTAGTCAACATTATTAGCTTGATTTTTATATTCATTTTGATTTCTATTCTTCTTATTTCTATTGTTGAAGCTCTTGTTTTTAGAATTACTATCAAACTTATTATCATTAGAATAAAAATAAAGTACTTTATAACCAAATTTACCAAATTTTGTACATGTGCCATTGAACTTGACCTTAAACTTTTGATTATTCTTAGGATTGAACTTAGATTGAAAGTTTGATTGTTGATTAGCATTGTTATTATTCTTATTTTTAAATGACTTCTGATTTTGGGAGAACAATATCTGAGAGGCATTCTCTTTTGAGTCAAAGTTATACACGGACTCTTTCTTCTTGAATGAGTAGAGAAGACAAGGTATTTAAATCAGGTAAATTAGGTTCATTTTGATATTTAGAATTCAAAATAGAAATGTTATTTCTAAATTTTTCATGTATATTAATTTGAATAATAAATTATAAAAAATAACTTATCTTGAAATAATTTCCAATCACAACCATCTAACTGAGCCTTAATGTTCTTAATTTTGGCTAGGTAATTATATATCTTTTCATCTCCTTTCATTAGAGTTGTAAATAATTTCATGATTAGTTTAATTATCTTAGAAATGTGGCTACCTTCATTCATAGTTTGCAATTGCATTCCATGCATCAATCTGGAGACTCCATGTGTCTTATATGCAACAAGAATTCATCTTTGATACTTTGCAATAAAATTGACATGACCTCTTGGGATTTTTGGGAGAAGATACACAAGATTTTCAGGGTTTATCTTGCCTCAGTGTAGGTCTCTTTTCAACACCACTAACTAAATCCCAAAGATTTCTTTCCATAAGGATGGATTTAAGCCTAACTCTCCAAATACTATAGTTAGTACCATTTATCAGCTAAGATTTAGATCCATATAAAAATTAGATGAACTAGCCATGTTTAAAAAACTTAGCAAATTTTGAAAAAACTAGTGTTATGTGGGTTTTAATAGTTGTAGATATCCTTGCAGTTAGAAGAAAATAAAATTATACAGATTTGAAAAACAAAGGAAACACACTTTTAATTCTTGGAAACTAATTAAAAATACTCAAGCAAGGTATTAGAACCAAGAAAGGAAGCCACAAAACACAAAGAACAGCTGTCAGAGGTCACAATATAAATCAAGATAAAGACATTTTCAAATTTTAACAGTTGTGGAACAACGAAACAATGTTCTGCGGAATTTTTGAACTTAAATAGTGTTCCACAGAAAAGTCAAGGTAAAAATCCTTCAAAAAAGGTATGCCCAAACTCAGTAAAGAGGCTATAAAACAAAGAAATGAGCTACGAGGAAAGAAAAAGGAAGATATATAGCTTTTGAGTTCAGAAGCCGCAATACATATGAGTAGAGCTCTGCCAAAATTTTTGAAAATTTTAGTGTTACACAGAATAATAAGATATAAGCCAAAAAATAAAGGAATGCACACAAAATAAGAAAATTCCATATGGAAAAGGAATAAATCCTTGGGATCAAGGAAATTGTGGAACACATTAAGCAATTCGTGCGAAATAAAGGAAGTTTGCAGAACAAGAAAATAATCCACAAGATAGAGGAAGTCCGTAGAACAGAGGAAGAAATCTACAAGACAAAGGAAGTTCATGGAACAAGGGAAATAGTTTGCAAGAAATAAATTATGTAAAATATATAAAGATAGTCCATGAGACAACAAAAAGACCACAAAACAAACAAAAAATTTCATAAAATAAAGCAGAGAGCCGTGAGACACAAAAATGGGGATAAGGCCACGAGACAAAGGACTTCGTGGAGAAAGATTTTTACTAGTCAAAAAATAAGTTCATAAAATGACAAGCAAGATCAGTGAAACAATAGACATTCATAAGGAAAAACAAATTTGTAGAGAAATACCAATGTAAACAACCGTGGAACAAAGTTGGAAGCCGCATAATAAGAAATGGTTTTGCACAAACAAGAGGAGCCGTCCATAGTAGGTCAAAGAGTCGTGTAAGAATGCAAAAATGTCATGTGTAACTCAAAATAATGTTGTGTAAAGACTAAGAAAGGATGCAAAACATGCAAATAATCCATGAAGATATGAAAAAAGCCCATGAAATGCAAAAACAACACAAAATACTCAAATAAGATGCACAAAATTCAAATAAGCCACTTAATAGTCATGAATGTCGTGAAACACTTAAACATGCAACTTAAGACTAAAATAAGTTACAAAACAAACAATAACAATTTGAAATACTTAGACATGCCGCACAAGACTAAGGAAGGCCACAAAACAAGGGAAAGTTTATGCAAGACTGGAAAAAATACCACAAAAGGAAGGCTTGTAGATACTAAAATCCTACTAAAGATCTAGCCATGCAAGGTCTTTTGATCGAATAAAAATTTAAAGGAAACGGCTTCGTAGATGATAAATGAACATAGATCTAACCATACAGAGTCAATTAATCTACCTACACACCAGCTCGGGTTTTGATCATTCATCCACATTTTAATTTAAAGCAAATTGAAGACTCTGAAAATGATTTTAAGTGGGAAAACCTTTTGGTAAAAAAACCCATTGAAAAATACTTATCTTTATTAAGAATAAACATTTCATGAATTAGCAGGTTTTTGTCACCTTCACTAGGACATGAAACAACCATGTGCAACACTAATTTTGGTCGCTAGGGTGTCACAGATCTTGAAATTTTCCAAGCAATGACTTCCAGATCTTTACAAGATTCTTTATTACACCTAAAGCAAATTCTTCATCACAAACAACTAGATCTATCTTGAGGGGAAAATGTAGACACAAGCATAAACACCTTTTGATATATTCCATTATTTTGCTCTGATATGCTATGTTAGGAAAATATTTGCATGTATAAACATTACACTTATATCTCATTTATAAGATAAATAATATATCAAATTATTTATATATCCACCAAAATTTCTAAATTTTACTGAAGATTATAGTTTATATTTCAAATCATGCAAGTTAACTAAACATATCCTATAAAGTAAATTATGATAAATTACATTGTGTAAATTAAACACATCGAATGAATTAGATATTTTCGGATTTTACCAAATATGTTGGGAAATATGCATCTCTTGAAACATGAAAGAAAATGAACAAAAATACACACATTGTGTTTGCCCCGACAAAAATTCATTTAAGTGGGAAAAATATTTTCACTTTATTCTTATGGTAAAAAACAAAGCCATTCAGGGAAGAATTATTCAAGAAAAATCACTTATCTTTATTAAAAGTAATATCAAGCTAGATTTTTGACACCCAATGAGGTCTCCAACTATTTCCACTCTTGTATCTCTACCTCTAGATTCTCAGTGGTTGTTAATGGGGAACCGGTGGGTTTTTTTGCCACAATAGAGGAATCCGGCAAGGAGATCCAATTTTCATTATTCATTATTATGGCTGACAGTTTAAGCAATTACCAAAGCTTTTGCATTGGCACTAAAAGGATTTCCTCCAACATTCTCCTCCCACTCTGATGACACTTTGCTATGGCCTTAATCTTGAGGAAAAGGTTATCAAAACATCCTTATTTAATGAGGAAGCCTCGGGACAAAAAGTTAATTTTGACAAAATTATATATTTCTCTACTTGGGAAAGGAAAAGAAAGATTGATATATTCTAGGATGCACTATTAATTCTCTTCCCGCTACATAGGTTTACCTTTAAGTGTTTTTGTTGAGGTCTAGAATGATCTTATTAAGAGATTTCAAAGAAAATTGGCTGGTTGGAAAGGAGCTTACATGCAGGAAAGTTCCTATTGATAAAAAGCTCCAAAACTTGCACAATGTTCAGCATAAGCAGCAGTGATGAACAGTATTGAAAAGATTCAAAAGATTTTTATGGCACCTTGATTTATATGTAAACCAAAGAGGCTTGGGGGGTTAAGTGGTGCTGCCCTTATTGCAAAGTTAGGTTGGAGACTCACTCTATCTTTCATATTTTAAATTTAATTTTCTAGAACAACCTGTGGGGTGTAGCTGGAAGCTTGGAGACTCAACTTTTGACTGATATGGAATCTAACTAGATTTCTTCTTATGATCACATTAAAGACTTATACAAAGTATGGACACAAAATTCAGTGAACATTGAGAGGGATGGAAACAAAAGAAAATGGAAACAAGTTCAGGCTTGTTTCAGTCTTTGGGATGGGAAAGATTTCTATAATTATATCTATTGGTGAAGTTTGTGGATGCCACGAGTTAATATTACAACCCCAACCTCATCAAGAAAGGATTCATCATACCGAATAGATGTTGCATGTGTCAGAAAGAGGCAGAAGATATAAAACATTTATTCCTCCATTGTGAGTATGCTTCCAAAATTTGGCAGCTTGTTTTTGCAAAATTTAATCAGAGATGGATTTTTCCCCTTACCTGTCTTCAGGCCTGGGAACAATGGGACTCTTCGTTTAAGCATTGTGTGGTGAAGATATTGTGGCAACTCGTTTTACCCCACACTATGTGGAGAGTTTGGAAGGCTCGTAATGAGGG
Source organism: Taxus chinensis (assembly GCA_019776745.2). Taxonomy (NCBI): domain Eukaryota; kingdom Viridiplantae; phylum Streptophyta; class Pinopsida; order Cupressales; family Taxaceae; genus Taxus; species Taxus chinensis. The sequence goes on along the minus strand of CM034149.1, from coordinate 657,144,972 downwards.
CATTTTCAGAAACACTAGAAAGGCATGTAACAAAGTATACAAGGAAATTATCATTGCTGTGCAAGATAATATTGCTAGATTTAAACCTCCTAAAAATAGACTTTACCCTGAGAAGGAAGAATACATCCTGATTGATTGGAATATTGAAACTGCCTTCAATAAGAATAACAATGGTATAGATAGAAACACCGTCCGATGGATTAAGCCTCCCACTGATTGGTACAAGTTAAATTTTTATGGGGCCTCAAAAGGCAATCCGGGAGACTCTGGAGGAGGGGGAGTCATCAGAGATCAAAGAGGCTATTTTGTTGCTACTTTTTCTGGGAGAATGGGCAGGCAAACTAATTATTACGTTGAAGCCTTGGAGGCTCTTTGGGGTATAAGACTTACCAAAGATTGTAATATTTGGAATATTATAATTGACGGTGATTCTCTGAATATCATCAATCTATTAAACAAAAAACAACACCCCAGCTGGTCAATTAGAGATTTCATTGGTGAACCTATTGATATATGCAAGAGCTTTGAAAATGTTAAAATCACCCACACCTATCGGGAAAGAAATAGGGTCACAGATAGTTTGGCAAATCTTGGTGTTACCAATACTTTTCAAACTTGGCTTGTTCTGCCCACTCAAATCAATAAAGCCATAATCAATGATCTACATGGCTGAGAAAATCAACACTAATGGCTGTAATGTGGATGCTAATGTACGGATCCTCAAGTACAATATGATGAAATCACATAAGATATGTATGATTGATGCGATATGTGTGTGCTGGAATGTCATCATTTCTTGGCATAGAAAGAAAGCTGAGGAGCGGGGCACTAATTACAAGTATGGTATAATAATTAAATCTGCTTTCACAAAAGGGAAAGATTCAAAAACCAACATCAAAGCTTAGCCTGTCCCGCATAGTGATAGCATTTTTACCGTTGAGAACAGGAACATAAATAGTGGAAACATGGGGGGTCTGCCTTTCAAAATTGAACCCACCCACAATCTGACATGGAAAGAGGATACGGTGCTTTGGAACTACCTTCAAATCGGGGGCCTGTAAAATTTAATTGAAAGGATTCAAGGGTTTGATCAAGACATTTCTATTAGATTCACCCAGGGATGGAAGAATCGGGTTGTCAAATACAGCAACATGGAGATTGAGATCACAGGAGAGCTCATCGCCCAGATCACGGGCCTTATCCTGGAGGGCACCAAATTCTTCAATAAGAAGGTTGACAGGGAGGTGGAGACCAAGAAGTTCTTGGACGATGGAGAGAATCTTGAATTTGTGACTACTGGCATCAAGGTGGCGTCGATTCCTGAGCCTTTTGCTGAGCTTGCCAAGATGGTTGTTAGGTATGTAAATCTTGAAGGAATATTTTTGACTATACCTCAAAAACATTTAATATTTCTTAATCACTTTCATAGAAATATTATCATCAGCTTCCCTCACTACTTGATAAACTCACTGGAGAAATCAATTAGGGAAGTTCAGAGCCACTCTAGGGCTGTCCCTCTGCACCAAGGGCTAATCCTCCTGATCCATCACCACTGTTCTAACTGTCCCCGCATGAATCCTACCCCACACTCTTCCTCCATACCTCCACCTGCTCGCACCGCTTCCACTCCCCCCTGCTGAAAAGGAAGATAGAAGATGCTGCTTCTAGCAAGAAAATCAAGAGCATAAAAACTAAAATCCCTTCTTCTCAACGGGTCCTAAGAAGTCACAAAGACCTGGAGCTAGCTGAGAACCTCCTGCATATCAGCAAACTGATGGAGGAACCCAAGGAGGAGGACTTGATGGACAGAGTGGACAGGATGGATAAGGAAATACAAGATCTCAAAGGGACTATAAAAAATATGGAAAAAGCTAAGGGAAAAGGAATACTTCAAAGTGATGATGAAGAGGGGGTTATTGTTGAAGTTTTCAAGAAGTTACAGTATTTGGATGGCAGAATGGGGAATGTAAAAAGTTGTAATGACTGCATACTATCTGCCCTTAAAAGCATTTATAATTTCATTGAACAACATGTTCATAGTGTTTGTAGTTTAAGTGGGATTAATGAAGACATTTGGGGCCCCAAAGAGAAAAGGGATATTGTAATTTCTCAGGAGGATATGAAAGACTCCTCTCAGATCACTGCCATTGCCTTCTTCATATCGCTGCAGGCTATCAAAACCAAGATTGACAGGGCTATCAAGTAACGGATTGCTGTGATGTTCTTTTTTGGCTGCAAAGTTGCTGTTATGTGGCGGTTCTGAAGATGCTTTTTGGTAGAGTTTTTATATGATGAATATCTTTTGTTTTCTTTTTGATCTTTTTTGCTACTTTTTGGATCATTGCTCATCTGGATCCTTTCTTGTCAAGTATTGTCATATCTAGCTGTTGAGCCCTCTTAGGTTGGCCGTTTTTCCCTTCTCTGGGTTGTTTCTCTCACCTATGCTATTTGGCTTTTGAGCCCTTTTGTATACAGGGTATAGTCCCTTCAAAACTATTTTCCCTTAGTAAAAAAAAACAAAAGACATGAATTTAATGTTTCAATGCAAAAGATAAAAATATTCAAAATACATGCCACCTTTGCCAACTCAATGAGAAATCACTTAATCAAGCTCAAAACAACAATTTATCTTGCAAATTAAGTTGAAAACTATAAAAAATCCCTCCAATCATGCTTTAGTTAGCTTTAGATCAGAAAAGTCAATTAAAAAAAATCAAGGATTTGAGATTCTCTTCCCTCATATATAAATAAACACTCATTCCTATCCATTTATCATCTTTGGAAACTTTGAAATTTGCATCGTTATTATGTTGAATTGCCATTCAATTTTACACATTGTTACTTTATCCAATTGATCACAAATCTATCAATAAAAATAAGTCATTAAATCACTTTTCTCGTAGCTGGAATCTACTTCTATTAAGAACATAGTTAGAACATCCACATACATTTGATCATTGAGATTTAACAAGCTAGGTGCTTCATTCCAAGCTTCAATAGTCTCATTTGATGTTACAAGGAGATGCAAAGGAAGGATTAGGTTTACAGTTTTGTGTTGGTTTCTTTTTGTTGTGTAGTATTTCTCTATATACATGTACATTGAATTCAAGATTGAAATAAAATTATAAATATTTTCATGAATATTTAATTAGATAATGAAATATAAAAATTGATCTTGAATTAAATTATAGTTGCAACCATATAAATAAGCTTTAATATTCTTAATTTTAACGAGAAAGTTAACTTTTTCATCACCTTTCATAGGTGTAGTAAGCAATTCAAGGATCAAATTAATAATCTTAGATAGAGGAGTCCCCTAATGGGATTAAGGAGTTTCCAAGCATATCTAGGAGTCTATTGACTGCCAATATGGAGTAGGAATTCATCTTTAACACTCTATAATATAATTTACATTACTTTATGTGATTTCTGTTAAAACATATTTGAAAGATCAGGTGTAACATGTCGTATAAATGGGGATTTTTCATTTCTGATGACAATGTTCCATAACTTTCAAGCCATAATTTTTCTTGAATGTGAATTTTCCATGTATTATATTTTGATCCATTAAGCATTTGAGATTTATCTAATACAAAATTAGGCGAAGCCATTACTTGCCTTTAAGAATGATAATATAACACTAGATAATTCTTAAATTTATTTCCCCCCTTTTAATGTAAATTTCACCTTTAATTTAAATTAAATCAAATTATAAGTGTAAACAAGTAATAGGTGTTCAAATATATACTAAACAATGTGAAAATATTGGAGCAAAATGCACTAATTTATGTGTCGCAAGTGTCGTACATAGAACAACTATCTAAACACTATGGTTGAAAAATAAGTAAACATTATAAAACAAGGATTCAAAGGAAAAAATGAACCACACCAATGCATCCAGAAGGTTCCAAAACCTAAATAACAACTACCTATATGACTATGGTTGACAAGAGATTCACTGGGTCAAATGTCACAAAAGAAAATGACAATAGAGAAAGGTTTACACATGAGAAGTTTGGAATGTTTTTGAGCACTTTACCACCCTAATTACAAGCTATTAGAAAAATAAGAGTTACCAACTCATTTAGGACACTAGTCAAGAAATGACATGTACTAATTTATGTTTAAACATTATTATATATGATTTTTAATATATATATATATATATATATATATATATATATATATATATTGTAATTTGAAAAGTAAATAAAAATTACTATTTCTAACTTTTTGGAAAAAAGACTAGCTAAAACAAGGTGGGGCCACTTATGGAAACTAAATTATAATAAATAAATAAAATTTTAAATATCTTTTCCAAACTATATTAACAAAAAAATCATACCTATAGCTCCATATTTTTATGGCACTCATATGGATGCAGAAGTGGTCACAAAAACTCGTCAAAGCCACTAAAGGCCTTCAAAATTTGCTAATCTTCCTAAAAGCTTGAGAGAAGGCAGAATATAGCTTTAAAACTATTTTTTCGTGAAGAAATCAAATTTTCCAATTATTACAATGAACTATGGAACTTTTGTGTCTGAGAATGAATCCCAAAGGTTGAAAAATCCTTTTTAGGTTCTACAAATGCTCGTAATAGGATTAAACAATAATTATTTGGTCTATGATAGAAATAACTGGACTCAAACCACTAGAATGAATTTAAAATTAAATTTTCTTCCTTCAAATTCTATACATTAGCCAATATGGTGTCCTAGGATTGAAAAAAATTGTTAAATTCAATGCAAATTGCTTTATAGGCTTGCTAATCCTCTACGCTCCCTCATGCTTTATTACCATGTTAAAATATATAAGGCAATACATACACATGAGATCTAGAATGTAAATGATTAGCAAATAATGAATTAATATAGATAAACAAACACATGTATATATATATATATATATATATTAACATGGAAAAACCTTGAGAGGTAAAAAACCCACAAAGATGATGTTCAATTATATGAGAAACTCAACCCCATTACATAGCCTTCTTCCTTCTTACTTCCTCTCTGATAAAGATTCTTCACAAAGCCTTTACAAAATATTTTCCATCCATAAATATTAATTCACTCAAATGATTTCTCGAGTATGTTCAAACACAATGTCAGTAAATTTACAATAGGGGTAAAACCCTATTTATAATGGGGATGAAGCGATGTGACCATTGTCACCAATAGGTCCATCCTTCCTTGAGAATAAATGGTAAGTAATAAAAAATATGTTTTATTATTTATTGACATGAGTATTTCAACCCATGCTAATAAATAATAAATAATTTATTATTTAATTACTTAAATGTGATAAGGTTCTAATATAGCCCTCCTAGTCATTAATTGTTCTAACAAATATCACATATATTGTCATAGAAAACGTTAATAGCCACATATAATAACACTTATTTCAATAAATCTGGACTTATTCCAGTTCGAGTAGCTAAACATATAGGTAATATTGGAATCCAATATTACTAGTTTTGATTCTAAAATGTTAAGTATTGGAATTATTTTCACTCCAAAATCACACATATTGGAATCCAAAATCACATATATTGGAATCTAGAATCACATATATTGGAATCCAAATTCACATATATTGGAATCCAAAATCACATATATTGGAATTTACTGTACTCCAAAATCACATATATTGGAATCTGAAAATCAAAATATTGGAATCCAAATATTAAAATATCGGAACCCATTATACCTCCTTACAGAGTCCAATATATCAGATCACACATTAAATTAATGAATATGTGAAAAATCATTTAATGGTTTCAGGGAATCCAACATTGATATGAGAAATAATGCCTAACAACTGCTAGCTCATATAAAACAGAAACATGTTTTTTTTTATATGGGCTAGTGGTCGTTAAACTTAATTTTTACTTTGGAATAAGGCTCTTATTAGCATTAAGATGTCTTTACGATTAAATTATGCAGATTTGAATATTTAAAACAACTTGTGGCCTAGTGTCCACAAGGTTAATGAATTTCAATATATCTGAGACACTTCCAAGTTCATTTACTATAGTGTGATTGAACCTCAGTGCAACCAGATAATTATCGAAGATATTCTGAAGAAACTAGTAGAGGATGACGATCCAATGTAGGAGAATATAATTAACTATAAAACCATTCTAGATATATTTTCATAATTAAATTTAGATATAAAATTAACTTCATTTACTATGGTGTGATTGAACCTCAGCACAACCAGAGAATTATTGAAGATATTATGAAGAAACTAGCAGAGGGCAGCGATTCAGTGTAGGAGAATGTAATTAACTGTAAAACCATTCTATATATATTTTCATATTTACATTTAGATATCAAATTAACTATAAAACCATTGCATATTTATTTTCATATTTAAATAAGGATATGAAAGTAATTAAAATTAATTATAAAACCATCCCAGATATATTTTAGCATTTAAATACAACTATGAAATAAATTAAAATTCCTTTACTAAAGGTAGAATTATAGAAAAACATTTTAAGAATATTTTGAATTTTATTTGTAGCACTATTCCCAAAGATGGGATCCCAAATCAACAATAGAAATCATAGTAAATCTCTAAAAATAAGCTCCATATAATTAGGTTTTTGATTTAATAAAATCCCGAACATATTCAACGTCCTTCAATGGTTGTAATAAAGGCCACAACTCATCTAAAAAGTATTTTTCTTCTAACTCGGAATCTGTTGGTGTGAGTTATCCTATGTGTCCTCCACTCACATATGGAGGGTCATCTCACATGGGTTAGCTTTAAAATTAGCTAAATTAGGCGTTCCAAATCAATAATTTTTTAGGCATTATTGGTTTTTTTTCTAATCACGCTCTCAAGTGTGCAGTGACACTCTGAGCACCTACTCACCTTTTGAGTACTTTTTCGGTGTTCTGAAGATCATCGAAACTCATCCTGAGTTCATCTAAACATTGTAAATTACCCTTATTATTGCTTGCGACTAGTAAGCGCATCTGCTACAGTTTGCAGCAAGGGGGTCTCCTTTGCGAAGTGAGACGCTTTTTCTCACAACCAGGTTCTGATTTCACCTCCTTCCTAGTTTTTTGCTATTGCGCTTGTATATGGTGTCACCTTGCTGTAGTCCACAAAACATGATTATGGTCTCCTCTCTTGTGCGTTATTATGCTAATTGCAAGGTGAGTTACCAAGTGTTTTACGATGCAAACTTGGACCTGATTGTATTCAACACACTAAACTATAAAGTGCCAAAAGCAGGGGGGTTATTATATTGTCTCAGGTGGTTGTGATTCTTTTGTTTCTTTTCTACATTTCTTCTCTCTCTCTTCACTATGGATGCAATTTCAATTCCTTTGCTTACGCCGTTCAACTTTTTCGAATGGAGATCAAAAATAATAATTTAACTAAGGGGTAACGGGTTATTCCGCATCACCATGGGAACTGAGACTGAACCAGATGACGAAATTGAAAAATCTAAGTGGTTAAACTATAGTGTGAAGCTTTAGGTCTTCTTTACATGTTCATTTCTCCCGACTTGCTCTTCCACATTGAGTTGTCTGAGACACCTAAGTCTGCATGGACAATGTTAGATGAAATGTTTGGACACCACGATGACATGAGAGCACATGAGTTGGAAAACGAACTACTAGGGTTAAATCCTAGTGATTTTGAAAACCTACAAGCATTCTTCTCGAAGTTTGTCCACACTAGATTGTTGTTAAAGGAATGTCAAGTAGAGAAGAAATATTCTCAACTGATCTTGTCGATTCTCTCTAAGTTAGGTCCTGCATATTTTGTCTTTGTGTCAACTTTTTACGCTACAAAAGTTGCCTTGGGAAAGGATTGGAATATGCCCTCCTTTGACTTTTTTTGTCCCAAATCATTGGAGAACAGGACAAAATCATTCAAATGGGGTCTCTCAAGTCCAAGTCACATGCCCTTGTAACAAGTACTAGAAAGAAAAAGAAGATTGAAAAGAAGAAATAGAAAAAAGATCAACCTAAGAAAGAAACCAAGACCTGTACTAAAAATAACATGACCACTTTGACTTCTGAGCCTAGAGCACAGAAAGACAGGTATTTGTGTTCCTATTACAAGAAGCTGAGTCATAAAGAGCATATGTGTATGAGAAAACAAATTGATCACCTTACTTAATTACTTGAGAAAAATAAAATAGGTGTTCCTGAGTCTATCAAACAAAATGCTCTGAAGGTTGAGTCTTCCACTACAAAAGGTTCTAAATCTGATAAGAAGAAAGGAAAGGCCCTTGTAGCCAAAGTTTCTCCTTCATCGATGTGGATTATAGATTCTGATGCCTCGCACCACATGGGTTCTTTGCATGTTAAGTTCTCCAACATCGAGCCTTGTGGAATGTCCCAAATCACGATGGGTAATGACACGAAAGTGTCAATTTCTAGTAGTGGATCAGTAGAAATGGATGGGGAAACATTCAATCAATTGTTGAGTGTTCCTGATCTCTCTACCAATATCCTATCAGTTTACCAAATTACTCAACTTGGTGAAGGAATGCAAGTAGAATTTTCTCCTAACTTGGTGATTATTCATGAGCTTAACGATGACACTACAGTGGTTGAGGGAAAGGTGGATCACCGTTCATGGTTGTATACCTTTTTCCACTTTACTTTTGATTCTACGCCCACTGACTTGCTCACTCATGTAAATGAGGTTAGTAAGCTATGACGTGAGTGATTTAGACATCTAAATTATCGATACCTTGAACAATTGAGCCAAAATGAAATGGTCAACGGGTTACCCCACGTCAATTTTTCTAAGGGTATTTGTGAGGGTTGTACCCTTGGAAAGCATCCTGAAAAGAAATTTGACAAAGGAAAATCCTGGAGAGCTACTCATCCCTTGGATCTTTTTCACATTGATATTTCTGGTCCATTTCCTTCTCCTTCGTTTACTAGAGCTCTTTATGTGCTAACCTTCATTGATGACTATTCGCGATATACTTGGGTATATTTTCTTAAGCTTAAGTCTGAAGTCTTTGAACATTTTCAGGACTTTAAGGCTCTTGATGAGAAACAAGCAGAACGGTCTATCAAGGTTCTTCAAACTGACAATGGAGGTGAATATGTAAACAATAGGTTCATGGATTTTTGTACTTCTGAAGGGATCTCTTTGCAACATACAGTTGCTTATAGCCCTTCATAAAATGGAGTCATAGAAAGAAAGAACCATACTCTGAAGGAGATGGCCACTTGTATGATTCACTCGAAGTCTCTTCCTCCACAGTATTGGGCCGAAGAAGTGAATTGTGCAAATTACATTCAGAACCATGTTCCACACAAGGCAGTAAGAGGGATGACACCCTTTGAAGCCTGGTTTGGACGCAAGCCTGATGTTGAGCACTTTTGAGTCTTCGGATCCAAGGCTATGGCTCGGATTCCCAAGAAGAAACATAAGGCTTTGGAACAACAATCCAAACCTTGTATCTTTGTAGGGTATCTTGATGGCGTGAAGGGATATCGATTGATGAATCTTACTTCTCATGAGTTGTATATTGAGAGAAGTGTTAAGTTTGATGAGTCGTGCAGCTCTGATACCAGGTAATTAAGCGAACAATTTTTCGTCACACCAAAAGCTCGAACTGATGGTGGAGAGGGATCTCATCGTATTGTCCAGTTGCTACGTCAACACCCTCTCACACGATGGAGTTGGGTATACACCCAATCGACCCAACAGCATTAGGAGGCAGTTGACACCAGGATTTTCTCGGGAGGTCACCCATCGCCACACTACTCTGGGGCTAGCACACTTAACTGCCTGGCTCTGATACCATGAAAGAGTTGACAGATCGTATCGGAAACTATGCACCATGATGAAGTTACACTTTGGTTCAATCGTAATGGCTCCAACATAATCATAAGGAAAAATCAATCAATAACTAAATAACTTGCATAACAGAACAAAGCTTGCACATGTAGAGAAAAGACAACGGAGTGTCTTGGCATGCTCATAAATGTCAAATGAAGGGATACATATAGGGTGTTGAGTAACCCTAGTGCATGACTCAATAACAAACCCTAAACCTAACCCGAAAGCTAACACATGTGAGGTGACCCTCCATATGTGAGTGGAGGACACATAGGATAACTCACACAAACACCCCCCCTTCATCAAAGCTGGAGTAGCGCTATGATGAGTCAGAAGAAAAGAGAAGACACTCCTAAATAACTAAAAAAGATGTGTCAATGGGGCCCGAAAACTAAAGGCATGATAAGGTGCTCATATACAAACAACATCTTCCTAGAAGAAGAAGAAAATAATGACTACATAGCCCAAAGGAGATGAGAAGCTGCAGAAGACCTCACCTTAAGAAGAGACCGTAAGTGAAGAAACTTCATCTCAGTGAAGGGATTGGTAAATAAATCTACAGTCTGATCAGTTGTCTGAATGTACTGAATGTAAATGATACCATTATGAATAAGCTCTTATATGAAGTGCATATTGATCTCAATGTGCTTCATCTGTTGATGCTAAATTGGATTTCTGCAAATAGAGACAGTGCTTGTGTTATCACAGTAGATAATGGTAGGCTGCTGAAAGTGGATGCCAAACTTTTTCAGAATACCCTGTAGTCGAATAGCTGCTATGGCCAGCGTTAATTACTCCTTTGTATTATGCCTCTGTAGATGATATTGCAATTACATTCTACTTCTTGCTAGACCAACTAATAGGACTTGAACCAAGAGAGAAATTGTAGCCAAAAGTAGATTTCTCGATGATCTAAGTCACCGGCCTAATCAGAATCTATGAACCCAATCAAGTCAATATCCACCCATCCATGATAGTGAATGCCATTAGTATAGGTGTCACGAAAATAATGAAGGATCCATTTAGCTTCTTTCCAATGCAGCTCATGTGGCTCCTGCATGAACCTGGACATGATCCCAATATGATATGATAAATCCAGATCGAGTGTGAGTCTAGTAAATCAAGATCCCCACCAACTATCAATAAAGGGTACCATCAACCAAGGGAGTAGAGAAATCAGAGACCAACTTAACCCCAGAAAGAACAGGAGTAGGTGAAGACTTGCAATCAGACATATGGAAAATGAGCTAGTAAATCAAGAGCATACTTAGGTTGTGAAATCAAAATTCCTGAGTCAAATTGTGAAATATAGATCCCAAGAAAGTAACGAAGCAAACCTAAGTCAGTCATGGAAAACCTATTGGCCAAGATAATCTTCATAGAATCAATAATAGAGGAAGAATTGTCTGTGATCAATAAGTCATCAACATAAAGAACAAGAATGAGTATGGAGTCATCTTGCTGTAGAATATAAACATTTGGATTAGAGTGACACCTAGTAAACCCTGATGTAAGTAAGAAGGAGTCCATCTTGGCATACTAAGCTCTGAGATGCTTATTTTAGACCATAAAGATACTTCTTTAACTTACAAATGATGGAGGGATCATGGATGTAACCCATAGGTTGTTCCATGTAGATCTCTTCCTCTAGGTCTCCATGAAGGAAGGCACTTTTAATGTCCATTTGATGGACTTTCCATCTGTTTGCTGCGGAAATGGCTAGGGTCAGTCAGAATAGAAGTCATCTTCGTAACTAGAGAAAAGGTTTCAGTATAATCAACCCCAGCTATCTGGGAGAAACCCTTAACTAATAATCACACTTTAAACTTTTCGACATCTCCATTTACTCCATAATTTGTTTCGGAACACCCACTTACACTCGAATGATTTTTCTTCCTTTTAGAAGAGGGGTGAGATCCCAAGTATCATTCTTCATGAGAGAGGAATACTCCTCATTCATGGCAGAATCCCACTTAAGAATACCAGAAGCCTCCCGAAAAGACTATGGATTAGAAGAAAAGGTGAAGGAGTGGGGTCCAACGAAATCTAAAAGTGTACATCTCATATCTGAAGTATCTCCAACTAAATCTCTAGTACTTTGCAAAGTTTTCCTAGCCCAAAGAGGACCAGGAGGATCAGGCTCAGAGTCAGATGATTATTCACTTGAGTGAGAAAGGATATAGTCCTCATCATCACTACTGTCAGAATTAGAATAATAAGAGGTCTGATTGGTCAGGAGGATCAGAGAAGAGCAGCACGCTCAATAGTATCATCATCTAATGAGTCAGAATCCAAATCAATGAGATGAAGAACCTCAATAGGTGGAGAAGTAGAAGTCAAAGAAGACTCATTGAACTTAACACTTCTCTTAATATACAACTCATGAGAATTAGGATTCATCAATCAATATCCCTTCATGCCATCAGGATACCCTACAAAGATACAAGGTTTGGATTGTGGTTCTAAAGCCTTGTGTTTCTTCTTGGGAATCCGAGCCATAGCCTTGGATCCAATGACTCAAAAGTGCTCAACATCAGGTTTGCATCCAAACCAGGCTTCAAAGGGTATCATCCCTTTTATTGCCTTGTGTGGAACATGGTTCTGAATGTAATTAGCACAATTCACTGCTTCAACCCAATACTGTGGAGGAAGAGACTTCGAGTGAATCATACAAGTGGACATTTCTTTTAGAGTACGGTTCTTTCTTTCTGTGACTCCATTCTACGAAGGGCTATAAAAAACTATATGTTGTAAAGAGATCCCGAACATCTTCAACGTCCTTCAATGGTTGTAATAACGGCCACAAATCATCTAAAAAGTATTTTTCTTCTAACTTAGAATCTAAGTTAAAAGTTTTAGAAATTATGTAGTTCCCAATATCATTGAACTTGTTTTTCTCTAAAGAGTCATATATAAGAACTGTATTTTTACAATGGTACGATGCATTGAATCACCACCAAACAGAGTTACGATTATTTAGATATAATTTGGGATTCCCAGAACCTTCATAATCGGTGCATTTGGTCTTGACACAATCTTCCTATGTAAACATGAACTTGAAGCTTCCATCCTTTAAGCTAATGTTTTGAAGTAATGAAGGAATCTGTCATCAACATTTGATTTTCTCGCCGATGTCCATAATGCTATTTTGAAATGTTTTTTGCAAAATTGAAAGAAATATTTCACAATTAGTCTGAGAAAATAAATTTTTGTTTTGAGCTCAATGCCGCCAATTTTGTAACTTATTGTATGATGAATCAACCTTGTAGATGGTGTGTGCCAAAACACCGTTTTTATCAAATATGACTAGTTTCATGTTGCATGTGTTCTTATCTAAAAATAAAGAAAAAACAAAATCAAATTGTTGAGGGCAGTGATTCAATTCAAAAATTAAAAACACATCCCTTTTCTTATTGTTATATCAAAAATCAAATAGTTATATGTGGTGAAGTAGGTAAAAAATCAAAGGGCGTTCCTCATTTCCTATTGTACTAGGAATATTTTTTTTTTTGCAGATTTTTTTTTGAATTGAATGTAATGTTTCAACGTGACAAATATTTACAAACCGTATTGTAGTTGTTTCATTTCATATGAATGTGGTATATGTTTTTTTATTTTGGAAGCAAAAAATAGTATTCATGCATGCTCATAATTAATTTAGAAATACATATTTTTTAATAAAAATTAGTCAAAGTTTTGTTATAATATTTTTTTTGTTAATTCGAATACTCAATTTATACACTCATACTTTCAACTTATAATCAATGGAAATGTAAATAAACCCAACTTATATTTGTACAATCTCAACATACAAAATAGTTAAGCAGAACCATCATAATAACATATGAACATATTTTATTTACAATGTTAATTAGTATCATCATAATAACATTTTGAAATGATAAGTAGTTATTTAGCATTTTCTCACTCTAAATATTTAATGCCCTATACCACATTTAATCCCTGAGACACTATTAGTGATAAGTATTTGTATAAATTGGTTACCAACCACATATATTGAACAATATTCTCCTCTTGTTTTCATCCCAACCATAAAATTTTCAGGAGGGTTTCCCTTCACACCTAATGTAATACACAATGTGTCTTTAGAACTGTAGGAAACCTTGTTTCTACTCAAAACCTTTTCTAGATATTTTATTGCAATTTCATCAACTATATTGTAATTTTCCTTTCCCCAGGTGAGTTTCGGATTCAATTAAGTCGATAATTTTTTATTGAAGGAATTTTTCAGCTTTTCAACATTAGCATAAATGATTTTGTCGGACCAGAATCCCATTTAAATTTTTGTTGATAACAACTTTATAAATTATTTCAAGCCACCTCATAGGTTGATAGTCTCGTTGCTGAACTTGAATGAAATCTCCTTAGAGGGTGATTGGTTTTTCTCATATAACAAGCCCTCCAAATCTAAAATAAGTGATTCTTGTGGCTAATTGCATGGAAGTAAATAATTTTTTATTTTAATTGGCCACATATCAATTGTAACAAATGAAAATAATCAATATTTTATCTTGCGGATACCACTTATCGATCGAGTTTGCATCTAGGATTGCATTGTCTTTACCTATAGCTAGATCCTTTGATGTAAGATATATTTCAAATAAACATTAATCTAGCTATTGCTATGGAAAATGAAAGCATAATTGAAAAAAAAAGTGGTCTCCATGGTAATATGGTAAGTTCAATATAAATACTTTAGGAGACTACTGATTAACTAAAATAACAACCTAAAAGACCCAGAGGGGGATTTAAGGTTCTAGTGTTAATCTAAATAGGAGGAATAAAATGACTATCTGAATGAACTAAATCAATATGCAGATAAATAGTAAATAAAGTATTCTAGATGAAATAGAAACCCTAATGTGTAAGAGAAGGAGTAAGTAATATGAATCAGCTGGTTACTGCAGGATACTGTCATAGGTTGTTGCAGTTTTGGAACTAGGACACATTTGGACAGTGCAGACGATCACTCAGGGACCCTACGAAGGGTAGATCTGGATTATCTGAAGTGACAAAGGTGGACAGGTGCTTGGGAGTGTACTGGGGTGCCCCAGGGTGCCTTGGTCTTGATTCTGGGTGTTGTGAACTATGCAAGGACTCATAAATATGTTTGAAAATGTCGTAACTAGGTCTGAAACCCTTCTTGTCTATCACACTAGATTCACTGGATGAACTAGATGACACCCTGCACATGAAGAAGAAGGGGTCAGAATGACCTCAGGTTCCAAACTGGTGGACTTATTGCACTAAGCGTTGCACTACATTATAGACCCTGATGTAGTTTTGGTGAGTGTGTGTATGTGGTGTCCCTAGGTTGCTCTTGTGCAAGTTGTACTTTGTGTAGTAGCATGAGCTATGATAGCTATAGAAGATGTAAATTTAACAATAAAATAGATAGAATCCCTCCTCCTATAAGAATGTGTGTGATGTATACCTTTCCTAGAGTTATATGTATGGAGCTATGTGGATGCAGATGGTGCAATGGATGCAACCCTAGATGGAGTGATAGTAGTGATAGGATGCAATGACCTAGGACCCTCCATTATGGTCTTATAAGCTTTATATTTATAGGGATCTCAAGTTTGATTTCACAATTAATCCTCGACAATGTCGATTGAGGAAAATATAAGGGAGACCAATGGTTATAAGTGACTTAAAGAAGTGAAAAAGGGTTAAACATAGAGAGGGGTCCCCTAGGGTGGGACCAAGGCGCCCCGGGGCACCCCAGTATAGGTTAGGGCGCCCCAGAATTAGGGATAGAATCTTGGGGAAGTTGTGAAATAGGTGGATAGGTATCAGGAAATATATGCGGGAAAGAAGAAGTAAAATATAAAACAAAGATGGAAAAAAGGTGGGATTAATTGGTACTTTGTACACTTGAGAACCTTCTAAATAGTAGTATAAGATCGAGCTAAATATTGTCTAATGTGTAATATTTGTGTCTACATTTACCCCCACTTTATGTTGGTGAGTGAACAACTCGGTAACATAAAGTAGTCAGAGAAGCGTACCTAAAATCTCGTGCAGAGTGTAGAAGAAATTGAACTGATGGACTAGACTCGGAACATGGAGGAGTGTGGATTCTAAAGATGAAAAATGTAAATAAAAGTGATGAGAGTGAACCTAGGGAAGAACGCGTGTGTAACTGTTGCATGTGTGTGGTGTACTTGCATGGTTAGTATGACAAGTAGTGTCATGGTGTGTTGTCATTGTCACTGTTGTTGTTTTGTTTGTTGTTATCCCCCAATTTGACTACTTGTATTTCTCATATGGTGGACCTACAAGGAGAAAATGACTCAAGTAGTAAAATATGTATGTATGTAAAAACTTTGTGTAAAGTATGCAAATGTAAAGTATGCTAGAATAGAAAGTGTAAATGGAAAAATGAAACATGTGCACCTGATCCATGTCGAGAGAAAGGGTGTAGAAGGATATCCTGTTTGATGTCATGAAGTTTTTTGGGTGATCTCACACCACCCTGGTTGAAGAAGTGTAGGGAGGAAATGCTCGGTGTCCTCCAACTCTAACCACTTCTGCTGCATAAATTTGTTGAAGAGATATCTTAATACTGTGGTGGTTTTTTGGGTGATCCTATGCCACTAGATGGAGAAGTGTTGAGAGGCCACCCACTATAACCCCTGAGCTTGTGACTTCTCCACAAAATTGTCTGAAGGACACCATGTCTTGTTGAGGCCACTGTGTATGGAGTTGATTTGAACTCAGTCTATGTATGTAGTGAACTCACTCACTGTGTGTGAACCTAATGTAGATATGTTGTGTTAATCTAGAAACCCATAATGATGCCCCCTCTCTTTGGGGGTGCATGTGACGACCTCGGAAGGAGGAATGCAGCCCCAAAAGAGGACCAACCACACTTTGACCTTGTAACCAACTCAGCCCTACAGGGGGAAAGGGAAAACACTTGGTAGATACCAAGGCATGCACAAAGGGGATGGCTAGCCAATACAAGTGTTAGTCTGAACACATGCATGCAAATAAGTAGTAAAAGACACAGATAATGTACAAAAACTACTAAGCACGGTAGTGCAAACATGTAAGAAAAACAAGGAGACCACACAAAGTGGGTTTCAAACATGGGACATCACTCATGATGTCACAAGACAAGTAAAAGGCCATCATGGCCACAAACAACAGATCAAGTGTGCACACAGAAAAAGGGAAAGCCCACATATAATAGAAAACAAAGCAGACAAGTAGAAATACAAGTAGTCATGGGAACATGTAGTCATGCAAAACAAGTGTTGCACATGGAACACCTGTTAGCATGTTAGAGTGAAAACCAATATGTCAAAGCGTGTATAAGAGTAAGTAATATAAGATGCTAAGTATAAAATGAAACAATAACACCTGTATAAGTCAAATGTGGATTCCCCTAGTGACCAGTATAGTAAGGGTAGAAGGAAAGCATCCATGCCACGTGTAAAGTCATGTATCTGTGACACATTACACTAAGATAAATGCATGAACGTGCACATTTGTGTATGATAATGACATATATGAAAGCAAGCTAACATGTGTAATAGAATGAGCATGCAAAAAACTAGTAAGAAAAAGTAAATGCTACTAAGACAATGCAGTATGTTGTGGATGGATGGAATGGAATGCAAAATGGAATGATGGGAGCAACGTGCCCCTCGAGTGTATGGAAGTGTATGCAGTGAGGTTCATTTTGTTTTCCCCCTCAGCAGTCAAGAATGAACTATAAACGAGAGTGCGTCATCAAGGAAATGGTCGAGTAGTTTTGGTTGTGTCTAGCATGCACTGTGATGAGTGTGTATGTGTAGTGGTGATGTAATGCAACATGAGGAGAAATGATGTGTGTGAACCCTATAGCCAAAGCATATATCATGAATTTTTTGATCAGAGGAGTGATGATTTATCCCTAAGCGTATATCACTATAGAAGATGAGAGGATGAGTGATAAGATGTATAGAAAGATGTGCGTGGACCCTATATCCTAAGCATATACCATGACTTGTTGAATGGGTGAGTGATGATTTATCCCTAAGTGTATATCACTATAAGATGAAGAAGGATGAGAATGCGACATATATGAAAAATATGTGTGTGGAGGGTCCTTATAGCCTAAGCGTATACCACGACTTGGTTGAATAGAGGAGTGATGATTTAGCCCTAAGTGTATATCACTACATGGTGATGGAAGAAGAGTGGGTGAATTTAGCCTATAGCATATGTCACTACGAGATGGGTGAGGGTGCATGGAGCGTAGATAAGTAGGTGGTGGATAACAAAAGGTAGTGATGGTAACACTAAGAGTGTAGGACCACTATGTGATGAATAAGATGAGGGTGGTGATTTAGCCTAAAGTGTATACCACTAATGTGATATTTAGTAGTGAGGAATGTAATGAATAGTTTGGTAGATTGCGAAGAGTATAGGATGATATGAATAGGTGATGATAAAATGTAGGATAGATAGGATGTAGAATTGGATGGAAGGGAGTGGTGATTTAACCTAAGGTGTATACCACTATGTGATGATGGTTGTGGGTGATGATATATCCTAGAGCATTGGTCACTAGTCTAGAGGAATGTGGTATGATGATATGTCACATGTAGGTAAGGTCCATTTTATTGGTAAACCCTCAGAAGTCAAGTATGGACCAAGGAACTAAAGTGCATCATAAGGGTGGTGAGTGTAGTGTGTAGAACAATGTAGTGTAGATGACCAAGGTAGGTGAATGTGTGTTGTAGGAAATGTAATGTAGAGTGTGTGTGTATTGGTAGGTAGTAATAGATGTGTAGGGAAGGTCTAATGAAATAGTGTGTAGATAGGAATATAATGAATGATGATAACTAGACCCAAGTATAAGGAAATCTAGTGTAGGATGTAGAAGGGGTAGGGTGTATGAATATAATGTGGTTAGGGAAGGTGTAAGGTAAGAAATCTGTAGATAGGAATAGAATGCGTAATGATAATAGATAGGAAACTAGACTCAAGTATAAGGAATCTAGTGTAGCATGTAGGATGTATAAGATGTATGGATGATAGGGAAAACTAGACTCATAGATGATGATGACTAGTGTAATGTGTATGATATAGATGATGAAAAGTGACGAGTAGAATGAGGTATATATAGGATGATGTAGGATGTATATGTATAGGTCTGGTAGTACAGTGTGTGGGGTTCAGTGTAATAATGATCCCTCAATAATCCAGTGTGAACCAAAGCACTAGGGTGTCATCATCGGGTAATGAGGGTGTGATAATATGATGATAAGTGGAAATGTTGAAATGTGAGAGAGATAAACATGTATGGGTGTGAGAGGTAGACAATGTGAAAGTGTAGGAGGGGGAGGGGGGTATGTCATAGGTGAGATGCCCCCTAATAGTAATGTGAGAAGAGGCTATGTGAACTCGTCAAGAAGGTCATCATCCTCTGGGTCAAAGTCAAATGGATCAGAATTAGCAACTTGGAAAGCTATGGTATGAGGTTGATCATGTAATGAGCTAGTGAGAGACAAATGGTACATGCCCATAGTGTATTCTTCATCAGTAAAGGAAGGATGTGGACAACCATGTGTGCGTACCATCAAGTGAGGTTGGGGGAATGGCCAAGAAAGGAACTATTGCAAATGAAATGTATTGCCAAAGGGCATGGGGAATGAGATTTCAGTGTGATGGGGGTCTAACTTACCTCCGATGTAAGTAAGCTAGGAGTCCCCTAATGTGAGTGGTGTAGAACAAGGGGTGCGATGGTAGATAAATGAGGAGATCAAAGACATGTAAACCATAAGTGATAGTGATGGTGAAAAAACTGTAATAGAGAGGAGAGGCATGAAGTAGAAGGTTGAAGGTCATCAAGGGTAAAGCCAAGGCAAGATAGACTAGCAGGAGAACAGATGGTTTCATCACATGTGGGATCGAGGGGAACATGGTCCCATAAATGAGTCACAGATAAAGAGGGTACATGTGAAGGGTGGGCGTAGGGATTGATACTAGTGGAGATGGGATGATAGTGTTCATGGAGGGAGGGGGTGGATGGTATGGAAATATGACGGTGGGAATGGGTGATGGAGAGGGAATTGTCATCTACTAAACATATAGCTCCCTCAAGTGGCAGTAAATGTGGTTGATCATCCAAAGGCTAAGGTTCATCAGTGGTGTCAATGTGAGGAATATGGATACTAGTATGAGGGTCATGGACAACAATATTGGAATGGATCACAGTCTCATGGAAGATGGTATACTCAACATGCTCATGTAAGAATTTGACACAACAATGGATGGTAGAGGGAATGACTTGCATGGCATGGAGCCATGGTCTACCTAACAAGCAATTATATGAGATAGGGAAATCAATAATGAAGAAAATGGTGGGGAGAGTTTTAGGACTGACAGTTAAGGGAAAAGTAACATGGCCTAGACATGGACGAATAGAACCATCATAAGCACAATGAAGGGAAATGGAAGAAGGGTTGATGTCATGGGACCAGACAAACCTAAGGCTTGGAGAAAGGACATGGGGCACAGATTAAGCTTAGATCCATTATCGATAAGAGTACACTTGACAACAACATTGTAGATGTAATGACATGATGTAAAGTGGTGGATCATTGTCAAAAGGGTGAATGTTAGCGCATAGGATTGCCTTTGAATGCTATGTGTTGGGAAAATGCCTTCAACAAATGTGTCATATAGGGAATCCAGGTGCATGTCGGTATAAACATATAAGTAGTAGCAAAAAGGGTTTGGACTCGATGAAGAAAATCTGGATGGGTAAGTAGGTACTTCAGTGATAGAGATATTCATGATGATGGAATGAAAAAATGAGAAGGTGGTAGAAAGTACAGTCGGGTTCACCAAAATCATTAACAAAAATAACAACCAAAAGGGACCTAAAGGGGGATTTAGGGTTCTAGTGTTAATCTAAATAGGAGGACTAAAACGTTGTATAAATGTAGTAAAAATGTAAAGCAAGTATGTAATAAATAGTAAATACAAACTATGCTAAATGAAACAAAAACCCTAATGGAAAGGAAGGAGAGGGAAGATGACTCAACTTATTGAAGGTGGACTATGATAGGTTGTCGCAGATCTGAAACTAGAATTAGGAATGTGCAAGACGATCACTCAAGGACCCTGTGAAGGGTAGATTTGGACTATCTGAAGTGACACAGGCACCTGGGAGTGTATTGGGGTACCCCTAGGTGCCACGGTGCTCAGATTCTGGGTGCTATGAACTGTATGCAGAGGAACTCGACAGGAATTGTGTTCGGGTAGTTGTCACAACTAGGTCTAAAACCCTACCTGTCTATTCCACTGGATTTGTTGCATGAACTAGATGACACCCTACACATGAAGAAGAAGAAGGGGTTAGATTGACCTCAGCTGTCAAACCGGTGGACTTATCGCTGAGCACTGCACTAAATTACGAACTCTGATGTAGTTCTGGTGAGTGTGTGTATGCCATGCCCTAGGTGCTCTTGTGTCAGTAGCACTTTTTGTAGTAACAAGATATGATAGCTATAGAAAATGTAGAATGTAGAATAGAATACATATAATCCCTCCTCCTATGTGAATGGATGTGATGTAACCTTTGCTAGCTATGATGCATGGAGCTATGTGGATGGAGATGGTGCAATGGATGCAACCCTAGATGGAGTGATAGTAGTGATAGGATGTAATGACCTAGGACCCTCCCTATGGTCGTTATAAGCTTTATATTTATAAGGATCTCAAGTTTAATTTCACAATTAATCCGGAAAATGCCGACTGAGAAAAAGATAAGGAAGAATAATGGCTAGAAGTGAGCTAGAGAAGGAGTGAAAGAGGCTAAACATAGAGAGGGGCACCTAGGGTGGGACCAGGGCACCCCGGGGTGCCCCAGTACAGGTTAGGGAACCCATAATTAGGGATAGAATCTCAAGGAAGTTACAAAATGGGTGGATAGGTATCGAGAAGTACGTGGGAAAGATGAAGTAAAATATAAACTAAAGATGGAAAAAAGGTGGGATTAATTGGTACTTTGTACACTTGAGAACCTTCTAAATAGTAGTATAAAATCGAGCTAAATATTGTCTAATGTGCAATATTTATGTCTACAACTACCACTTACCGATTAAGCTTGTGGTTTGATTTACATCACCCTTACTTGTTGCTGGTTCTTTTAATGCAAGATGTATTGCAAAAAAATATTAATCACTTCATAATTGATTTCATGCCATGGTGAATGCAAGCTTAATTGAAAAAGCATATTGTTGTATGTGGTAATATGGTAAGTTCAATATCAAATGTTCTCTGTCTTATGAATGAAGTTTAGCAGCTACTAGGGTATGCTTATATTAGCTAAACCACCCTTTGGCATATAATGGTTCCAAGCAATTAATCTAGATTAGTGACTACTAGGATATGTCATCATTGGATGGACTAAGCATCGAAACTAATGTCTATTAGTTATGAAATGGTAAATATATACCGTGGAGCATTAAATTCCACCATGAAAATTTGAAATAGATTATTTGGTTATTCATCCTTTGAAATTGGTCCCTCTTCTAGAGTTAGATGATACTTTTTTCTATAAATTTTTGAGCCTTATAAATGGTTTTGTTTAAAAATACACATGGATAATATACCGATTTCTAACTACATATTCATGCTTGATACCACCGTGCACTCCACTATTAATTTCTCTAGTTGTTGGTTGTCTAAATAAAACCATTAATTGTCTTATAAATTTGAGGGGCTTATTACTATTTTTTTATAAATACACATGACTAACATACCAGGATTTGATTACGTATTTATTCTAGATGTTCCTAAGTTCTCCTTATCTATCATTGGAATTTTAAAATATAGAGTATTATTAAATTAACCAAAAACCATGGTAATTGAAAAAAAATCTCATTACACATATTTATAAAATTATTGAAGGTCAATCACCATGTTAAACTGGTTGTGTAGCGTCAAGTTGAAAGAGTTGTACATCAAATTTTATAGTTTTTTGGTTGTATACATAAATAATAAATGTATAAGTAGATTATATCATTTCAAAGCCATTAAACAAAGTAACTTGTTAAAGTTATCTTCGACGATGAACCTTTCTTCATATGAGAATAATAATGTTTCAAAAATATTTCTTGACTATGTGTCTCAACAATAAAAACAACAAACATATTGGAATCAACTCATACACATAGTGAGACACTGCAACCGTAAAGCACAATTATTAGAGAATTTCGGGAACAACATTGAGTGGAAATCTCAAACAATAACTCATAAGATCATTTGCAAGGAAAAGGATGGATGTTTTCTTGCATGCCAATTTCACTTGCAATTACCAATTTATGTGGCAATTTATCCATCTAATCCCTAGTGACTTCTTCTCTATCATCATTGGTATTGTCATAGTTGTGCACACTAGTTATTGTGTACATAAGACATAAAATTTTAAATTTCTTGTTGCTGTCATAGAGTCTGTAACATCCATCTAGAATTGATTCTCCATTGTCTTTAACCTTTTCCATGTATCTTTTTACTATTTCTGTTAACATTTTTGAATAACCAATTGATATGAGAATAATAATAATACAATCCAACACACCGACTCCAATAATTGTTAGCAATTCCATTATTACATCAAATGAAATATCGCTAGACAAATTACAAAAATCAGTGATAACACATTCAAAATTGAAAGGGTTGGTTACATGAATAGATGATAAAGTTAACGAAAGCTCAAATGGATATGCGCATTGACAAGTAAAATCATCGGTGTCTTCCATACTTGTTGGTATATTTTCTTCCAATGACATCACATAGTTGTCTAATATTGTCTAAGCCTCGATGGGAAGAACTTCTTCCACCACAGGGTCCTTTTTTCATTTTGTATTTTCCCCCCTATTTGGGAATCAAAATTTCTCTTTCCTTTTCTCTCTTCACCCAAATTTACAGACAACTGGAGGTAGTGTGATTTATGTAATTTAAATTTTTCAAGTACATTGGATTCATTATAGGATGACAATATATTATTAGCTAGATGTTTATCTTTCAAATAATGTAGAAATTTAGCTCTTATTTTTATGTCTCCTTTTAGTATCTGGCAATAAGAATCAAATGTCTCTGTTATTATGCCTACCTCAATAGATCCAATTAACCAAACATACCTTTATTGCACTATATCTGCTAGTTCTAATAGTCCTTCATTGGTCATTCCTCTTGCAGCCCTGAATGAATTGGATGTGAATCTTACCAGTGAATTCAACTAAAAGTTAACTTGATTATCTTTAATAGATGAACAAGAAAGGCCACCTAATTTAAACAACTGAAATGTTGTTGTCTATTTAGTCCATATATCATATGGAAATAATAGAAAAGTTCATTTTTCATATAGACTCTCTGTTTTTTAACACTTGGAAAATTGAAAGGAATTACTTCTCAAGGCTCTGCATTCAAAGGAAAAATATATATATTTTTAATCTTTTTATATGGAAAAATTAAATGATAATAACCAATACAATAAAATGAAATTACATTACTTTCCACTCTTCTATTTTTTTGGTCAATTCATCCCGTTGAGGACATCCCAACGATTGCCAAACTGATCTAACTTTGTACAACAAATAAATAAACTTTGTTTCTATCCAAGTTTTGCTTACTTCATTGTGTTGTTTGAAAATATTAACAATGGCTTCGGTAGATGATTTAATAGATAGAATGCGAGCCTTTTGAAACTGTCGCCTCAAATGTAAAGACTTGTAAGTATCTAAGCCCAAAATAATTTTTTGCACACATATTGTATGTTGGCCATCAAGTATATAAAATTTGACATCATCCCTTTCCAAGTATTTTGGATCTTTGAGTTCCACAATGTTATTCATATACTTCAAGAAGGGAAGAAAAATTGTGTCCCTCTGTGTAGGAATAACATTTATCAACATGGAGTGGATAAGAAGGTCACAATTCTCATCATCTATAAGACGATACTGATATTCTGGAGGTGCTACATGGAACCTTAAAACATCAATAAAAAATACTTCACCATTGGAAAAAAATAAATGAAACTATTACATAGTTGAAGGCTCTATTTTTGCAAATATAGTGGTTACTTTCTTAAAAAATGTAGCTGATTTAGTATTCTTTTTCAACCCATGTAACTTTGATTTAGATGGGTTGATATCCAATTTATCCAAATACGTTTTCCTCAACATAATAAATAGCTTGGAAATTTTTGGAGGTGAAAGCAAACCTGTTCTATTTAAAAAATTGATAAATAGAAGAGGTTTTATCATTTCTATACATTTTTTTGAGTACTTTAAGCATACCATTATGAATGTCTTTTGCATTTGAACAACCATTTTTTAAAGAATATATTAACACCCCCAAATTCCAACGATATAGTGAACAATAATATGGTTGTTTGTCTATTGAGGCTTACATTTCTTGTTTCTTGAATAAAGAAAAATCCAACTCCATATCCAGAATAAAAAACTTATTGTTTTCAAAGTCAATGCGTTTGAATTGAACACACAATGTCCTTGAATCAATAACTATTGAGGATATAACCATACCGACTACCTCATTTCTATCATCTATAGTAAAAAACAGCCACATGTCAACGTAGTAGTTTTCAAGGGAATGGATTTCAAAAAACCATTCCTCGTCCCTTTTCTTCTAACACTCGGTACCTTCAATGAATGTAATTGTCAAGAACGGAGTGTGAACAATGGAAGACATTTTACCTGTAATTGGAGTAGAATATATTAATAATTAGTTCACATATGAAGGATAATTTTTTTTTCACATTGTCTGATAATGAATATAAGTATTATGTTAGTGATCACCAACCTCTAGAGTTCATTAATTTTTATCATAGGAGGGTAATTAACTTAATGGTTAGCGATCACTAGACTTTGACTAGACATGATATCTAACCTTCTAATATTTAGAGAAATTCATATTTTGTGGATCAAATCAATAATAATAGAAACTATCCAAAAGTGTTCTATCCAAGTAACACACAACATATTTTTGATATTCTGGAGGTGCTACATGGAACCTTGAAACATCAATAAAAAAAACTTCACCATTGGAAAAAAATAAATGAAATTGGTGCTCTTCCAACAACATACTTAGGCCTCCCTCTTGGCACTAAGAAAGTCTCTCACATGGTGTGGGATGATTTGTTGATGAGATTTCAGAAAAAGATGGTAGGTTGGAAAGGGGCCACTCTCTCTAGTGCTGGTAAGTGCCTTCTCATTAAAAGTACACTCCAAAGTCTACCCATCTATATCATGTCACTTTTCAAAATTCCTTCTTCCTTCAGAGAGAAAATTGAAAGGATTCAGAAATTTTTTTTATGGCAAGGTATGGAAGAGAAGTTCAAATTTCACCTAGTGGCCTGGGACAAGGTCTGCACCCCAAAATCTATGGGAGGGCTGGGCATAAAAAATATTGAGAAAATGAATGAGGCACTCATTGCTAAGATGGGCTGGCAATTGCTATCTGAGAAACAGCTCTGGATTGATGTTATTAAAGCAAAATACTTGAATCAACAAGCTATCTACTCCTATCTGCATGAAGATCAACTACCCAATGGTTCCATTTTTTGGAATAATCTGGTTAAGAGTAGAAACTTCATCAAACAGGGTAGCAAATGGAAAGTGGGGGATGGAAGTGAAATAAACTTCTGGGAGGATAACTGGTTCAGTGAAAACCTCTTGGAGAGATTTGGGACAGCTAAGGACAACCTTATAAGCAAGTATGGAACTAAAGTCAAGGACTATATCGAAGGAAATGGCACCAACAAGGCTTGGAAAAGACTTTCTATGGAACGAATTGAGCTGAAACAATCTACTTCCTCCCTCCAGGATCTTTTAGACCTCTTCCCTTTAAGTCAGCTGAATTCCAAGGATGAGCTGGTTTGGAGCAATTCACAAGATGGGAAATAGTCAGTCAAATCTGGTTATACCATTCTTTCTCAGAGTAACCAATCTGACTTTAACTGGAACAAGATCTGGATGCCTGAGTTAACCCCCAAAATAAATTTTTTTCTTTGGCTGGCCATCAGAGGTAGAATTCTCACCACTGACAATTTGATGAGAAGAGGATTTATAATTCCTAATTGGTGCCACCTTTGCAGGAATGACTATGAAGACATTAGTCATCTGTTCATACATTGTGCTTATGCCAATAGAATTTGGAGCTTTGTTCTTTCTAAATTTGATGCTCTTTGGGTGTTGCCGAAGAACCTTAATCAACTATGGAATCAATGGAACCCACCATTCAGACATTGTGCTATCAAAAGAATCTGGAAATTAGCAATCCCACACTTAATCTGGAGGATTTGGAAGGACATAAATAATATAATTTTCAGAAATAAGAAGCAGAGTTTTAAAATCAGTATTAGCAAAATTTCTCAAGGTATCAAAGAGAACATGGCCAGATTTAAACCTCCCAAGAACAAGTGTTATCCTGAGAATGAAGAGCACATTTTATCTAATTGGCACATTGGAAATTGGAGCAACCCTGAGAATAGTGTAGATAGACCGTTGATTAAATGGCATCCTCTTGACTCTAATTGGTACAAGCTGAACTTTGATGGCGCCTCTAAGGGAAACCCTGGGACAGCAGCTGGAGGAGGAGCTATACGGGACCACAAAGGTAATTTGATTGCTGCTTATGCTGGTAAAATGGGAATTCAAACCAATCATTTTGCCGAAGCATTATCTGCTCTCTGGGGCTTGAGAGTTGCACGGGCTCAAAACATTCAGAACCTTATTGTTGAAAGGGACTCCCTTAATATCATTAAGCTCCTCAATCAGTCCTCATCTCCCAGTTGGAGTATTAAAGATTTTATCTCTGAATCCATAAGCATTTGCCACACCTTCAATAGTATCAGAATCATACATACTTACAGGGAAGGTAACAATCTGGCGGATGCACTGGCCAATTATGGCATTAATATTAATTTTACTGTTTGGGATAATGATAGTATCCCTAATCAGCTTCACAACAGCATCCATGCAGATCTTCACAAGCAAGTAATCTCTAGAGATAAGCCTTAATCTTTGGTGGAAAATCAAAATCATTTATTCTTTCACATGTGCTGCTTTTTTCTATATGGCGAGGCAAATAATATCTTTTTCAAATAATAGTAAGATCTATTTAAGAAATTTCAAGTGGAGTCATCCAGATTTGAAAATCACGCACGCGGGGGGTACAATGGCTGTTGATATCCAGATGCCAAACTCCACGAAAATCGATGATAATTACAAAGTGATTGTTGACAGGGAAAGGGTTTTCACACGCGACTTCCCGCAGGCTCAGTTCAGCAACTACGCAGCCGTTCGTGAGAAGACCAACGGCTACAGTACCCAGTCTTGTGCGTTCTTCAACAGTAAGAAACAAACTGTTCTTCATGCCCAACGGCATTCTGGAATTTGTTGTAACCTGCACACCACTGAGAAGATGGGAGGACCTCCCTGTCAAATTGAGCCGTGCGCGGACCCTGATTGGAAGGAAAACACCGATCTTTGGAACATCCTCAGCATAGGCGGCTTCACCAGCTTTGTTGAAAGAGTGCAAGGGCATGATCAAAGTATTTCAGTACGCTTTGCTAAGGAGTGAAAAGAGAGGACTGTCGACTATGGGGGACAGAAAATTCTTGTCAATGAAGAGCTCATTGCTGAAGCGACCGGTCTCAGCCTAGATGGGTACCGCTTCTTCAACAAAAGGGTTATCAAAGAAACTGAAGAAAGAAGATTTGTGGAGGAAGATGAGAAGCTTATTTTCAGCACAGTGGGTCTGCTTGTAAGCTCAATTCCATCACCATTTGATGAAGTCACTCACATGATGATTCGTTTCATATCCTTGGAAGGTAGGTTTGTTACTGTCCCAGCTAAGCATCTCATCTTTTTAAATCACTTCCGTAGGAATAGATTGGTTTGCTTCCCTCATTATCTTTTAAACTCTCTTGAGCGCTCCATTTTGGAGTTCCAGAAGCATACCCGGGCGGTTCCCTTGCATCAAGGGCTTATTTTGCTTATCCACAAACACTGCCTTCTCAAGTACCCCGGTCTTCCCTCCTCTCCTAGCCCGGCTCCGATGGGCTCTGCTGCTGCCAGTCCTACTTCCCCTACTGCCCTTGCTGCCCCTGCTGCTGCCCTTGCCACCAGTGCTGCTACCCCCATGCCAGCTGCACATGTTTCTCCTTCTATTCCTCCTTCTGCTCCTCCTGACACTCACCTCGCCTCTTCCTCTAAACGACCTCTCACCAGGGCTTCTAGGAGACTCAACCTTGAGACTCTTGCAGCAGGGAAAGAGCCTCTTGATCTTGACATTGCACGTGACCTGCTGAACATAAGTAGTGCCAGTCCCCGGGAAGCACAGATGGATAACCCTTCTAAGAGACTGGAGGCCTTAGAAGCTGAGATAAAAATGCTGAAGGATGAGGTCAAAAATCTAGCTAAGCAAAAAGGTAAGAAAAGCATGGAGGGGGAAGGGAGCATTGACAATAGTCAGGTTGAAGACATATACAAAAAGTTGACCTCCTTGGACTCCCGCCTTGGGAAGGCTAAGACTAGGCATGATTACAACATTTCCGCCTTTAGGGCCATTGAGGAGTTCATCGTGGGGCATGCCAAAAGTGTTTCCAACCTCAGCGGTATCCCGGCTGCACTTTGGGGCAATGAAAAAGAGAGCAAAAGAACCATCGAGGAGCTCGATAAGACGGATGCTGCCCACATGACCGCTTTGGGTATGTTTCATGCTTGGAAAAAAGTCAAGATCAGTGTTGATCAAGCAGCCAAAAAGTAGTCCTGCATGCTTCTACTACTCTCTTTTGTTATTCTTACTATTTCTTGGCTGTCGGGTTACTGTTTTTTTGCTGTTGTTTTGCTGTTAAGCCTCGCTTGTGTAGCTGTTTCTGGGCTACATTGATTTTCATTGTTCCTCTTGGACTTGGTTAGTCCTGCTATGTTTCTCACTCTTATTCCGGCTTAAAGGCCTTTTTTTTTATTCAAGGGTATAGTCCCTTTCAAAAAACTATTTGCCATTATTAAAAAAAACATATTTTTGAAGGATTATCGTTGTGTCTGAAAAAATATAACATTATGTAGACAACATGACATGAATGATAGAAAATATAGATCTTAGTGGCACATAGGATTATAGTCAACATATAAATGGACAATTTAAAACATTCATTTTTGTTCATTTACACCTATTGAATGGACTAGAGTAGATTCCATTAAGATATAATATTTCATATTTTGAAGAGAGTTTTTGAGAACTAAATATCAATAATAGAGTTAGCGGTCACAGAGAAGTATCCGTTATACATAAAAATTATTAGTTTTTCATTAACACATATTGCAAGGAATAACTAAGTGGCCGCTAAGACCTAACAATTCTTATTTGAAATTGGGCCTTGGAATATATTGTGCATAAAATGTAATTCACATCACTTTGTATCAAATAAAATACGTAGCGACCGTTAAGCTGCATTACTTATCTAAAGGAATGACATAACGATCACAAGGATAAACAATTTATTAATTTAAAAATAGTGAATGAATAAAAAATCATCGTCTAGCTTAGCAGCCGCTAAACTCATATCATTACCTCTAATCATTATAAAAAATGTCTATACAACTTTGAATCGATATTAATTTTCATTGATTATAATTGTATCATATTGGGTGGACTATCCATGGTGGAGCCAAGTGCTGAACTACATACCGTTGAGAGGGATGAAGTCTTATGTAGTCCTCCTAAGATATATTCTTTGTGACATATAATTCACATCGATTCGTATCAAATAAAATACTTAGCAACTGATAAGCTACATTAATTATTAAAAGGAATGACATAACGAACGCTAGGCTCAACAATTTCTTAATTTGAAAATAACGAATGAATAAAAAATCATGGTCTAGCTTAGTGGCCGCTAGGCTCATACCATTACCTCTTGTCATTGAAAACTTTATCTATAGAACTTTGGATCAGTATTAATTTTCATTAATTATAATTAAATCAAATTGGTTGAACTATCCCTGGCAGAGCCAGGTGCGGCATTACATACCCTCAAGTGGGATCAAACCTTATGTAGTTCTCATAAGATATATTCTTTATGACTAACAATTTCTTAATTTCAAAATAGAGAACAAATAATAAATCACGGTCTAGATTAGTGACCGCTAGGCTCCTACCATTACCTCTTTTCATTGAAAACTCTATCTGTACATCTTTGGATCAAAATTAATTTTCATTGATTATAATTGTATCATATTGGCTAGACTATCCATGGCTGAGCTAAGTGCTACACTACATACCCTCGATAAAGATCAATCCTTATGTATTTCTCATAAGATATATTCTTTGTGACATATAAATCACATTGATTAGTATCAAAGAAAATACTTAGTGACTACTAAGTTGCACTACTTATTGAAAGGAATGACATAGAGGCTGCTACGATCAACAATTTCTTAATTTGAAAATAGAAAACAAATAATAAATCACAGTCTAGCTTAGTAGCCGCTAGGATTCTACCATCACATCTTGTCATTGTAAACACTATTTGTACAACTTTGGATCAATAGTAGTTTTCATTGATTATAATTGTATCACATTGGTTGGACTATCCCTGAAGGAGTCAAGTGCTGCACTACATACCCTAGAGAGATATCAAACCTTATGTAGTTATCATAAGATGTATCTTTATCACATATAATTCACATTGGTTTGTATCAAAGAAAATTATTAGTGACCACTAAACTGCATTACTTATTGAAAGGAATGACATAACGACTGCTAGGCTCAACAATTTATTAATTAAAAAAAGAGAACAAATAAAAAATCATGGTCTAGCTTAGCATCCTCTAGGCTCCTAGCATTACCTCTTGTCATGGTAAACACTATCTGTACATCTTTGGATTGATAGTAATTGTAATTGATTACGATTGTATCATATCGGCTGGACTATCCCTATCGGGGAAAAGTGTTGCAATACATATCCTCAAGAGGGATTAAACCTTATGTAGTTCTCATAAAATATATTCTTTGTGACATATAATTCACATCGACTTGTATCAAAGAAAATACCTAGATACCACTAAGCTAAACTACTTATTGAAAGGAATGACATAACAGTTGTTAGGCTCAACATTTTCTTAATTTGAAAATATCAGACGAATAACAAATCATGGTCTATTTTAGCAACCATTAGGATTCTACCATTACCTCTTGTCATTGTAAACAATATCTGTATAGCTTTGGATCGATAGTAATTTAAATTGATTATAATTGTATCATATTGGTTGGACTATCCCTATAAAATATTGAGGCTAGTGGTCACTAGCCTTCTCGTGGATAAATAAATGGACAACATAAAACATGCATAGTAGTTCATTAACACCTAATTAAAGGAATAACTTAGCAGCCAATAAGGCCTAATGCTTTATTATTTTAGAGGATGCATTGAAATAACAAATCATAACAATGGAGCTTAGAGGTTACCATATTTTTTCCTATATATAAGCCGATGTGAAATATGCATGAAGTAGAAAGTTATGTTATATGGTTACTTATGTAAAATGTAAATAAAACCATTAGAAAATTTATAAATTTCATGACATGTGTCATCATTTTAGTGGGTACTATTCATATAATAATATTGCGGATTTATATAGGTGTATAATATTTTATAGGCTTTTCTTTATATATAAATTTCATAATAAATGTGTCAATTATATTGTTTCCTAAGTATTTGGTTTAAAATTTCCACGTGGCATAGTTTACTTGGAGAAATATTCTAAATTATCACACACTACATCTAACAATGTTGAGATTGATTTGATAAAAAATTAAAAATAAATGTGTGTATACGTTCTAGAATTTATTTCTTCTTTTTTATTATAATATATATTTTTATTACGTTTATATAAATATATGTTACAAAGAATAAAAAATGGCATTGTTTTGATTTTTTTACTTTTTTTGATATCCCACACCTTTTCTTAATAAGGGGTAAATTCAAATTTTGAATTACGAATTGCCATGCATTTGAGAGCATTTGAAATTTCAATATCCCACACTTTTTCTCAACGGGGGAAAGTCAAAATTTCAAAATTTTATATCCTGCAATTTTTCTATTTTCAAAAATTCTAGCATGGAATGTGCCAAAAAAATTGTTAAATACCATAGAGAACTATTTTTTGGGGTTTCTCTCATTTTGGTCTTGCAAAAAAACAACTTGTGAAGTCATAAAACAATACAAATAGGCAACATATTGCAAGGCCGAGTGCACGAATCCCGACCATTTTTGCAAGGGAGTGATGAGGTAGTAATTATAATCTCATTTATAGAGTGGGCACACAAAGGATGCATTCAAAGGAGGAATACAAAGGACACACACAAAGGAGGTAAGAAAAAGGGTTCGTGGATAAAATCGTGCAGATAGTTTTTTTGATGCAACAAATAGAGGTTTCAAATACATCACTAAGCACGGAATAATATCAAATACTACTAAATTATGAATTTAACAAAAACATCTATTATAATAAATGTGTAAATTTTTTGATAGTGGGTTCATTCAATCATTCAACCATCAACTAGTTCTTGTGTTTTTCACGAAATTCCATAGTCCAACCATACCGAATCACGCTACCTAGTTCAACCCTTATTTTCCCTACCAAATCGCACTCCACAGTCCATCCCTGATTTTCCCTACCGAATCGTACTCCACAGTCTAGTCCTACTTTACCCTACTAAATCATGCTCTATAGTCCAACCCTACTTTCCAGTTCCTTTTGATCACCTTGTCAAACCGCCTTGTTCTTCATGAAACACAATTTTTGTTGTGCCCTAATGAAAGAAAATTTAATCCCTTTTCATCTCTAGTATTTCTCTCTGTTGAACGCTTTCCCATTTCTGCCCTTTTATGTCTCTCTGGATATTTTTCATTCTTGTTCTTGTGATTGTTTTTTCTTGATAATGATGGCCTATCACATAGTCACATTTTTAAAAATTTTAATGGTTTGCGAGACCCAATGTATTATTTAGATATTCCTTATGACTACCTTTACTACTTTTTATTATGATGATAGAAATAAACCCGGGTAATTATTTCATTGTACATTGTTTATATGCATGTGACATTGACATTCTAGGAAAATATTTGAGGTAAACAAAATGCTTTAAAACTATAAAACCATATTAAGGTTTCAATTTTATGATAAATATTTTCAATTATATACATTTTCCATGTAGAAATAGTCAAATTTAATGTCTTTTGCAAGTTATTTTTGCACAATGGAAGGTAAACATGTTATATATACGTGTAAATATTATTAAATATACATTTTAATCACTATATATTTAAATATATATATTTCTTTTTCCAACCACTAAGCCATGTCAAAAAATCACATAGCTTTGTGGTTACAACAATACAATTCTTTATTTCGACCACCAATTTACAAAACCAAAAATTTAATTTGAATTAAATGTAAAACCAAATATAATAAAATTCATTTAAAACATAATTTTTAATATGATATGTACTTATTATTATTGAAAGATAAAGTGTTGTTATATATATTAATTCACAATTCTACAAGTATATGATGTATCTAAATGTAAACTCTAGATTTTTTTGTTATAGTTTATAGCATTTTAATTTGATTTCTCCTATCAAAATACACTCAATCATGAAAAAAATTGTCTAGCCTAGCGGCCACTAGACTATATGGTGTATCAATATACTTGACTCACTTGATACTTCTTGTACTCTACTTTGTTACACTGGATTGTGTTCTAGGTTGATCAATCTTCTTGACTTCCCTCAACTATTGGAATTAATACCTATACACCATGCTTACCTACTGGAAGGAAAAACCACACTTGTAGTGCAATATACACTCTAAACACATCTAACACACACAAAAACACACCTAAACTAATGAATGTCAAGGCTTAAAACAATAGAAATTGGCCATTAGGTCCAAGACCCCTCCTAGGCATGAATAGAGGCTTGTAGCCTTGTCCCTTCATTCTTTCTTTGATAAGTACTCTGTCTTAGCAAATGGAATAAATCTAACCCCTAATCTAGGAGCTCATTATAGGGTCACAAAAAAAATATGGAAAGTAACTAGGGTTCCTTTGTTTGAAGTGCTATTTTTAGGGACTGTACAATACTAATTAGGTCTTTTTTAGAAGACTCCAGGTAAGTGTAGGGGTTTTGAAGTCATTAGAGTTTTATCACTCCTTTAAAAAGGTGAAATAGGATATATCACAGCTCCTATAAACCTTATTTGGGCTTAACTTTCACTAAAATACCTCCAAAACCTCACTGTAATAGTCACATGGCAGTTTCAAGGCTAGAAAACATGAATCTAATGGAAGTTATACTTAACCATGGAATTAAACTCTGCACTCTTGGACAATGGTGGATGATGCTATGAACATGAATATTTCAAATTATTAGTAATTTCCACCATACCATTTTCGAGAACAATGAAGCCCTAGTTTGAAGGAAGAGAAGACAAAAATTGAGTCCACATAACCTCCCAAGGTGTTTCAAGATCTAAAAAAAATTACATTAGCCTTAGGACAATTTCTTCTAACTACTCCATTCATCACAATCGAAGAAGTAAGCTCGTGGTGTTGACTGTAATCTCCTTACTCGCCGTTCTGTACAGACTGATTGCTAAAATAAATGAAAAACAATAAGAAAATGCAAGGAACAATAATGAAATGCTTTGCAACCTTTAAAAGATTCTTTATTCACCTTCAATACACGTATTACAATTACTCCCTCAAATATTTTTCATATCTCAGTCAAAAGCCCAAATTTTGCATTCAAAGCATACATCCATAGCTTTGCTCAACCATACCCTTAGATAGCTCAACAACTCCTAGACTTAATAAATAGTTCAAACCACCTATGTTTCTTGAAAATGACTTGGATCCATGTGAGAATGGATCTCCAGGTTGGTTTTTGCACATTTTTGGCCTTCACACCCAAATAGGCCTTATTTTAGAATTTACAACTATGTGACCAAATATGAAAATTTGAAATGCATGCTAATGGAGGGAAATGACACACATGCCCCTAACAAAACTAGGGTTAACTTAAAACATGTCAAATAACCATGACAACATCATGATGCTCCTGCATCACTATAATTATTTTTTGGAGAAAATATTTGTTTAGCTTAGCGGTCACGCAACTCATTTATTTATTTTCCATAGGCAACAAAATGAATTCATTATAAACAAAAATTACCGTATAGTTTCTTGAACGCTATTGTAAATTTCTTAAATTGGAAATAAGTAAAAAAATGTTTAAATCTCATCACAAATATATATATATATATATATATATATATGTATGTATGTATAACACATAAAAGTTTGATAATGATACTGAACAAGATAAAAAACATTGATAATATAAGGAAGAAAGGGCATATTATTATTAATAGGTGCATTTTATGCAAGGAGGCAGAAAAAATAGTTAATAATTTACTCATTCATTGTGAGTTTGCTTATAAAATTTAGGGATTTATGTTTAACAAGATGGCCATCAAATGGGTCCACCCTAATACTATCTAAGAGCTAAAGGAAAACTAACACCACCCCACTAAAAATGTGTCAGTCAAACTACTTTGAGATCTCATTCTCCCTCACATGGTTTGGGCCATTTGGAAAGAGAGAAATCAGTGAATTTTTAAAAGGGAAATACTAAAGGTGGAGACTGTCTTCAAGGACTTGGTCAATTTCATCATTGAGAACTTCAAATATGCTATCAAAAACAATAAAGGTACTCTTAAGAATTTTGACACCATTTTCTTAAGCAAATGGAAACTCCAGCTCAAACAAGATCCTAAAATTCTAAATAATAAAATTGTTAGGAGTAAGACCATTTAGACCCAACGTTAAGGGGGATGACACCAATTTAATTTTGACAGGGTGGCTAAAGGAAATATGAGCATTGTAGGGGGAGAAGGAATAATTAGAAATGAAAAAGGAGATATCATAGTTACTTATGCTGGTTATATGGGTGAGCATACTAATCATTACACTGAAGCTCTTGCTGTAGCTTGGGGGGTTCAACTGGTCAATTCCTTAATTATTCACAAACTATGGGTGGAAGGAGACTCAATGAACATTTTTCACTGCTTGCAAAAGATGGCATAGATCCTAGTTGGATTATTAACAAAATCATTGAGGACACTATTTTAGTCTTACACGATCTCCACAATTTTAAAGTTTCTCACATATTTAGGGAACAAAATTCAGTGGCAGACCTTTGTGCTAATATAGGGGTTAGAATTGGAAGATTACAACACTGGATAGGTGTGGATAACATAACAGATGAAATCAAAGTTATTGTTGAAAAATACAAGAATAAAATCACCAGGGGGGATCAAATTAATTCTCCGTTTGGGATGCTTTTTCCTCTGATTAGATTTATTTCTTTTCTTCTGGATGTTTTCTTACTTTTTGCTGGTTATGGAGGGTTGTTTTGCTAGTTCTTTTTTCTTTCAAGATATTTAGTCTTTTTTTGGGCTCATGGGATTCTCATTGATATATTTGGATTGTTGATCCTTGATGTAACAAGGTAGGGTCCCTACCAAAACCCTCCTTTTTACCAAATATATAAAAAACACATAAAAGG
Source organism: Taxus chinensis (assembly GCA_019776745.2). Classification (NCBI taxonomy): domain Eukaryota; kingdom Viridiplantae; phylum Streptophyta; class Pinopsida; order Cupressales; family Taxaceae; genus Taxus; species Taxus chinensis. The sequence goes on along the minus strand of CM034149.1, from coordinate 657,107,453 downwards.
TTGATGTTTAGAGCTTAGCGGTCGCTAGGATAATCCTTGATTAAATACAAAAAATGAATCTTATTATATGAAAATAAGATCTTTATACATTTTTGAATTTACTGTTTGGATTTAAGAATTTTTAGTAATTTATTTTTAGCTTAGCGACTGCTAGGATATGCCACCAAATAATATTTAGAGCCTAGTGGTGGTTAGGTTTTAAAAAAATAGATTACAATATTATGAGCTTAACTACCATTAGGTTATGCCACAACATATTATTTGGAGCTTATAGTCTCTATGCATTGCCAAAAGATAGTTTGAGATTAACGACCAGTATGCACTACCACACCATAATATTTCAAATAGGAGGGTTGTTAACATTTAAAAAATTAAAGAATGATATTTTTAGCTTAGCGTCTGCTAGGTTATGCTACAACATATTATTTAGAGATTATCTGTCACTAGTATTTAACAAAAACAAGATATTGTGATCTTAGTGTTTGCTAGGTTATGCCATAGTAACATATTTGGAACTTAGCGATCACTAGATAATTATGGATATTTTTAGATTTATGACTGTAATGACATTATCACAACATAATATTATGAGCTTAGCGGTCACTACGATTTAACAAAATAAAGTAAGATATTGTGAGCTTAGTGTCTACTATGTTATGCAACAAATTATTGTTTAGAGATTAACTGTCGCTAGGATTTAACAAAAAATAAGATATCGTGAACTTAGTGGCCGCTAGGTTAAGCCACAATAACATATTTGGAGCTTAGTGATCACTAGGTAGTTATAAATATTTTGAGCTTTGCGAGCATAATGAAACTATCACAACATAATATTCAGAGCATAGCAGTCTCTAAGATTTAACAAATTCAAGTAAATTTTTACAAGCTTAGCGTCCGCTAGGTTATGCAGTAACTTATTATTTTGGATATTTTTTTTTATTAATGGTAAATAGTTTTGAAGGGACTATACCCTATTTACATAGAGGGCCTAAAATCCAGATAAAACATTAATAGGTTCCACAAAAAATGGATCAACATCCAGAATAGGTGTTAAAGCCAACCGTAACCAAAAAGTTACAACATAAGAGAAAAACAGATCGAACGCTGCAACAATGCAGCCAAAAAAGAGCAAAAGAGCAACAACGATGAAGATCAACATCTGCAACGAAGACCTCCTTTACTTCTTGGCAGCTCTGGTAATTCTAGATTTAATAGTTTGTAGTGAGGTAAAGAGAGCCACCGTTGTCATGTGTGTGGGGTCCTTAGCATCCAAATTTGCTATGGTTTGACTACTCTCCTTGTCCGTTCCCCACAGAGTGTCTGGGATCCCACTAAGCACAGAAATGCTATGAACATGTTGTTCAAGGAAATCACTGATTGCATTAAAAATTGCCATATTGTGTTCATGGCAATCCTTAGCTCTCCCCAGATGATTGTCCAAGGAGTTAAGCTTTTTGTAGATGTCCTCAACTTGCTTATTGTCAAGATCAGTATCATCTTCCATCTTCCTTTTTCCTTTTTGCTTGGCCAAATGCTGCACTTCTTCATTCAGTTTCATCATCTCATTCTCCAAGGCTTCCAGCCTTTGGGAAGTACTGTTTCCATCATTTTGTAAGGCCTCTTCATGGCCTGCACTACTGATGTGCAATAGGTTTTGGACAACTTCCAAATCCTTATTGCTGCGAAGGACTCTGCCCGAAACAGGGGTGTCCAATTTGGGCTTCTTATGGTTCCTCATTTTAGGCTTGGACGTGGTGGAAGGGATGGGGGTGGGGGTCATGGTGGAAGGGATGAGGGTGGGGGTAGTGGTGGTGGGAAAGAGTGGAACAGTGCTGGGGGAGGAGGGAGACTGGGGTATTTAGTAACACAAAGCTTGTGTAGCAAGAAAATAAGTCCTTGATGCAGGGGGGTAGCACAGGTATGTTTCTGAAACTCCAAGATGGAGCATTTGAGGGAGTTCAAAAGATAATGTGGGAAGCAGACTGTGATTTGCCTGTGGAAATGGTTAAGGAACACTAGGTGTTTAATAGGAACTGTAACATATCTCCCTTCCAAAGATATGTACCAGACCATCATACGGGTGATTTCATCAAAGGGTGATGGGATAGAACTTACCCTCAAACCCGTAGTAGCAAAAACCAGCTCCTCATTATCAGCAACAAACTTCTTCTCCTCAGCCTTTTTGTCGATCCTCTTGCTGAAGAAATGGAAGCCTTCCATCTCCAGGCCTGTAGCTTTGGCAATTAGTTCTTCATTAATGGGTATTTTATGCCCTCCATACTCAAATTTTTGGTCCTTCCAATCCATAGTGAATTGGATCGAAATGCTCTGATTATGCCCCTGAATTCGATCAATGAAGTTTGTAATTCCACCCTGCTTGAGGAGGTTCCACAGCTCCTTGTTGCTCTTCCATTCTAGATCACTACTGGGTTCAACCTGGCATGGGGCTCCTCCCATTTTTTCCTCTCTGAAATGCTTGCAATTCTTGTCCTCGAAACCCTTGTTTAAACTGTTGTATGAAATGCGGGTGTTTTTCTGCCTGTCTAGATATTAAGAATCCCACACACTTGGGAGTGATGAAAGTTAATGTGGCCGTAGCTTATTTGATATTTCCCGCATGGGTGATCTTTTATCTCCTCTAAAGGCCACTCCAAATAATCATTATCCTTACTCCATACTTGAGTGCCCATAAAATTCCACTTGAATGTTGCTTTGTACCTTCTCAAGGATGTGATTAACATTATCCCAAATAATTAGATTATTATTTATGCCATAATTGGCCAATTCATCAGCAACCTTATTTCCTTCTCGGTATGTGTGCTTGATTCAGATATTTTTGAAGGTTTGACAAATGCTTATAGATTCCATGATGAAATCCTTGATATTCCAGCTTGGAGGTGAAGACTGATTTAGATGATTAATGATGTTTAGTGAGTCTCCTTCCAGAATAATATTCTGAATGTTATGTGTCTGAGCAATTCTAAGCCCCCATAGAGCAGCCAAGGCTTCAGCATAATGGTTAGTTTGTATCCCCATTTTACCAGCATAGGCAGCAATCAGACTACCTCTATGATCTCGAATCACTCCTCCCCCTGCAGAAATCCTAGGATTACCCTTGGAAGCCCCATCAAAGTTCAACTTGTGCCAGTTGAGATCAGGAGGGTTCCAATGTATCAAAGACCTGTCAATGTTGGACCGGATGTTATTCTGAATATTATCAACTCCAATCTTCCAGTTGGACAAAATATGTTCTTCATTTTTAGGATAATTCTTGTTCTTGGGAGGTTTGAATCTTTCGATGTTCTCTTTGACAACATTAGTAATCTTAACAAAGCTGAACTTGCACTGCTGTCTAATGTTTCTAAAAATGACATCATTTCTATCTTTCCATATCCTCCAAATAATATGGGGCATTACCAGTTTCCAGAGTCTTCTCACAACACAGTGTTTAAAAGGAGGATTCCATTGTGTCCAAAACTGGATGAAGTCCTTCGGCACAGCCCAGGAAACATTGAAATTAGAAAAGGCAACACTCCAAATTTTAGTGGCATACTCACAATGAACTAACAGGTGTCTGATATCCTCAGAATATTTTTTATAGAGATGGCATCTATTTGGCATTATGAAACCTTTTCTTATCAGGTTGTCATTGGTGAGAATTCTACCCCTGAGAGCAAGCCAAAAGAAAAAATTGATTTTTGGTGTGAGCTCAGCCATCCAAATCCTACTCCAGTTGAACTCACTCTGAACAGTTTCAAAGAAAGAATTATATCTAGATTTAACAGAGTAATCTCCATCAATAGAGTTGTTCCAGACTAATTCATCCTGAACATCTAGTTGACTTAAGGGGATAAGGTCCAAATGCTCTTGCAAAGAGGACATCATGTGGTTCAGATCTTCCCTGTCCACAGAGAGTTTTTTCCATTTCTTCTTGTTGCCATCCCTGTCAATGTAATCCATGATTCTAGTACCATACTTACGTTCAAGGTTGTCTCTGACTACTCCAAATCTGTCAATAAGACTACAGTTAGACCAGTTATCCCCCCAAAAGTTTATGTCTCTGTCATTCCCCACTTTCCATTTACTTCCATGTTTGATGAAATTCTTGATCTGAACTAAATTATTCCAAAAAATGGATCCATAAGGAAGGTTCTCTTCTTGAAGAAAAGAAATGGTTGCTTGTTGATTAAGGTATTTGGCCTTTATTAGTTCAATCCAGGGTTGTTTCTCCGAGAGCATTCTCTAGCCCATTTTTGCAATTAGAGCCTCATTCATTTTTTTGATGTCTTTTATACCCAGGCCCCCAATTTTTTTGGGAGTGCATACTTGGTCCCAAGCTACCAAGTGATATTTGAATTTATCCTCCATTCCCTGCCATAGAAATTGCTTCTGAATCCTCTCAATTTTTTCTCTGAAAGCAAAGAGGGATATTATATAGTGACATGATATAAATAGGGAGATTCTGAAGAGTGCTTTTTATGAGCAGACACTTACCAGCACTTGATAGAATGGCTCCTTTCCATCCAGCCATTTTCTTTTGAAATATTTCCAATCAGGTCATTCCAGACTTTGGTTGATACTTTTTTCATACCAAGGGGGAGCCCCAAATAAGTAGTGGGGAGTGAATTTATTTTACAACCCAAAATTTTTGCAATTTTAAGCTGTTTTTCCCTAGGGGTGTTAAAAAAGAAAATAGAGCTTTTATCAAAATTAATCTCTTGTCCAGAAGTAGATTCATATAATTTCAGAATAGACTTTGTTGCCTTAGCTTCAAAGATTGAGGCCATTAATAGAAGGATTGTATCATCTTTGAATTTATGATGAGAAGCTGCTTGGTTAGTGGAAGTGGACTTAGATCCTTTCAGAAGACCATCTATGACTGCTTTATCAATTGTTCTACTGAGACTGTATGCCATAATAATGAATAGTAGAGGGGATATGGGGTCCCCTTGCCTTAGCCCTCTACTGCTAGTAAAAAATCCCACTAGACTCTCCATTACCACCACTGAGAATCTGGCCGTAGTGATGCATGCCTTGATAATTTTTCTGAATTTGGTTAGAAAACCAAATTTTGCCAGAACTTTGTCCAGAAAGGTCTAGGAGACTTTATCAAAGGCTTTATTCATATCAAGTTTAAGGACCATGTTTTCTTTTTTGTTATTATCCATGGAGTGAATAGTCTCATGGACCATAATCACTCCATCCTGAATAATCCTACCTTTAATGAAACCACTATGCTATGTTTGATATTAAATCATTCATAATGAACTGGAGTCTGGTAGCAATGATCTTGGTAAAAATTCTATAAATAACATTCACTAGACTCATGGGTCTGAAGTCTTTGAAATCCTTAGCATCCATTTTTTTTGGAGCAAGCACAATGTGGGTGTTGTTCAACTCTTTCAAAAGATCCTCCAGTTCTATAGAATTCATTCACCGCCCTGAGAAGATCATCCAAACATATTTCCTAAAACTTCTGAAAAAAGTTTTACAGAGAAACTATCCGGGCCCGGTGCCTTATCCCCTTCAAGAGTAAACATAGCTTTTTGAAGTTCTTCTAATGTGAAAACTTTAGTGATGTCTTTAAATCTATGCTCTTCAATTTTGTCTTGGGGGATAGCCTCCAACATGAAAGAGACTGCCTCATCATTAATGATATTTTTCTCACTAAGCAGATTTTTCGTAGAATTTGAGAGCTTCCTCTTTGATGCTCCTTGGGTCTTTTATAATAGTTTCCATTTCCTTTAGCAACTTCCATTATCCTATTGTAGGCTCTATGTTTTAGGGTGGTCATATAGAAGAATTTTGTATTTCTATCTCCTTCTTTCAGCCAAATGGCCCTAGATTTGAGTCTCCATAGGGATTCTTCTCTGCTACATACCGTATGCAGCTATGAAAGAATAGTCTTTTCCAATGATTGATCTTTAAGAGATCTCCCCTTTGAATTCATCTTGATTTCCAAATATTGGAGCTTTTGCTTTAATTCCTTTTTTTGCTCAAACACATTCCCAAAACCTCTTTGTTCTAGATTTTAACCTATTTTTTGACATTTTTAAGTTTCTGAATAAGTGTAAACTGAGTAGTGCCCTCACCATCCCATATCCACCATTCCTTAATCCTGTCATGGATATCATCATGTTGCATCCACATCTTTTCAAATTTGAAGGAACTCCTGGTGGGCTTAGTCGAATTGAAGAGTTTTAAAGCAATCAGATTGTGGTCCAACCCAATTCTAGGTAGAGAAGTAAGATGGAAGTCCTGACTAAGAATCCAGCTAGCAGAGAAAAGTGCTCTATCCAGTCTAACTTGAATTAAGTCTTTCGCCAACCTTCTATTAGTCTAGGTGAACTGATTGCCATGAAGATCCACATCCATGAGATTAAGGTCAACAGCAAAATCAAAAAATTCATCCATACTTGTGAAAAAAGTTAAGTTTCCTCCTTGTTTTTCTCCTGGGTTTAGAGGAGTATTGAAGCCTCCCATAATAATCCAGTTGGCAGTATTATGTTGACTTCTGAAAGTCTTAAAATTAGTCCATAGTTTTCACCTCCCAATAACCGTATTAGGGGCATAAATATTAGAAAGGATCCAGTCACAATTATTCTCAATAGCATGAAAATTAATAGCAAAGGTGGTTATTGGTTTCAGTAAGAATCATACCAGTATACTGTCTTTTATCCCAAAATATAGCCAGGCCTCCTGAAGCACCTTGAGAATCCACCACAACCACGTCGGAGTTTTCCTAGAAATTCTTTTTACTAATTTCAAGAACCTTAGCTTTCATCTTAGTTTCCTATAGAATCAAAATGCTAGGTCTACTAGACTTCGATAACTCATTGATTATTCTTTGTTTGGAGTTTCCATTCAGCCCTCTAATGTTCCATGATATGATCTTCATTTATAAGATATAGGTGTTGGGATTTCCTGATGGTTCAATTTCCGTTGAGTCCCATCTGTAATGTCTTCCTCTATTCTCTTGGATTTGAGATCCTTTTTTGAGGGTCTTCCTCTTTTAGAGCTGCTTCCAAAGTCTACTATTCTTCTAGTAGACAATCTAGTGGTTCTAGATGTTGAAGTTTCCCAGTTGACAATTTTTTTTTTTTCATGATAGAGCGAATCTAGGATCTTTTCAAATTCTTTCATTCTCTTCTTTTTCTTAGAAATGACATCTGTAAATCCAATATTTAGCTCCAATTCTTCCTCATATAGGATGTTTTCTCTGAGTGGTGTAACTCCCCCCTCCTCTTTTCTCTCCCTGTTTATTGATAGGTTGTAGATTTGCTGATTTGATGCTAGATATGGGGTTCTCACTTTTAGGTGAGAATTTACTATTTTCCCTCGGAGAAATTTTCTGTAATGAATCTTCTGGTTCCATGTTTTCTTTTTCCTCATCCAAAATTTCCTTAATGATGAATAGAGGATTCGGTTGATCCATCTCAGCTACTTTAGTTTCATTCTGAGTTTCCACAAATTGGGCTAGCTCTTTAGAAAGAATATTTACTTTCATTGTTCCCTTTTGCTCATCAACCTCCATAACCACCTTTAGTGGGTTTTGCATATCTAAATCTTCTTTGGTGGTTGTGGGTACTCCTAGTGGAGCTGACGCTGGAGTTTTTGGGTGCTAGAGCTTCCTACAGACTAGAGGTTTTCTGATAGGAGTTCTGAACCCCTTTTTTCCTTTCTTCTTATGGTTCCACTCAGGTTGGTTAAGGGATTTTTCTTCCCTCTAGCTATGATCAGGTTCTGTTTTATCATCCTATCTTCCTGTGCCTGAGCTGAATCTCCTTCAAGTTTTTCCTTCTTGCTTTTTGAATCCTCCTGAGAGATCTCCTTATTAGGGCATTTTCTGGTGAAATTCCCTATACGATGGCATTTATTACATCGCAAATGAAAGGTTTCATATTCGATCTTTTGATGCCAAATGCCATAATTAGATTGCAAAATAATATGTTCTGGTAACTCCTGCTCCATTTCAGAAGAAATACATAATCTAGCAAAAGCTTACGACCATTAGGTTTTGTCACAATAACATATTTTAAGCTTAGAGATTGCTAGATAGTTACAAATATTTTGATCTTTACGGCCGTAATGGCACTATCAAAACATAATATTTGTAGCATAGTGATTGCTAATATTTAACAAAATAAAGTAATATATTTTAAGCTAAGTGTCCTCTAGGTTATGAAACAACATATTTTTTGGAGATTAGCTATCGCTAGGATTTAACAAAAACAAGTATGATATCACAAGCTTATCAACTGATAGGTTAAGAAACAATAATATATTTGGAGCTTAGAGGAATTTATGGATATTTTGAGCTTTGTGGCTGTAAGGGCACTATCACAACATAATATTTGGAGCAAAATGGTCACTAAGATTTAACAAAATAAAGTAAGATATTGCGAGCTTAGCATCTGCTAGGTTATGTAGAAACATATTTTTTTGATATTAGCTATCGTTAGGATTTAAAGAAAAAAATTAAGATATTGCGAGCTTACTGGCCGCTAGGTTATGTCACAACATATTATTTGGAGCTTACAGTCTCTATGCACCGCTAAAATATAGTTTGAGATTAACGGCCACTATGCACTTCCATAACATAATATTTCAAACATGGGGGGTCACTAGCAATTAAAAAATTAAAGAATGATATTTTTAGCTTAGCATCCACTAGGTTTATGATGCAACATATTATTTGTAGATTAGCTGTCACTAGTATTTTAAAAAAACAAGTAAGATATGATGAGCTTAGAGGACACTAGGTTATGCCACACCAACATATTTAGAGCTTAGATGTCACTAGATAGTTACAGATATTTTGAGCTTTGCGACCAAAACGACATTATCACAACATAATATTCGGAGCACAACAGTTGCTAAGATTTAAAAAATAATAGTAAAATATTACAAGTTTAACATATTTTTTGGAGATTATTTTTTTCTAGGATTTACTAAAAACAAGTAAGATATCACAAGCTTAGCAGCCACTAGGTTAAACCACAATAACATATTTGGAGCTTAGCGATAACGGTCGTTAGGATTTTGAGCTAATCGACATCTAGGTACTTCCACAATATAATATTTCAAGCTTCAGTGTCACTAGCATTTAATAAGTCAAAGAATGATATTTTTTTTCTTAGCATCCACTATGTTATACCAACAAACATAATATTTGGATATTAGAAAATTGAAGTAAGATATTTTGAGCTTAGCGGCTACTGGTTTATGCAACCAAATAATATTTGGAGCCTGATGGTGGTTATAATTTAAAAAATTAGATTAATATGTTTTGATCTTAGCGGCCATTAGGATATGCCACAACATATTATTTAGAGCTTACAGTCGCTAGGTACTGCCATAAGATAGTATGAGATTAGTGGCCGATAGGTTATATGCCAAAACAACATATTTGGAGCTTAGCAGTCGTTAGGTAGTTTTAGAATATTTTTAGCTTTACTACCGCTAAACCAATACAAAAACATAATATTCGGAGCATAGCGGTAGCTAAGATTTAAAAAAATAAAGTAAGATATTGTGAGCTTAGTACCCGTTACATTACACTGCCACATATTATTTGGAGCTTAGCGGTCGCTTAGATTTGAAAAATAAAATTAAGATAGTATGAACTTAAAGGATGCTATGTACTACCACAACGTAAAATTTTGGGAAAACCTGATGATAAAATTTTAAAAATTAAAGAAAAATCTAGTGAGCCTAACATCCGCAAGCTTATGCCACAATAACACATTTTTAGCTTAGCAGTCACTTGGTAGTTTTAGATGTACAACTAATAAGTACATGTTTAGATAAGTATAACATTTGGAATATATACATGAACATTGAATCAATTATAAACATTAATCTATTTAGATGTCATACATATTTCATTTCTTGTTTGTCTAGCTCAAATAATGCCACTTATGATTCATTGTGGTTCTTGATTAATTATGGTTTGGTGTTGATCCGAGTTTGCATGTAAAGTTTCTTCTTAAGTTTGTTTATTTTATGCATGGCCTTTTGTATCATTTTCCTTTTGTGCCACACAAACATATTCTTTTCAAATATTGTAATATCTATCTATCTTTCCTATGTCCACAATTTGTTTTCTAAATAATATAATAGCATTGTCAAGCAAAACTTGTTGAGTAACATTTTATTTTTTTGTGATTTCCTTCAGAGTATCTATTTTCTGTATTTTCCCCTAGTTTTGGAGACAATCTCAATGACATGAAAATTTTATCCTTCATTTTCCTCTATTATTCTCGTTTGAAAATTAACCAAGATTTTAAAAAAAACAATATAGCAAACTCTTCACTAGAAACAAATTCATGGTTTCCCTTAAATACTTCCATGACTGAGGCTTTTGCAAAAATATGATTTCCTCTCAAAATAATGTCATCAAAATAGAGAGATAAATTTTTAACCTGATCATTCCATTCCCTTAACATTTTCTTGGTACAATTAGCATATGTTTGGCATATACCAATATCGTCCATGGTTATAATTAAATGGTATTTACAATTTCCTTCTTCAATAAGCTACCCCACATATATCATTTTTTTCTACATTGATCCCATGGCTTTAATGATTTTTACAGTATTATTTAGGTAGGCTTGTTCCTTCATCTTTTCCTCAATGCATTTCCTTATAGTATTGTATAGGCCATACAATGCCTCTTCTACATAAAAAATGGTACCCATAGGAAGTGTGGCCTTTTATTGAGTTTCAAGATCTTTATTTCTAGCACATATGCCTCTCACTACTTGTATGGATACTTCAGATATATCCCTTATCAATAATTCCAGATCTTCCTCATCTTCCACAACTTGGGAGCCTTTGGATTTCCATTTCTTTATAAGAGAGAAGATGTCTTCTAAAGTTTCATGCCAAAAAATAGCTTGCCATGTTGACATTTCCTTTTTGGTTAGCCTTTTCAAAGTTCTCATATTTAGATTGGATTCAATGTTTAATAAGGGATCTTTTTGTTCCTCCCAATCTAGTTATTCCTTGTGAGTAATTATGGATTGCTCAACCCAATCTTGTCTCAATTCATGTGGAGTAGAGGGAGAAGATTGAGATGGTTGCATTGGGGTTGCACTGGCTGAAATTTTAGTTTACATATTCACTTTTTATTCATTTGAATAAGTTAAGGAATATGCCACTAAAGTTGGAGCTTCATTTGGTGTGGGCCTAACTTCATGAACCTCATATAGACTTTTAATTAATGGAGAAAAGGGACCACATGCCTTTTCTAAAGGTTCTGAATAGAATTATACCTTTATCTTTATATCCTCCTATTTAATAGTTCCTCTTGGAGGGGGAGCTGCCCTAATATTCTACTTAACAAGGCTATCTTCTGTTAGGGTAATCCATACCTAGTCATTGACATCATCCTCATGTGTATAGGGAATGTTTATCTATCCTTGAAGCAACTGAAGGTTCTTAGAAACCATTTTCATGTGATCATATTTCCTTAGAGGGTGTTGGGGCAGATGAAATGAATTTCTATGGGCTGATACAAATTTCAAATCAAGAGACCTATTAAATTTCCTACATCCCACAGTGAATGAGAGGGGGGGGATGTGTTTTAAGCTTCTTCATTTTGCACTTTGAAGAAATACCATTGCAAATATGATATGTCACCTCTTATTCTACAAATTTTTCAGACACATAGTATGGAAACTGAAAAAGAGGTATAAGGAGCACATCGATCATGATAATAGTATATTATGGATAGAAGAATAAATTTCCCATTTTCCTTATGGAAGTGAGGATGTCAATAGATAATCTGGGTGTCATTATTTCATGTAACTTTTGGTAGAGAGTAGGATAAAAATAAGTGCATATATATTGAATATGAGATCTGAACCAATGGGCAAAAAAATCTAAATATAGTTCATTTAGCTACAAAGGGCAAGATGGAAGCCATTTTTGATAGAATTAAGAATAGCTGAGAACACCAAAGACTGCATCAAGAAGATAAAAAGCCATGTAAAATTATTTCCCATTGTCCATGAAATTTTTTCTTTGGATCACTAAATTGAAACTGAGCACTTTCCCTAAGGAGGGAATCTTTCCTTCATCAATAATAATATAAAGTAAAGGGATCCAAGATACATCAACCTTATAGATAAAAGGTTTTCCATATAACATGTTCATGAGGGCCATGCCAATACCGACTCCTAGTCTAAACCTTTTAATAAGGATATAATTCATATGAGAATCATCCATATTATCTATTGGGTCCATGTCCCAACTGTGTAAAATAACTCTTATTTTCCTTGTGGCTACTGTGGACTCGACTGTATCTGTATTGTACATGGTTTCTAGATCTAGAAGTTTATAGTAATTTTTGTATGCATGCACAACATAAAAAACTATTCTATTTTTCCACAATTTAGAAAATAAAGTCCACTCCTTGGACTTGGAAAGAATTAAATAGGAAACGATTAGTTCAGGAAATGGAAGCACCTCTGGTTTAGTGGAAATTAAATGGAGACCAAATCTTTTATTTCCCTTATGTCTTGGGACCTTAGGGATTGATTTTCCATGATACCCTTTTCTTCTACAACATCTACATCAAGACTTTCATCTTGGATTGTAAAAAAATAGTTGAGTAATGCTGAAATTCATGATTTAAGGTAGTTGGATCGAACACAATATCTATAATTACTTTGGTGACCTCATAGGAATATAAATAAAAATCTACAATCAAGAGTTCCAGTTCTCCCACCATGTTAAAAAATTACATGTCCACGAACTCTGTATATATCATCAACAAAAAAAAATTTACACTTATGTCTCTTATTCTGGATAATTGGTTAGATTAAAAACTCATTTGGAAAATTATTGTAAGAAGTTTTGATCCTAGCGGGGTCACCAGGGTCATCCATAATGAAATATTTAGAGCTTAGAAGTCAGTAGACATCATTCACGGGAAAACTATTATGCAATGAGAAAAGCGCGGTAGTACATGCACCATCGAGGGGTCAAGACATACATAGTTTGATCCTTGTGATCGCTAAGCATCATTCACATAAAAAAATATTTATGCAATGAGAAAATTCTGACAATACATGCGCTCTTAAGGCTTCAAGACATATGTAGTTCTGATCCTAGTGGTCATTATGCTCAACCACAATGAAATATTTAGAGCTTGGTTGTATCTAGGAATTATTCATAGGACAACTGTTATTGTAATGAGAAAAAGTGCACCAATACTTGCACTATTGAGGGGTCAAGACATACGTAGTTTTCATCCTAGCAGTCGCTAAGGTCAGCCATAATAAAATATTTAGAGCTTAGTGGTTGGTAGGCATAATTCATAGTAAAACTACTAATGCAACGAAAAAAGTGTGGCAATACATGCACTATTAAGGGTAAAGGTATACATATTTCTATTCCTAGTGGTCACTAAGGTCAACCAAAATGAAATATTTATAGCTTAGTGCTCACTAAGATCAGCATCAAAAAATATTTTGAACTTAGTGCTCACTAGGCATCATTCACTTGCCATATATTATTGAACTAAGAAAAGTGTCACAATACATGTTTTCTTAAGGGGTCAAACTTTACTTAGCTCTAATTAGTTTATTGTAGGGATGTGTATAACTCAATTTAATTATTTATAAATGTGTAACTATATTGGCTGGACTATCCCTGGTGGAGCCAAGTGCTGCACTACATACCCTTGATAGGGATCAAACAATATGTAGTTCTCATAATATAATTAAGTTATTGAAAGGACTATATAAATTATACATTTTGAGGATAAATGAAGTATCAAAGGCCACTGAGGTCTTTGATTAGTTAGTAAAAATGTTAAATATTGCCAAAGCTCCTAGAGTACTCTTATAACATCATAATGATCGACTCATGATGCATATGAGTACCCAAGTAACTTCGTAAATCATTACATTCTTTGTACATCTACATAGATCTCTTCTTGGCTTATTGTGAAGGGATTTATTTTTTTATACATATGTCTCTTTTTTGGTAGTGTAGGTGATCTTGAATTGTAAATCCTATGTCTCCATTATAATTTTAAAAATAGAGAAATTGTCAAGAAGAGAAAACCTCTTTGATCCTATTACTATTTGCATCCATTATAAAAATGGTAAAATGAGTTTGAATATAATGACCACACTCTTTCTAGTGTTAGTATGAACATATAGACTTCGAACCCTATGTATAATCTTCATGGTCATTAAATATCACATTTTTGCAAGATATTAAATCTCACAATTTCCTTATGCTTTCACCAACCACTAAAAACAAATAAGGAATAAATTCTATTATTTCACTTACTTTAATTTGCATGCAAAGTAGTGGTATTTTTTTGGTTCTTATCAGGATCGTTAGTAAAAAAAATTCATCGCATTTATTAAAGTCAGGTTAAAAAAGAGAAACCTTGTCATCTTATAAAATTTTAGTGTCGATATATCATTATTTTATTTAACTAAAACACCCAGAGCTTGTAATTTTAGTCTATAATCATTGCATGTGTCTTTTCAGAACTATCTAGTCAGTGATAAAATCTTCAAAATATTGTTTAGCCCACGTTCTCAAATCACAGGTTTTATACTTCTCTGATTCACTATTTTTCTAGGAGGAACCTACACAGACTGAACCCTTTATATTTTCTCCTTGGCCATCACATATATGTTTTTATAGAATTGTATTTCCCACAATTTCCTTATGCAAACAAATAATTTAAACAAATAAATAATTACTTGTATTTTTTGGTCTCTTAATATCAAATTTATGAAGGAAACTTTCCATACTACCTCATTAAGAAAAAATAGAACATGTCATCTTCTGGCAGTTACTATCACTATTTTATTACTTTAAATTAAGTTATAACGAAATGTCTAGAGAAACATGCCGATATCGGTCTTAAAGTTTAATTTAGTTTAATTTTCTACAAAATCCCTAACTGAACAAAATCTATTTTCCTCACACTTTTCAACAACATCCATTTTGTTCTCTTCCAACAATCATTGTTGTCCATGTTAGGTATTTTAAGAAACAGTTCTCATCCCTCTTGTGAAAAAATGCTCATAATATGTTTGTGCATTTCTTGCAAGCACGATATACACATATTTTGTAAATCATAAAACGATGCCAAACCCTTTGAATTGAGAACTATTTGTTAAAAAGCATAAAATATAATGGTATCATGGACAAAATTGACTAAGTTGGAAATTCACAAAATAGGTTTTTTTGAGAAGGCTACCAAAAATTCTACATTTACAGATTTTAAATTTTTTAGAAGTGATAAAGGTGAAAAAACATAATGATTTTTGACACCTTGACAAAATTGAACCATGCTTAGAATTTGTGAAATAAAACTGTGATCAGATTTTCCAAATGAACGGAGTGATGTTCTTATGCCAATGTTCTTTCCAAAAGCTTAAAAAAAATTAGTTTCCAAAAAATAAACTAAAAAATGACAATCTATAGTGTTGTGGAACTGACACTTCCAACCGCCACTTTGTTTGACGCATAAATTACAAAAGACACACATATGAAAATATATTACTTTAGATTTAATGGCTATCAAAAAGTAAATACTTCAAATGGCACACATATTTTGAATATCACAAAAACTTTCAAATGACACATTTTACATTGTTCAGTTTAATGGCCAATTAATGTTGAGGGAACCAAAATTTTAACCATATATGCCACATGACAATAGAGTTCAATTTTTAAGAGAACCGATACAATCTACACAATTACTTTGTCTTGTTTTGCATCGTGTTGCCCAATATAATAGTGGAAGTGTATTGTGTAGGAGAATCATTGTCAATATTATCATAAAAAATATCACCATGGTCATTGTCAATATTATCATATATAAATTACATAATGAGTATATAAGTATTTCATACTTTGAATCTACTTCTAATGATATGTGGTGTAATTGATGTCACACATATTAAATTATCATATTGTATCGAACAAAAATATAAATGTTTACCAACATCATTTTAAAATTGTTTTGTTGCATAAAAAATATTTTAGGATGTGTGTGTTAATGATCCTGGTGACACCCATGATGTTGATCGTTGGAATTGTTCTGAAATAAAAAGAAGAATGCAAAATAGATAAGTATTAAAGGATCACCAACATTCCAAATTGAAGGAAGCATTATCTATCCTCAAATTATAGGGGATTCTACACATTCTTTTTCTCCTTACATAATATATACCATATCTTATAATGGACTATATGATGCAATAATATGTTACTATGGTTAAAAAAATTGTAATTTACCTGGGTAAAAAGACTTGCAATTTAAAGTTTTACATCCAATATTTTCTCCATTCGCTTACTCTCTTGTTCCATTTTTTCATGCTCAAGTTAAAGTCTTCCCTATTTAATTTCTTTCTTTGTCTGAGTGAATAGATGCATGTTATTCTCCATCATCTCTTTTAAATATCCATATGAGTTTCCTTTTCTCTTTACATGTTTGCATTAAATTTCAATTTTATTCAAAGGGGTTTCTTGGTTTACTCCTTCAACATTTTCAATGTTGATAGAAGGGATTTCTGATTTCCCTTTCATTTCTTTTTCAAAAGTAGAAGTGCTTATATTAACCCATTATTTTCCATTAAAACCTCCTATACGACCAATAAACTTGGGTGTTTTCCATATAATGTGATCCATATATTCATAGCAACTCCATGTTAAAGGTGTTGCCCCTGTTTTGTTTTCCAATTGTTTCTCCTTCTTGAAGGTTTTCTTGAACCTGTTCATCTTGTATTTACATTGCATCCCAGTGAATGTTTTTCCTTAAACATGATTGAAAACAACTGTTACTTTATCCCAATGTTTCTTGCCAAGATTTCCAGGGTTTAGATCTAAATACACCTCTTCAAATTTTGAAATCAATGTTTTCACAACATGTTTTGGCCAAATATGTTCTTTGTATTCTATCTTCAGCTCCTCATTTTTACTATCAAAGTCATATGCATGGATTAGTGAAACAATTTCTTCCATTTTTGAATCATCAACATAATCAACAATATATGGAGTATTTATATCTATTTGTGAATGTGGAATATAATGACACAATTTATGTGCACCCATTGTATTTTCTTAAAAATTTGAGACACTATTTCCATAAAAGTTCTACACGCAGAAGTCCTTTTCATGGCAGTTGCTTAGATGTGTTAAAAAACCCATATTGTCTTCAAAGTTTCTTGGAGTAGATTTGAGACCTTCGGATTAGATATTTGAAAACAAGCAAAACGGTAATTTTTCCATGTCCTACAAAATTATTAGTTACTATAAACATTCAAAAATGAAACAATTTGCTTACTACATCTTTTATCTAAACTTCGTTTCATTTTTCATTTTTCAATAATATATATACAATAGGTGTTGTGCTCTGTTATTTTAAAGAATAAAAAATCTAGATAAACATTGAAAATTGGTTTATGGGTTACGTAATAAAAAATGTGATATTTACGTTCATTGTAAAATGGGTGTACAATATGAAATAATTCAAAATAGAGTAATAATGCTTTACCTCTTTTAATTTTCTGTAAATATGTTCTTCACCCCTTTGTATATGTGCACCCTATTTTGGTGTTTTCGTCTTCCAAATGAGTATACACTTTTCCATTTTATTGCATTGAAATCAACACGTTGATAGATCTTGTGTGGATTAAAATTTAATATTGTACCACTTAACATTAAATATAATACAAGAAAATGAAGAATAATTTCAAATGGAGGATTTTATATTATTCGGTTTAATGGTGAACTAATGTTGAGGGAAGCACAATATTAATTAGCATTTGACCTTACAAAAAACGTGTAATTGGTATTGTAGAAAATTAAGGTAAGAATTTTATAATTTAATTTTTAATGTATGAAAACTAAATTTTGACATTGTTTGAAACTTAAATTTGACATACATAAATTTAATTAAAATCTAGTCTTTAACATTGACAATTATTAATAATAAACTACATAGAATGGGTTATTTATGCTCAATATTGTAGACAATTAATAATAATAAACCTATATTGTTAAAAGACTATGTAAGATATAAAAAGCTAAGAAACAATTAACACTCGTAATTGAATCAAAGTATATAACATCACCATTAATCAAATAAAGACTAAACTTGAACTCTATACCATCAAATAAACATACCTATATAATTAGAGAGTAAAATACAATAATGAATTACTTTGACACAATATTAATTTCTCTAAATATTTACTAAACGTAAATTAGAGCACATTGAACTTTTCCTTAGTGTGAGTAATAATTTTATAAATAGTTGTCTTCAAATTGGAGGACATTAAACTTTTCGTTAGTGTAAGTAATAATTTTATAAATAGTTGTCTTCAATATTATTTGCATGTATGAGAATTTAACTTGTAACAACCGCTAGGCTAGACATCTATTGACTAGAATGGTAGGTCAAAATGTTAATGATCACCCTTTGAAGTGTGAGTGATTGCAATTTCAAGTGTGAATGCTCGTACTTTGAAGTGTGAGTGATTGCACTTAGAAGTGTGAGTCCTTGAATCGCACTACCAAGTGCGATCACTTGCACATCAAAGTACGAGCATAAACACTTAGAATTGCGATCACTCACACTTTGAAGTGTAATTAATAACATTTAACATTCCATTCTAATCTATATTTGAGTTATTACATGTACGAGAAAAATTTAAGTCCCAACGGATGTTAGGCTACAAAACTTTTGAAAGCCATACAATATGTGTTTTATGGATAAAAAGATACACATAGTAGCAGGATCTACAAGTCTAATACAAGATGTTATATGATCAAATATGAGCACTAATATGGTCAAATAAGATCCAAATTCTCCATATGTTCAAGATTTAGATTAAAGGAGATTTCAAAGATATTCATACGAGATGTATATTTTTTATTTTCTCATTGTGATTTCAAGCATTTGTTTTAACCTTGGAAATGTTATTGATATTTTTTATTTTCAATTATCCATAGGTTTAAGATTTAAGTGTCCTTGCTACTAATTTTCTCTTGTGGATACAATTGAAAATGAAATATGTTTTCAAAGGTGCACATGTAGATTTACTATCCAAAGGTGTGAAATTTGCAGAGGGACTAGTTTATCCATCCAAAACTACATTCCATTGTAAAGACACATGGTATAACTTATTCACTATCACAATAAGTATTTTATTCAATGGCAGAGTGGGACTGCCATACAAAACTGATGATTGTGAAACCATGGAATAAATTGAAAGTAAGGGATACTTTATCCCATGGGAAATGAAGAAAATGATTAAGCATGTGATTTCATAAGTTTTGCATGTGGGGGGTGATGGTATTCAAAACATCATGAGAAGTGAATCAGAGGATACATTTGATGAGGATGAGGGTTTGAATTCTAATAATGATAGCCATTATTTCAAAACTCCTAAAGAAAAGGATGAATTTAATACAACCTACATGGTGCTAAAACATAAGTGTGCTCCTAAAGAAGGTGACATAATTAACGGGTTTATATCCCTGGTATAAGAAGAACGTGTGATTTTTGGAGTAGTGCTAGGACCCACACACTTTAGTGTTTTTTGGAGAATATTATAACTACATGTAATGATTTCTATCTAAGTATAAAACACAAAAGTGAAGATACCTAGCCAATCAAAAACCTAGTGCATGTAGAAACAATAATTGCACTTCATGTGAATAAAAAAAATGAACTTCAAGAAAAAACTTCCACATCAAACACCAAATTCAATTTTAAGTTCAAGGGGTTTTTTGCAAAGTCGATACATTTTTGTTTAAAAGAACACAAATTTGTTGCAGAAGAAAAAATTACAAATGTCTGTGAAGGAGACATGTTGCACTTTAAAAAAATAGATGACAATAAATTTCAGGTGCATATAGATAAATTAATCAAGCCTTTTTAAAAGGGTTGCTCCATATCAGAAGAACCTCTCATCCAATAGCCTACTAGCCAGTTAGCCCATCTAGATGGTTCCATTATGAAATTAAGGCTAAAAGAAATTCCAGAAGAGTTGCTGATAAAAATATGGAGTGCATTTGAAGAGACATTTCCTCAACTGATATATCAAAATTCATGTGAATCCTCCATATGTATTAGTAATGAAAAACCGATAAAAATACCATACAACACCTAGAAACACCAAAAGGTAAATACTATTCCATCTAGTACACAAAAGGAAAGGGAAAATGAGAAAAAGGCAAGAGATTTTTTTTGTCTAAAGTTGAGAAAAAACCTTATTGCAAGGAAGATTGTCTCTCTAATCTATCTCTCAACGCTTTTAATCATAGTTGAAATTTAACTCTAGGGATGAATGAACTTGCCATCAAATTTTTTTTATTAATGCATTCACCGCAAATGCTAACAGTTGTGATGAAGGTCAAAATTTGAGCATACTATAGATAAATTGAATTTATGCGGAAGGGATGGATGTTAGAACTCATTGTACATATGTCATAAAATCCAGAAAAGCACATATTACAGATACATACAATCTTGGATTAATGGAAATAGGAGGGCAATAAATAGAAATATAGGAAAACATAAATAAAGTCCAAGCACTATCATAATTATTGCATTGATATCCAAAATGGTGGAAAGGAATTCTTATATATCATCACACATGTCTCGTTTAGTGGGGCAAGATGGTACTAAAGTAATAATGAGACTACTTCCTACATGTTATAGTTATGCTTAGATCCTACAAAATTTTAATGAGGGCCTTTCACTGTTGAACCTTGCTCCAAAGTCACAATACAATATTAGAAAAATATGGCAAGAACATTTCTCCCATGTTTCAATCACCAAGAACAAATTCTTTGCCAAATGGGACGAGTGCATATAGCTTAAGAAAAAACTTGCAGCCACCTCATGTCTAGAAACACTGACACAAATAGATCAACACCAGAAATGGCATAATGATTACATACAAAGTTTTTCGTTCAAATTACTATGCATATAAATAACAATCAAAACAACATATTAATAGAAACTTGAGCATTGTGCATGAAAAATGGACAAGATGAAAACCAACGTACCAAGGACGGGTAGAAAATCAAAATCAATAAGCAATGATATTAACCTCCTCATCACTTTGACTGGTATGCTGATACATGGGCACAAAACCAGGGTTTCGGAAAATATGGTCTTCCTTTTATCGAATGAGGAGTAAAATTCACAATAACATCATTGACACTATGTATCATGAAGTTAGAAGAACCACTTATAGATCACTGCAGTGATTTTTTATATAGTAGTGGGACGTTAAAAGACCCATTACATGATGCACTATTGAAAAATGATGTGTATGAAAAGTGCAAAGAATACATGCCGAAAAATGAGCAGGTTCATACAACTAATATTTTAATCATATTTTCAAGTTCATTTAGAAAACAACCACTAATTCTGTACTTGCAACTAGAAAATGCCATAAGTGACAAAAAAAAATCACACATAGTTTGTGTTTACATCTATGATGACAACTAGAAGGGTTTTTAACATAGTGTACGTGAGTTTCCTTCTAGTAGGTCACACACATGAAGACACAAATGGGACATTTGGGTGATTATCAACAACATCATGTGAATTACAAACATTCTCTTTTTCACACATAATGGACACTTACAGAACATGCAAAGAGGAGTCTAACACATTCACTCCATACCTTATCAAGGAAGTCTATGAATTTAAGGCCTTTGCAGAACCACATCTGCGAGATGGAAACCACAATATTGTGGGTATCAACAAACCAAAGATGTTTTAATTCCATGTCATCAACAAAATCCCTTTCATGGAGTACAAAGAATCAATCATGGATGCCTTATGGTCAAAATCAATTAATATCTAGAAAAAAGTGGATGGGAAACCTTTATTTCCTAAAGGGGATCCTCCATTGGCACCCTTTAAAGAACTAAAAGAGATGGAAGACCTATAGAGAGGCATTCAGGCATACATCACACACTGGGAATAGACTTTAACAAATTGTGGAGAAGCATTCTAGGTTTTGAAGATTACATATTGGAAAAATGTTCAGCATGCCCTAGAGAATCCCTTTGTACATTGTAGCATGATGAAGAACGATTGTTTTTGGCTAAAAATAATTCAAGATATCGTAATGTATGATCAGATACTGGGTGCACAACATCTTAACATGGATAACTATTATAGTCAAAATGTCCTTTCAAATAAGGATATATATGTTGGGCCTATTTGTGATAGATCTTGAGATGAATTTGACTTAGTAGTGGATGTGAATGATGAACAAATGATACTAGTAAGACCAGTTGATGATAACATACCTATATATATGGGAAATGTATAACAAATTATAATACATAATGTTCACACAAAGGCTCAAAAGGTAAGGGTACGCTGGTGGGAACCCACACAAAAATAAAATATAGAAAAATAAAGGTACTGGGAATTCTTAAAGAAAAAGCAATGGTGGAGAAAATCAAGAAACAAATAAGATATTGATTAGACAGTGTCATCTAGGCATGGAAACCAAGTAAAATATGGAAAGGAGATCAAATTAAAATACTGAATTGGGGACATGATGTTATCCAACCATACCTTGCACAAATTCAAGAACGATAATTAATGCATTGTAATTAAATTTTTTTGGACTAGGTACCCTTGAGAGGGATCAATCCTTATGTAATTCTCAATATAATTAACCTGATATAATTAATTTCATATGGAAATAAATTTTCAAATACATTATTTCAAAACAACGTGTTTAACATGATTCTTAACTTTTTATTGTTCTTTATGATTTAAAGAATGGAAAAGCATAAAATTAGTTCACATTATTTGTATTTTTTGTGTGGATAGCTATAACAACACGTTAGAGAGAGGGTTTTGTCAGATGTTGTAGTTACTACTGACCTAGTCGATGTGTATGCGCAAAACGGATGTGTAGAAGGCACATAAAACAGTTTGATAGAGTGCTTGAAAGGAATGCGGGCTCAAGGAATGCCATGATGGCAGGATATGCACAAATGAGTTTGTTGAAAAGGCCTTGGAAACTTCCAAGCAGATGCATTTGGTACGTGTAAAGCAGACTCCACAGCCTCTTTCCGACCCCACAGCCTCTTTCCAGCAACCTCCCAGCCGCTTTCAAAATGGGAGCTTTAGAGCAGGGCTCGAACATCCACCCAAGCATTATGGAGAAGGGATTTTTTTATGTTCTAGTTCCAAGCACCTTGGAAAATACATATGTAAAACGTGGAAGCATGCAAACTGTTCGACTAAATGCATGGAAGAAACGCAGTTCCATGGACTGCAATGATTTTGGGATATGCACAAAATGGGTCTGTTAAAAAGGCGTTTGGACTGTTTGACAGAATGCCTCAAAGAGATGTGGTCTTATGGAGCATACCCTGACCATATAAGCTTCATTTTTGTTTAATTAGCATGTAACAAGGCAATTTTAATGCATGAGGGTCGTAAATACTTTGATGGCATGAGTGTCTCTTGTAGAATCATGCCTAGAATTAATCATTATGTTTGATTGGTGCTTACAGCAACCTATGGCAGTTGTGAGGATGTATTTTCTTGGTTTGAGTGAAATAAAAATGTGGTCTCAAGGGCTTCAGTCAAGGCAGGGAAATTTTGTAGGTGCTATAGTTGCAGGTGTTATGGAAGATATGTATACAAAAATGTCAACTGTATGAAAAAACACTTCAAAGAAATGTTGCCTCATGGAATGCCAGGATTGCAAGATATGCACATAATGAATCTGTTCAAAAGGTTTTAGAAATGCACAAGGAACTACTTACTCTGTTGGAAAACCATCAAGGCATAGAAAACAAGATGTTTTTTATTTGCAATGCAACTTCCCTGGTAGACGTGCATGCCAAATGGTGGAGCTGAGGATGCTTGTGAACTAGTTGACGAAGTGCCCAAGTAAGAGGCTGAACCGAAGCCTGCGGCTTTGACCGACTTCATTCTCCAGGCATGGTTCTTCTTCCCTTGCCTCTCATAATTCTCGTGTTTTAGTTATCTTTTGCAACTAAATAGAATTTTAAATTATTAGGAATTTTAATACAGTTAAATGTTCCTTCAACTCATTGCAAAACAATAAATTGTCGTGTCGTAACTCACGAAGTCATTATAACTCGTCTACTTTAAACCATGAACTATCACCCTCACTTCGAGATGATTAGAGAACTCTTACCCATCTTGATCACTCCAATATTATTTTATCGACCAGACGCATTTGACTCCCCATTGACAAAGTTGACCTTCTCCTTGTTTTAAATAGTTAAATTTTGTAATTTTCAGAGACTCACTAAGTACCCTTCACAACTCTGGAAACGAGATGTGAAGTTTCATTCGTGTACCTTGGTATATGAGGAGTCACCTTGGCCTTTGGTTTGATTTGAAACGAACATATGACATCCTTTTGATGCTCTTATAAGAGCCCTGTTACACTGGTTTATAATAGTAGGAAGTTGTTAAAACTTGAAAGTTGACTTTCATTTTGGACTGCCATTTGAAACCTAGAAAGAGAAATCCGGTCCCGTCTTCGCAAACCTCTAGCGTTTATACTAGATAGATGCATGGAACATTTAGTATAGGAAATAGCAATTTTCAGGATAGTTTGGCGAAGCCATTTTGTAGGCCTCCAGTCGTAGTTTGATGAGGTCAAACTGGACCAATTCCGTCTTGTCACTCCTGAAAACTTTTCACCATTTGAAAATGGTTTTCTATTTCTCAGTCCCGTCGACTCTGATGAATTCTCCTTATATAGAGGAACTAGTAGGAGATGTCTCGTTGCATGCTTCTCCATTGAACGTCAGTTATGGATGCGGTTTTCTGGGTGCTCAAGCTAACTTTTGTCATTTTACAACTAGGTGAACTACGACCGGTGGCCCCGAAAAGCTAGCCGCCAAACGTAAACCGTTCGCTCTTTTTCAATTCTGTCAGCTACTATGAATTATTGGTATATCTGGGGACACATGGAAAGTTAATCATAGTGTGTGTTCTCATCAGAAGATAACTTTTGGAAGCAGTTTCTTAGCCTCCGAGCCCGCTTTGAACATTTTGTAACTAGTGAGAAAATGTAAAAATAGAAAGCTGCGGACCCTCGTAGGGTTTCCAAACCACCCTCGAAACTTTTAACACATGAAAATAACTGTTTAAAACCCTTTAGTGTATCTGTTGTGTGAAATAGAACTTTTGAAAAAATGGTGTTTTCTCTCTCTTCCCTTCTCTTTCTCTCTCCTAGGTTACAAAATGAAGAAAAATGAAATGCAATGAATACATGTTTCTAGACCTTTTTATTTCAATTGCAAATTGTAATCATTATCATATGTAAATGGAAAACTAAAAAAAAAAGATACTTATGTTAGGTTAGGGTGGATGCCATGCCAGCGAATTATCGCTGATATCATGCTCATGTGGTTTTTGCAGGACGAAAGAATGATGATGTAAAGGCATTGAGTAATTCTTGGTTTATTTTTGGTAATATATTGAAAGACTTATTGTGGAAAATTGGTAGTATGTAAAATTCGTTAGATTATTAAGTGCTCGAGAAATTTGTAATTCTTTCATGGATGTTATTTTTGACCCCAAAATTTGTTATGGTAAAAGTGGAATACAAATGTCAAAAGGAATTGAAATTATTATCTTGTGGTGAAATTTCATTGTGCTATTATTGGTTTAGTAATTGGTGTTGTGTTTCTTACCTGGAAAATGTAATAAAGGAACCTAATCGGAACAACCAACCTTAGTTCAAAATTTGTATATAACTAACCTGTTGATGTTAATCCCTTAGCGTAGAAAACCGTGACCCTCGAAAAAACCTTTACACTTGATGGAACATCTTGGTTTAGGCAAATAAGATCCCGAGAGAATGGGTTTAACGTCTTAGTAGGTATGTTTTGTGACATCGACATAAACCAGACATATAGGAGCAACACAGTCAAATAAAGCTTCTACATCAAATGCATTTCTTGTGAGGTCCAGATGACATCATGGATCTAGTGAAATAGTAGTTCTATCACTTTAAATTTTGCTAATGAATAGATCCACTTAGCTATAGGTGCTATCTTTGGCTAGTGATAATATAGCGCTTTGATCTTTTACGGAGAGTTTATAGGGCGGATATGTTTTGAATCTTATTCTAATCTATAATAGAGCGTAAAGCCCTAAGTGAAAAATTGGAATTAAACTAAACCCTAGTTGAGTAGAATGTTAACTTGTGGGTAGAAAACTACATCTTAACTCATTGCATACGAAGTTGTTTGAAAAGATGTTGATTCTAGAGAACCTTAGAAAACTGAAATCTTGTCCCATAATCCCTTGTTATGTCATTCTGTGACATTAAGGAATAAGGAATATTTCTTATGCAGAATCGTGAAATGCGGAGACATGGGACCTTCGTGAACATAGGTCACTTGTGGTTCATGTGTAGTGTATAATGATTCTAGCCATGTACTTCCTTAGATGACAGACAAGTGCTTTTGTAACTCTTTTGTTTTGAGACGATGCTAAGAACAAGACCATAGTGCGATGTAAAAGCACGTCATATAAGATGAAAATGAGATTGGAGATTAGGATTAAGGTCCCTCTTGGAATCCTTATAACTTAATTAAATATCATTATGTGTTTCAAAGAATATGAATTGTTTGTGTGATCAAACTTCGAGAAAAAAAAAATATATATAAATAAAATTTGGAATTCAGCAAGTTATTGTACTACAATGATAATGGTAGGGAAATAACTATACCATGATCAAAGAATGTTTTGGGAAAAAGCCTTAATGAATCTAAGTCTCCTGCAATCCCAAGATTTCATCTTGACATCACATTAGGTTCACTTGTGTAGCAAGGTTAAATTTTAAACATTGAATAAGTGTTTTGGGAATCATAAACTTAACATAAGAATGAGAGAATTAGGATTTTGTATGAAATTTGAAATAAGAAATTTTTTTTTATGTAAGTTATGAAGATTGTCAGAAGGGTAAATAGAAAAATTAACTAGTTGAACAATAAGTGAAATGTGAAACGAATTTTGAGAACATGTAGGTGGAAAAAGGGAGAACATTATGCTTACATAATAATGGTATTGGATGTTTAACGTACTCTAGATGTAACCATGGTAATGTTGTGTTATGGGTTGTCAATCCTTAAGTCCTTTTTTATTGAGGTTGTGTTATTTCTAGGATTCGTTCATTTGGGAAAGTGTGGTACTGACAGGTATATGGCGTTATCATGTGTCTATGTGATTTGATGACTGATGTAAGTGTCATATATGTTGTTGAGTTTTCCTACTTGGAGTCCTTGTGGTGTCTTACAATGAGCAATGTAAGTAAAAAAAAAATTATCCTGGTATTTTACTGTTGACATTGTGTGTGTAAAATGTGGGCACTACAAGGAAATACCTTGCACAAATTCAAGAACGATAATTAATGCATTGTAATTAAATTTTTTTGGACTAGGTACCCTTGAGAGGGATCAATCCTTATGTAATTCTCAATATAATTAACCTAATATAATTAATTTCATATGGAAATAAATTTTCAAATACATTATTTCAAAACAACGTGTTTAACATGATTCTTAACTTTTTATTGTTCTTTATGATTTAAAGAATGGAAAAGCATAAAATTAGTTCACATTATTTGTATTTTCTTCTATTTTGAAATTATTTCCATTTTAAAAATTGATCAAATAAATGTTAAAAAAAGATGTATCCTAGCGGTTACTAGGATTATGTGTCTTAGCGACCACGAGACTTATGTAACTTAGCGATTGCTAGGCTTATGTAACTTAGTGGCCACTAGGCTTATGTAACTTAGTGGCCATTAGGATTATGTAACTTAGCAACCATTAGGCTTATGTAACTTAGTGTCTGATAGGATTATATATCTTGCAGCCATTAGGCTGATGTAACTTTATGGTGGCTAAGCTTATGTAACTTAGCAGTGGGTAGGATTATGTAACTTTATACCTCTAGGTTGGTGTAACTTTACAACTACTAGGATTATTTCACCTAGCGGAAGCTATTATTATGTAATTTAGTGGCCATTAGGCTTACTTAAGTTAGCAACCGCTACACTTATGTAAGTTAGAAACCGCGAGGCTTATGTGGGGGATCTAAAAATAACATAATAAATCCTAAAATAGCAAAAACGAAATCCAAAAATAAGAATTTAGAAATTATATTCCAATAATGGTGAAATTAGAATATAATAATAATGATATTAATCCAATATTAGTGAAATTGGAATCCAATAATAGTGATATTAGAATCCAATATTAGCAAAATTGGAATTCGATAATAGAAAAATTATAACTAGATAAGTACAATAATGACAATATTGGAATCCAATATTTCTACTAATGAAATCCAATAATAGTAATAATGAAATCCAATATAGACAAAAATGGAATCCAATGTACACAAAAATAGAAATAGACTTCTTCCAAAATTTCTAATACTGGAGTCCAGATTCACTGGAATATGTCCATATTTAGTGAAATAAATATTTAAGGGACAAAATAATGTTGCATACACAAAAAAGGATCACATGGCCAAATAATAAAAGGAAACTAAAGCTAAAAAAAGGAAACCTATGTGTTACACACACAAAGGGAAGGATAGAGGCCACACACATAAGACAAAAAACATAACAAAATGTGTGATGATAAAAAGTAAGAAATAACCAATAAGTGCATGGATCAAAGTATACTAGTACTTCAAATTCCATATGCATTAATCCCAAAAATCCATATAAATATAAACTATCACAATATATCATATAATAAAAAAGATGTGAAAGAGCATTGTGTAATGAAACAAGTGTAGAAGGTACCCTCAGATCAGTAAGGCCATTGGTAAGAGAGAAATTCTAGCATCCATCATAATTTTATATTCATGTGTCTCATGTATCATGCTCTCATACTTCATGATAAGATGTGTAACTAATAAATAATATGTTATAAATAAAACCATGTGAAAAAAAACATATGTAAATTAAAGATCTAGTAGATCAAACCATATTCAAATGTTTATTTCATATTTTAAGAATATTTGTATATTTTTTAGATTTTAATATTACTTTAATGTTTTTGAATTTTTAGAAATATTGTAAAATAAGTGTTACCCTATGATGTCATCAAGAGGGTGAAGTGAGAGATCAAAAGTGTAGGAGGATTGGGCCTCAAATGTGTATGGTGCATAATAGGAATAGGGTGTATCACTTTAAGTTGAGGTTGTGGGACATGATTATGAGATTGATTTCCTATAGGATGAGACCTATGAGAAGGATGGTGAGATATAGATTATGTAGATATATAACCAGTAGGCACAATATAAATGGTTGTAGAAATCATTTATCTCCAGGCATAAGGAATACGTAAAACACCATAAGGGGACACCCTCACCCATAACATGATGTTTGTAATGGCTATATTTAACACATCAATAGAGAATATAAGGAATATATATATAATCCTATGAATCCAAAAGTATCCTAGAAGTATGTAACATCCCAAGAGTATCGGTAACCAAGAAGTATCCACAATAGTGGATTACACTCTAATAATGAGATTAATGTGTGTAATATATTAATTAGGAAATTGGGAACTGAAGTGGATATGTTGCTTATTATATCTCAAGGAGATAAAAAATGTGATAGTGCACATATTATTCCCAATAACACTATCAACCATGACACTATAAATATTATGTTTATTTATAAAGGATTAAATATGAAGCATATGAGAAGTAACATCATCATAATGATATGTTATTTCGTATTAAATATGAAGGCCTATGAGGAAAATAAGAGTTCATTTTATTAATAAGAGAATCATGTAGGTGGTCATATTCATTCAAATGGGGTTGTGTATTATATTCATGATGTAAATTTTATTGAAAGAACACTGATTAAGGGGGGCGAACCAACCCTTTAAAAATTTCATTCAATCAACGATGCACAATTATAAAAATTTAAGGATTAAGAACATTAGAATCAATGTACATAAACCATCAAACATATGAGAAAATAACACAACGAGACAAGATGTAAAGTGGAAAACCCTCAAGGGAAAAAAACCCAATGAAACTTTTGTATATATTACTCAATGCACAAAGAAATCATTTAGTAATAGCACCTAATTCACAAGGAGCACCAACCCCTACAAATTTAGTGAGGCACCAACACCTATTTAGTAGATAATCCACTCTACAAGGATGCTATAAACCCCCAAGATGACCAATCACCCACTTAGCCACCTAAGAATGAAGACCAATTGATGACATTATTTTTCAACCAAATATTTGTGATCACTTTCTTAGTCATCTTCACTCAATACTCTCTCCCCTTCTTCACTCATACATGCACCAAAATGTGTTGATTAGGTCATATGACCTTGAAGATCTTATCCTCTACTCTTCTCAACTACTCATGCATATTATCTTTTCTGTAATCTAGATCCCTATGATCTCTTCACTCACTTCCTCTTGCTCGCTCAAAACTCCATCCACTCCACTAGCTCAAATGAGCTTTACACTTTACTTTATATACATGAATCATGCCAAAAAACACATAGGTCAAAAAAATACCATGTGACCATGCAAGGTCAGTTCATAAAAATCATGAATACAAACTTTAAATCATTCATACAATTTACATAAAGGGACCTATAGGTATGATCCTTAGGCCTAAATAAATATAATGCTTCTCAATTAGGAATAAAAGCAAATCATCACTCCACCGGTCATAATTTGAACTTTAAGGACACAAGGTAGCTTCATCAAAGACTCCAAAAGCTTTGAAAAATCCAAAAAAATCCTATCAAAATCATCTAAAGTATAAACACCTTTCCAAAATTCATCTTTAATGTGGACTTCAATCCATTAGGACTTGCTCCACCAATTAGGTCTTAAACACCTAATTATCATTCTCTAAAAAGGATAAACTTATCACATCAAATCATGTTGTCAAGAATCATATGGCACATAAATATAAAGGTCTCTCAACCTTAGGTTACTCACACAGACTAATAAACAACCTTAAATTCAGGGCATAACACCCCACAAACATGCTTCCTTTTCTGAAACTACTCAAACCTGCATAGAGGACTCAATAACAAATCTTCAAAAGTGAAAAATATTGCATACCAAAAATCTTCACCAATGAACATAAGTCATATTAATGGAAATATATTGATATATTCTAGCTCATACAACTCATATAAATCATATGTTTAAGGCATAACATGCTTCAAAATTATTGCATCTCAAAGACTAAAGTCAAACATGGTTTTAGGTCTCAAAAAGATGTCATCTACTCATTAAGATCTAACACCTCAAACTCCACTTACACACTCTACCACTGCATGTAACACTTCAATTCCATCTTGACACACTTACTCAAGAACTCATATGCATATGTCACATGAAGAAATCCATACTTGCATACTTGTTCCAACATGCCTTCTTCACAAGCCTAATAGGGATGATTAGACCATTAGGGATTTATCATGATCACACATATTATGAGAAAACATGAGATCAAACACATCATATGGGACCTCAAAAAACCATCCATGATCATATTTAACTACTACACCATGCAAAACATTACAAACCATCTTGAACCTATAAGACTGGTTTTTGCCTCTTTAGGCAATTAGCGGTAGACACTTTTGGGAGAGAGGTTTCACCAAATTCTTGCATAGAACATATCCAAATATTTTCATGAACATTTAGAACACATATCATAATTTCTTCCACAACAGGTATTTCACCATGACACCTGCAAAATATACATGTATAGATGTAAATCTTCCACAAAACAACGGTTTTGTTATAGCTTACCATCACTACTTGAAGCATGCCACCAACACCAAAATGAGATTTGATGAATTCTCTACATAGTTTGAACCTTCATCCTATCCTTCCCATAGTCCTTTCATGAGACCATACCCCTTCATATTTTGTTTAATACTCTCATACTAGGGTTTCTAGGAGGGTTTATACCCACTTAGCTTCTTAACAATGGTTCATTAAAGTTATGATGAACCAAATAAACCCATTCCACTTGGAAATGTTTCTTAGTTCCATTATCTAACATCCAAAAAAAGGTTGGGTCCCCGTGAAGAGTACACACATGTGGGTGAGCATTCAAAGTTGACCATCAAGTTGGGAATGATAGTTTTGAGAGCTCAATAGAGCTTGCAAAACAATTTTTATGCATTTCCTCATCAATTCATGACCTCAAACTTTACACTACACCTCTTGTAATGACCTCCTCCATGATTTCCAATTCTCATTCATGTCTTACTTACCTCCGAAACTCACCATGCTATCTGGTTTTCCTCTGCATTCTTGCCTTGTCTTCTATGTCTTTCTTCAATAGGACCTTGAACATGCACTATACACCTGAACCATGACCTTTTATGCCTTCCACACATGTTATGCAATGTGAAAAACACTCCTCACATGTCTCAAAATATCCTTCTTACCTCATACCTCAAGCTATCATTCCATCTTCTTGTACTAGGTCTAGGACTAGGCCTAGACTGGGCTTGCTTCAACACATGCTTCATGGAAAACTGACCTATTCTCCATCTTTCAACACTCATACACCTATCACTACATCACTCTGCAAACATGTTAGATACCATAAAAACCTTCACACAACCTCTAGAGCACACACACAACACCTTTCTTTCTTGAACCATGCATCAAGAACATGCACTCCACTCCTAGACACCATGCCACTTCACCAATGCAACACTTCATGACACCAAATTAGAGACACTACTAATCAACCTTCATGCTTCTTAATGATTGACACCTATGCTGACTTCTATGCCACCAGATACCCTTTTCCATCAATGCAACTTGACATCAATGAAAACACCAATGACACAATGTCCAACAATCTCCCCCTTTGTCATTGATGGTAACCATATTCAGAAACATTGATGGAAACCAAAATTGTAGCAACCACCTTCAGACCCTCTTTTCTTATTTATGAGTTCAATCCCCCCTTTGACATCTATGAAAAAGGCTACTACAATAACTTGATAACACAGTTACAACAATGCACACATACTTACTTGATCCACCTTAGTTTGTGTTCACCTTATTAACTTCAAATATTATAGATGATCCATGTACCTGGTCTTTAAACATCCTCAATCCCCCCTAAACAAATACATACCTTATTTTGACTTCATCACCAGTTGTTAGACCTATCTTCTGAACCTAATCTCTAATCACATGCTTTTTGTGAGTACTTCTTCTTCCACTTTAACATAATGGTGAGTAGTAAACTCATCTCCCTTGAGATGATGCATCCTTATACAACCCATAAAAACAATATTAAACTTACTATACCTAGCTCAACAAGAATTCCATCCATGTAGAAACTTTCTAATTTGATACTCTTGATAGCCTTGGGGACCTAATGAAACATCAACTCAATCCTTCACTACATAGAATTCAAGCCTGTATCATGAGCTCTTAAAATTTAATCAAAACTAGTCACAAGAACCATTTTACTTTCTTATGATGGAGAACTCCCCCTTGACTAGATGCATACCATCTGACTCATACTTGATCTTAAAACTAAATGATCAACTAATACTCACCTTTTGATAAGTGACATATCTAGGGCTCATACCTAACTAAAGTCTTCACATCCTTTAAGATGAACACATGCCTTCATTTGACTATTGAGAATTCTACATCATATATGAAAATCATTCCTTCAAGATGATGCAAATTTGCTTCATGCATACTGATGGAACCACTAAAGTCACACATAAAAGACAAGATTCTTGAATTCATTCATAATCATCATTACTCCTGCTTATGACTAATCATAGACACACGTCTTGAGAAAATCTTCATAGATTTACCAAGCCTCATAATAATTCCTAAAACCCTGATTCATGCTTCTCAAGCTCATTACCTGATTAGCCATTGCCTCCTAGAATGATAATAAACTTTTTAGAAACCTTTTTGAAGTAACGTGTTACTCTATCATACCTTTGTCAACCTTTTCAATATACCTTTGACCTTAAGATAACTCATTTAGTTATGCAAGCATGAAAACTTTTGATAGTATAACAACTTGTAATACATCCATATGATATTTGAAAGGAACAATTGAAGCATATACATTTATCGTTCTATAGACCTCTAGATCATTACTTCAAGATCTCTTTGAATAACCTCTTCATGGACATCATGACTTGAAACCATCACCAACATAAACCTACTGCTCAAATATCACAATTCTGTACCAGTCAAAAAAATCAACTCTCATTCTTTTGTGCTCAAATAAAAAAATCTATGTCTACTATAAACATGTCCCATGATGCTTCAAAATATTAGGAGAATGTCCTCTATGAAGCATATAAGAGACACTCCATTCAACTGGATATACATTTAGCAATACTAAACACACCCATCTCCACATGGGACATGTCACTATACTTAAGAATCCACTTCCTTGGTTGTTGTGATATTCATCTCTCCATCATCCACCTGGTAGTCTTCTTGTGGTGATAGAAGGATTTCTTGAGGTTATTCAACAACAAACATGCTTCTTTGAACAAGTAGGCTCCATCATGGTTAGATAAAGACACTTTAGGTTCTTCCTTTTCTTTCTCAACATGGTTAGAGATCACATATGCCTTCCTATCATATCTATTCTTCCTCCATTTGCAATATCTTGCAATATGCCCAACATTGTTACAATTGAAACATACAACAAGATTCTTACCTTCATCTATCTCAAATTTGTCTAGGTGGCTCATGATGACAATATCTAACAATGTTACCCTTCTCATGGAAATTATAGCAAGTATTTTTCTATTGACTCATATGAATGGTCATTTATACCATTGCTCCATGGATAATCATTCTTGAGTACCCTTTTACATTCCCTAGCTCTATGACCAAAAATGTTGCATGAGTAACAATAACCATTAAACTTGCTTGAGAACCTCATTGCATTAGGTTGTCTTATGACATTATTCTCAACCTTGATATCCTCCTTGATTTTAGGAGGTCATTGACTTGGCTCAAGATGCTTATCTTACTTATTTGTTTTTTCCTTGAAGCCCAAACCAAATTTTTCACTAGAGGGTCTTTGAGTATTAAAAAAATCAGCAAGAATACTAGTGCTCTTCTCAAGTATTTGGTACATATTCAATTTTGCTTGAGGCTAGTTTTATCTTTTCTTTTAAGGACTCCATATCCATACTAAACTTGATGCGTTCATCCTCCTTAGCCTTGAGACTAGCTGTGAGCATCCCAATTTGAGTTTCAAACTTTGGGCATAACTTAGTACATTCCTATTCCTTGGATTATATATTTGATGTTCTCATTTCAAGTTGATATTCTAGTTACCTATTTATTTATTCAAAATCCTCAACATCCTTGATCAATATTAATTTCTAGAAGACTAATTTGTTCTTCATAGTCCTTATTTGATGACCTCATTTTCTGATTCTTATAATCTTTTAAAGCTTTAGCTCCTCTAGGGAATTTTCATATTCTACTTTGAAGTAAATTTATTCCTCTTCTTCATATGAATCCAAACCATCGCCATAAATCATGGAATCATGTTCTTTGGAGCAACTGGATTCTTTTTCCATGAAGATGGTATTAAAATTATCATTCTTAATAAATTCATCCTCACTCTCAGAAGTGATACTATTGATGTAACTAGAAGAACTATTATCTTCTTTAGTATAAAGGATTTTCTTGTTCTTATAAGACTTCTTCTTTCCCTTAAATAGTCTGAAGTTCTTCTTGCTCTTTCTAGACCTATTGGAATTCTTGTCTTCATCATGACATTCCTCATCTTCGTCACTACTCTCAGCCTCATGATTGTAAGGGAAACTATTGGAAAAATGTTTAATCTTACTATAGTTGAATCATTTGAAAGGCAATTTACCCTTATAATTATCTGAACTAGTATTCAACTTCCTAGTAAACATCACAATCAATTCATCACCATCTCATAAGCTATCAATGCATCCTCCTTCTTAGTAGGTTTTGTATCAATGGTTCTAATCTCATAGGCTATCAAAATTACATGGAGCTCATACATCAACATATTAATCAAATCCTTGGCTTCTTCAATGGTTAAAACTTTAGCATAAAACTTGTGAATGAATGATATCAACAATTTTTGTACCACCACAACCTCTTACACTTATTCTCCTAATCATCTAAAAGTTTTGACCACTTAATCTACTCTAAGAAGGTATGCATCTAATTGTTTCTTCTTCCTTCATTTTCATAATTTCAAATAGACTTATGTATGTCTAGATATTTTTCAGATTTACCTTAGAATCACCTTCATGTATGACCTTAATATTTTCTTATTGGCGTTAGCTGAAGTATAATGCATTAATTTGACAAGTTTTGATTTGATGCAGGATCATCACCTCTAATATGTGTATAAGAGTGAAAACATCCAATTTTTGGGTTTTTAAGGTATGTACAAGGTCCTAGAGTCATTTAGAGGAGGTATCTTGAGTCTAAGATTTTCAAAATTGAAGAATTAGTTTTCCCTCCAAAAGTATAAAATGAGTCCTGGAGGTCATTTCTGGTTTGTAATGGGGGTTTTGATAGATTCTTGAAGTTACAATCTTGTAAGAAAATGAAATGGGGTGCAAGTATGTGTCTTAGGTCTTTAAAAGATATAGAATACATAATATGAATCAAGAAGTCTAATATTTGGTTTTCAAACTAAACAGTTAGGTGTTATGTTGAGGTCACTCATATAACCATGAGTTGAAGATGTGAATCCAGTTAGGTATTCAATGTAGGACATATTAAATTTGAAAATGTAACCAATTTGGGCATTCCCATTCGAATGGAAATCACAGAAGCTTCAAGAAGGGAAAAGAGTAGTGTTTTGGTGAATGAATTTGTAATATGTTACTATGTGCATACCTTTGTGATTTTTGAATGTTCATGAAAATATATTTGATGATGGATAGCAATCTATAGTTGGATGTGGAGATCATCTGTGCTAAGTTTTTTTAGAGTTTTATTGTGTGGGTGTTGATATATATTGTGTAAACTGTAAATCCTGATATAATGTTGTGAAACCTTAATGGATGGGTAAAAATGTATAATGAAGTATTCCATGCATTTTAAATGATAATATAAGTGGTTGAATGTCCTTAGTAGTTCTTGAGAGACTTTCATTCCATGAGCAATGACTATTCTAGAGTAAAACTCCTTTGTAACAGTGTAACCATCAGTGTGGTCTGAGAAATCGGAGAAGTTGTCATGAGAGGTATATATATATAAAATCCTTGGAAGTTTAGGAATTAGGAATGATCATAAAATGAATAAAACCTTAGAGAAAATTTAGAAAAATTCTCTAGGCATGAAGGATATCCTTTAGTTAGAAACAAGCCTGTAACCCCAATAGACCCTACTACACTGGGTCTCAGTCATGCATGGGTAGAGAGTTAGTGAAATATTGATTTATTGAAACTTGTAGATTTAAAGGATATGGTTAGTGATAGTTATAGAAGTTAAGAAGGGATGAAATGTTACTCCATAAAGGAGGATGAGGATGATTCATTTCCAAAATTAAATGTATACTCAAAAATCTAGACACACTATGAGAATTCGGTAAAAGAAGAAAAGATTGGAGATTGAGGATAGAATATCAACTTAGTAGTAAGATAACATTATTTTCATTACTAATACAATTATACTTTAGAAATTTTATAGTTTTAATCTAGTTATAGGAAAATTTATTGCAAGAAATATGCTCTCGGGACTTACAAAGTTGATTAGTTAACTTTGAGCTAAGGCATGAGAATTGGGGAAGTAAATGAAGGAGAGAGGGCATGAAAATTGACAATTATCACAGTTACATGGTCTTATAACATTTTCACAAGGATTTTCAAGATTTCATATGTGTAAATTCTTGATTACTTTAACAATCTCCTTCTAGTTTTACAATCCATAACCTCATCAACAAGGCTAATCTATAAAGGGAGTTATATTTTTATTGTGATTTCAAAATTGAAATTTTAGAGGGAGTTCAAGAGAATTTTTGGTTTCCCTAGAAGCCCATTATTTTTAAATGAATCCTTCACAAGACCAATATATGCATAATAGTGTGACTAAGGAAACCTAGTAAGGGTTATGAACAAGAATGCAAAATGAGGTAGAGAAAGAATATGAAAAAGAATGGAATCTTGAAATTTTTTGTACACCTTGGGGGTGAAAAATAGTGATTAATGGTGGTAGTAGATCATAATTAGAGTATTTATTTTTCCTTCATGATGGTTGGTCTCATGAATTGTCTTAGGGGGCTAGATGACAATTTTTAGAAAAACAGTTAAAAGATGAATTTTGATGCTCTTACTATCAATCTTGTGAATGGTTTGATGTGGAATGAAGTATATGAATAGGTTTTTAGGTGAGAGAAGGTGTCAGGAAGCAAAGGAGACCAACTGAATCACTCAAGTGAAGAGTATGTCTTAAAGGAAAATCTTTGCAAATCTGAGTAAGTAATAAAAGGTGAAGTTTTGGTTATTTTCCCATTAAGTTTGTGGATGGTACATTGTTGTATTGAGTACATGGATAGGGTTTAAGGTTTAAAAAGATGGTAAAAGGATACAAGGCTAAGAAAAGGCTACTGAGTTGAAGAGCAAGGTAAGGAAGATGATGGTCTAAAGTAGAGAAAGGTGATAATGACACATATATGACTTGTGAACAATATAGTAGGTGATTTATCATCAATCTCAGGGTAAAGGTAGGTTATTATATAATATAACCTTTAAAGAGGTAAATTATTCCAATTCTTGCACTTACATGCCAAACTAATTACATTTTGAACCTTGTAAGATCTTTCATATGCAGACTAGGTGAATATTGTTTTTCTAAGCCTTGTGCTTGGTGACTTGGAAGGATTTTGATGCTATATGACTACATAATGATTTTCCTAAAACACACACAATAAAATTCATGGCTTTAGAATTAGAATTTGTAGCCTTCTTTCATGTTGCATATGTTAGAGGAGTTTGAGGAACAATGTACCCATCTATCACTGATTGAAAAATATCACATCCTAATGAACTTATGTAAGTCCTCATCCTAATAATCCAAAAAGCCATAGTTAGTCCCATCAAGCATGGGTGATTTTCTAGTAGAAGAACTACTCTGCTGACTCTCCATTTTTGTGCTTTAAAGGATATCCTTTAAGTAGTTAAAATTGCTTCAAAAGGAGCTTGATTTGATACCAATTGTTAGAAGCACAATGAATGCATGGGGGGGGGGGTGAATAAGTCCTTTAAAACTTTCATTCAATCAACCATGCATAATTATAAACCTTTAAGCAATAAGAAAAAGAAACACCACATACACCATCAACGACATGAAAAATTAACATAATGAGACAAGATGTAAATGGGAAACCATTAAGGGGAAGAAAAACCATTGAAAATTATATATATATATATATATATATATATATATATATATATATATATATATATATATATATATATATCACTCAATATAAAATATTCATTTAGTGAAGTACCCACTTAACAAGGATCACCAAACCCTATAAATTTAGTGAGGCACCAACCCCACAAGGAGCACACATACCTATTTAGTAGAGCATCCACTCTATAAGGAGGCTAAACCCTCCCAAGATGACTGAACACCAACTTAGCCACATGAAAATGAAGATCAATTGATAATCTTGTTTCTCAACCAACTGATCATGATCACTTTTTTCAGTCCTCTTCACTCAATACTCTCTCAAATAATTATATCTCATTCTTCACTCATACACGCACCAAAATGTGCTGATTAGGTCATATGAAATTGAATCTATTATACTATGCTCTTATCAAATCCTCATGCATTTTATATTCTATGTTCTATAGAACTTTTAACTCTTTACTAACGCCCTCTTGCTAGCTCAAAACCCCATCCACTCCACTAGCTCAAATGATCTTTACACTTTACTTTATATACATGACTCATGCCAAAAAAATATATAGGTCAGAAAAAATACCATATGAACATGATAGGTAGGTCATAAAAAACATTAATACACACTTTACACATTCATATAAGTTACATAAAGGGACCATATAGGTCAACATAGGCCTAAACAATAAAATGCTTCTTAATGAGGCCTAAAAACAAATCTTCACTCCAATGGTCATAATTTAAACTCTAAGGGTACAAGGAATATTCATCATGACTCCAAATTATATAAAAAATTTAGAAACATACTCTCACAATCATCTACAAGAAAAAACACATATGTAAACTTCATCTTCAATGTGGAATTCACCATTATACTTGCTCCACCCATTAGGTCTTAAGCACATAATTATCATTCTCCAAAAGAGAATAAGTTATCATATAAAATATTTTTTTCAAGACTCATATGACACATAACTATAAATATATCAACATTAGGAAACTCACACAATGAGTATAAACCTATAATTCAGGGCATAAGACTCCACAATTATTGCTTCTCCGAAACCGCTAAAACTTGCATATGGGACTCAAGAACCAATATTCAAAAGTACCATATGAAGACTTTATATACATGACTTATGCCACAAAAATATATATGTAAGAAAAAATACCATACGAACATGATAGGTAGGTCATAAAAAAAATTAATACACACTTTAAACATTCATATAAGTTACATAAAGGGACCATATAGGTCAGCATAGGCCTAAACAATACAATGCTTCTCAATTAGGCCTAAAAAAAAATCTTCACTCCAATGGTCATAATTTAAATTTTAAGGGTAAAAGGAATATTCATCATGAATCCAAATGATCTAAAAAATTCAAAAACATCCTCTCATAATCATATACAAGAATAAACACTTCTATAACCTTTATCTTCAATGTGGACTTCACCATTATACTTGCTCGACCCATTAGGTCTTAAGCCCATAATTATCATTCTCCAAAAGAGAATAACTTCTCATATAAAATAATTTTTTAAAGACTCATATGGAACATCACTATAAATGTATCAACCTTAGGTAACTCACACAATGAGTAGAAACCTCTAATTCAGGGCATAAGACCCCAAAATTCTTACTTCTCTGAAACCACTAAAACCTGCATATGGGACTCAAGAACCAATCTTCAAAAGTGAAAAACTTTGCATATCAAAACACTTCTCCAAGGAACATATGTAACATATATGGAAATATTTTTATCTCTTATAGCTCATAAAAATCATAAAAATCATCATTTCAAGGCATAAGACTAAAAAATTATTGCATCTCAGAGACTGCTCAAACCTGGTTCTAGATCTTAGGAACCAGTCATCTACTTATCAAGCTCCAACACCTCAAGATCCACTTATACACTCTAAAAATCCATTTAACAATTGAATGTAATCCTAACACGCATCCTAAAGCACTCATATGCATATATCACATGAATAAATACATACTTGTATACATGTTCCACAAGCTTTTTTGACAAGCCTAATAGGTCTAATTAGGCCATTAGGGATTTATCATGATCACACCTATTATGATCAAACCATGAGATAAAAAACATCATATGGGACCTCAAAAAACATTCCATCCTCAGTTTTCACTATTGCACTATATAAAACATTACAAACCCTCTTAGACCTATAAGATTGGTTTTTGCCTCTTTAGGACATTAGTTTTAGGCACTTTAGGAGAGAGGTTTCACTAAATTTTTTCTCATAACCTATCCAAATATTGTCATGAAAATTTATAGCACATCCCATAATTTATTTCAAAAGAGGTATTTCACCATGACACCTGCAACACATGCCTATACATGCAAATATTCACAAAATAGGGGTTTTTCTCTAATTACCATCACACCTAAAACATGCCACCACCACCAAAAAGTGTTACAAGAAAAATATAATGGGGGGGATGAATCAGTCATTAAATTTTTAAAATCTATTTCATATTTTATTATTTATACCATAAACCATTCATTCATTCATTAATGTGTGCAAATAATTCAATCAAATCAACATAATCATGTAAGAGACACAAGAACACAAGCTATACTTGGGAAAACCTCAAGGGAAAGAAAACCCACTAAATATTTTGATAATATTACTCAAATAAAAACTATTTTGTGAAGCACCCAATTCACAAGGAGCACCAACCCCTAGTTTAGTAGAGCACTAACCCCTAATTTTGTGAAGCACCAATTCCACAAGGAGGCTACAACCCCATAAGATGATCAAGAACCTGCTCAACCAAATTTTGATGAAGATATATGATGTATTGTTGCTGAAACAACTGATAGAGATTACAACTTCATCTCACAACCTTCAAACATTTTTTTAAACCCTCATTCACCTAGCTCACTCTTTCACAATATTTCACATTTGTCTTGGACTCAAACCCTTGCACAAACACTCTATAAAATTCCTCAACCTCTTTTAGACTTCTTTATATTTGAATAAATTCCTTCCTACCTATTTTAAACACACATATGGGTCAAAACCTTTCCCTCTCTCACAAAACTAGTGCAAATTTAAATTCAAAATTCACTTTAATATGCACTTCATCTCATAAACACAAAGAAATTTGGTCTCCCTAATTTATTTTTACCAATAAAACTTTAAAAAATCCCAAAATATTCATAAAAAAATTCATATTGGGCCCATTTAGGTCAGCCATGCCCAAATGCACCAAACAAGCACAAAACTAGTTCAAAACCCCATCACCTGGAATAACTAAAACCAAAAAGAGAATAAACATGATTAGTCAATCTCCAAAGTTCACCACACGTGTCAAATATGACATAGAAAATCATCCCTGGTCATTAATTATCTTGAACCAATCAAATTTATCATAACTCAAGAAGGCTCATATCCTTCACTAAACAACTGTTTCTAGGACCTTCTCTTCACCTTTTGACATCAAGACCTTAAAAATACACCTCAGATATGGCATGTAATCACTCATTGGAATCCAATTCACATTTAGATAACATACATGCATGATAGAGCTCATTAAACATCCATATCTACAAACCAAACTAACTTTCCTCTTTACCATATTGAGCTGCTCAAAAAGTAGTTTTATAAATTCAACAAGTTTACACCCTTTATTCCACTTCCAAGATCTAAAAAATTCCTTAAGTAGGAAAAAAAATGAATCTCTCTTCACTTTACAACTGATATCAAGCTTAATCTAATCCATTTCATGCCTCTTCTACCTCAGTCTTTCAGCCTAAGTAAATATGTCCTAAGAAACAAACAATATTCTTCTTGAAAAAATGCGCTGGATGACCTATAAAATCACCTCATCATGAGACAAAATATATAACATTAGAAATATATATGAATCCTCTTTCCATAACATATTACATTATCTTCCAACTCCAAGTGGGAAGGACTTCATCCAAGTCCATCTCTGAAACTTCTCCAGATCTACCCCAAGACTGCCTATATACCAGTCCTCATAAATAGGGAAATATTTTCCAAATATAAGCTCAACCATGATCTGAAACTATCATGTAAATAAAGTATAAAGTCCCATAGTAAAAAATAAATGTCAATTTATTTTCCAACTTTTTTGGACAACTTTATCCCAAAATGAACTTTTTTAGAAACATGCATTTTTTTAGGTTGGGTTCCACTCATCACCACATGCTCTATTTTTACCTTTATATGGAAATATGTAGGAGTAATCTATATAACGTCCAGTCATCATACTATAACACAATTAATAAATTTTGGGAAACTTATCATCAATATCTCTCCTACCTAATTTTGAGCTAGGGTTTCAAGCACACAAAGTGATGTTTACCCTCTTAACACTTCGTTCGTAAAAACATGATGATGAAATGACATCAATATTTTTTTGAAATATTATTAAATCA
This sequence comes from Taxus chinensis, assembly GCA_019776745.2. Taxonomy (NCBI): domain Eukaryota; kingdom Viridiplantae; phylum Streptophyta; class Pinopsida; order Cupressales; family Taxaceae; genus Taxus; species Taxus chinensis. The sequence continues at coordinate 657,063,539 of CM034149.1, read as the reverse complement.
ATTAAAAATAATATTTGAAAGCCACAAGGGTCCCATGTAAATCAAAAAATTCATGGTGAGAATTAGAAGGTGTAGTTCAAACTAGAAAACACTCTTTCTTAGACAACTTGTTTCACCAAAAAATAACATAACTTGTTAAAATATTCTTCATAATGAATTTACTTCAAATTTTTCTCAAACCTCTAGGATACCCTTAAGCACCATCTCCAAATCATCATAATGGCTCAGTTACGTCTTCATCTTCTCAGCCCATCTCATTCTACATGGCTATCCCTTGGTGTTTTACATTATTTAGGATTAGGGTCAACTAAACCAACATTTTAACTCATCATAAAACCTATCCAAAAGGCCCTAAAATACCTAGAACAACAATTATGTCATCCATGTATACCTCCATGAGATCTAATGGCTCTAAAACTCATCAACATTTCTCCAAGCACCTAGACTCAGTCTATATGAAGTACCAGACAACTAGGTCTTCATTACCTGTATATACACTCTAAAAACTCATGTGTTAGTTCCTAAACACTATACACAAATTCATACTCCGACGTGGCCACTTCCATGCTCATGAAGCTAGTAAACAACTCAACTCCAACATTCTCCATCACCTAGGCTTGCTAGGTCACCTTAAGTATGCCTTGCTAGACCAAGAAAATATCACTGAAGGGCCTTATGCCATCATGAAACCACCTGATACTCCATGTCATCAACCTACCTAGAATGCTCTAACACATATCCATGATCATATTTTTCATTAATGAGATTTTACATTAATGGACAACACCTAGAACTCAACATGCCAACAATCTCCCCCATTTGTCATTGATGGAAAAGCACTTAACCTTCTCTCCCTTTTTTTATATTAATGGAAAACCAGTGACATACCTATTTACCAAATGATATTCATCTTTATTAGCTTCATATGATCACCTCTTTGGTTGGAAACATCAACCAAATTCTTCAAATTAAGCACATAAACCTGTCATTTCTTCCTTAAGTCTTGATCCAATTTGAGCTATCTTTCATAAGCATAGTAATAACTGCAAAACACATGGAAAACAGCTATACATAAGGTAAATCATAAATGTCTAACAACTCATGAAATATAGATATTAGGACCATAATTATTACCTCTTGTTGAGTGATTCCTATCATTAAGCCTTGAGACAAGCATGCAAAATTGGCATTACTCACATCGATAAATTAACTTATATACCATTCTTGAAGACCATGAGAATCCCTATAACTGACCTTCTGCAATGCATTTCCTGGAAAACTTAGGTCCATGCCCTAGAGACCCATGATAAATTTCTGATGTAACACCTTACGAATCCCCCTAGGATCATTGTATCCATATTTAGCTGCAAACATAAAAAAGGAGGACCACATACCATTAGGGATATGAAGTCATGTACTATGACTTAATCACATTTCGCTTATGCCCTGAATGTCATTTTCCTCCAATCTTGTAGTCCTCCTTACCTTAGTGTGTTATATTAGATTTGAATCAAATTCCTTTACTTACCATGTGAACAACCATTTATTTACCATTAAAATGCCTACCATATTTGATCTAGCACTGATTCATATTAACTTGAGGCAAGGATCATACTTTTATTTGAGAATCATGATAAAATACCCTTGTCCTATAGAGACCCATGTTGATACTAAGGACTGTAAACAAGTTGTTCCATTCTACAAATTTGACAAATTTTTCCTTGCACTGGAAGCTCTATATCCTACCTTTCATACTACTCTTATGATTCCTCCTATATATACTCAAGCTACCCATTGTATCTTAACTTACAAGATTCACCTATTTAAGGAATAGAATAATCTTACCTTGCTATCTTGTCATTAAGCTGACTCAACCAATTCATTTATTGCATTGTGGAGACATTTCAGTGTTATTAACCTCTAGAGTTTGAAATTCTTCAACTTACTTGGATAAATTCCTTGACTTAAGATACCCATTTGGAATGAAATCAAGACTATCTAGGACTGTCACATAAGTCTTACCCTTGGTATCTGTATAAACATGTGAGTCTTTGATAGACTTATTTCCTCATATCTTGAATGAGCATTCTATAGCTCCTGTCTCACACTTATTCTCTTATGATATCATATTGACTTACATACACCTTTTCAATGTAGAAACCGTGTTTCACAGAAGAAAATAACACACTTTCAAGTGGATCTATGATCACTCTTCAAGTGATCCCACAACTCAGAATCCTTGTCACCTTGGCTTGATGATATCCAGTACATACTCTAAGGCCCTCACTACCATGATGGCACGACTTTAAATACTTGCAAAATGTTATTTTGATACTCATATAATCCTTGTTAGAGGCTTTAATGACAGTAACGCAAAACCTCACAAAGAAGACCCTATGTACTACATCCATCTATAATTTTCACCTTCTTTGATACCTTTTTCATTTGTATTCTTGACAAGAGACATCTTCCCTTATTTTTAAGACTTAATTTCCATAGTCTTATTTCATGTACTGTTGACATACATGTAGCCACCTACCCATAACCCTGACATGTTCAAGACATCTTTTCATACCTAATACACCCATAATCAAGATTTGTGTGAAAACAGTATTAAATTAAAGTCTACATCTTTCACATTACTATGCATAGCTTCTCCAAACAGTCTCAACATCATCTGTATCTTGATGCACTTTCTCTTATATAACCTTCTTTGAGGGTTCACATGAACATGCTGAAGTTTTGCAATATCTATTAAATGTCCTTAGACTAACTGAACATTCTGATATCACATACCTGGTCATACATGTCTCTCTTCATGATACATAACCTACTATGCTAACTTTGTGTCCAATCTTGTTAGTAACCTCTATGATGCCCATCCATTATTTGGAACAATCTCACACAAAATCACTAATTCAATACAAACTACCATATGCACTCAATAATTTACACTTTTAGACCTATAACTCTGCAGACCTTTTCAAGGATACTACACAAAGGAGATAATCTTCAATAATCTTCAACGCCACTCTTTATTCTTTACGCCCACTTGAAGAATCACTTGACTTATATTCATTATTACAAGCCACCTGATCTATAAATATAATACGTCATAGCTATCTTTGTAATGACTCAGACTACTTTTGAACAAAAAATTTCAAGTTAATTCAGCACTCTATCTCACTTTCACTTTTCCAATGTCCTCTCATAGGTTATTATCCCTCCTCCAAATGAAATACAAACCTAGTTTTTTATCTATTCACTTTTCGCAAGGATTTTTTTTTTGTGTACCCATTTTATCCTCTCTATCAATCTTGTTGCATGTTCTTGAAATAAGTTTTTCAATACCGTGGGTACCAATTCCAACCCTTTTCAACCTATGGGTTCTTAGCACACTTCACAGCTCAAGTTTGAGAATTGAACACATTTTCCTATGAGATTTTAGACTTATGTCTTAGTATGAAACCAATTTGAATATTAACGGTACACCATATGTACAGATGAATTTTAGTGAAAACTATTTCCTTCAACTTCCACCATTTGAGTCCATGCTCAAGATCATAACAATTTAACCTTAAATAGATCTTCTCTGAGCATTTGATACTTCCTATAGCCCAACATAAGGTAGAAACAACTTCAAAAAGCACAAAGTTTTCAATTTCAAGTCTTAAATATTTGTTCTCAAACCTCTGTATCAACACCCTAAATGAAATTTTCAAGCCAACACCCAAGTTGGATGATGCCCGTATATTGTTTCAACTCTAAATTAGACCTTAAGGACTGTAACCCAAATCATTTTATTGAGGAACACATGTCTTAAGGACATTTTCAAATCATGTAGTCTAAAACACCTTATTTAGAAATTGAACACACTCCTGAGATTTAATAGCTCATGACTAGCATATACCTAGTATACCCACATATAGTATCTTTCATTCAAACAGTATAAGTCAACACTATCTATAAGGACTCATCCAAGTATTGACAACTGATAACACAATGATTCAATATTATTTTCAGCTATCATGACAATCCTTTTTTCATGTTTCCAAAACTAGCCTCTAAGATGCAACAATTCATCCTTTGTATAGAGAATTTATCTCACTTTCTCAAATGTATAAGATGGGCTTCATAGAGCTTCATTTCTGACCTACTTGATCAATATCTACACAAATCATACCTAGTCTCATTGATGCTTATCCACTTTCATAAGGTAAACTTACATGCTTTATGATCTTCCAATATGAGATCACTGTATATGGACCATCAACATTGTAACACCTATTTGAAAGAGCTCTACAAAAGTTTTGTACATAGTTATGCTTATATAACTAGGTGACACTAGTGGGATTTTGATAGACATTTATGGACTAATCTAAGGTCACATGAATTCGAGAAGACATCTCAACACCTTGACAATCCTATTATGAATGAAACTACTTGGATATTCACATATATACTACATGATGATGATTACTTACTTGAATTTTGGCCTTCATCATATACCATTTAGACCCTCATAGACCACTCATATTTTCCTGCATACAAAATATTATAGTTTCTCATATCCTTCATACCATATGTGATCTTCAAAACTAGACCACTATGAATTCTGCCTACACAACCATCTTCATGTCAAGACTCAAATGATGAAGATGATCATAATTTATGACCTAATACATTTTTACAAGATACTACACTTTCATGAACTACATGCATTTGATTATTCATGAATCACCGACAACTATGACATACTCTAACCATACAATTTGGACAAAACATTAGACCGATAGGTCAATATGAAAGGGATGTCCACCATCCTTAAGTGGCTAACCACAGACCTCATGATAGACACTGATACTTAAGAATCTCATTCTAACATATCATATCTTACTAACCGAGAGTAATACTTTAACAGACAAATTCATCCTATTGACATATCACAAGAAAACAAGAAGACTTAAACCTGATATAATACTGACCAATGGAAGACCTTAAGGCATGAATGTGTACCTTCGTCAAAATAAGACACTAAAAACACATATTCATACTCAAGAATCATATCATAACTATACTTTTGAAGATATCAAAAAAGGACTTCTTATAGAGACTATCAACCATCAATATCCTATGACATGACACATACAGTCTCATAACATGCCCTTAAACATACTTCGAATGGATCGTATTTGACTACTTACCATATACATTTTTTTCTACTTGGACAGACCAAGTAAGACAAAAATACATACTTTGAATCTATGAAATACATAACCTTGATCATGATCTTGGAGACACCACTTGACCTCATGATAGTAGCATACATTAAAAAAAAAACTCCCCATCTTCTCAATTCTTCATAGGGAATCACTCTACCTCTAAGAATAATAGTAGAAGCATATATCGAATCATGATACTATCTATAAGAATAGACTTGAAAAGGGGTCCCAAGGACCTCTTAGATATGTGCAACTCAATTTATTCATCAGTTGCTTCTGATCAATATTCTGTAGACATACCTTTTCTTGTATTCATCCTAACATCTGCTCGTGATGGACCCCATGTGTTGTTCCCTTCTTGGTTTCTATAACTTATTTTGACTATTCTAGAATGCATATGTAGACACCTTGAAAATTCCTCCCTTCTAACATTATAAAACCTTGCATAACTCTGATATTTCCATTAGAAATAAACATGTACATGCTTATTTCAGTAGAAACATGACCAAACTCATTGCAACTGAAACTTCTCAATTGATAGCATTTCATTTGTACCCCAATTCTAACTTGACTAGGTGGATCATATAGACAATGTATATCAGTATGGACCTCTCTCATAGCAATTATAGCAAACTACATTCTTATAGCTTTCTCACTCCTATTATCCCTCCATGGGTGATAATCTCTAAGCAAATCCTCCTACACTCCTTTTCCCTATGACCAAATCCACTACAAGTAAAAAAAATAACCATTGAAAACTCTTTCAGTACCTTGAGGCCTTAGGTTGCCTAATGGGATTTATCTTCACATTGTATTTAGTGGAACTTTACTTGTTTCCTTATTTGATGATTAATCCTTCACCGTCCTTTCTTGGATAAATATTCTCTTGCTTTATCTCTTTTATTTTAGAATTATCTTTGAAACCCAAACCAGCTCTATCACTTACTAATTTTTGAATCATAAGAAGATCGTCAAGATCCTTGGTAGTTTTATCAAACCTCTAAAATGATATTTTCTTGTTGACTGCATCAGGTAACTCTCTCTTAATAAGAATCACTTATTCTTCATTAGATTTCAATTTTAGGGTCATAGTACTCATCTGCATCTCTAAATTTCTCACAGTTTCATCAAGCTTCTCTGTAACAACACAATGTTTCTCCTCTAAGTACTAAATATTTGCCTCATATTATTTAACTTGAGATTTTATTTTCTTATTATTCTTGTTATCATACTTCAATTTTGATTTAACACATAGCAATTAAGTTTCAATATCACCTTCTTCTTCCTTAGAATCTCTGTACGAACCTTATATGAAATCACCTAACAATGTAGATTCACCACCAATAGATATCATGACATATTTTTATCATGAGCATACCTCATCTCCTACATATCTATGATCAAAGTCACACTCAGAGTCTGAAACATCACTCTCATTATTTTCTTCAAAAGAATACACCTCTTCATTTGTGTAGAAACTCTTCTTACCCTTCTTCTTGCGGTCAAATTTCTTGAAATCCTTTTTGTCTTTACTATACTTCTGATTTTTATTTTCATGAACTCCTTTATGACCATCGTCACCTTTATTTTCATTCCTATGAGGATAATTAGTAGCAAAGTGACCTACTTTACCACAATTAAAACATTTAAAAGGAAGTTTATTGTTGTACTTACTAGATCCATAATTTAGCCTTATAGAAACCATGGAAAATAACTCATCATCATCCAACTCATGATAAGTATCATAAACCATTATATCATTGTCCTTCATCTTATTCTCAACCTTGAAAAATATCTCTTTATTATCTAGTTTGGAGTCAAAAACCCTCATCTGAGAGGAAGTGAAAGTCCCATCAATTCATCCATTTTCAAGAGATTTAAATCCTTGGATTCTTCTATAGAAGAAACATGGGAATCAAACTTAGGAGTTAGATATCTCAAAACATTTTTGAACAATAACTTCTTATTTCACATCATCACCTAGCCCTTTCATGATGTTGAAAACCTTGTCAACCCTAAGTAAGTATGCAATAATAGACTCACATCACTCATATTAAAACTTTCAAATTGATTTTTGAAAGTTTGGAGCTTAGAAATTCTTACCTTAGAGTCTCCTTCATATAGGACCTGAAGCTTCTCCCATATAGCCTTAGCTGATTTAAAATCCATCACTTTTATAAGCTAAAATTATCCTAGACCACACACATGATAACATTCGTATCATTTGAATTAGCACTACATATATTTTGTTTGCATTACTAGCTAGAGGATTAGTAGGAAAAATATAACCATCTTCCACAAATTTTTCAAATATCAAACCCTAAGGACATGATGTGATTCCTCAACCTCAGACTCCAAAAATTATAGTTCACTCCATCAAAAAAATGTTGCCTTACTGGTAGAATAGCCACTTTGCTGACTCGTCATTTTTGTGCTTCAAGTATGTCCTTTCAAGTGATCAAACTTCTCCAAAAAGACTTCCTCTTATACCAATTGTTGGAAGAACAATGGACTAGGGGAGTGAATTAGTCCTTACAAAATTTTAATCAATTTGAGATTTACTCAGTGTTTGTAAAACATTCAATCCATTCATTAGTGTGTGCAAAGCATTCAATAAAATCAACATAACCATGCAAGAGACACATGAACACAAGATATAAGTGGGGAAAACCTCAAGGGGAATAAAACCCACCAAAAGATATGATTATATTAATCAAATAAAAATTATTTAGTGAATCAAAAAATTCACAAGGAGCACCAACCCATAGTTTAGTAGATCACCAACCCTACAAGTAGCAATAACCCCTAGTTTTGTGAAGCACCAACTCCAAAAGGAGTCTAGAATCCCATAAGATGATCAAGCACCCACTAAAAAACCCTTTGGATGAATATATATGATTAATTTTTATTTGCAACTATATGCATGAAAATATTAGCTATGACAATAGAAATGAAACTAACACCTATTAGTTCCACAATATAACTAAATCTGTCATAAACATCAAGATGAGAGCTTAATGAGATAAAATTCTAAAATAATGCCTAAATAAAACTAACATTACTATGTTACCTCTACTTCTCTAGATTTCTTAATATAAAGGTGAACCTAGTTAGATCCTAAATAAATAGTTTTGTGTTGTTTGCTCCAAATTGTGAAGATATCTATCCAAAATGACTACAAGACCATGTTTAGATATTCTCCTACTAACCAAGCTTGAAGGAATGGATGAAAGGTGAGGAAAGATATTCCAACAATGGAAGTAAGACTCACGATCATATGTTTTTTATATGAGTTACTATCAAAAGTATGGTGTAAAATTGAAAGGGATGCCTTAGGCTTGTATTTATAGATTTCCATTTGGGAAATTTTAGAATCCTAAAGCATGTGGGACAAAAGGTAAGCCCAAAAAATAGAATTTTTACAAAGTCAATGCACTTTTTGATTAGATTAGGAGCTAATCAATCTTTTAGGATTAACTAAGGATCCCAAGTAGGCTTATGAAGCTTTCTAGGAGCATTTGGAGAAGGTTTTGATATATTTTGGAAGTTCTAGAAGTGAGATTTAGCCAATAAGAAGGTTTATTGGTTAAATGCAAGATTAAGGGCTTAATTGACAAATAATTAATTAATTAAGAGGATTATCACTAATAAAAATGTCGTTAATTGGCATCCTAAGTGAATTAGACACATAGATAATGAAGTGTCATTATTTAAATAAAGTGAGAGGAAGTGAAGATAATTAGTGCAATTTAAGTGTTAAAATACATAAATGGATTTTAGGTGTCTACACTTTACCCTCTTTGGGGTGATATAAGCAACACCACTTCAAAGATAGTAGAGAATCATAAACACATACTTTTTTTGAAATGGTAGAAGAAAAAATAGTGAAATGAAGGATGCCCCCTTGAGTGTCGATGGGGTGATGAAAGAGGTTGATTGACGATCGGAAAGATGACAATATAAATGAAACTAACACCTAGTAGTTCCACAATATAACTAAATGTATCATAAACATCAAGATGAGAGCTTAACGAGACAAAATTCTACAATAATGCCTAAATCAAAATAACATTACTATGTTAGCTCTACTTCTCTAGATTGCTTAATATAAAGGTGAAACTAGTTAGATCCTAAGCAATCAATTTTGTGTTATTTTCTCTATGTGGCAAAGATATCTCTCCAAAATAGCTACAAGACCATGTTTAGATATTTTCCTACTAACCAAGCTTGAAGGATTGGATGAAAGGTGAGCAAGCTATTCCAACAATGGAAGTAAGGCTCAAGATCATATGTTTTTATATGAGATGCTATCAAAACTATGGCATAAAATTGAAAGGGATTCCTTAGGCTTGTTTTTATTATTTTCCATTTGGGAAAGTTTATAATCCTAGAGCATGTGGGACAAAAGATAAGCCCAAAATTATAATTTTTACAATTCAATGCACTTTTTGATTAGATTAGGAGTTAATTAATATTTTAGGATTAATTAAGGATCCTAAGTAGGGTTAGTATGCTTCTCTGGGAGCATCTGGAGGAGGTTTTGATAGATTTTGAAAGTTCTGGAAGTGAAATTTAGCCAATAAAAAGTTTTATTGGTTAAATTAAACATTAAGGGATTAATTAACATATAATTAGTTAATTAAGAGGATTATCACTAATTGTTACACCCTTAATCATATATCTTATATTGGATGTATATAGTTGACTTGTGGCTATCGTAACTTCTTATCATTATGTATCTCTTTCATATATGTTATATTATCATAACTGGGTCGGCCTTGGTGTTGGCCATAGCATAGGAATAGTAGATATATGAGTTAGTAGGTAGTAGTTGCATCATATTCATCATTTTAGTTTTTATTGTTTGGTTTTGAGGTTGCCCCCTCGAGGTGGCTAAGCTATTCTACTTACACATTGAGATCATTTAGCTAAAATATTATGTTCATTGGTGTTATATTGCTACTAGTAATCATATTTATACAAGCAATTCCATTACAAGTGGTATCATAGCTTGATCTTAGCCAGCATTGCGTCAAACCCTAATTATGAAGGTTCATCCATATCTCAAAATTCGTAACGAAATTTTCTATAGATTTTTTTTTTGGTGTGGTGAAATTAGTCAAGTAATCTCCCCTCCAAATTTTAAGAATTTTTGACTTGGTTTGTAAAATTTATAGCGGTTTTATGTTTTTCATAATTCAGCTACCTAGGGTGCAATTTTTCAAATTTATTTACATTTCTAGAAAGAGGATTAAAAATTACTTTTTTTAGTTCTTTGAGTTTTATAAAATTTGGACAAATTCCTATTCAAGTCCCCAAACCCTAAATTTTGATCTTGATCCTTAAATCCTACCATTTTGGGGCATCATAGCTAGGCCTTCAACAAGAGGCAAAAAGAATCCCATCCTTCCAGATAAAAAACCCTGATAAGGATGAGATAATATTTTAAGAGTTAGAGTTAGAAGGGGGTATCTACAGAGTCCTCATGGTTAGGGTTTACTTCAATGGACCATAAGGTCAACTATCTTGAGTTAGAGTTGTGAAACCTCGAGGGCAGAGTGGCCAACAAAGATGTAGAAAATCTTAGAAAATGATTGGAGGACTTCATTAACCAATTTAGTTATAATATCACGGGTCATCATATCCTTCCTAATCAGCCACAACTCAATCATACTCATATTAACCAGGGTGGATCTTCAGGTCAAAGTAATAGACAAACTAGCCAGGGTGGATTTGCAAACATGACCAATCCAAATAAAAATACTCTGCAATCCCGTAACATTATTCCAAAAGTGGAAATCCATAAGTTTGATGGAAAGGATCTAATCAATTTGATTAACTATATGGATAATTTATTTTATCTTCATCATATTCCATCGAGACAAAAGGTTACCATGACATCATTGTATCTTGAACCTGACCAATTCATTTAGTATTGATGGTTATGTGCTCAAAGGAAAAAGAGTGGCCTCAATGTTACATGGACAATATTCACCGAAGAGTTGTAATTGCACTATGGTTCTAGTGTGTTAGAGAATTATTTCAGTCAATTAGCAAAGCTAAGACAAACATGAACAATCAAATATTAGATCCATAAATTCCAAAACCTTTCCTTACGGGTGGAAAATATTCCTGAAGAGAATATGAATGACTTATTTCTTGGGGGTCTTAAAGAAAAAATTGATACTGAGGTGCATATGTTTAATCCTCATAAGGTTTTAGACTTTAATGATCATGACACGTAGGGAAGAGGAAAAATTTCTTTCAAGTAGGAAACAAAATGTCAGTAATATAAGAGATCATAGCACATTTCACCATCATTCCCTCCACCAGTTAGACTGACACCCTCAACAAATTCAAGAAAAGAGAGGCAAAGGGTTATGTTTTAATTGTGACAACAAACTTGGACTAGGAAATAAGTGTGTTGAAAAGAAGTTATTATACATTGAGGGGCTTACTAAAGAAGAAGAAAATGAAGAAGATGAAGAGGTAGAGCTAGAGGAGGAATTAAGAGATCCCCAACCAACAATATCATGCCATGAAATTTATGGTATTAGCACTCCCAAAACTCTCAAAGTAGTTGGATTATTAAAAAAATAGAGGGTAAAAATGTTGATTGATTCGGGTAAGTACTCACAACTTCATCAATCATAAGTTGGTGGTACACTTGAACTGCTTTGTTTATCCAGCTCCAGAATGTCAAGTCATGATCGGTGATGGGAAAACCATTCGTTGTTCAGGAAAATGACATAAAATTAATCTCACCATGGGATATTACTTGCTAACTAGCAATATGTATGCCATTTCCATGGGAGGATCAGGCATTGTGTTAGGAGTTCAGTGGCTTACCACCTTGAGAGCCATTGAAATGAATTTCCAAGATTTGTTCATGTAATTTTAGTCATAAGGGCAAAATTTTAAACTAAAAGGACTAAGAGAAAAGTCCCCATAGATGGTAAGGTCTCATCAAATGAAAAAATTTCTTAGAAAAGGTGCAGAGGGGTTTGTGGCACAACTATTTTAATTGGAAGCACACCATTCCAATACATTTATACCCGCAAATATGTAAGCAGTTATAGATGAGAACTCAATGGTGTTTGGAGAAATGCCCAAGGGTTTTCCTGTAAAAAGAGACCATGACCATGTTATCTAGCTAGTACCAGGGATTCATCCACCCAACATCAGACCTTATAGGTACCCGCTATATGGAAAAGAGTGAGATTGAGAAGATAGTTCAAGAGTTGTTAGAAGAAGGACTTATTCATTATAGTCAGAGTGCTTACTCTTCTTCTGTAGTGATGGTATGGAAAACATATGACAATTGGTGCATGTGTCTAGATTATAGGGAACTTAATAAGTACATAGTTAAAGATAAGTTTCCTATTCTTATAATTGATGATTTGCTAGATGTGTTACATGATGTTGTTTACTTTACAAAACTTTGATCTTCATTATGGATATCATCAGATTAGAATCAGGGATGGAGATATTCATAAAACAACCTTTAGGACACATGAAGGATACTACGAGTTCTTGGTAATGCCTTTTGGACTAAAAAATGCACCCTCTACATTTCAAATCTTGATGAATTCCATATTTAAGCCATTTATTTGAAAGTTTGTTTTAGTGTTCTTTGATGATATATTAATCTATAGTAAAACATGGGAGGAACACCTACATCATGTAAATAAGGTGTTGGAAACTCTTGAACAACATCAAATTTATGCAAAGCCTTATAAGTGTTCTTTTGGTGTCAAGGAGGTTGAATATTTGGGTCATATTGTCTCTTATGAAGGTGTTAAAGTGGATCCTAACAAGATAAAAGCCATGATTGAAGGGAAGGTGTCCAAAACCCTATAAAATATCTGAGGATTTTTGGGGCTTTACACATTATTATTGTAGATTTTAAAGGAATTATGGCAGCATCACAACACCATTCACAAATTTATTGAAAAAGGACTCTTTCCATTGAAATGAGCAAGCTACTACGGAATTTGAGAAGTTGAAGGAGGCCATATGCACCACTCCAGTTCTAGCCACCCCAATTTTTTCTAAAATATTCATTGTTGAATGTGATGCTTCAGGGTATGGTATGGGGGTAGTACTCATGTAATAAGGTCAAAACCATTGCCTTTGAGATCCACCAATTCAAAGGTAAGAATATATCTAAACCAGTTTATGAGAAAGAAATGTTAGCAATACTTCATGTAGTGAAGCAATGGAGACCATATCTAATGTGAAGACATTTCAAAGTAAAGACAGATCATGATAGTTTTAAATACTTCTTAGAGAAACATTTATCATTATAAGAACAACATAAATGGGTCTAAAAAAATGTTGGGGTATGATTTTGAGATAATATAAAAGAAAGGGAAAGAGAATATAGTTGTTGATGCTTTATCTCGGAAGGATGAATCTACCGAGGAATTGTTGTGTGCCATATCTATATTACAGGAGGATTGGATAGAGGATGTAAGGTTTGAATGGAAAAATGACCCAGGTATAAAAAATATCATTCAGAATCTCTAACAAGATCCAAGCATGTCAGAAAAAATTTGTATGGAAAGGAGATGCTTTATGGTATAAAAGATAGATTATATCTATGTAAGAATTCAATCCTTAAAAATAAGGTTCTATCTGAGCTCCATGCTTCTCCATTAGGGGGAAATTTTGGCTTCTTGAAGACCTATCATTGAATCAAGCATGATTTTTTATGGGAAGGGCTAAAAGGGGATGTCTAAAATTTTGTGGCAGAATGCATGGTTTGTCAGCAAAATAAGGGTGAAACAATTAAGTCCCCCAGGTCTTTTACAACCTCTATCTATTCCTAACTAGACGTGGGAAGAGGTGTCCATGGACTTCATCACATGATTTCCTAAATCAGAAGGTAAAAATGTAATCATGGTGGTGGTGGACAGAATCACCAAATATGCCCATTTTTGTGCTTTATCACATCCATTTTTTGCAAGTACAGTAGATACAACATTCAAGGATACAATTCAAAAGCTACATAGGACACCAAAGATTATAGTAAGTGACTAAGACCTTATCTTTACTAGTAATTTTTGGACCGACTTGTTCTCATCGCTTGGGCACACAACTAGCTCATAGTTCCTCTTATCATCCCCAGTCTGATGGGAAAATAGTGGTGGTAAATAAGTGCTTGGAGGGATATCTTCATTGTTTTACATCAGATAAGCAAGTGAGATGGGTCCAATGGTTACTGCTAGCAGAATTTTGGTAGAACACCTCCTTTCATACTTCATCTAAAATGTCTCCTTTCTTGGAATTATATGGATACCATCCACCATCTATCACTTCATCTTTGAACACCAACACCAACAAGAGGTGCTTTCTAGTCTTAGGGAGAATTTGGCTATGTCACAAAACCATATGAAGTAGCAAGAAGACCAACATTGCAGTGAAAGAAATTTTGAAGTTGATGATTTGGTTTTTTTGCATTTACAACCATATAAGAAAATGCAATTGAAACAACAGAAAAATGATAACAAGATTTCACATAAATATTATGGCCCTTATCAAGTGTTCCAGTGTAGCTTACAAACTGGAACTTCCTCTGGCTACTCAAATTCATGTAGTCTTCCATGTATCTTACCTAAAGAAGGTAATTGGATAGACAATATTAACCCAGATAGTGTTACCTGAGCTTGATGAAGAGCACATAATCATCCTGGAAATAGAATGTATCCTTTAGACATACACTAAGCGAATGAGGACAAGGGTCATCACTGAGTATTTGATCAAGTGGAAAAATCTATACAATGAAGATGGAACTTGGGAGGATGCAAACTTCCTGCAGCAGCATCCATATCTTCTCAACATTGGGGATAATGTTGCTTTGAAGGGGAGGGGCATGCTACGGCCTTAATCATATATATTATATTAGATGTATATAGCTGACTTGTGGCTATCATAACTTATTATCATTATGTATCTCTTTCATATATGTTATATTATCATAAGTGGGTCAGCCTTGGTGTTGGCCATAACATAGGAATAGTATATATAGGGGTTAGTAGGTAGTATTTGATCATCATATTCAGCATTTGAGTCTTAATATTTGATTTGGAGATTGCCCCCTCGAAGTGGCTAATCTATTCTACAAGAACATTGAGATAATTTATCTGAAATATTGTGTTCATTAGTGTTATATTGCTGCTAATAATTAGATTTATACAAGTAATTCCATTACATTATTTAAAATTTCGTTAATTGGCATCCTGAGTGAATTAGAAGCATAGTTAAATAATGAAATGTTGTTATTTAAATAGAGTGAGAGGAAGTGAAGAAAATTAGTGCTATTTAAGTGTTAAATCGAGCAAGAAAATTTTAGGTGTCTACATTTTCCCCTCTTTTGGGTGGCATAAGCAATGCCACTTCAAAGATAGTAGACAATCATAAACATGTAAATTTTTCGAAAGGGTAGAATAAAATTAGTAGAATGAAGGATGCCCCCTCGAGTGTCAATGGGGTGATGAAAGAGGTAATTCGACGATTGAAAAGATGAAGAGGAAATAGAAGAAGACTTAGGGGGTAAGATGCCCCTACTAAAGTAACATAATAGTTTGAAGAGAAGAAAATGATATAGAAGAAATGTGAAGGGGGAGGGGGGATTGAAGGTAATCCCTATTACCCCAAGTGACTTGGAAGAATAATGCAGGATAGAAGAAAATGACAGGGGAGGAAAATGAAGATGAGGAGAATGGAAATATCTTACATCCATCTAATGTAAACAATTTTATTTCATCATATTGCTAATGATCTACATCATCGGTCCTTTATTATAAGATACACATACAAAAAAAGTGTAAAATGACATGAAAAACCATAATACAAACATTTCTTCATTTCCAAAAATTCTTAACTCCATGTAACATACATAATGTAATGCAATATGAGAAAGTAAACAAGCTAACATAACAAGGAAAAAGTGCACACACACATACTGAAACAATTAATGCTCAAGACAATTGTACAATTTTTTTTGCTATCAAGCTTCAATTTTGATCCGTGTGAATTAATGAAAAGGGTTAATGATGGTGCCCTAAGAAAGGATACATGCAAGGGGAATATAAGGAGGATGTATGGGTCTCATGAAAACTTAATTGTGCACTATGATACTGCCAAAATTAATGTGTTTGTGCAAGGGAAGAAAAATATAGTAAGAAAACAAAATTTTGTTAATGGAAGGTAGATCAAAATGATCTGTAATTCACACACATGAACAAATGAGAATCAAAGAAGATGTTTTGTAGGATGATTTTTGATGCTTAAGTATGATGCATGTGATATATGCTTTAGCTACGTGCATGCTCATTATATATATATTTGATTTATGTGATGTTTTCAATTTTTTAGGATTTTTGTGAAAGTTTTATATTGTTTTTTGAGTTTTCGATGGAAATTTTTTTGAAAGTTTTGATTTTTCCAACTAACATATTTGAATGTTTTGGGATTTTCAAAATTTATACAAATGTTTTTGTGATTATCTAACCATTTTAAAGGTTTGTGCTATTTTGAAATTTTTCTGAAACTATGTACATGAAAACAAAGAAACGTGGATGCCCCCAACAATAGATGGGATTTACAAGGGAAAAATGCCACGCGTATGTTCAAGATAGTGAAGATAGCTCCAACATTAGATGTCAACATATAAAGGAAGAACTATTCACATATATACAAGTTGGATCAGGGCCAATATGGATAGGTTCAACATGATGATGAATTTAAACCAATGAAGTGTTAGGGAGGAGCAAGTATGCCCCTAACATAAGTTGGCCAATAAACACATTGATATAAAATAAGTAGAAGTATTTTTATGTGAAAGGGCATAAGGTTGCTGTAAACATGGGAAAAATGAAATATTTTACACATGGATGTTTTGAAAAAAGTAGAAGAACAATGAAAATTTCATGTAAGGACATGGAAAATGTAGCTATAAGCCTTGCAATGAAGAAGTGATTATCCAAAGGCACAAATCATGAGACAAGATACAAACTAAAGTAAGAATCTAAACAAGGTAAAAAAAAGGACACTTGGTAACATACTAATCATATTCAATCATCAAGATTTAATGTGTGCACATGGAAATTTATTACCTCTTGGAGGGAAGATTTGATAGACAACAAGTGAAGACATCCTAGTCAATGTGTAGGAATGATTTATTTTCGAAGTTGATTTGTCGTATGGAGGGTGGAAGGATATCCATACATTACTCTGCTACTAGCCAAGAATCCATAGCCTTAAAAGAGATGCATTTGATTCTAATCAAAACATTTATTTACTACCAGTTATGCATTCATATCCCTCGTAGAGATTATTGGAAACACCCCAAGAGAGAGTTATATATCAATTTGATTTTTGCTTTTGATTTTGATTTGATTTTATTTGATTTTCTTTTCGAAAACTTATTTCATCTCTCTTGACTATTTTGACAAGGGGTTAAGAATCACTTATGGATTGATGGAAGGATGTGGAAGTTATTGCGATGAAGACATTGTATAGTGTCAACAAATATGCTCAAAATATCTTCGTAACAAGTGTATTAGATTTAGATAGTGATAGGATCTCTAACAGGTCAATCATTCTTTAATTTACCAAGATGATAAAAGACCAAGGTCAAATGAATACTATAGAGATAAATGTCGTAAAATACATGCAAATAGACTAATCAAAATATCATCAAAGGGATGAAAATGGTGGATGACTTCTGGAAAGAAAGGGAGGAAAGAACATCCATATGTATGTATAACCTGATTGAATTGTTTGATCTGTGTACCTTCGATTTTTTTTGTAATGTTTTCTCATTTTTTTTTGTACCTTTGAATTTGTTTTGATTTTTTAAGATTTTTTATTTTTATTTTTGGGAAGTTGGGGTTCAACAATGTCACTTTTCATGATAAGATCCAACAACGATGTTCATGACTTCTTTGATAAGGGAGACTAAGAGATTTTGCTTATCAAGGGTCATATTATCTCTGATCTTGATGATCATGGTGAGATCATACTCAACAAATGACTGTAATTTATCTTGAAACATGGATTTTGTATGCGGGATATTGAGTTACATATCCAAATGTTTATGAACTTTGCGCCATACTTGATGGTTTCATTGGCATGCATTATTGAATCACACTTGATTATGAAGTTTATGATTATTTGAATTATTGGGAGCTTTGGAGATTGTGGAATGTTTGAATTGAGCTTGATGAAGAAACCATTTGGGTTTATTATAAGCTAATGTGTGACTTTTCTAATCCTGAGAAGTGACAGAAGAAAGTGGAAATATATGATTGATGATATGAGTGATAGAGATGATGGTGTATTTTCCACTATTATTTATAGAAGGATAATATAATGAAAAACATGTATACAGTCCAAGAATTGAAGACGAGATGGACTATTAGGAGGTGAGCCATAGATAGAAGATGGAAGGATAATAGGATGTGGCCCCAAGATGAAATAAAAAGGGATACCCAGAGGTGAACCAAAAATAGAAGACAAAGGGGGGCTACAATGGCTTGGCCCAAGTATAGGAGATACGGGGCTACAACGAGGTGTACCATAAATAGAAGATAAAGGAATACCAAAAGGTGTCTTATAAACAGAAGATGGCAGACTACTAAAACGTGGTCCAAGAATAGAAGATAATGGGTTACCAAGAGGTGACCCAAGTATAGAAGATGATGGTCTACTAGGAGGTGACCCAAGAATAGAAGATGATGGGCTATACTTAGTGGAGACCCACACATATAATATGAAGGGCTACCAAGAGGTGGCCCATATACAAAAGAAGATGATGAGATGCTAAAGGTGGCCCACACATAGAAGAAGATGATGATATGCCAAGAGGTGACCCAAGGTGTGATTTTGATTGAGGAATATTGATGGATAAAGAATGATTGGGTAATGCGAAGATGGGCCAGTGGATCTATTCTAGACTTAAGTAGTTAATTATGCAATGAAGAATGTAAAGATGGAGGTGCAAGAGGAGGATCAAATTCGATGATCCTAGGATTTTCCTCCATTTTTTGATAAAATTAATTAACCTCTTCTCCATAATACACAAATGCATTGAGTTCTAAAGATAATCCCTGCTCATGGTCCTCTAGAGGAATGTCATCATGTAAACCCATGAATTCTCTGACCGCTTGTTCATTATGAAAGAAGTCAATTGGTATGGTTTGTTGTTGGTCAATGATAATAGGTAGATAGTAAGAAAGGTGTGCAACTGGTGTGAAATATTTAAAATATGTTTGATAAGGTAGATGAGAAGAAGTTTTGAGCTTAGATTGTCCACCACTGACTTGGATAGTGCTTCGAAAATATATCTCAACACATCACTTCTTATGAATTGTTCTCCGTAGACACAAACATTGATTTTTCGAAGATCAATGAAGATATAATAAGGAATGATCAAAATGACTCAATGACCAAGGATGAATTGGAATTTGATCGATAGAAGAAGATGACATAAGAGATGAAGTAGATTAGGAAGAAGATGTGGATTTTGAAGAAGGTAGTATAGGTTTTCCTAGAAGATGACATATTACTAGTAGAAAAAGAGTATTACGTAGCCATTCAATGGATTGTGATGTAGGAATTGAGTTGGTCAATTGACTAGAAGGGTTTTGAGTCACATGCATATTCAAAGGAGGAAGACTTGTTTGGGGTGACTGAAAAAGGGGGTCCTACAAAGAAAGGGAGGACCATGACTTAGGATTCAAATAGAAGGAATCTGAATAAATGTTCAAATCAGAAGCATTAAAAGATTGAGAAGAATCAAAAGAATAGTTTGGATTAGAATCATCAAAAAGAATGTTTGGATTGGAATTATCAAAATCTATTGATTGACCATGAGATGAAGGTGGGGAAAGTGGTAACCGAACGAGTTTTCCAACATGAAGAACCAAACGAGGTTTTTTTATTGATGAGAATATTTTGAAGTGAAGGCCTAAACCTTGGCTCCCTATTATCGTTAGTATGAGGAAATTTGTGATAGTTAGTCATTGTTGTAGTTGTTTAGGTATAAATGCCTAGACCTAGATAGTGTGGTTTAACTGCTTCAAAGGGAAGTTCCATGTCAATTTAGGGAAGCATAATAACATCTAACTAGACATTTGGAAAATATGGGGATGCTCATGTGATTTTCCAAAGAAGGTCTAAGGAAAATAGACATTGTAATTTTTGACAATCTAATAAGGTTTGGTCAACAAGTTGCAATGTAAGTGTCAAAATGATTGATCAAAATTCTAGCAACACCAAGACTACAAAGGTTTTGTTTAATGTGTTTAAGCATACAAAAAACCTAAGTAACAAGTGTGAAAATTATCAAGGTTGTAAAATAATGTCAACAATGGTGAACCAATGGATCAAAGCATTGTCCTCAAAAACAAGTTTTCAAGATAGGTAATCACAAGGAACAATTACACAAGTTCAGTAAACTAAACCAATCACTAATGAACTACTCCCTATGTAAATGTTTTGTTCAAAGGTAGTTATGACGTAAGATGATCAACTCAATATCAATACTTAAGTCAAGTTTAAGATAAACAAGGTCTAAGTATTAACAATGGGTTGATGTGACTCCCAATCAAAGTATATTATAACTCGTTCAAATACAAACAAGGCATAAATCTCAAAAAGTGGGAGTCACAAGTGTGAGAAATGCACCAATACCACTTAGATACGTTAGCCAAGACTTTGGGAAAAAGTAAGATATTAGTATCGAAATAATTTGATATGATGCTAACAAAGTAACAACAACACCTTTCAAGGTTTGAGGTAATGTTTGAAAATAAACAAGGCCAAATTATGCCAAGGAATTGTTTAGGATGCGGGTAACATAATGGTACAATCTAAACACTTAGATAAATTTTACAAGAAATAAGACGTAAGTATAAAAATTGTATCAAGGACATACAAACAATGTAACACTTCTAAGGAAATTCTATGATGAATCAAGCCTAGCTATGCTGATAATGTGTCTTAATATGGGTTTTGATACAAAGGGCCTACTAGAACATAAAGACGTACCATTTACACTTTCAACACTTACTTTCCATAATTGTAACCTAGTCATGCAACTAGACTACAAAAGTGGTGTGGACACGATTATTTCTAGTGGTATCCACACGTGCTGTTTTATTTTGTCCCAAAAATGGGCAACAAGAAGATAAAGGAGGAGATCAAATGGGGGTCGAAAAATACATAGCTTCACTTCGGAAATTTTTCTCCTTGTCTTACGACGAGTGAAAAAACTAAGACAAAGTAAGGCTTCTTAAATTTTGTGATGAATGAGGCTTATTTTAAACTTTTATGGACTCTCCCCTTGTTTAAATAACAAGGTTTTGACTCTGATTGTTTTTTTTTACTTCTCAAAATCTCTATGAAACACGATGGTTTTGAGTCAGTCAAGTTGTCTCCAAGATGAAATGGCTTCCTATTGTTTCTCTCAACTAGGTGTCACAAATTACCTCTGCGAGCTTGGTTTGCCAAGGAATTCACACTTACTAAACCTTGGAGTATCCCAAATTTAATTTAACCCCTTTGATACAATGAGAAATAAATGCATTCAATTTTATTTTCACTGTGGTCACAATAAATATAAATTTGATGCTAAATCTCACAAGTGTATACTATTCAAGTGGTAAACGGAGAGCTTCCCATTTCATCCTCAAGGTTCCCTCTTATGTGGACTACTTTGGGGTTCTTATGAGCATCCGTCTTGTTATCTTAAGGCTTATGCCAAAGGGTACTTCTCCTAGTTCAAATTAGATAAGCCATAAATCTTAACCGAAACTTGCATAAACAATGTTTTTAATGTGATGTATTTTCTTATCTTTGAGCTTAATGTGGTCTTATCATACACCATTTGGCAACCTGCATCAAACCGTATCAATAATTTTTGGTTATATTCTCCTTTCTTCGACAAGCGGTATTTAGGTCCTACATGAAAAGTTTATTAGTTTTCCAAATGATCAAATAATCATAAAAAGAGGATAAAACGTTGTTTCATATTCTCAAGACCATGCAAAGATGCAAGAGAAGAGCATACACAATAAGAAATCCAACTAGTTAGAAAATAATAGAAAAACTTAACTTAAATGCACAAACCATTCATTTTAGCCAAATTGAATTTCATTCCCTTAACAATAAGTTTAATGAAATGTCTTGAAATAATGAAAAAGGTTTAGAATATTTTATGATTCCTAAGATCACCTAGAAGGTGTGAGGGAAGAGCATACGTGATCCTAGCCTCATAAATGAAAAATGTAACATTCTTTAACTTAACCAAACAAATTAACAAAAATCATGATCAAATATACCCCGCAAATCAATAGTTATCCTTTAGAAAATCCCTGCAAGGTGTTAGAAATATCAAAGGACAAAATTTACAAAGCTTTTAGACATGTTTGAAATGACTAGTTTTATAGTAAAGGAAACCATAAAATTTTTGTAAGTAAAAAATCCTAATATTATGTCTCTATTGTGTAGTTTGCTTCGATACCTTTACAACACAAAAAATGGATTCGTTTTGAGTTCAGGAGAAAAATTTATGGAATCCGGAAGATAGGTTATGCAAATAGTTCAACGTATGTGTAGCCCTTATGACATATGCACACCCATTTGTAACATATGCACCCCCTGATAGTGTATGCATGCCATTGACAACATATGCGAGCCTCTATGTTCCCAAAATGACATATGCACACCCTTTCTTATAGGTGACTAAAAAACACAAGAAGTTTCAAGAAAAATCTCAAAAAGCTAATTTTTTAGTAATTTGGAAAAAATTTGGCAGCACCTCCCCTCCTTTGTTCATGTAAATTGCATAAAAATGAAATAATCGTAACTAAACACGTTAGAAAAACCTCATATTTATCTAAATTTGCAAAAATGTTAGTATGCCAAAAAATTGAAACAAATCTACAAAGCTTGAAATGAAAGTAAAGGAATAAGGATCTGTCCTACAGGGCATGCCAAATGTATGCATGAAAAGATTATATATGACAATGAAACTAACACCTAGTAGTCCCACAATATAACTAAATCTATATAAAAATCAAGATGAGAGATTAACAAGATAAAATTCTACAATAATGCCTAAATCAAACTCACATTACTATGTTTCCTCTACTTCTCTAGATTGTTTAATATAAAGGTGAACCTAGTTAGACCCTAAGAAATCAGTTTTGTGTTGTTTTCTCCAAGTGGTGAAGATATCTCTCTAAAATGGCTACAAGACAATGTTGTTGGACCCCTGGATTATTGGCCAAGTATGAAGGTGCATAGGTGTGTAGGGTCCCAGTTATGAAAAGGTGCACATGGAAAAATCACATGAGATAAAGTTTTAAGGAAGCACATAACATGTGCAATGTGTGAAAGGAGGCTCGGGACTTAGTCAATTTGAGTGCCCAGGGCAGAACACGTGAAAAGTGTGATCGGTTGCACATGGATAAGATGCTAGCTTGGCGATAGGCTGGCCCAGGAAAGAGCATTCCCTGGATGGAATCTTCTAGAAGAACATCATGAGATAAAGTGGAAAGCCCAAGCCTGGAGAAGCATGCTCACATGGACCACATTTGACACTTGGCACCAGATCTGAGGACGCTGGAAGGTGAGTTGGCAGTGTAGGAGAATTATAAATACAAGTGCATGTAGAGTAAAATATATATAAGTACGAGATATAACGGGGTTAGAGAGTGAGCAAGAGCTCTACAAAATTGCTGTGTGTGGATATTTGTATTCAGGAAAGAATGTACTAAGCATGGAGTTGTAATTTTTCTTTTTCTTTTAGCTTAGTTGCATACGTCCAGTGATATGCATGACTATGGTCTACTCTCTGTGACACTCTGTAATGAATCAATGAATGTAACGAGGTTAACGATATAATATATATGTGAAATCAATGGTTCTAATGCATGTTTTTTCTCTTATAAATTCTCTTTCCTTTCATGCTATGAATGAATGCTTGTATAATTATTTCTATCATAATGCATGTTCTGGATTCTATTAAAGTACTCAGTCTGAGGTGACTGCAAGGATCTAGAGGCCTTTCTGAGCCCTATGGTTCTTGTATGTTTCATCCTCCCTGATAAAAACTCTTACACTAATCATAAATTATGCTTCCCACTAAACTCACATAAAAGAGAGACTCGGTACCCACGGGTGTGCCTCGGGTGAGCACTCAACTTCTACTGGGTGATAGGACGACGTGCATGGAGTTCCCTCCTTTTGTGATGGGAGTAATAATGAATACATCAATGTTTATATATTATCCTACTAACAAAGCTTGAAGGAATGGATGAAAGGTGAGAAAGCTATTCCAACAATGGAAGCAAGGCTCAAGGTCATATGTTTTATATGAGATATTATCAAAAGTATGGTGTAAAATTGAAAGGGATGACTTAGGATTGTATTTATATATTTACATTTGGTAAAGTTTAGAATCCTAAAGCATGTGGGACAAAAGGTAAGCCCAAAAATAGACTCTTTACAAGCTCAATGCACTTTTTAATTAGATTAGGAGCTAATTAATCTTTTAGGATTAATTAATGATCCTAAGTAGGCTTAAGAAGCTTTTGGGAGCATATAGAGGAGGTTTTGATAGATTTCATAAGTTCTAGAGGTGGGATTTAGCCAATAAGAAATTTTATTGGTTAATTTCAAGATTAAGGGATTAATTAACATCTAATTAGTTAATTAAGAGGATTACCCCTAATCAAAATGTCATTAATTGGCATCCTGAGTGAATTAGAAGAATAATTAGATAATGAAGTGTCATTATTTAAACAAAGTGAGAGGAAGTGAAGATAATTAGGCCACTTTAAGTGTTAACCTATGTAATCATATTTTAGGTTTATACAACAACAACTAATGGAGATCACAACTTTAGCTAACAACCTTTAAAACCTCGTTTAAACTATCATTCACCTAGCTCACTCTTTCACACACTTTAACAAATTATCTTGGCTTCAAACGCTTCCACTCTCTCTCTCTAATATTATTGAGCCTATTTTACACCTCTTTATCTCTAAATTAATGCCTTCATACCTTTTTCAAACACACATATGGGTCAATATTTTTCCCTCTCTTACAAAACTAGTGCAAATTTGAATTCAAACTTCACATTTATATGCACTTCATCTCATAAAAACAAATAAAGTCAATATCCCTCCTTTATTTAGACCAATAAAAGTTAAAAAAATACCAAAATATTCATTAAAACATTCATATTTGGCCCATGTAGGCTGGCCATGACCAAATACACCAAACAAGCACAAAACTAGCTCAAAACCCCATCACCTGGATGAGCTAAAACCACAAACACCATAACCATGATTAGTCACACTACCAAATTCACAAAAATGTCAAATATGATTAAAAAACCATCCATGGCTATTAATTATCTTACACCATTCAAATTTATTATAACTAACTCAAGAAGGCTCATATCCTTCACCAAACATATGTTTTCAGAACCATGTCTTAATCTTTGGGCATCAAGTCCACCCAAGAACACATCAAATATGGCATGTAATCACTAATTGGAATCATATTGAAATTGATATAAAATCCATACATGTTAGAGTTCATGAAATATCCATGTGTGCATACCACACCAACTTTCCTCTTTACTAGATTGAGCTACCTAAAAAAGTAGTTTTAGAAATTCAACTAGTTTTTACCCTTTTTTGCCACTTCCAAGACCTCCAAAGGCCTTCAATATGAATTGTTGAGAATAATTAATATTTTGATAAGAAAAAAACACAAAAATAATGTGTGCACGGAAAAAAGGTGCACATGAAGGTGCAAAAGGATAGGAAAGGAAACACGCGCCAGGACAAGCTAATTCGGGACTTAGCCATTTTCATGGATGTGGGCTATTTTTTGAAGATAACATTCAGAGCATACATAGGGATGGAGACTTTTACAACACAAAATTTATATTTTGGGAATAGGTGTTTGATAAGTGCCGTGTGTGAGTTCAAGATAATAATAGGATTACTTCTTCCTGTTAACTATAAGATGTTTATCATTAGCATACTTGCATGTGTGCATGTTAATGTAAAGGTGCATGGATATTATCAACATGTAACCTATTTTGAGAATGTAGGTGGTGAAGGGAAATTCCCCACCCCTATAAGTATGTATTGAACTATGTAGTTTAGTAGTAGTGAATTATTGTAGAGTTATGTTGCTGGCTTTGATGCGCACATGACTTATGGTGATGCTTTGTAATGTAAGAAGCTTCTATGTATTTGTTGATGCAAAATCACAGCACCCCTGGATGCACATCAGGCTTCTAGGTTGATGTTCAGGCATCCAGTGTGATTGCACAACATGGAAACCTCTCTCCAAGCGTGGGGACTTGTGAAACTGAGAGAGGAATCTCCAGAGAAGGCTGGTTCCTGCTCCTAAACTACCTGCCACAAGCTATTCCAGTGCAGGCAAGCTAATCTAATCCTAATCTAACCGTGCCAAGGAGACAGAGAGAGAGAGAGACAAAGGAAAAAACAGAAAAAGCCTACACTAAAACGGTGATACACCAGAGAAGGAGAATGTTGGACATCTATCAAAACTGCCATGGGACAAAGAGAGGTGAGCAATGGGAAGGATCGACAGATGCATCATAGGCCCAAGGATAGGTTTCACACAGAAAATGTCCCAAAACTCCATGAACACAGCTCCAGACCTACAATGAACATTAAAACATGCACAAATACCTGCAATGAAGAGAGGCAAGAAGAGAACAAGCAAAAACGAGGAAAGATGGACAGATGCATCACAAAACACGTTTTGTTGCTCCAGAAGTTTGCACATAACATCATTCCATTAGTAAAAGGAAAAAACGCCATTACAGAGCAAGGGAGGAGGTTCGAACTCCATTTTCAACCCTAGAGAAGAAAAGAAGGGAGGGCAGAGCAGAAAGAATGAACAACTTTTTTATCTCTTTGCCCCTCTTTACAATATATAGGAAGAATGAGAGAGGGAAAAGAGAGGGAATTTAGATCTACCCCAACCACTTCTAGGTTGCATTTAGTTTATCTCATTATGGTGGCAGGTGAGAATCCTGGCAAGAGCGGCGGACTGTCTTTTGCATTAAAGTTGGTCGCTGAAACGTCAGTTCTGCCATTACCACGCACCAGAGACGTTTCTTGATTTTCTCCCTCCAGACTGCACCAAAATGCAAGATTGATCCTAGAATCATGTAGAGAATTTCATGAGCTTTCCGTTGATATCAAGAACGTGAAAATCCAAGCTCTGGATCAAAAGATATGATGATCTGAAGATTTAGGGCGTGGAACAGACCAAAACGGATTTTGAAATATTTCCCGTGCTTCGCCACCTGGATGACACGTGGCACGCTCTGATTGGACAAGCAATTCTCTCTCCTCTACCTTTCGGCGGGCTGTCTTTGAAATTTCCTTGTGGACCCTAGCTGGGACACGTGGCATTATCCCATTGGTTCGGATCGGTGCTCGAAAACTCGCCCTTTGACTTTTCTGGTCCTTTCCCCTTGTGACACGTGGCGTGATCTGGTTGGTCCTCGGCCCTACCGGCTCTTTCGCGCCCTTCGCGTCTTTTTGTCCCGGATGTCCCAAATGTTTAGTGCTCCTTGTGCTGATTTCGTGCGAACCGGCCGGTTCGCGTCCATTTGTCCCAAATGTTTCACTTTGCTTTGGACTGCCTCGACCTTTTTCGCCCGGTTCGGCCAGTTCGCATCTTTTTGGCCCGCTTGTCCCACTTTGTTTCGGACTGCTTGTGCTCATTTCGCCCGGTTCGTCCGCTTCGTGCCTTTTTGTCCCAAATGTCCCAAAGGCGACCCTCTCAGCAGTTAGCCAATTTTTTCTCTTGGTCGAACCGGCATTTCGCGCCCGCCGCGTACTTTTGTCCCAGATGTCCCTGTTGCTATTTGGGCCGCTTGGAGGCTTTTCGGCTGATCCACGCCTTTTTGTCCCAGATGTCCCAATTGCTCCTAGGACTAGGACTTAGCCGATTTTCACCATTTTTTCTGGATCAACCTTCTTGCCTTCTGCAACCTTTTTCCCGCATTTTCTCAGAGCTTGCTCCTAACTACCTGGACAGGAGAGTTAGAAAAATATCTGAGAGAACCTCAGAAACATGATGTTTGCTCTGAATCAATCAATGCGCCCGGGACTTGAATATTCTGATGCATGTTATCAAAATTACCCAGGGGGGGTGAAATTTTGATAACAGTTTTGGCGACTCAGTGGGGTCATCTGCCTGCTAGATGAAAAGACCAGTTGCCTGAAGCCATCCATTGGGCATGGAGTCATGAGTAGGCCTGAAAACTGATCTGAACTTTGAAAACTTCCCTCTGAGCCACTTGGAAACCCACCGGACATGGAGTTGTTCTCACCAAAAACCACTGGAACGAACTGTGCAAGAGCAAAACCAGCAACACCAAAAACTATGTACAAAACTGAAAATCATACATGCCCCAAATGGAACATGCAGAGTGTGCACAAGCACTTCTTCTGCTGAAAGCAAACCTACCTACTCTATTCTAACTGGAAGCAAAGGCAAGCTAAACAAACCCTGCAACTGGTTGTGCAAAATAGCTTCCTTTCTTCAAAATTGGCAGCCATGCAATTGATTTGGCACTGATCATGGCTGTTTGGATGGATGGAAAATCAACAAGAAGCTGGTCTTCTATCCAAATCATCAAGGTATCAATTGAAAAATCCAATACCTCTTTTAGTTGCTCTGCATTTGGATTGGAGAGGTATGGCAGCTGATCCTTGGTACTTTGTAGCTCATCCTCATGCTCAGAAACAAGCATGACTGGTTGTGGCTTCTCCTTTGGCTCTAATGAAGCCAAATACCTGATTGGGCAAGGTCTGATCAGTTTGATATGCCCATAGCTTTGATTTTCAACTCCAAGAATGGAGTTTTCTTGTAGACCTTCTTGAATGGATGGTGTGGAAGAAAAGGTGGAATTCTTCTGTCCTTTCTCTTCCTCTGATGAAGAACATGGAAGATAAAAATCTTCCAATCTTGATCCCAAAGAGCTGCTGTAAGATGCAGGCTGCTGCAAATGAAAGCTCTCCTTCATGGCAGCAGGCTCTTGTGTTTGGACTGTGGATGATGAAAGAGAGAAAGGTGAAAGCTCAACCGGCTCTTCTCCATCAAAACAGTCCTCCAAATCTGATAGGTAAACTGCCTCATTGCTGTCCTGCTACTTGTTTTCAACTTCCTCCATGGTGTCCTCTTGATCTGCAACTTGACCACCATGGTTTCCTTCACTCTCCAATATTGAATTTGAGAGATCAAACTCCTTTTTAGTATTAGAACTTGAGAGAGGTGAAGTAGAAAGAAGAATTGAAGGTTCTCCTGTAGCCTGCTTTGTGCTCAAAGCCCTTGGATCTGCACTTTTCTCCTCCACAGCTAGAATGTGCTCCTCTTCTTTTGGATCTGGAGCAGCTTCTCCTTCCTCCAATGTTTGAAGACAATCTTGCTCTTGATTGAACTCCTCCTCCAGCATGAAGTTTGTCAAGTCAAACTCTTCAATTTGTTGCTCTAGAGGACAAGTTGGGACTGCAAGATCTTCTTCTCCAACAAAATCAATCCTCACCACCATTTGTTCAACCTTAGCCTCTTCTGTAGGCTTAACCATCAAGGGGATCTTTGTCATCCCAAATCTAAGAGCCCAACTCTTCAGATTTTGAATTTCTTCATCTTTGTTGGCACTCTCTTTTTGCTGTTGTTTTCCTTGACTGGCATTCTGATTTTCATCCTCCCAACATGGATTTGGGAATGCAAGAGGAGGGATGGGTTGAAACTCAACTGATTTGACATTTTTTTGTGGTGGTGGAGGAGGTGAAACCTCTTGTTTCTTTGGAGAAGGGGGTATTTCTGTTAGCTCTTGTGGAGGGGATGACTGTTTGGAAGGGAAAAGGAAAGAAGAATCAAGATGGGGTGGAAGACTAGGGGATGGAGGGATGGATTCAACACATGGGACAGCAGATGGGGAGTTTGAATGAGATGGTGCTGCTTGAGTAATGGAAAGAGAAAAACCAGATGATGGTGTAGAACTTACCCATTGACAAGGTTGTTCAACAACAAGTCTGTAGGCCTCTATTTTTGCTGTCCATTGTGCAAGTTGGGGCAGCATCTTTATCATGAAGTCCAGCTTCTCCTGAGGGCTGAAGTGTCTTGGAAAAGGGCCTCCCCATGGACAAGGAGTCCTGTAACCGATTCCGAAAGCTCTCATTTGATCTGTTGCTCTGGACTGCACCATCCCCACCTCCATCTTTTGGATTTTCTCCAACAGACCAGCATCTTGGATCTGATTGTCTTCATTGTATGCATACTCTTGCTCTTGGAAAGCTCCATAGCCAAACTGACTTTGGCACTGCTGTTCATATGGGTATGCATACTGATCTTGAATCTACTCAAAATGCTGATTTGGAGGATTTGTAAAACGTGTTGGAGGTGGAATATATTGTTGTTGTTGATGTGAAATCCATGATGGAAATGAAGTCATGATTGCACAACTTCATGGAATGGAAAAGAATGAAAGGGATGGAAAGAAAGATGGATGAAAATGTATGGAAACGGGTCTGCAAGCTCAGAGAAATGGGTTGCTGATCAGATGGAGTCGCCAGATGTGTTTGCAAGTGCCTCCAAAGGCTGAAATCTTCACAGGAACACACCAACCTGCAAAAGATGAAGTGAAAGACCTCTAAGGTCCCACCGGGCGTGCCAAAACTGTTGATGCAAAATCACAGCACCCCTGGACGCACATCAGGCTTCTAGGTTGATGTTCAGGCATCCAGTGTGATTGCACAACATGGAAACCTCTCTCCAAGCGTGGGGACTTGTGAAACTGAGAGAGGAATCTCCAGAGAAGGCTGGTTCCTACTCCTAAACTACCTGCCACAAGCTATTCCAGTGCAGGCAAGCTAATCTAATCCTAATCTAACCGTGCCAAGGAGACAGAGAGAGAGAGAAAGGAAAAAACAGAAAAAGCCTACACTAAAACGGTGATACACCAGAGAAGGAGAATGTTGGACATCTATCAAAACTGCCATGGGATAAAGAGAGGTGAGCAATGGGAAGGATGGACAGATGCATCACAGGCCCAAGGATAGATTTCACACAGAAAATGTCCCAAAACTCCATGAACACAGCTCCAGACCTACAATGAACATTAAAACATGCACAAATACCTACAATGAAGAGAGGCAAGAATAGAACAAGAAAAAACGAGGAAGGATGGACATATGCATCACAAAACACGTTTTGTTGCTCCAGAAGTTTGCACAGAACATCATTCCATTAGTAAAAGGAAAAAACGCCATTACAGAGCAAGGGAGGAGGTTCGAACTCCATTTTCAACCCTAGAGAAGAAAAGAAGGGAGGGCAGAGCAGAAAGAATGAACAACTTTTTTATCTCTTTTCCCCTCTTTACAATATATAGGAAGAATGAGAGAGGGAAAAGAGAGGGAATTTAGATCTACCCAAACTACTTCTAGGTTGCATTTAGTTTATCTCATTATGGCGGCAGGTGAGAATCCTGGCAAGAGCGGCGGACTGTCTTTTGCATTAAAGTTGGTCGCTGAAACGTCAGTTCTGCCATTACCACGCACCAGAGATGTTTCTTGATTTTCTCCCTCCAGACTGCACCAAAATGCAAGATTGATCCCAGAATCATTTAGAGAATTTCATGAGCTTTCCGTTGATATCAAGAACGTGCAAATCCGAGCTCTGGATCAAAAGATATGATGATCTGAAGATTTAGGGCGTGGAACAGACCAAAACGGATTTTGAAATATTTCCCGCGCTTCGCCACCTGGATGACACGTGGCACGCTCTGATTGGACAAGCAATTCTCTCTCCTCTACCTTTCGGCGGGCTGTCTTTGAAATTTCCTTGTGGGCCCTAGCTGGGACACGTGGCATTATCCCATTGGTTCGGATCGGTGCTCGAAAACTCGCCCTTTGACTTTTCTGGTCCTTTCCCCTTGTGACACGTGGCGTGATCTGGTTGGTCCTTGGCCCTGCCGGCTCTTTCGCGCCCTTCTCGTCTTTTTGTCCCGGATGTCCCAAATGTTTAGTGCTCCTTGTGCTGATTTCGTGCGAACCGGCTGGTTCGCGTCCATTTGTCCCAAATGTTTCACTTTGCTTTGGACTGCCTCGACCTTTTTCACCCGGTTCGGCCAGTTCGCGTCTTTTTGGCCCGCTTGTCCCACTTTGTTTCGGACTGCTTGTGCTCATTTCGCCCGGTTCGGCCGCTTCGCGCCTTTTTGTCCCAAATGTCCCAAAGGCGACCCTCTCAGCAGTTAGCCAATTTTTTCTCTTGGTCGAACCGGCATTTCGCGCCAGCCGCGTACTTTTGTCCCAGATGTCCCTGTTGCTATTTGGGCCGCTTGGAGGCTTTTCGGCCGATCCGCGCCTTTTTGTCCCAGATGTCCCAATTGCTCCTAGGACTAGGACTTAGCCGATTTTCACCATTTTTTCTGGATCAACCTTCTTGCCTTCTGCAACCTTTTTCCCGCATTTTCTCAGAGGTTGCTCCTAACTACCTGGACAGGAGAGTTAGAAAAATATCTGAGAGAACCTCAGAAACATGATGTTTGCTCTGAATCAATCAATGCGCCCGGGACTTGAATATTCTGATGCATGTTATCAAAATTACCCAGGGGGGGTGAAATTTTGATAACAGTATTACAATGAAAAATGTAATGGAGTATATTGGATGGATAATGGTTTTAAACATGACTATGATATGTTCTTGTATGGTTAATCTTATTATAGTTATTGTTTAATTCATGATTCTATAAGATCTAGATCTGATTAGGCATTGTGGAATGTTTATTGTTATTTATGGTTCTGAATATGATGTATCTTCATCACACTAACATCCTACAAAAGTAACTATAAATAGGGGCCTGGTACCTTTACGCACTTTGGGTGAGTGCTCAGCTTAGACTGGGTGATGTGCCAGCGCACCTAGGGTTTATATAGTAGATTCTAGGCTGCATCATTGGTTCCATTGCTGGGACCTCTTTTGCAGCTGTTTTCAAGATGTTTCACAATGAAGATGTACTGGTTGACCTTAGCAAGTGTTGAGGAGTGGATAAAGGTTATGGAAGGATATTAATCTTAGAGGTTCAACAATGGATCTAAGTTTGATGCATGCACGTGGGTGAAGTAGAATTTGTATGATTGTTTGTATGAGAGCTTCTTTTCTATCTTTCCGATAGAGTTGTACGAGTTGATGGTTGCTTATACATCTAAAAAGAATGAGAGGTATCACACACTTGTTTAGATGCAGGAATAATTTAAGGCCCTCTATGAGGCTGATTTGATTTGGACACATGCTATGGATACTTGGTTCCGTGGTGTTTTGAATAGCTATATTTTGGAGTACTCAATTTCCAGTTACTCTTTCCTAGAGGTAGCTGATTTCCATTTTCTACGTTATCCTAGGGGAATTTATTTGCAAGGCATTCCACTAGCAATCAAAATATTTATGTAACCCTAAACTTGGAAGAAAAACTGATGGCTAGCTAAACCCCACCACACGTGGGGGAAGGAATAGGTTTGGTGAAAGATGGTGTACCTAGTGGCAGAGAGGAAGAGAGAAGAAAGGTGGATTAAGTATAATGAGGCACATGAGAGGGAGATAGAGAAGTAATGTGATATTGTAGAGTGGATCACATTGAGGAGAGAGATGGTTTGTGAAGGATTTGGAGCTCATGCAAAAGGTGTGGAGCCAGAGCATCTGGAAATCCCCCATTTGGGAAAGCATAATAGGGAAACCTACTTGGCCTCACATGGCAGCATGCCAGTAGAGATGATATAGGCCATAGCCGTACATCTAAATCTACTTGGAAACCTAGCCCTCGTGCTTGGTTTTCCTATATCTAGTATAACTAGTAGTCAGTAAGCTAGTTTGGGCAGTAGAAGAGCAGGAGTAAGTCAAGTAGAAAGTACATCTATGGATAGACAAATGTCTTTTTTGTTTTGTTTAGAGGTACATTATTAGGTGCATCGTTAGCATAGAACTCAAGCGCACATAATTTTGGACTCACTTTTGGGAGTAGTACCACTTCACAGACTATAGGAGTTCAGTTTAGTAACACTGTTGGGACACATGGTAGTACATCCACTGGTCCACTTCCGGCTACAAGTGGAGGATCAGGAGGCATAGGCAGATTTAGTTCTAGTGGATCTGGTGGTTTTGGAGGCAGAGGTAACATGATAGCTTCTGGATCAGGTAGGAAGGGTCCACACCAACCCCAGAATATTTACATGGAGATGTTTCTTTGTCTTCCATAGTATAGGGGCATAGAAGATGTTGCTGAACATGTGCACATATGTGAGATACTGTGGCATGAAAAATGAGTTACAGATTATGAGCGCAAGGCAAGTCAATTTTCAACTACATTTCAGGGACACACACACAGTTGGTACAAGAAGTTTGACCCTGATCAGACTTGCGTAGATTATATAACATTAAAGAATGATTTCCTTAAGGAGTTTCATATCCCTGAGTTTGAACAGAAGAGTATAAGCACGCTCATGGATATTAGGTAGGGCACTACTGAGAGTGTTTGGGAATATGATGCTTGTTTCAAGAGAGTGTTATCTAAAATTTCTTATGATCACACCTTGGGGGCTTAATCACACCTTGATGTAGCCTAGAATTTACCAGATAACACCCCAAATGCTCTGGCACATCACTCAGCCTAAACTGAGTGCTCACTCGAAGTGCACAAAGGTACCAGGTCCCTCTGTAGGGTTGCTATAGTAGGATGTTAGCATGATGAAGGTAGAAACATATAATTCCATTACTAATCCCTCATACTACAAGGCATGTCATATTCAGATATAAGAAAGAATAAGCTTAAACGAAAAATCATGATTGAATTGAGACCATACACTACTTATTTACACACAGGAATGACACTTAGATTCAGCCAATAACTTCTATCTATTAATAACCAAAAATCTCCTTACAATAATGGCATTCTATACCAATGTGCACATGAATATGATACAGTAATCCATTCATATGCACATATCTCTCTATGCTTACCTCTTACCCTATGCATATACCTCTATATCTCTCTTCTCTATCTCTGTATATCTATATGTCTTACTGAGTGCTTCACATCATTTATATAGGGTGGATACTTTCCCTTCACCACTTCTCTATTCCAAAAATAGGCCGCATGCTATTAATAACCACGTGCCATTTACAGGCATAGCCACACATGAAGTGAAAATCCTATTCTTAGCTTGTCTCCATGCAAAACACTTTGATCTGATCCTCTAGAGATAGAAAATGCATGGCGCGCATGTCTCTGCAATGTTGGTGTGTTCCACATGCCATATTCTAAAAATAGGTCTTCATGCTCAAAATCGACTAAGTATTGAATACTGAACTTGCCCTCAACACCTGGGTTCTTCTTCTCCATTCGTGCCCTTAACAACATGGCCTGTTGTACACACACGGAATATTGTGTTGAGTTCGTCAAGTGTCCTCTTCTAAAGCGACTGGTCATCATCTAGAACTCCAGCACGTGCAATGCGTAAAGAAGGTACATAATTTATAGGGATAATGATTGTAGCCAAACACCAACTGAAATAGATTGTTGGATTTGATTGGTCTCTTATAAGTTTTCTTATGTGCCCAAAGACAACTGACACTTTATCATCCCAATCCTTTCTTCCAAAAATCATAAATTCTATTGTCAAATGTCTGGCTCAAAATATTGTTGAAACCCTTAGCAGTTCCATTTTCTTGAGAGAGGTGGTAGGCTGTGTCTTATGGTGAGGCAACCATAAACTCATCTAATGTAGGATTTCCTAATGGTTTTGTTATAAAAGGTGATATATAACTTTTAAACTTAAAGGACATTCCATATCTTGTAAGACCATTCTCATATAGAAACCTAGCTGCTGTAGTTGCTATATAATCCTTTATAGGAGCTGCTTAGGCCCACTGGGTGAGATAATCTGTGCAAGTAATGATATAGCGGGATCAAGTCCTGTGCACAACTGGTGAAATAGGTCCTACAAAGTCGATGACCCATTTATCAAATGGTTTGGCAATGATAATAGGTCTCAGTGGCATTTCATCTCTTTGTTCTGGTTTTCCTAGGCACTAACAATGGTCACATGCCTTACAATATTCTTTACAGTCTTTATACAATGTCTCCCACCATAATCCATCGACGTAGGATATTTTGGGTAGTTGCAACACCTGCATAATGGCCTCCTGCAATACCACCATGGGATTCTTCCATAATATCCTTATGCTCATACTCTAATATACAATGACGTAATACTTCATCTCTGCCTAACTTATAGAGGTCACCACTGATTAACATAAACGATGTTGCGTGTATATACAAGCTATTTATTTTCTAATTCCTTCATTCCTTCTGGTGCCACACCCATTCTGTAGAAAGACAATAATGTCTTCTTATTCTAATGGCGTGTGTTGTAACCTATATAAATATGCATCTAGCATGTTTTCTTTAATTGTCTTTGCTTCCTCTCTTGAAGCGAATTCTAGAAAAGTGGTCTAGTCCAGAGTTACTTTTCCCTGGCTTCACCACAACTGTGAAATCAAACTCTTGAAATAGAAGTACCCATCTACATATGCACTCTTGTAAGATGGGCTTGTTTACCAAGTACTTCAATTCCATGTGATCTCTATAAAACACAAATGGTATTGCTAGACAAGTACTGTTGAAACTTGTGCAATGCATAGATCATTGACAAAGCTTCATGCACTCTGTAGTTCTATAATTACTGTTCGGTATGAGTTAGCTTCATACTAGAAAAAAAGATTGGATGATCTATAATACCTTCGCTAGGTTGAGCTGACACAACCTAGCCAATGGCCATGCCAGAAGCATCCACATGTACATGAAATGGTTTATCCCATGAGGGAAAACACAGAATGGGTGCGGGAATAAATTTCTCTTTTAATATCTAAAACACGCACTACTTTGGTTGTCCCCAATAGAATGCACCTATTCTCTTTTAGTAATTCTTCCAGAGGGTACAGTAATTTTGGCATATCCCTTTAATGAACTTTCGATAGTAACCTATATGACCCAAAAGTCTGCATGCACCTCACTTTGGCTGGTAGGTGCTTCCAGGCCTATAATAACTGCAACCTTAGCTAGATCAACCAAACAAACCTTCCTTGCAGATTATGTGTCCTAACATTATTACAAATGGTGTAGAAAATATGCAATTCTTGATGTTTCAAAGAGATACTCAATTATTTACACCGTTCAAACATTAAGTGCAGATTGTTCATAATGATCTTTCACAAGCCCATATACTATCCAATCATCTAAGGAGACCTATAAGAAGTTGTGAATAAAATATTTGAATGCCTGAACAACTATGCGCGAGAATAAAACAATTACATTTTTCAATCGAAAATGCATCACAGTATAGGCAAAAATTCCCCATTCAATAGTAAATGTTGTCTTTTCTTGATCCTTCTGAGAAATCCTAACCTGATGATACCCAGAAAACCCACCTATGAAGGAATATATTTTGTGCCCTGCCACTACTTCTAATATTTCCTCAGTGAATGATGTAGGGAATGGATCTATGATGCACATGTGGACATTCAGTTCCTTGTAGTTCACACATATTCTGAATTTTTCCATCCTTCTTGATATTGATCACCTTTGGGGTAACCCATTCTGGACTCATCCAAGGGGCTTGAATAATTCTATATTTCAACATTTTATCAATTTCTTCTTTTAATTTTTCACGTAAATTGGGGTTCATCCTATAAGGTTTCTATTCTTATTCGGTTGTGCACCATCCTTAAGTTTTATCTTCATTTCCCCAAGTGATTTATACACACCTTTAATTTCATGATACCCTTGAGGGAATAAGTTCCTAAAAATCCCTGAGTAACTCAATGATATTTACTACCTCCAAGTTCTAACCAGTAGTCTCCAGTGATGGCCTCCTTAGGCTTAGCCTCCAAACCTATATTCACTTTATTTGTCTTCATGGGTTCGTGATATCCGCGTGTATCCTTGTTTGCAGTGTCAAAGACCTCACATACCCCTTGTGATTATGTTCAATATCCAAGTTTCTTAACTTCCTCATAATCCACAATGTAAACCATATTTCCTTTATCTTTCACAAGGCATAGGCTGCATTCAAGCAGTATGAGAGTCCATTCTCCTTCTTCCATTTCAAAATGTGCATCTGGACTTTGCCTCGCCTAATAATTCCTGAATATGATATTCCTCCACTTTTGCACTATCTCCCATAGTTAAGCACTTGACAATTTGTTAATACCTATTCTATTGGAGGTTGGGAAGAAAAGTAGTCAAAGGTCTAGTATCATTCATGCAGTCAAATTTTTACCAGTTTCTAGTCTCTTGATGTAGTTTTTTGTATACATACCTAGGCGCAATGCGCATCCTTATCGAGTAGAGTAAAATCTATGCACCTATATTAATGGTGGTAATGCTTCGTGTCTTACTATCTATATTCTCTCACACTATTGAATGTGATGTTGAACAGGTTGATCACCATGATAAGTGTAGATATGCATAGGTGCATTGTCTCCTTACAAACCTAGTAGATAAGGCGACTCCAATCTCATTCCCATTCTATAAGATTATATCTACGGACTACTTACCACTAGCATGTTGTTGTCTCATGCAAGGTATATATATTAACATATATCTTCTCTTAATTTTATTTTATCCATTGTTCTTCCATGGCTTGTCAATAATATAGGAAGATCTTTTTCCCCTATATACCAAGGTACTGTGTTACCTATCCGTCGAAACAGAGAATGAATTCCATTCTTGTGACGAAACCATGCTTTTTACCTCACACCCTACTATTTCATATGTACCATGAGCCCAATTATAACAAGCAATACTTGTAGTATCACTGATAAAATGAGAATCCTCCCACTGTAGGATGCCTTCTTTTAATGGCTTATTGACCTCTGGGTTCTGAATAACATGTACATAAATTATATTTAAGTCCTCCTCACTTAGAGTCTCAACATATGGTGTAGAATTCCCATCTATTAGAGGTATCAAAAATCTTTCCTCATTGTTCTCAAAGATGATATACCCCTTATTAAATATCAAGTTAGCATTATTCGCATAACACCAAGGGTGTCCAAGAAAGCCTGGAAAATTATCTACTTATGTAAGTGTTAATACCTCAAAATCCCTGGTGAACTTTTCCCCTTATATGGTTATAGATGAATCCTTTAAAAATCCTATAGGGGTGGCCTTAGTCCGGTTTGCCATAAACAACACATTAGATGATGACTGTAATGGAGGCCTTCCCATTTGTACCCATGCATCTAATGTAAACACATTTACTTCCACACCTGTATTAATCAATATGTTGCTCAACAACCACCCATCCACAAAACAACATTTAGAGTAATCTATCCTTGTCATAGTCAAAGCTATCAGGGGGAATATTTTCATGTAGAATCTGTCCGTATGATCTCAATACTTATGCGCAGAGTGTTCTCCTTTTAACTAACTTCCTAATAGTGGAATAATGTTCTCCTAGTGTAACATTTTACACACTTCTCTCAGATCATCGATATAAGTTTGAATTGTCTCATATGCTTTCTTCTGCTCCTTGAGGTATTGTATCTCATCCTAAAGATTCCTTAGCACTTCCATGGTATCATAGTAAAATTCCTTCTGATGAGTAAGATCTGGGTACCTTGCATGTAAAACCTCCTCCTTGGTGATCGTAGGCTTATGGTGCAATGCCTCTCTTACACGTGCTGGAACTTCAACTTGTATAGTAATCTTAACTGTTAATTCATTAGGTCCTTCTGTTATCTTGGGAATCCACTAATCTTCTACCATGCGTTGGATTCTAACCATCCTAGATGCCTTTGTTTTCTTGTTTATTCTACTTACTCAGATGATCATATAAGTCCGAGCACTCTTCATAGCTATGGTTCTTTCCACGTATAAATAACATGCAATATTTTGAGGACATTCACACCTATAATGGTCAAGATATCTGCTCGTATAACGTGTTCCATGAGGGAACTCACCTCTTCCTCCACCATGGACTCATCCTCCATATCCACCATGATATCCACGTCCTCTTCTACAAATTCCTTCAAATCACCCCTCAGTCCTGTCATAGCGCATTTGATTAAGATCCTAACCCTGGTGCTCATTCTTGTACCTTTGGCGTTATCTATTACACTTGTCTGTCATACCCCAATATCTATAGCATCCTAGATTTGACCAATTAACTGACAGTATTCAATATTATGGGTCGTGGAGTAGACAAATTCTTAAAGTAACAGTAGGATACATTCTTCCTTATCACACGCACTATAACAAAGAAAAGTGACTAGCATCATGATTGAAATAATAGATCTCATAGTCTAACAATAATGAGCGTACTAGATTTATGAGGACAACTATCCTTGGTGTGACCTTCAACTTCTCATATCTGTACACCAAATTCCTGAGCGAATTTCATGGGCTGAATTTGCTACTAATCTTCTCTATAGCTGTTTTGCCATAGCTGCAATATGTGCCTCTAAGAATGGACTAAAACTAGTGTCAATGATCCCTACTTCCTCAACACAAAAAGATACTTCTAGTGCTTTGTGTAGATCAATGTATGTCTTATGTGACAATGCATCCTTCTAAATGGTGTAATCAATCCCCCAAAAAACCATTGTGCATGATGGTTTGCGTGAATATCATAAGATAACTAAGATAGAAGTATCTTAAAATGGGCATCATAATCAGGTACACTCTTAGTAGTGTCTTATGCTTGATATCTTTGAGTGTGCTTATACTCTTTCTGACTCAAATTCAGGGATATGGAACTCTTTCAGGAAATCATCCTTCAATGCTACATAATCCATGCAAGTTTGATCAAGTTCAAACTTCCTATACCAGACTGCGTGCATGTCCCTATAATTTAGTAGAAAATTGACATGCCTTTCACTTAGAATCTATAATCCCTTTAGTGTGCCACAAGATCTCACACATGTGAACATGCTCGGTAACATCCTCTATGCCTCTATACTTCGAGAAGACAAAGAGACATCTCCATATAGATATTTTCTATGGTTGTTGCGGATATTGAAAACCTGATCCAGAACCTCCTGTGTTCCCTCTGCCTCCAGAACCCCCAAATCCACAAGAACTAGAACCGCCTATACCTCCTGATCCTCCACTTATAGCTAGAATAGGACTTGTAGATGTACTCCTATGTGCTCTGATAGTAGTACTATATTGAACCACTACAGTTTGTAAGGTAGTTACACTTCTAGAGGTGAATCCAACATTCTGCACGTGCTCATGTTCTGTGCGGATGATGCACCTAAGACTATTCCTCCAAATAACATTGAAGTCATCTTTCCTCACCATTGATGTACTTGCTCCCTGACTTACTCCTACTCTCCTACTTCCCAAGTTAGCTTGCTGGTTACTTTTCATACTAGATACGGGAAAACCAAGCACAAGGTCCAGGTCACTAGGTAGATTAAGATGCGCATTCCCGCAGCCCAGGTAGTCTCTATTGGCGATAATTCTGTGGGAGGCCAAGGGGGGATCGTTGTCATGTTTTCCAAGATGGGGGAGTTCCTGATTCTCTATGCTTCATGTCTTCTACGTGATCTATCAAATCCTTCATGAGCCATCTCTCTCCTCAATGTCATACTTTCTACAACGGAACACTACTTCTCTATATCCCTCTCATGTGCCTCATTATACTTAAGCTGCCTCTCCTCTCTCTACCTCTCTACCATTAGGTCTACCATCTTTCACCAAACCTGATCCTACCATCACGCGTGAGGTGAAGTTTAGGTAGCCATCAGTTTACTCTGAAAGTTCAAATTTACCATCAAAATCTTGATTGCTAGTGGCATACCTAACAGATATACTCCTCTTGGATACTGCACAAAAGTTGGAATTCAGCTACCTCTGGGCAAGAATACATGTCAAAATTGAATATTCCAGTATATAACTGTTTATAACATCACAAAACCATGTATCCATAGTGTGATTCTAGATCAAATCAACATCACAAAGGGCTTGAAATTCTTCCTGTGTCCAGATAAGTGCATGATACCTCCAATTCTACTAAGATGAATACAGAAGTAAGCCACTCGTATAGTTCTACTGGAAATATAATGAAAAAGATCTCTCGTATAAGCTATCATATAGATTCTTTTCTACCCAAATGCATGCATTAAACTTAGATCCATTGTTAAACTGTCTATGTATATTATTCCTCTCAGATCGTGTATCCACTCCTCAATAATTTCTAGAGTTAATCAGTAAGTATTCATCATGAACCATCTTGAAAAAAAACTAAAAAAATAGGTCGTGACAATGAAATTAATAATGCAACCTAGAATTTACCAGATAACACCCTAGTCGCACTGGCACATCACTTAACCTATACTGAAGTGCTCACCTGAAGAGCCCACAAAGGTACCAGGTCCCTCTTTAGAGTTA
Source organism: Taxus chinensis (assembly GCA_019776745.2). Taxonomy (NCBI): domain Eukaryota; kingdom Viridiplantae; phylum Streptophyta; class Pinopsida; order Cupressales; family Taxaceae; genus Taxus; species Taxus chinensis. Next base: position 657,020,786 of record CM034149.1, on the reverse strand, counting down.
CTGTAGTAGGATGTTAGCGTGATGAAGGAAGAAACATATATATACATAACTAATTCACTCATTCTACAATGCATGTCTACATTCAGATCTATGAAAGAACAAGTTTAAACAGTAACCATGATTGAATTAATAACATGCACTACTCAATTACACACAGGAATAACACTTAGGTTTAGGCAATATATTTCTATTTATTAATAAACATATAAGCTCCTTACAATAATGGAAATCTATATCAATGCTTGCACATGGATCTGATACATTAATCCAATCATATGCATGTACCTCTCTCTGCTTACCTCTTATGCTATGCATATACCTCTATATATCTCTTCTTTATCTCTATATATCTATATGTCGTACTACGTTCTTCATATCAAATATATAGGGTGGGCAATTTCGCTTCACCGCTTATATATTCCATAAATAGGCTGCATGCTATTAATAGCCACACGACCATTTACAGGAATAACCACACATGCAAATGTGCTATCTATTGACCTCTTATAGTTAATTGAAGTGATAATACTTATTCTTATCTCGTCTCCATACAAAATGCTTTGATCCGATCCTCTAAACATAGACAATGCATGTGGCACACACATATCTGCATCGTTGGTGTTTTTTGCACGCCATATTCTAAAAATAGGTATTCATTCTAAAAAATCGGCTAAGTCCTGAATGTTGAGACTTGCCATCCATGCGTGGGTTCTTACTATCCCTTCTGCGCCCTTGATCCTGGCCTATCTCTCCCGCGTGGACTTCTTGTGTGAGTCTCTAACAAGTATTCTCTGATCAATAATACCTTTTACACGGGTGATCTCATGTAAGACATACTGGTGGACCTACATGAAGCACAGGGAGTAGCTTTCATAGAATGCTGATGAAGTTGAGAATTATAGATACTAGTGTAAGCCCGTTTTCTTAGGAAGCATAGATTGCACCTACTCAAATCTACACATAGTAATGGAGAAACTCATCGGCTTTTTCAGCACCATGAGACACGCAATGTGATTTGGTGTACAAATCTGTGAAGTAGAGGGGCACACTAAAGATAGCTTTACCACCTTTGCTATGGGTGCAAAATATTCATTATCTCCAAGACTCACAACACCCTATAGTCATATGTACAATGATGCAAGCTGCTGCCCATTGATTATAGCACGGTGTGATTAGATAGACATAGAATCATGCTATTGTAATAGCTTCTTGTCCATGACTTGTGGGCTTAGAGATGATCCTACTAGGTTTATTGGCTGGTTCCATGCTACCATAAACTACCTGTGTGCGATCTACTCTAATGCAGTCATAATAGATCTACTCCTAAAGGAAAATTTGAGCACCATGATCATGACCACACTCAGAGAGCACTATGCATGAAAATGAAGGGTCCTTTGACTAGGAAGTCTTGGTACAGGTTGAGGATACCATGAGTGGAATTGGAGGCTGAGTTTTCCAATGTGGTGAAAACATAAGAAAAATACATTGACTAGAAGGGGTGTTACATGCGGATCCTCTGACCGCTTCATGTGTGAAAATGTCATTCAAAATCATTAATTGTTCATACATGTGGGAAGAATCACAGCTATGATGAATGCCCTAAACTTGTATGAGCATCTATATAATAGCAACAGTATGTATGTAATGAGATTGAAGGTGCAAGGATGGTTAGAATGCAAACCTTTGTGGAAAATCAGTGGATGCCAAAGATGGCATCCACAGAACTTGCATCTAGTAGCTATGAATATTATTGACACACGCTGACAGCAGTGTGCACCAGGGATCCGTTACATCATTATAGGCCTAGATCACCATGCAAGGAGTCCAATTTTTACAAGGGCCCTACAGACACAGTGGATCCTGCACATCAGAAGCAATTTTAACAAGAGACCATGGAGTCTACTTAAAAACTATCTCCCTTTGACAATGAGCCCAACACTTTAAAGGATTATTTAGAGAAATTTGAATAAGAGAGAGGCAACAAATGAAAATCCCAAAATCTAGATCCTTCAACCACTTGAAAATAGGTATGTAACATGCTACAGTAGGAGATGATGTTAGTTCCATTCTTGAAAAATGCTCCCTATAAGGACCCCATAACCATGTGCAAGCAGTGAGATATGTCATCCCAATGCTTGCATGCTAATGCATTGTCAACTCACCAGTTTGGATTATGAAAAGGACATCTATTTTGAATGCTAGGTGTGGATGGGTGGCTCTACAGTACATATCCATCTGATTGATATCAGGTCAAATTAGTGGAATGTTCTCAATTTAGATGCATTGGTACAGATTGGAAACATGACCTCCAATGGTAACCAATCCTCTAATGTGCTATTTATGGCTAATTGAACTAAAGCCACTGCAATAAGAGTTATAAAGGATGCGTCATTACTAGTGCAAGGGGCCAAGCTCACTGGGGACTTTGAGGTCTTAGCACTTGTAGAAGAAGAAAAATTCCAAGCTCTATTTTACGGGCACCCTTGGTTTTATGAATTGAGTGAATGTTGAAGATTTATGGCTCAAAAGGGGTATATAAGTTTTGAGAACACAGGAACCCTATAAAATTAAAATTTTAGGATTCCTATTGCCATATGGGAAATATGCACCTTATGTTGAGACCTTTGAGTGAGGATGACTTGAATAGAAGTTATGTACGTGAAATTCGAGCACCGGGTCAAGTAGTTGATGCCCATCTAAGGAAGGAATCCTCCAGTGGGATTAGATTCGTAGTCAAATAATGGCGAAAATGCAAGTTTTTCTTGTGATGATTGGGCAAATCCCACCTATGAAATGGTTGGGCCTGAAATTAAGAAGCACATTTGCACGAAGAATCAAACCCCATCGTCCCACCAGGATAGGTAACTTTGAAATCTTTGTAAAATTTGGAAAAGGAGATCCCTACAGGTATTCCTATGTGCCATGGAGGAGTAGTGGATGAATCAAGTAGAAAGCAGAAATTTGCAAGTGTATCCCCTACACAGGCCCATCAACTTGCAAAATGGTGAATGAGTTCAGAAGGATTTATTTATATTTTCAGAAAGGAATGAAGTCAGGATTTTTCTAACCTGATCGAAGATGCTTTCAGGAATATTGTAAGCTTACTTACAATCTACATGTATCATGGTAATCAATCATGATTAGAAGCACGTTCAAAAAGGGGGGGAAAAGGGGTCTAGACAGACCAACAATTAAGCATGACCACCTTAACTTTGGCAACATAAGATTTATTTCACCTTGCGAGGATGTGCACACGTTTGGTATGTTTATGTGGAAATACATAGGGAGATTGGAGAATTAGCAAGACTGTGACTGCAGGAATGTCCCAAATTTTTGACTAGTTCTCCACTAAACCTTTGGTGGACAAAGGCATTACGAGTTATTGAGCTGATTGACTATGGGATACAGTGCAAAGGTTAAAGAACTCATTACATGAATTATTTAGTGAGGTCGACTCTAGGAGTCACATTTTGATGAAGTAGATGAGATAGATGGTGCCACACTGCTGGAGTGTGTTTTACTTGAGAAGAAGAAAAGGTAAGATGGTCTATATAGTGGATGATGGAAGAAGTAGAAAATTATGGACATAGATCATTCAATAGGTACGTGTGAGGTTTTAGACAGTGTGGATAAGAAGGAATGTGCCTATCATAAACCTATGAAGACCAAGAAAGTGAACATTGGTATGGTTGATGAACCAAAGGAGGCCATAATTGGAGACTACTGGTCATGATTCTAAAGTGGCTAAGATAATTGAGTTGCTACGTGATTTCTAGGACATTATTTCCTAGGGGATACCATGAGTTAAAGGGAGTGCATGATTCATTGGGTGAGATGAAGATTAAGTTAAAGGAATGTGTGCACCCAATTAGGAATAGAACTTACAGGATGAACCCTAACTTGCACGTGTAAAAGTTAAAGAAGAAATTGACAAAGATGTTGAAATATGGCATCATTAAGCCCTTAGAAGAATCGATAGTGGGTTAGCCCCATGGTGATTAATATAAAGAAATATGGTCGGATTAGGATTTATGTGGACTATAGGGAGATGAATGCTGCATGTGTGATCGATCCTTTTCCTACACCTTTCACCAGAGGAAATATTAGAAGGCATTGCAGGGCATGAAAAGTCTACTCTTTTACAGATGGATTCTCTAGGTATCATGAGGTAAGAATTGCACAAGGAGGATCAAGAGAAGATGAACTTTCACCACTGAATGGGGAATTATTTGCATACACTAGTGATGCCCTTTGGACTGAAAGAATGTGCCTGCTAGTATTTTCACGCTTTGTGGTTTAATAATTCTAAGATTTTATCCACAAATTCTTGTAAGGTTTACTTGGACGATTGGAAATGGTTTATGGGCTTATCAAGAATCATTGTGATGATTTGTGATTGATGTTTGAGAGGTGTAGATAGTTAAGACATCTATTTAAAGATCAAGAAGTGTGTATTTGCTACACCTTTTGGAACTCTTCTAGGGTGTATAATATACAAGGAAGGTTTTTTAGTAGATCCAACCAAGGTTATAGTTATTTTAGGCCTGGAAGAGCCTACTAGTCAGAGTGAGGTATGTAGATTATTTGGGCCAAAAAGGGTATTACAGAAAATTTATCAAAGGATATGCTAAGATTGTTGTTCCCTTGGAGGAGTTATCAAACGGTAAAAAGGGATATTCTATTGGGGAGAACTGTATCAATGCGTATTTGAAGGCATTGAAGGAGAGGCTTACTATGATACCTATTCAATGATTTCCCTTCATGGAACGAACTGTTTCACGTACATGTGGATGCCTCTGGCATGGTCATTGGCATGCAGTATTATCTCAACCTAGAGAGGGTATTATAGATCATCCTATCTATTTTTTTAGTAGAAAGTTGGCTCCTATAGAGAAAAATTATACAACAATAAAGTGTGAGGCCTTGTAGATGATCTATGCGCTGCATAAATTCATACAATACTTGTTAGCAATACCTTTTGTATTTTATATTGATCACATGACATTAAAATAATTAGTAAATAAGCCCATTTATAGGGCCACATATGTCGATAGGTGCTCTTATTCTAGGAATTTGATTCACAGTTGTGATAAAACTAGGTAAAAGTAATTCTAGCCTAGACCACTTATCAAGGATTCAGTCAGGGGAGGGCACGTAGACAATTGAAGATACAATGCCAGATGCACAATTGTATATGTTACATCATGTGCCTTCAAAAAGTAGAGGATATTGCTATCTTTTTACGCATGGGTATGACACCAGAGGGGATGAAAGCATTGGAGAAGAAACAACTTGTAATTTGTGCGACACCCTTTATGTTGATTAGTGGTGACTTATACAAGTGAGGCCGAGATGAAGTAATATGTCGGTGTGTACTAGAACATGAGCACACAAACATCATAGAAGAGACTCATGGTGGTATTTCAGGTGCGCATTATGTAGGTGACACCACAATGCGTAAGATTCTACTCACTGGATTATGGTGGGAGACCCTGTACAAAGATTGTAAAGAGGTTTTGTAAGGTGTGTGATCACTATCAGCGCATTGGCAAACCTGTGCAAAGAGATGAAATTCCCTTGATGCCTATTGCTAGTGTAGACCCATTTAATAAATGGGCTATAGAATTTTTAGGTCCTATTTCACCAGCCGCACGTAGAACTAGATCTTGCTATATCTCCAGTTGCACACATTATCTTACAAGGTGGGTAGAAACAACACCTACAAAGGATTGTACAACAACTACAAAAACTAGGTTATTATGGGAAAATATTCTTAGTAGGTATGAATGTCTATTGAGCCTGACAAGTGATGAAGGCACACACATCTTGAATGAGACAATCAAGATATTGTTCCATAAATTTATGGTTGCGCACCACAAGATAACACCCTATCATCCTTAGGAAAATGGTACTATAGAAGCCTTTAATAAGATATTGAGCCAGACTTTGACAAAAAAATTATGTTGGAAGGAAATATTGGGATGATAAAGTTTTTGCTATGCTTTGGGCATATAGAACAACCTACAAGAGGTTGAATAAGGCCAAACCCTTTCAGTTGGTGTTTGGTGTAGAAGTAGTTGTTCCAATGGAATTCATGTTACCATCATTGTGTATTACATGCGCTGGAAGTCTAGTTGATGAGAAAGCAATAGAAGAAAAAATTGATAGGTTAATACAGTTGGATTAGAGGTACGGCATAGCATGTTGGATTCAGAAGCAGGAAAAGGCTAGATAACAGGCATGGCATGACCGACACATCAGGGACAAGAAGCTCGGGGTTAGACAAATGGTACTACTTTATGATTCTAAGTTTTTGCACCATCTTAACAAGATTAAGGTGCATTGGTTGGGACCATATGTTATCATTCATATACTTGAATCCAACATTTTCCAGTTAGAGGCGCTTGATGGAATATGGTTACCTAGTTACTTCAATGGGATTAGGTTAAAGCCCTACTATAAATAAGCCTTCTCGGTGTTTGTAATAAGGCAATTTTTCCATTTAGTATAGGTTTCCCTTTCTGTATTTCCTTCTTCATCGCTATGCTTTTTCAATTTAGTTTGGTATTTTGTGTAATAAGAACATTTACACATTAGAAGGTAATTAAAATTTGAAGTATTTTTATGCGCAGAGGACTGCACATACTATTGGTGTGGGGTGGTTGTTATTTTTTATTCAAAAATGGGTACACATGAGAATAAACTGTTACAGGTGTTATTCAAGTATGGAAAGGAGCTGTTAGAAAGGATATTACTTCTAAAGAAGACCATAGATGGAAATGAATGAAGGGACAATATAACATGAGGTAAGAAGTGGCCATGGAAACTACTATGGGATGGTGCAGTGGTGAGGTACTTCAACACATGAAAGCACGTAGAAGAGAGGTCTATATCCATAAGGTAGGAAGGCACACTAGAAGGTTATAGTTGGGGTGTGACTGCGCACATAAATTTTTAGAAATTTTTAAAATGGCCAATTAATGAGAGGATTGTTGATAGGTGAAGGAGTAATAAATGCACTAAATTTTTGAAAATCTATATAAGGACTTGATGCGGGTTCATTTTTACCTTTGCAATCACAAGTATTCAGGTGAGCTAAGTGCAACCGAGCCAAGTGAATCATATTGAGGTGCAGAGAGTTGGAAAACTAGACATGGAGAGTAGATTTATGTGTAGAAAAGGCTTGTGTCCCCACTAGTAAAGGGATTGAGTGAAGCAAAAGCATTGAGAAGAAGCTAGGGCACGTGGTTTCAAGATAGGGCATGTGATTTTGAGCTAGGATTTGAACTTACTTGACACAGAAGAAAAAATGTGGGATTTTTACGATGACACCAAAGAAAGCACCTGCAACAAGCAAAAAAGGAGAGAAAAAGGCGGAAGTTCAGGTTGAAATTTCTCTCGAGAGTAATTTTTTAGAGATGCAGTACCTGGAAGGAGTAATATTTAGAAAATATTGGGATTCCCACATCCATAGATGCAAAGTAAGTGACTATAACCATCACACCACTGATAACAAGGGAGATTTGGATGCTTTGCTGAGTAAGAAGACCAACAAGCGCATGATGGAAGATATGCCATTGTATGACGATGCTAGGGAAAAGTTTCTTAAGAAGGTAGGATTTTATCAATTGTATGATCTCCCATATTTTGGAAAACATGAACCTTTATACCAATGGATTATGAGTAGATTCCATGAGGACTTCTTCTATTTTTCTAGAGGAAGGGTTAAGATCACAACGACCCTGATTGTGACATTAACAGGATTGAAGGACACATGGAAAGACATTGTTAGTGATATAAATGATAAAGAAAAAATTATAGCCACAAGCAAGGAGTTGGGGTATACTAAGGGTCCACGTGGAATGGACATCTACAAATTGAGGAAGTACCATGTGGTGTAGAAAGCCACACATCTGCTCACTAAGTTGAATGATCAAGGGAGATGGTCATAGGTAAAAAATATGTGGCTTTATGTTGCAAATAAAATATCTTAGGGAGAAGTGTACAATTTAGCAGGCTATATTACAGAAACCATTATTGAGGAAGCGCGCGTAGGTGAAAAGATAAGTTTTTGCACCATCCTCTTATCTCTTATTTTTATAGAAATTGGAGTGCCCGATGGGCCAAATAAAAAAATTTGGGGATACCCCACTAAGAATAAGTCCCTTGCGGAAAGGTTATAGAAATATTTATGTGAAGGATCAATGAGTGGCTTGTTTAAGAAAAGGTAAAAAATGTGGTATGACTGACTTCGTGTGATATTTGAGGAAGAATGGTACATTCCAACGAAACTACCTTCGGTAGTAGGAAAGGAAGCACAATTTACGGTTTATCAACATTTTCTACATCTCATGGTTTTCCATGAAGGATGGGACATGGAGTCCATGCTCTAAAATTCCCTATGCCTTCACAACGTGCTACTTCCAGGCCTCAGTTCATAGATTTACTGATGCCCGTTTTCTGAACTTCAACGTAGACAAGGTAGATTGTGACTACCATACCCTTAGGAAACATATGTATATTCATGTCGGTATACCTACATTGAGAGGATTATTTCAGACGTCATAAATATGAAGCCAATAAGTTTGGATATTGGGGACAATGGAGCCACACTCATATATCTTAAGCTCAAGCCTAGGCTGGAGAATAATAAGTATGTGGAGAAAGATTTTATCCTCTTAGGGCCGCCTAAGGGAAAAAATACAATGGAGAATGTGCTAGATCCAAATCTTGTTGCGACCATACAGATAGATGAGGAAGAAGAGGAACACAAAGATAGTGGATTCTTAGATCATAGAGGTTAGAGGCATCCCAAAGACAAGGTGGAGAGTGAGCACGCAGATAATCCACCATAAGTGGAAGAAGGAGAAGAGGACTTAGACGTGGATGCAATCCTTGAAGATCACTTGTTTAAGAGGGTATTACGAAGAACCATGACCTAAGGCATGGGAACACCATAATCTATAATAAGATCACCTAGACTCTCCCCTCAGAAAGAAGCACCTAAGAAGAAGAGAAGGAGAAAGTTGAAGCTGGATGAGGAGGTAGAGGAGTTTGAGGAGAGTGGGCCTGGAACCCGAGTGCCACCAGAAGATGTGGAGGAACCTATAGATGAAGAAATGAAAGATGCAAAGGAAGGGGTGAAGGAAGCAAAAAATACGATGCAAGAGAAACCCAACACGCATGCTACTACTCAAGATGGAGAAGGGCCAACTCCAAAATTTGGTGCTCAAATTTTGTAAGGGGCCAAGAACAAAGAGAACAAGTGAAGAATATGTTGTGTCAAGTATGGGCTATGCCAAGGACACAATCAAAATCATCTGTGCCCGATTTTAAAGAACAATGGGCCTTAAGGAATTGTATGGATGGGAGCTAATGGATCCATACATGGCCACCATGCACACAAGGAAACAATTATCCTGGTCCATGCAGACCCATATGGATGAGCCAAATTTCGACGTATGAGAGGAATCTTTTGTATCAAGGAGAGTGAAGAAGGCACCCTAAAACAGATATATGACAATAAATCCTATTCTAATGTCTAATGAGCATGTGAGAAATGCCTTGGTTAAGGTTATTTGTAGAGGTGGCACAGAGGGAACATTGATAAGGCTGTCACCATTAGAGCACTACTTGAAGATAACAAGGCAAAAACTACAGAAATAGTGCATTTAAAAGGAGGAAAAAGGACCTAGAATAGAAAAATAATGAGGCCTTCATTAACATGGCATAATAAATTGGAGATTAAAATTTGAAAGCAAGACCTCATTTTGAGTCTAAAGTACTTGACAAGTTTCCTTCGGCTATGCATTATGTGCACAAATTGTTTGATTTGGTGTTAGAAGATGGGCCAATTCAAATGCTAGTGCCAAAGGATCCTGAATAAGAAGTAGAAAGAGCAAGGGCCTCCATGGTTAGGAAAATTTTAAATTATGAGGCATTGCTCCAAAATCTGAAGGATGAACTGAAGAAAGTTGACCAAGCTTTGAATATTTGTGTGACACCAGAAGTAGTGATAAGGACCAGAACATTGGTTGAAGATAATGATGTTTTGAAGGCCATGAAAGATGAGACACTAGGATGTGTAGAAATATTGGCACTAGTGAAAAAAAAACATGAAGCCCAAGACCCACATAAGGAGATAATAGATGAGATTGGGAAGCTCATAGTGTAGAAGATGGATCTTCTGTAGGGAATGATGAATGCTATGGCCAATGTTGTCCAAGTAACGCAGAATGAAAAGGAAAATATTGCTTAGGATGAATTGGAAGCCATATTTCATAGACATTCTAGAGAAAACAAGGACTGTGCTAGATGAATGGCAAACATTTGAGGCTGAGATTAAAACATAATATCTAGAGTTGATCCTCCCGGTTGAAGAAGAGGGTTCTACAGAGATAAAGTTATATTATTTTGTACAATGATTCTTTACATTCTTTCCATTCTTATTCTTTATTTGGAAACACCAGGAAAGAATCCCCATTGTTATTAGATAGACAATGTACTTTAGAGAGAAGGGATAACCAAAATGAGTCAAGTCCTCAAGAACTTGTGATAAGGAAGAATTCAACAAACCACAACACTTTCGTCTTCCTAAACAAGGCAAACATAAAGGTGCAAAAGGATATTTGAGAGTAAACACATGCCTTAAAAAGAATAAAACTCGGAACTTAGCATCCTTGATATCTTGGAATTTCTTCTTGGACTCATTTGTCCATTCGATGTTTGCATCCTGATTTTACACATAGGTGTAAATTGGAGAATTGCTCGACACACAAATGCTATTTTGGGAATGAGCTTCTGATAAGCACCATGTATGAGTTCAAGATAATAATAGGATTACTTCTTCCTATTAACTATATGATTTTCATCATTAGCACACTTGCATGTGTGCATGTTAATGTAAAGGCACATGGCTATTATCAACATGTGACCTATTTTTGGAAGTACGTAGGCGGTGAAGGGAAAGTCCCCAGCCCTATAAGTATGTATTGAACTATGTAGTTTAGTAGTAGTGAATTATTGTAGAGTTGCGATACTAGATATGATTCACACATTACTTATGGTGATGATTTGTAATGTAAAAATATTCTATGTATTACAATGTTTAATGAAATGGAGTATATTGGATGGATAATGCTTTTAAACATGATTGTAACTGGTTCTTGTATGGTTAATCTTATTATAGTTTTTGTTTAATTCATGATTATCTAAGATCTAGATCTGTTTAGGAATTGTGGAATTGTTTATGGTTATTTATGATTTTGAATATGCTATATCTTCATCACAATAACATCCTACACAAGTAACTCTAAAGAGGGGCCTGATACCTTTGCACACTTTGGGTGAGCGCTCAACTCAGGCTGGGTGATGTGCCAACATGCTTGGGTCTTATATTGTAGATTCTAGGCTATATCATAAATAAAATTAATCCCTATTCAATCTACAACTAATAAAAAACATCAAATAATCCATTTCATGCATTGTCTATCTCAATATTTTAGCCTAAACAAATCTATCCTGAGAAACAAACAATCTTCTTATTCACAAACTGAGTTGGGTGACCTATTGAATATCCTCATCATTAGAAAAAAATATACCATTAGAAATATTTTTGAATCCTCTTTCCATTACATTTTACACTTCATTCCAAATCCAAGTGGAAGGCCTCCAACCAAGTCCATCTTTGAAATTGCTCCAAAACTACCCCAAGACTGACTATATACCAATATTCATAAATAGGGAACACTTTGACCTCTATAAGCTCAAAAATGATTTGAAACCATTATGGACATCAAGTATAAATCCCATACTAAAAAAAATTCAATTTATTTTTCAACTCCTATAGATAACCTTGTCCCAAACTAAAATTATTTAGAAACTTACATTTTCTCGTGGGTTACACTCATCACCACATGCTCTATCTTACCTTTATGGAAATATGGAGGAGTCCTATACATCATAAAATCATCATACTAACACAGCAAAACAATTCTAGGAACTTATGATCAATATATCTCCTACCAATTTTGAGCTAGGGTTTCACACTCATTTAACAAAAATAAGTTTGTATTAAACCCTAACTATAGAGTAATTGAATATACACTATGATATAAAATTGCTAGATATAATTTGGCACAATAAATAAGCAAGTAAAATATGAAATCCTAAGTGAAAGAGAGAGATATAAGGACTTAGGTGATTTACATTTGATCTAGGACTTGTACAAACTAGGAAAGTTGATGAACAAAAAGGAAAAACTTTCGCAACTATGTACTATAAAATCTATACTGTTGGATAAGGCCAGAGTGGGGTGATTAGACTAGAGCGAGGGAACCTGGGTACTAGAGACCTCTGTTGGGAACATATGACTACATAGGGACTCAAAATATGATTTTTAGAGTGTTGTAAGAGTGTCATTAATATTTATTGTTGATTGCCTTATGTTGCACCTTGATCGTTGAGTGTTCCTATAACCTACAAAATATAAGTTCACCTACAAAATCCAAAAAATTGCATCAAATCCAAAAATATATGTAATATGGGGAATTGGAATGACCCTGGTGGTCACCCAATAGAGTGAACTTACGACCGAGCATTGCACTATATCTCAGATACCATGTAGTTATTGTGAGTGTGTGAAAGAATCATGCCCTAGGATGCCCTTGTGTAAGATGCACTAGATAGTGGGAAAGAGTTGCTAAAATATGAAAATGTGTGTTTGGAATAGAGTGAACTTCCCCTTCCTATGTTGTGTATGCAAAAAATGTAGTCCCTTATCCCTTAAATAAATGCTAGATGGATTCATTTAAGTGGATTAGATGCCTTTATATGTAAGCTTAGGTAATAGTAAGTATGCTTATAGATTGGTCCTTTATTTTGATCACATAACTATGTATTTATATGATTCCCTTAGTTGAGTTTCGTAATTTAAAACTGGAAGGCCAACCTATAAGAAAATAATATGCCCAAAAGATAAAACAGGCCCAAAAAGAGGTGAGTAAGATGTAAAGAGGTCAGGGGCACCCAAGGGGACAAGGGCATCTAGGCGTTGGTGTCCAAAGTCATAAAATATAAATAAGTAAAGTTATGACTGAGATCTAGGGTGTGTAAGACCAAATGGAAAACAAGAAACATAGAAAAAGGCCAAATATAGTTGTTAATTATCAATGTTCTCATTTAGGAATCATGTAAATACTAGTATGCTTTTAGGACCTAGAAATGTACCTAAGTGCGTAGCTTTGTGTCTACATTTGCACCCACTTTATGTTATTGATTGAATAATCGATAACATAAAGTAGTTAGAATATCCATACCTTTTGTTCCTATAGAGTGTGATGGTGATATCGTGATGAAGAGACAAGTGAAAAAGTGAAGTGATAAAAAATAAGTGTGGAAGCTAAGAAAGAGAAAGTGATCCTAGGGGTGAAGTGTATGAGTTATACCGTGTTGTAACTGTTATTATTGTAGCTTGTTATTTCTTGATGTAGGGATGCTTCTTATTGTGTATTAAGGATGGGCCTACAAAATAAGAGAGAAAGAGTAGTTCAAGTTATGTATTATGAAAACTATGTAAAAGTATGCAAAAGTGTGTAAAATTATGTAAAAAAGAAAGTGTGCACCTAATGTATAGAAGTGTAAAGGATACAAAATCTCCCAAAATGTTATGTAGTTAGATTTTTTTTGGGAGATATTACACCAAGATCGATTTTTTTGGGTGATCTTGCACCAAGCGTGAGTCTTTTGGGTGATCTCACTCCAAGTGTGAGTTTTTTGAGTGATCTCACGCCACGACAGAAGAGTTTTGGGGAGAGAGGTATAGTGTTACTCTCCTTCCATGAGTGCTTCCCGAATAAACACCACTACACATGGTGTCTCCCTTTTTTGTTCCAAGTTTTAGCAAATTAGTTCTGGATTGTTTTTAATTATTTTGATTGAATTATTTTTCTGATTGAAGGAGATATAATGCATTCTTCTTGCCATAGGACTATTCCTATACTGTGAAAGTGATCTATGAACTGTGCTGATATGAGAAAGTAAGTTTATCTGCTAGTAAGATATAAGTGCCAAGAGGAAGTCAGGAGTGCCCAGGTGCTAGTGTATGAATCTGAGCACTGATGTCTATGTTGAACTGAGGACCTAAGTCATATTATGGGTTGTTTATGTAATTATATCATTTTATGTTCTTGTACTGTATAGGTTTGTAATGCTGCTCTAAGCTACTGTCTGGGGTGAATGATTCACCCAATGTGTGCCCCCCTCATTTGGGATGCATGTGATTTAGGTAGGATTTTACAGCCCAAAAGAGAGGCCCTAATGCTAATATGAAATATATCCCTATAGGGGGATGTGATGTACATGTTAGAAATGAGGAAACATGCAAACAGAGTGGGTAAAAACATGTGTTAGTACAATCAAATATAGTATGTAAGTAGAAGACAATGTGTAATAAAGCAAGAAATAAGAAAAGATATATTGTGAAAAGTGAGTTTCAGACATGGGAAATTGCTCACAATATCACAAGAAAATCTGGGACAAAGAATAAAAAAATATACAGTGTGCATACAAGACAAAGGGCATAGCCCACAAACAATAGTATGCAATAGAAATCAATGTCAAACAAGATGTAATAGACAACCATGGTGGAGAATAGTCCTGTAAAGAAAATGCTTCACATGAAGCACCCATTAGCATGTTAGAAAGATAAAAAGTATGTCAAGATGTGTATGTATTGATAAAATAAGTTATGTGCTAGGAAGTAACATTTAATGAAATGATAACACCTATAATGTATGATAAAGTAGATGCCCCCAGGAGCCTTGATAGGACTTGTTAGAGGTATAGTGCCAACTATCATTACATCATGTAAGGATCTATAAGAAAGTCTCCATTCACAACTAAATACCAAGTGAATGCGCATGTGTATATATAAAAGATATTGAAATGCTAAGTATCCGTCTAGCATGGGAAACAAAGTGTACAACATAAAAGTATAAGAAAGCAAGAATAAATGTGACTAAGATATGTAGTATGCTATGAATGCTTGTGATGGAATGGTATGTAATGTGGATACAATAGGATCATCGTGCCCCTAGCAAATGTGTATGAGTATGAGACAAGGTTAATTTATAAAATGCCCTTGAAAAATCAAGGATTAACCATAGAACAGGAGTGCGTCCTCGGGAAATGATTTGAAAATAACATGATATAAAGATTTATTATGAAGCCTAGAGCATGAAGAGTGAATGAAGTGAGGTTCATTTCGAATTTATACCCTCAATAGTCGAGTATGAGCCATGGAACTAGAGTGCATTATAGGGTAGTTTGCTATGTGAGAATGATATGTATCATGAAGTGCATAGAATGAAATGTGTAGTGTGTGAGGTTCATGGATGTAGCATGCTCTCAACAGTCAAGCGTGAACCTTAACACAAGATTGTGTCATTAGGTGACGATGATACAAGATGTGGGCCAAGTCGTGTAAGATGACTTAGAAATAGGAAGTTTGAAGCACGAAGCATAAGAGTAGAAATGATAGACACCTGATGATGCTAGGAGGGGGGAATGATCATGATGCCCCCAGGTGTATGATGATGAGTAAGCTATCTGATGAAATTGAAGGGAAAGGGTCATCTATACGATGTCTAAGGAGATAAAGGAGTGTGACCATGCTCTAGGATCGGTGGTGTATGAGAGTGATGATGTATATGTGAAGGAATTCGAGGTGATGAAAACATATGTGAAGGATACCTAAGAGGTGATGAGAACCTATGTGAAGGAGACCTAGGAGGTGATGAGACCTATGGGAAGAAGACCTAGGAGGTGAAGGAGGTGTTGGGCCTAGGAAAATGGCTAAGTATTTGAAGAATGCAAAGGTTACTGCATGCACAGGAAATCTATAGAAGAAACGTGTGGAAGTTTCTATTGAAGGGAAACACAGAAGGATAAACATGGTGAGCACATTGGAAGAATGAGGTTTGCATACAGAAGCATGAAAGGGATGCACAAAAGGATCATTGGTAACATGGAAAGGAATTAATGAGTTTTTGGTGTGTAAAGATAAATATAGACTTGGAGTAAGAAACACACAAGGAGGTTTTGGTGGTCATGAAGATCCTATTTTTGAGGAAAAACTTGTAGATCAAACAGGAACTTGGAGCTATTAATAGGATCAAAACTAGGAGGTAACTATAGGTGATCTATTAATAAATGAAGCTTGCATGATTCCATAGATTTCTTATAGTGGCAGATGGCTATTCTTAGCATGTAGCCTATTTTGAGAGTGCATGGGTGGTAAAGGGAAAGCTCCCCACCCAAATATATATGTATTTATATGTACAGTTTAGATCATCATGTGTATTAAGGTTATGCTACTGGTTTATGAGCATGCCTAACTTATGATAGACATATATAAGTATTTAGAAATTTTGGATTAATATGATGGATTATTGTGGTAGGATATTGATTGTTGATGTCTCTATTATTGGTAATTATATGGTGAATTTGATCTTAGTGGTTATATGAACTATATGATTATTTAATTATGCGTGTTTCCAAATTGAGCTCATGGATCTAGTTGATATGATTAATGAATATATCTTCATGTGTACTAAATCCTTGGAAACAATGACATAAAAGAGGGACTTGGTACCTACGCATGCTTTGGGTGAGCTCTCAGATCTATCTAAGCGATGGGCCAATGCATATAGGGTTTTGATTAAGAAATAATACTACATTTTGGTTTCATTTCCATGACCTATTTTCAAAGTAGTTGCAAGGATGTTGTATAATTATGGCTTATCAATTGACTCTTGTTACCATTAAAGATTGGGTTATTGATGGATATGATCAGTTTTCTGAAAGATATGGTTATAGACTTGATTTCAATGCGAGCAAGTGGGTTGAGGAATATATTTACCATGAGCTTTATGAATCATTATTTATATGCTTCCCTATAGAATTTTATGAGTGGTTGTCTATGTACATATTAATGAGGAGCTGGTATTATAGATCAAGGGTTTAGATGCAAGAAGAATACCCGACCTTGTTTGATGCAGATGATCATTGGACACATGATGTAGATCACTGGTGGGCTGGTGTTGTGAATAGTTATACTATGGAGTATGTTGTTTCCATGTATTCTTTCTTGGAATTTGTAGAGTTTGAGTTTTTGTGTGAGCCTAGAGGATCTTAGCTTTGCGCTTATTCCTTTAGCAATCAAGATCTTCATGGTAATGTTGAATTTATAGCACCTTCCAATGGCTAGCTAAACTCACCACCACAAGTAGGGTTAGGAGAAGGTGTGGTGAAATATGGTGGACCTTGTGGTAGAAAGGAAGAGAAAAGAAATATAGTTTATGTATAATGAAGCATGAGAGAGGGAATTAGAGAAGCATCCTGATATTAAGGAGTCTATGGAGTTGTGGAGGATGATGGCTTGTGAAGGATTTGAGTCTCACGTAGAAGACATGGAGCCAGAGCATCAATATCTACCCCACTTAGGCAAGTGTAATAGATAACCCCTCTCGGCCTCAAATGATAGTGTGTTGGAAGAAATTATAAGGACCACAGGCACACATCTGATCCCACCTAGCGACCTTGCCCTTACGCTTGGTGTTTAGGTTCCTGAAATAGTTATTAATAAGTGAGATGATGTTGGTGATAGAGTAACAAGTAGAATTCATTTTCTGTTGAGTACATGATTTAATCATATAACACATTCATCTATGGTGGCACATATGTAATATTTATTGTTTGGAGGTGGGGTTGGAAGAATATTCTCTAGTGCATCATTTACATAGAGCTTAGGTGGGAAGAACATTGGTAATACATCTGGAAGTGGCAAAACTTCATAGACTATGGGAGTTAAATTTAGGACAATAGTTGGAATGAAAACTAGCTCATCCTTTGGTGCAGTTCCCACTATAGGAGGTGGATCAGGAGGATCAGGTGGTTTAGGATCTAGTGGATCTGGTGGTTCTAGATGTGGAGGAAATAAATGTTCTGGGTCTAGTGGGCATGGTCTGGATCAACCCCGGTAGGTTATCTATGAAATGTCACTTCGCCTTCCATAGTACAGAGGCATTGAGGATGCAACAAAGCATGTTCACATGTGAAAAATCCTATGGTGCGCTAAAGGGAGTCACAACTCCTGAATGGAAGGCAAGACAATTTACTTCTACATTGCAAGGGCACACACATAGTTGTTATAGGAAGCATGATCCCAAGCAGACTTGTGTAGATTAAAATGTAATGTGTGATGATTTCGTAGTTGAGTTCCATATACCCGAGTTTGAATAGAAGAGCATTATTACACTGAAGGACATTAAGCAGGGCATGAATGAGAGTGTTAGGGAGTATGATGCCAGTTTGAAAACCTTGCTATATAATATATCCTATGATATCCACCCTAGCCAACATGCTTAGTGGTTTGTTGGTAGTTTGATCAGAACTTTAGAAGGGATCTCTCACATAAGAATTTTACAGATCTTCACGAGGCTTTGGAGGCAGCTCTATGCACCGTGGCAGGTCAAAAGTGTAGACATGGGAGTTAGTCCTTCTGGGAAGCATATGATTGCATCCATGGAAAAACAGTTAGAAAAATTATATGCCAACTCATCTCATGAGACACGTAGTGGAATTTAGTGTACAAATTGTGAGGTGGAAGGACATACCAAGGACAACTGCCCTCGCAAGTTGGTGCATGCGATATTGTTGGATTATGAGATATGTCATTTGGACCATGATGCAAGTTTATGTCCCCTCTTGCAACGTATGGTCCATAAGAATGTATCCATGTACTGTAAAATTTACAAGTCTCATACTCATGACACTATTAAATACAAAATAATTGATCATATTCATGAGGCTATTAAGACTGGTGTGCACCAGATTAGTGTAGCAAGTGGATCTAAGGATTAAGGAGAACAACATAATGAAGGGCATAATAATGGTGATAATCAGAATATGGGATTTTGTGGAGGATACAGAGGTTGGGGTCATGGTGGTGGAAGAGGAGGATTTCCTAGAGGTACTTATTTTACATGTGGATTGCCTGATCATTATCAACGTGAATACCCTCATAATATAATTTTCTCATGGTGCAGAAAAAACAACAAATTTGAAGAATATCCTGATTTGTATGAGCACATGAGTAAGCATACATAAGAAAGACAAGGGTGTGGCTATGATTAAAATACAATGCACCGATGGAAGTCAATGGATGTCAAAAGTTGGAATGGATTATGAATTACAACCTTTGTTAGTCACTACTCACTCTGAGGCAGTGTGCATGCGTGAGGCCCAAGGAGAAAGCCTGTTATAAAAAAAATAAGAAGTGATCAATGCCAAGTACCTTGATGTTGAACATCAAAAAGAAGTCTATTTAGAGACCATGGACATTATCAAGAATTTACAAGGGGAGATTCAGGGATTGAAGGAATAGGCACATGTGCATTGGATAGAGAAAATAATGTTGACCTTCCATAGAAATACATGGATGATTTGAAAGAAGTATGTTGAATGTTGAGATAGGAAAACATCATCCCCTTACTAGGTGAATGGTTGAGAGAGAAGGTTCCACGCACAAGGTATGAACAGAAGTGAAAGGAATCCTCCATGAAAATATACCTCCCCATAACCATGAATATGATAAATAAATTACATTGAATGCAGTCATAGATGGATGGCTCTTGAGTAATATTTTGATAGATACAAGTGTAAAAGTTAATGTGCTCACATTGGATGCTTGGGATCAGATGGGAAGACCACCATTGTAGCCTTCTACAAATGTTCTATACATGGAAAATAGAACTAGGGCCAACCCTATTGGGGTGTTAAAGGATGCTACTAACATGATTTAGGGAGCCAAGTTTACTGGGGACTTTGAGGTATTGGAGCTTGCAAAGGAAGATAGTTTCCCAACACTTCTTGGGTGCCCTTGGTGTTATACAAATAATGTAGATCTATATTTCAACAAGGGGTACATTAGCTTTGAGAATAAAGAAGAGTGCATCATTATACCATTGACAAATGCAAAGGATTATCCCTATGTTGATCCATTGAGTGAAGAAGACTTGAACATAATTTACTCACACATAGTCAGAGATCCTAAAGCCAATGAGCCATCTAAGGAAGGAATGATATAGTGGGATGATGCTCATTCAATTAGTGACACCACCAGTGTTGCTTGTGAAAATTGGGCACATGGAACATATGAAGTAGTTGGTGAGAGATCAAGAATACTGTTACTCATGTAGTCAGGACGTGCGCTATTTGGTGCTTGGGTTATAGCCAGGTACCTTGGTATACTTTTGAGGGGAATCATGACATATTCTTATGTTCCATGGAGGATCAGTGGATGAATAATGAGATAGAAGGAATATGTTTATATATACTCTATGTGGGACTACAACATGCTTGTGGATTATACACAGAGATAACCTTGTGGAGTGGAAAGAAGTGAGAATCGATTTCTCTACTAGGTTTTTTAGGAGCAAATGTACCATCAAAATATGTGAATTTCATGGGAAGGACCCTGATTTTCACCACCATTTAGAAGTGTGAGAGACTCTAGACCGAGGGGTAGGAGGCCTTACCACCATCACTCTGGGTACATAAGTTCTACGCTACCTTAGGAGGTTGCATGCATGGTATGTGCATGTAGAATTAACAAGAGTAACAAAAAATTGGCAGGAGATGACCTTAGGTATGATTCATACTTTTGACTATTTTTCAACTAAGCCTCTGATTCAATGAAGCATTGCAGATTTTGAAGCTCCTTACTCTCAGGGAGATAGCACAAAGGCTGAAGAGATTTTAATGGATATGTTTGGTGAATTGGATTTGGAGGTGCACCTTGACCTTGAAGAGACTAAAGAAGAAGAGATGGTTCACACTTGGGAAGAAAAGGAAAAGGGTAAACCGGTGTTCTTGATAGATGGAGAAGAAGATGAGGATAAAAACATGAAGGTTAACCATATTGAAGGTATGCGTAAGGTAATGGAAACAATAGATGAAAAGGCATGCACATATCATGAACCTATGAAGACAAATAAGGTTAATATTGGGACAGATGCCAAACCTAAAGAGGCCATTATTGGTGATTATTATTTTAAACAGGAGGTAGCTAAGATAATAGAGCTTCTATGTGATTTTCAAGATATGTTTCCAAGAAGGATATCATGAATTGAAATGGGTACACCCTTATTTAGGAGAGATGTGAATAAAACTTAAAGAAGGCACGCGTTCCGAATTAAGAAGAGGCCTTATAGGATGAATCCTAATCTACGTCTGAAAGTAAAAGAGGAAATTGATAAAATGTTGAAGTCTGGTATCATTGAACCTATTGAAGAATCTGAGTGGGTAAGTCCTCATGGTCATCAACATAAATAAATATGGGCGGATAAGGATCTGTGTTGATCATAGAGAGGTGAATGCTTCATATGTAATTGATCCTTTCCCCACACCTTTTATAGAAGAGATACTTGAAGGAGTTGTTGGGTGCAAGATTTACTCTTTTACAGATGATTCTCTAGTTATCATCAGGTGTGCATAGTAAAGGAAGAATAAGAAAAGATAACTTTCACCACTAAATGGGGAAGTTTTTCATACATTGTGATGCCTTTTAGATTTAAAAACGCACCTTGTAGTGTTCTCGCAAATTGTGGTACAAGCCTTTTAGGACTTTATTCATAAGTTTTTGCAAGTTTATTTGGATGATTGGATGGTATATGGATTGGTGAAATGCCACTGTGACAATTTGAGACTTATGTTCGAAAGGTGTAGGCAATTGAGCATCTCCTTGAATATTAAGAAGGTGCATCTTTACTACACCCTTTTGGCACTTTTTTGGGACATATCATTTGCAAAGAAGGCTTATTGGTAGATCCTGCTAAGGTCACATTTATTTTGGGCTTAGAGGAGCCTACCAATCAGAGTGAGGTGCAGGGGTTCTTAGGACATACAAAGTTATTACAGAAAGTTCATTAAAGGATATGCTAAGATATTATCGCCCCTTGGAGGAATTATTGAAGAGTAAAGGGAAGTTTCATTGGGATGAGGCACAACAAGTAACATTTGAGACATTAAAGGAAAAACTTACTTTTGTGCCCATTCTATGCTTTCCTTCTTGGGATAAACCATTTCATGTACATGTTGATGCCTTTGGCATGGCCATAGGCACACTGTTAGCACATCCTGGTGAGGGAATAGTGGACCACCCCATTTTTTTTACAAGTAGGAAGTTGAATCCAGGTGAACAAAATTACACAACTACTGAGCACGAAACATTGTCAATGATTTATGTGTTGCACAAGTTCGGACAATACTTGTTGGCTACACCTTTCATATTATTTACAGATCACATAGCTCTTAAGTATTTGGTCAACAAGCCTATTTTACAAGGTCACATATGTAGGTGGATCCTTGCTATTTCAAGAATTTCAATTTACGGTTGTGGTAAAACCAGGAAAAAGCAACTTAGGACCTGACCATTTGTCAAGGATCAACTCTGGTGAGGAAACACAGAGCATTACAGGACACAATTCTAGATGCATAGTTATTCATATTGAATCATGCGCCCACTGAACTTAAATACATTGCAATATTCTTGCGTACTGGGTAGGTGCCTAAGGGGATTAAAGATTTAGAAAAGAAGTCAAATTGCATAATATGCGTGATACCCTATTAGTTGATAGGTGGAGATTTGTATAAACTTGATTCGTGATGAGGTTTTGCGTAGGTGTGTTCTAGAACATGAGTACAGGGGATAATGTCTAAAGCTCATGGTGGGATTTCTAGAGGGAATTATTCTGGAGATTCCACCACGCATAAGATTATGGTGGATGGATTATGGTGGGAGACTTTGTGTAAGTATGTTAAAAAATATGTCAAGGTGTGTGACCATTGTCAATGCCTTGGGAAGCTAGGAACAAGAGATGAGATGCCTTTGAGGCCTATTGCAAGTGTTGAATGGTTTGAAAAATGGGCAATTGAATTTGTAGGTACTATTTCCCCACCTGTATGTAGAACTGACACACGCTACATCATAACTTGTACAAATTATTTGACAAGGTGGGAGGAAGCAATACCTACAAAGTATTGTACTATAACTACAACAGTGAGATTCTTATGGGAGAACATTATGACTAGGTATGGATGTCCATTAAAATTGAAAAGTGATAGGGGCACACACTTTTTGAAAGATACCATCAATATTTTGTTGGTAGAATTCATGGTGGTGTACCATAAGACAACACCCTATCACCCATAGACAAATGGGAATGCTGAAGCATTTAACAAGATATTAGGTCATAAATTAACAAATATTTGTGATGTTGGATGAAAGGACTGGGATGAAAAAGTATTTACTTTGTTATGGGCATATAAAACTACTTATAAAAGGTTAAATAAGGCCACACCCTTTCAATTGGTGTTTTACATAGAGGTTGTGTTTCCTATGTTGAGTTTATGCCACCTTCTCTACATATTACACGTGTAGGAGGCCTCGATGATGAAAAAGTGGTATAAGAGCACATATGTAGGTTGATTTAGTTGGATGAAAGGTGTGCCATTGCTCAATGGAGTCAAAAGATAGAGAAGATTAAGACATAAGGCATGGTATGATAGACATATCATGAAAAAGGAGTTTGAGGTGGGGAAGATGGTTCTTCTATATGATTCAAAGTTTGTGTGCCACCTTGGGAAGTTGAAAGTTCATTGGTTGGGACCATTTGTAGTAAGAAAAATATTGGAATCAGGTGCTTTCCAGTTATAGGTGTTGGATGACACTTTCTTATCTAGTTACTTCAATGGGATTAGGATGAAGCCCTACTATAAATAAGTCTTCTTGGTGTTTGTAATAAGGAAGTACTTCGAGTTAGATTAGATTTCCATTTTAATGCATTTCCTTTTATGTGTGTTTCCTTTCATTGTTGCTATGCTTTCTCAATTTAGTTCAGTGTTTTGTTACAATAAGTGTGCTTTCACACCTATAGCTGATTACTATCTATATGATTTCATGCGTAGAGGAGCAAAAATATAATTAGTGTGGGGTAGAAGGAAAGTAAGAGCATGTGGGAGAAAGTTGAGATTTACAAAGGCCTAAGTACCAAAGGAACACACATGTTGTTGGAGATGTTGGTTGCTGAAGGATGGTGATAAGGTTTCATAAGAATTATGATGATAATAAGGACGATGCCAAAGGAAAATGCACGTATAGTGAATGAGCTCGTAGTGTAATGCAAGGTAGGTAGCAAGCTGGATAACTACTTGGTATAAGGCAGCATAGTGTGATGTACTTTGGCACATAGAGCATGTGAAAGGAGGTGTGTATTTAGAGTAGTTTACATGCCAAAAGGTTGTTACTAGAGTGCGTGATGATCACATGTGTTGAGTGCAATGGAAACTATGGAAGAGGTGGGAAAATCATAAAATAGGAATTAAATGTAGTTGTACAGTGGTAGTTGGAAAGAAATTAATACAGATGAAAATTAAAACACTATAAATTGAGCGTCAGGGTAAAATCATTTTTACCTTACCTTGCATGAAATTTGTGAAGAACTATAGTGTGACCTAGGGAAAAATTTGACATTTCGAGAAAGAAATCAAGTGCAAAGTTGCAAAACTTCGAACCAGAAGGTAAAAGTTAACACGGTCATGTGGAGTGTGAGTTCTAGTGAGTCAGAATCTTGTAAATTGAGATGGTGTGGTGAGAATTCTAAGGAATCATGAATTCTTTGACTAGGGTTTCAAAGATTAGGGAACAAAGTACAAAGTTTTATTGAGGAAGTGTATCAGTGTTGCATCTAAGTTATGTAAGGAGGAGTGTAGAGAAAGGGAGAGGTAAAATTTTGGACACTGCAAAATCAAAATGGCACCAAAGAAAGTAGTGACTGCATCACCAAAAATAGAGGCAAGGGAAAAGACAAATGAACCCCCATAGTTAGATGTTCAAGAGGAATGGTACTTAGAAATGTAATACCCAGATGGAGTGTTAATGGAAAAAGAGTGGGCATCCAATGTTAGGAGCATGACCATTAGTGACTATAACCATCGAACAGAATTAACATCACATGACATGATAACAGATCTTATTCAACTGATAGAGGAAAGAACCCTAGATGATAAGTACGGTATATGATGACAAGGTGAAGAGGCTGTTGAAGAGGGTTGGACTATTGCAGCTATATGATCTTCCATTCTTCAGGAATCATGAGAGGTTATATCAATGGTTAATGTCATGCGTGCATGAGGACTATTTATATTTTTAGGTAGAAGGATGTGCATTACCACACATTTGATTGAGAAGTATACTGGATTGATTAATTCTAGGAATTCCTTTGATGATGAATTAGCTAATGATGTTGAGGTGAAGAAAGCGATAGTGAAGTTTGAGTACAAGAAGGGTGGGTGCATGCATTTGATATTGTGAAGTTGAATGATCCTGTCATGAAGATGGCCACAAGCTTGCTCAAAAAGCTAAGAGGGTAGGAGAGATGGACATGTGTGAATAAAATATGGTTTTATATATACAAGAAAATATCAGAAGGAACCATATACAATATTTCTTCCTTTATAGTAGAAGATATTATTGATGTTGTGTGCGATGGTGATAAGATCATGTTTGGGAATATCTTGCTGGTAATAGTGTTTTCTAAGATTAGGGTGCCTAATGGGCCTAAAGACAAGATATGGGAGTATCCTGCAGAAGATCCCTCCCCTGAAAAATGGTTTGCTAAGTATACCTGTGGTATAGTTACACCAACATACAAGGCGTGTGTGGAAAAATGGTATAAATGGATGTGTGATGCATGTTCAAGTGCTGAGTGGATAATTCTAGAACAGTTTCCCACTCTTGTGGATGGGAGTTACCAATTTTTTCATTTATAAACATTTTTATATTGGGAGGTTTATGTTAACTGATGGAACTAAAAGCCCATGGTGAAAACTCTCATTTGCTTTCACAATGCAATACTTTCAGAGTGTTGTGAATAGGTTTAAGGAGGTGTAAAAATTAAGATATGATATGAGAAAAGTGGATAAGGAGCACCATGAGATGCTTCAAACACTTGTCTACCCCAAGAAGCACACTTATGAAGAGAAGTATGTATTCATAAATCATACATTTGATGAAACCAGTGACATTGTCAATAGCTTCAGTGAATGCAATATACATACATACATACATACATACATACATACATATATATATATATATATATATATATATATATCATGCCTTAGTTTGTTGATGGAGTATTCATGAAGGATGATGTAAGTATTCTTGAGGAGCCCTCCACAAGAAATAAGGTCCAACCAAAGAAGTGAGGGTGCAAAGAGAATCCTTCTGTTAGTAGAACTGGAGTAAGTAAAGATAAAACTCTAGATTCAAGTGCGACCATAGGGAAAAATTTAGAACAGAAGGAGGTAGGGAAAAACACATATGTTAGAAGGAAGCATATACGAGGAAAGTTTCCAATGTATAAGAAATAAAAGATAGTCCCTAGCTCAAACTATGAGGAGATGGAGAGAAAGAAGGAAGAAGAAGAAGCTGAAAGTGAGGAAGAGTTGGTTGAGAAGTTGAGACCACATGTGCATACCATTAAAGAATCAAATGAAGAAGGATAGAATGAGCACTTTGAGGACGGCCATATAACGGATATGGATGTAGAGGGTGTTGGTGTAACCAACACATAGGTCATAAAGGAAAAATCAGACCCAACTAAAAAGCATGAGGATAGGTGCACTCCCAACCCTAAAATAGAGCGTAGAGTAGAGAAAGAGGTCACGGATATTGTATAACACTTGGTGGAGCATGAGGTGGCATTTAGTACAGAAGAAGAAAGGAGTGAAGTAAGTGCCCAATCAGGGACCATGGGTGGAGAATCATATCTTGCTATAAGTTTCCCCAAGGGTGCTCATGGAAAGAGACGATCGTACATCCCCAAAGGACCTATAATGCAATATGTAGAGAATCCCAACAAGGTTTTGCGTGTGAGGTATAGAATAGAGTGTGATACCTGCAAATCAAAAAAAAATGTGAGGATAGAGACCTTGTGGTGGGACTACTTGTTATGAAAGATGGGGTAGATCTCATGGAATTCTAGGCCAAGAATAAGGGGAACATGAAAGAACGAGATAAAATATTGGCTAAAGTTGAGAAAAAGACGGAAGCAATTGATTCATTAAGGGCCTCAATTATAAATAAGTTGAAATAAATTTATCCATAAGTTATGCGTAGGATGGATGTACTAACTAATATAGGAAAAAAAATGGAGACTCTGGTGGACACACTAAAAGATAAGGGTGAGGAAATCACTTTTGAAGAAGTCACTACTATTATAGGAGATGCCTTTTCTCAAGCACACGATGAATTAGAAGGGTGGAAAACATTGGAAGCATTAGTGAATAAGAAATTCCCCCTCCTTTTTACATAGTAGGACTTGGATTATTTCATTCTTTGGTGTAGCCTGGAAGGATATTATTTCAATATTTTATTCTTGGAGTATTCTTTATCATTATTTGGGTGATCAAACAGAGTGTTACAGAGGACAGAAAACATACCTAGTGTGGTGTAATTTTGGGCCCAAGAAAATGGCTAAGAATTTGAAGAATGTAGAGGTTAGTGCGTGCATGGGAAAGCTATAGAAGAAACACTCAGAAGTGCTATGGAAGGGGACACATGAAAGGATCAACATGGTGAACACACTAGAAGAACAAGGTTTATGTACGGAAGCATGAAAGGGATGCGCGTAAGGATCATTGTGAACATGCAAAGGACTTAGTGAGTTTTTGGTATGTAAAGCTAAATATAGACTCAGAGTATGTAACACACAAGGAGGTTTCGGTGGTCATGTAGATCCTATTTTTGAGGAAAGAACTTGTGGATCCAATAGGCACTTGGAGCTATTAATAAGATCAGAACTAGGAGTTAATTATAGGTGATCTATTAATAGGAGAAGCTTACATGCTTCCATAGATGTATTGTAGTGGCACATGGCTATTCTTAACATGTAACCTATTTTGAGAGTACATGGATAATGAAGGGAAAATTCTCCACCCCTATATATATGTATGTATTGATTTTCACGGTTTAGATCATTATGTGTATTAAGGTTAAGCTGATGGTTTATGATCATGCCTGACTTATGATAGACATATATATGTATTAAGATATTTTGGATTAATATGATGGATCATTGTGGTTAGGTATTGGTTGTTGATGTCTCTATTACTGGTAATTATATGGTGAATTTGATCTTAGTGGTTATGTGAACTATATGTTTATTTACTTATGTGTGTTTCCAAATTAAGCTCATGGATCTAGTTGATATAATTATGGAATATATCTTCATGTGTACTAAATCCTTGGAAAACTTACATAAAAGAGGTACTTGGTACCTACGCAAGCTTCGGTTGAGATCTCATTTCTATATGAGTGATGGGCCAATGCGTATATAGTTTTGATCAAGAAAATAGACTACATGAGGTGATTAAATCCTATGTGAAGGGGTTTCCAGAGTAGGGGAAATATGCTGAGGAGATGTACTAGTAGATCAATGAGAACGCATAAGTCATGTGCGAATATGAGAACTACGTGCTGAATATGCCTTATATTTGGGAGGCCAAAGGGTCTTAGATGCTCTAACTAGTGAAAGAACATCCAAAAGAGGAGGCTAAGGAAATTGTGTGCATGGTGGAACTCCTTTGAGAGTGATAATTTTCTGATTATGAATGAATTTAAGAAACAAGTCGGTTATGGAAAATATATCTTAAGTGGTGCAGAGCCAAGGAAGACCTAAGAGCATGTCAAAACCTTTGATTAAAGGTGCCACAATGAATGGAACAAGCATGGTGAGAGGCCCAACTGTAACTGGAGGCTTGACATAGCCATAAAAATTTGGGAATATGGTATGAAATTTGAGAATGGATAGTTGATAGTGATGAGGAGTGCAATAGAGCACACACCAATAAGAGCTAATGGATTGATCATGGTGTTATTAACAGTATGAGATCTAATAGAAGCACTGATGTGTAGTGTATTAGAATAAAATGTAGCATGATAATAATAATTGGAGAATGTGATGAGTGGTGGAGATGCATTAGTATGAGAAACTAGGAAATCAAGAGCCCTTGACGAAAGAGGAGGCACAACATGATATGTATGATAAGCTGAAGAATCAATTGTTTTCTTCTCATGATTAGGAAATCGATCTTTGAATATTTTGAGCTTTTGGTTTTCATTGACCGACTTAGATTCTAAAGGCTTAGGGAGATTGATTGTGTTGTTGTCAATAATATCTTGAATAAGATGCTTAGATTTGAAACATTGATTAGTTGAATGCCCAATACATTGATGATAGTGACATCTAGCATTTTCCTCATAGTTGCAGCCACGATGCTGAGATGGATCAAGAATAAGTGGTGGTGGAAGTATAATAAGATTTCTTTCAATAATTTTTGGCCATAAGAGATGAGGAGAATAAGGTAATTTTGTAAATGTACACTTTGGAGGTTGCCATTGCAGCTTTTCAGGAGTAGTAACAATGTTAACAATATATTTTTCTTCAGTGGTCTTAGGAGATGGCTTGAAAGTAGATTTTTTTGAAATCGATTATAAGATGAAGCCTGATCATGATATTTAATCTTTCCCATAGATAGGAGTTTTTTTTCATGTAACTTAAGTGTCTATCATAATTGATAAAATGAGGGAGAGGCTTCAAATATAACACTCTCTTGCAATGGAGATAAAATACTTTGGACAAAAAGATCTTGCAATTCCGCATCTGCAAGTACATTGGTCGTCTTAGATAGATTGTTCTTATAATGTAATACATATTTAGATATATGCCTATTAGATCCTTGTTTGATTTTTGCAAGTTGAGCAGAGGATATTTTGGAACTGATATTGATTGAAAAATGCACAAGTAAAACATCAACTAAATGTGTAAATGAGGTTACCAAATAAACAGGTAGATCATAAAACCAACACATGGAGTAATATTGTAAGCTCCTAGGAAATAGCTTGGCTAGTAAAGTATGGTCATTTGCATAATTGAGACATGCCACATGAAAATATATAAGATGATCTTAATGGTCACCATGGCCATTGAAGGTGGGAAATTTAGGTGTGAAAAAGTTTGTAGGGATTGCATAAGTGGAAATTGCGGGTGTGAATGGAGTGTGAAGGATTAAGGTGGAATCAAGAGAATGAAATGCGTGAGAAGTAACCTGCTGATGTTGATAGATTTGAACATGGAGATTATAATAGAGAGAGATTAGGTATTGAGTTCCAGAAGAAGATACTTTTCATGTGTGGGAAGTGATAAGCTGAGTAAAATTATTGGTAGGAGTAGGAATAGAAACAAGAACAATAGAAGTAGGTGTAATGGTGGAATTATGAGGTTGAGTAGTAATACACATAAAAGTGGTAATGGATGTAGGAACATTAATCTCATATATATTGGTGTCCTCCTCATGATTAGTGAATAAGAGAAGATTTATATCTTGTGTATGTTCAACTGTATGCATGTAAAGCTAACTAAGTCTTATGAATTAAAACTAAAACCTAGTAGTTCCAAAAAAAAGCTAACTAAACAAGAACATCAAGATAAGATCTTATAAAACTAACTTATAAGAGCTAAAAGGCCATGTTAGATATTCTGCTTCTAACCAAACATGAAGAATGGATGCAAGGTGATCAAGGTATTCCAAGAAGGGAATTAAGGCTCAAGATAATATGTCTATAACTTTGGCTAATACAAATGAGGTGTCAACTTAGAAGAGGTGCACTAGGCTTGTATTTATAGATTTCCATTTGGGAAAGTTTAGAATCCTAGTGCATGTGGGACAAAAGGTAAAGCCCAAAATAGAATTTAACAAGTCAATGTACTTTTTGATTAGAATTAAAAGTTAATTAATCTTATAGGATTAATTAATTATACCAAGTAGGCTTAGGAAGCTTTATGGGAGCATCTAGAATGGGTTTTGATAGATTTTGGAAATTCTTGGAAGTGGGATTTATCCGATAAGAAGGTTTATTGGTTACATGCAAAAGAAGAGGATTAATTAACATATTATTAACTAATTAAGAGGATTATCACTAATCAAAATGTTGTTAATCAGCATCTTAAGTGAATTAGAAGCAATAGTTAGAGAATGAAGTGTCATTTTATTTGACTAAAGTGAGAGAGAGTGAAGATCGCTAGTGAAATTCAAATATTAAAATTGCTTTGATCAAGAGGATCTTAGGTGTCTACATTTTCTGCCTCTTTGGGGTGGCATGTAAGCGATGCCACTTCAAAGATAGAAGAAAATTACAGAAAAAAGTAATTTTTTTTGAAGGGAGTGGAAGAAAAATTAGTAGAATGAAGGATGCCTTCTCGAGTGTCGATGTGGTTACGGAAGAGGTTGATCAATGATTAAAAAGAAGAAGAGAACATACCAAAGTAGGTGGAAAATACCATGGCAATGGAAGATAGATGAGTGATATACTGAATATGAAAATAGAGTTGAGATGCAGGCATCCATCCCCGAATAATACCAGTATGAACTCTTCTATTGAAAAGTTCTGATGAGGGTATCATTGTAAAGTACAAGAAATACTTTTCATAATAGATCTGGTAGAAATGTTTTTAAGGATGCCCCCTCAAATTTTGATGGGCGATTGAAAAGATGGAGCAAATGGATAAAAGAATAAGGAAGGAAAGAGGGGAATAAAAGGTGATCCCTATTGCCCTGAGTGAGTTGGAAGAATAGTGTTGGGTAAAAGAGAGTGATATTGAAGAAAAATGAAGATGAAGAGAATGGAAATAAATTTCATCCAGCTAATGTAAAAACAACTTTATTGCATCATATTGCTCATGATCTATGTCATCAACCCTTATTAAAATGAATGCATACAAAAAAAGTGTAAGATGACATGAAATTCCATAATACAAAAAAAAAATTCATTGGTAAAACTTAAATTTTAACTCCTTACAACATACAAAATGTAATGCAAAAACGAAAAGGTAAACAAGCTAACTTGAACATGGAAAACAAGTACAAAACACACATACTCAAACAAACAACATTCAAGACAGTTGCACAAATGTTTTTGTTATCAAGATTCAATTTCAACCTGTGTGAATTAACAGACAAGGGTTAATGATGGTGCCCCAAGAAAGGATACATGTGAGGGGAATATACGAAGGACACACGGGTCCTATGGAAAATCAATTATGTATAATACTGCCCTAAGCAACACGTTCGTGTAAGGGTAAAACATAGAGATAGTAAGGAAACCAACTTTTGTTAATGGAAGGTAGATCAAAAATGATCCGCAAGGTCATGCACATGAACAAGAGAGAATAAAATAGATATGTTTTGTAGGATGATTTTCGATGTTTGAGTATGATGCATGTGATATAGGCTTCAGCTGTATGCATGCTCATTTACTGATTTTTTGATTTATGTGATGGTTTCAAATTTTGAGTATGTTTGTGACGTTTTATATTATTTTTTGAATTTTTGATGGAAATGTATTTGAATGTTTTATATTTTTCTAACCAACAGATTTGAATGTTTTGGGTTTTTCAAAAGTTATATGAATTTTTTGTGTGATTTCTAAACATTTTTGAATGTTTTTAGTATTTTGAAAGTTTTTCGAAACTATGTGCATGAAGGGAAGAAACGTGGATGCCCCCAACAATAGATGGGATGTACAAGGGTAGAATGCCATGAGTATGTTCAATACATAGTAATATGTGAATATGTCCCCAACATTAGATGGGAATATAAAAAGGAAAACCATTCACATATATACAAGAGTAGAATTCATCCAGATCAAGGTGAAAGGGGATAGGTCCAACCGAAACTCAAACATAGGCCAAAACTAGCTTAGGATAAAGCAAATGTTCCTATAGAGATGAGAATGCTCATGAAAAATGAATCCTCCCAAGGCGTCGGAAACCGGTTTTCACCTAGGGACTTGTCCAAAGTGCCACAATTGCATGGTTTTCACATTTGGACGACCTGTTTTCTCTTTACTTTTTCTTGACTTTTTGATTTTTTTGCTTTTTTATTTTTTTTGATTTTTTAGGAATTCCATACTCAAGCATATAACTCACTTGAGATGTAATTACATTCATGGGTTCCTTTAGTTCCTCACCATCTGAATGAGCAAGTTTGTAGGCCCCTGAACCATACTTAGTGACCACAACATATGGTCCTAACTAATTTGGATCAAACTTTCCTTTCTTTTCCTAGTCTTTGGTGGTGTTGAACTGATTTTATTTTAGCACTAAGTCTCCTACCTCAAAACTAACAAGGTATGATATGCTTGTTATAGCCATGGGACACGTGATTCTGATACAATTTTAAGTGATTGAGTGTGCAAAGATGCATCTTTCATCTAGTAGTTCCAACTCTGCCAGTCTAGCCACATGGTAGTCTTCATCTTTGTCCAGATAATAGTCTTCTAAGAGATATCCTATAGGGAGGGAAGCTCAATTTCTAGGGGTATGATGGCCTCAATGCCAAAAAACTAGGGAGTTAGGGTGTTGCACCAGTAGGAGTGTGAATGGAAGTTCTATAGGCCCAGAGGATAGGATGGATCTATAAGTGCCAATTTTGACCTATTTTTCTTAGCCATCTTTTCCATAATCTGAACAATATTTTTTGTTGGAAGCCTCTAGTTGTCCATTACCTTGAGGGGTAATAGGGAGTAGACCATTTTAGATGTATCTGGAAGCATTTTTATAATACCTTCAGGGTTTTGTTCTTAAAGGATTTACCATTTTCAGTTACAATGGCGGAAGGGATGCCATAATGGTAGATAAGGTGATTCATGATGAACTTGGAAATTTGTGCACAAGTAACATACGTGAGAGGGAAAACCTCTACCCATTTAGTTAAAATACTTATGTGGTGGTGATGATATGGGTATGGCCATAAGAGGAGGTTGGAGTGAGCTTCCCTATGAGATCTAATCCCCCATTTTGAAAATGTGCCATGGTGTTGTTATTGGTTGCAAGGCTTGTGCTAGCGCATGAATGAAGATTTCCATACTTCTGACATAATGCACACTTCTTAACATAGTTGCAACAATCTGATTCCATGGTAGGACCATAGTAACCTACTCATAAAATTTCTTAGTGAGCACCATTCTTCTTGTGTGAGCCCCACAAACACCTTCGTGTACCTCTTTAATCACTTGAATTGACTTATCCAAATTAATACAATGTAATAAATTCCTATCATAGCCACGATGATAGAGGGTGCCTCCTAGGAGGGTATAACGAGCTATGCATTGGATAAGGTTTCTTTTCTCAAGGTGGGAAATGTTATGGGGGAAAGGTACCATCTTGTAGGTAATTATAAATGGACTCATACTAGGGGAAAAAGGACCAACAACTTCACATATCAGACATGATTACTAGCATGTCATATGCAAGAACTCACAAATGTTCAACAAAGAAAGGCATTTTACTTAACCCTGGCAAAATGTGAAGCCAATTGTGTCCATGACATATTGACCGATTATGTGCCCTTGGTATTATTCCTCAAAAGTAACACGTACAAAATAATCCTTTAGAGTCTTAACCATCTTATTGTATGGGATGAGCTTGTCATCCTTGACTTTATACTCATCATTGATTTGTTTAATGATCAATTGTGAATCCCTAATGACACCTTAGTTGTCTGATATTCCATCTGATAGCAAGTTTCAACTCATGGAAATGAGGGCCTCATACTCTACTATGTTATTGGTACATGGGAAAATCAAAACGAAAAAGCATTGCAGAAATGAATTCTCCTAGTTGGGGTGATAAGTACCACATTGGCTCCTGAACTGTGGAAAGTGAATGACCCATCAAAGTGTACTTGCCATATGACAGGATTCCTTAATAAACATTAGGGAGGTATCTGGAAGATCCAGACACAATGGTTATGTTCCTAGTAGGGGAGATTCAGCTAGTTTGATCGGCAAGTACATGTCCTTTGAGTGAATTTTGTTTGACAAATTCAACATCAAACTCACTTAGATAGGATGATCCAATTAGCCATCCTCCTAGTAAGTGCATTTTAGACAAAAGGTAATTTAATGGATCAGCTTTAGAGATAATCTTGGTATTTTTATTTTAATAGGTAATGACGAAGTTTTTGAAAGGAAAAAACCAAAACTAAGCAAGCCTTTTCAATTTGGGGATAATTCAGCTCATAAGTAATTAAAGTGTGGCTAAGGTAATAGACCACTATTTCTTTTTGGCTTAGATCGTATTGGGCTAGTAGTGCACCAATAGCACATTGGGTAGCTAAGATGTATAATAACAAAGTTTCATTCTGGAGTAGGCGAGCATGAGGACTCCAGAGGACTAGTCAGATATTGCTTGAGTAACTCAAAGGACGTGTTGGAATTCAAAGCCCCAATGGAATGAAATTTTTTCTTGAGTAGATGGGTGAAAACGATGGCACTTATCTGTGAGTTGAGAAATGAAATGAAGGATTTCCTAAATTTTTCCTTGTAAGCTACATAGCTGCTTAAGGTTATTTGGTGGAGGAATTTTGGTAATAGATGTAACCTTAGCCAGATCTACTTCAATCCCCTCTTCTTGAGACAATGAATCCAAATAATTTTCTTGATTTCATGCCGAACACACACTTCTTTGGATTTAGTCTAACTTTTTAGTCTCAAAGGCATTGAAAGATACGCCTCAACACTTCTAGGTGTTCTTATCTATTCCTAGACTTTCCTAGGATATCGTCAACATAGTATTTCATGATGTTGTTCATTATGTCATGAAAGATTACTACCATTTCTCTTTGATAGGTTTCCATGACATTTTTGAGACTGAAAGAAATTACTTAGTAGTACAACGTTCCCTAAGGATTTGTAAAGGTAGTTTTGTGTTGATCTTCCTCTATAATATTTATCTAGTTATAATTGGAAAATCTATCCATGAGGGATAAAATTTTGTAACATACATTTGAATCAACAATCATGTCGATGTTAGGTAAGGGAAAATCATATTTAGGATATGTCTTATTGATATCTCTAAAATTAGTGCATATCCTGATACCAACTAGTTTCTTTTATACTTGCACTATGTTGGATATCCATTTTGAATAATCTATAGGTTTGATAAAACCTACCACTAATAATTTCTCCAGTTCTTCTTTGACTAAAAGTTCTACATGTGGGTGCATATCTCCCTTAGCTTTTGTTTGATATGTTTGGCATCTGGATACACCACAAGGTTATGTACTACTAAATATGGGTCTAAAACTTGCATATATGCATATGACCATGAAAATATGTCTACAAATTCTCATAGTAGCACTAAAAAAAATTTCTACTCCTGCGCTAAGAGTGAAGCTCCCAACTTTACCATTCTAAGGTCATCTTTTGTTTTGATATTGACATTTATGGTCTCTTCTACCAACATTTTATACATGTCCTACATGCACGTAGGATCAGGAAGTAGATTTATTTTTTCTTCCAAGGGTGTTGCAATGATATTTTCACCTTGGGTGTGGTCACTTTTAATGTCCTTTGATTTTTCTATTTGTTTTTCTGCTAGCGCCTCAAAGAGGTTTTCACTATGCGTTTTGGACTCTTTTTTTGCCGAGGCTTTTTGGAAGAATTTTTTCCCTCACTTTAATTTATGTTTTTCTGACCAAAAATCTCAACCTCCTCCCCAACATATGCACATGCATCCAAATTGATGGAGAAACCCTTTTTGTGGTCGTCGATTAGAATGTTGTCACGAATACCCATGAATTCTATAGTTGCCTCATCATTTTTAAAGAGATTGATCAGTACATGAAGTTGTTGGTCACAGTCAATGAGATTGGGATACAAAAGGTTTATTTAGGAGTCAAAATGGGATAAGGTTAAGATATATGTATCTAGAAAAAGGTTTGTGGAGGCAAGGTCTTTGTATAGGCTACAACAGGAATCTATGTCGCTATCCGAATGAGATGATCTATCCTCATATTTTGAACAAGTAGCATCAATTTTCAAGGGTGGAATTACATGAGGCCTAATACCAAGGTCCGTGTGCATCTAGTTTGTAATGAGGAATTGGGACAAGGCTCTAGTCCACCTTGTCCATATGTGTCGCACTTGTATCCTTTATAATCCATGATAGACATCATCTCTCTGAGATTTGGTATATTCTGGAGCTTTGTGACTTGAAGATTTTGTACCTTTGGGAATCCAGTTTGTAGGTGAATCCAACATTTTCTCATATGATAAGAGGACACGAGAAACACATTTCTCAAAAGGACTAATATAACTATCTCGGGAGATCTTAAATTGGAAACTTGGTCTTCCCCGTGTTTTTGGTGATGGTTAAAGGTCGAAAACCAGAAGGGCCTATGTTGGAGGTTATACTGCTTCAATTGGGACATTTGATAGGAATTTCATCTCCCATGTAAAAAAGGTAGAAACAAAAGTGAGAGCACTTTCATCACTATCACTTAGCGTGTCTAGATCAACATGAGATTTTAGAGCTTCGGTTTGTAGTGGTATAACTATATCTACAAAAGGACATTCATATGCTACCTGAGAGAAAACTATGTAAGGATCTCCAATGCATGAATGGTTATGGATCTTCTTGAATAGTTATTTTTTTCCATTATGATATAGCTTGATGCACTGATGAAAGCTCAAGGGTAAAACCTACAAGACATATATCTATGGGTGGCCTAGAATCATATTATAGGGAAGATCCAAGTCAAGGACATGGAACTTAGTGTTGTGATATGTCGGGACTACTTCCATAGGAAATAATATTGTACCATCTGATATCATGTTCTGCATTGTCATATGCTATGATGGTGATGACATGAGAATCTAAATCTACCTTTGTTCATCCCAGCTATCTAACCAACTTCAAGGTGCAAATGTTAAAACCAGACCCGTTGTCCACAAGCACTATCTTTATATTTATTTGATTAACAAATGCCTCTAGGTATATAGGTAGGTTATGTGTATGTTTTTCATGTGGAATTTGACTTTGGTTGAAGGAAAGGTGTTTCCATAGGAGCAAGGTTTGCGACCACCGCTTGGAGGTGTGAAGGATCAATATCGATTAACATTCCTGACCCCTGAAGTATTTTATAGAGGATGTCTTTATGAACATTTAATATATTGAGAAGATCTAAGATTGAAATATTAGAAGTGGTCTTCTCAAGTTGTTCTAAGAGGTCATACTTGACTATCCTAAGGGGTACGCAGAGGAGGTTTCTAGAATCATGAGACAAGTGCACCACATTACCGCCGCACAATCTCAGCTCTTGATTCTTATAGCATTCACATTCTCATTAGGAGAATGAATACAACCAATAAGTGAATTGAATGGGTTGCTGGTTTGACCATTAACATGTAATTAGTGGCTCTATAATCATTGGAAGATTAGACTTGATCTGGATTTTTTGTTTCATGTTTGTTATGTTTAGGAAATGGTTCTTTGAATATTTCCATCTTCTGATTGGGTGTTTGATGAGGCTCAAGTGAATCGAATTAAATCTCTCCACTTTCAATAAGGTCTTGGAAAAAGTTTCTTAGCTGGAGACACATGTCTATTTTATGTCCCTTGACACGATGATACTAACAATATTCATGGTCTTTATACCATGACAGGTTTAGGTGCATCATCGGAATATGGTATTGTTGCAGGGTACTGGACCATGTTCACTGCATCCAACTATTTCAAGATCATGGATTTGTGAGAGGAATGAACAAAGTTTGATGGAAGGTTGAATAGGCCCTTTCGTAAGTTTGAAAGGAGGACCAATTTGTACTACCTATACCCATTTAGAATCCGTGATACCATCTCCTACAACATTTTTTTTTTTTAAATTTAGGATTATTCATAGGTTTGGAGGTTTGGTTATCTTTAGAAAAGGGTTTTAATGTACCCTTTGCTATCAACAAATCTTTCTTGATTTGGGTACACTTTTCTATAACTTCTTCAAAGTTACTGACATAATGCATTTGTAATTGAAACACAATATCTGGGTTTAAATTTGGTACCAAAATGCTAACTAATTTCTTTTCTAGGATCGAACAAGGGAAGCAGACTAGCGATCCCCCTCCATCATTGTAAGAAACTAAAAAAAGTTTCATTAGGTATTTACTTCGAGCTACATAATTCTAACATAGTGACATCACTTTCGACATTAAATGAGAAATGTCGTACAAATATCTATTCTAACTCATTCCATGTAAACACAAAACCCATATGGATGTGAAGAAACCACTCCAAGGCTTGACCTCCTAAACTTAGTGGGAAGAGGTGTATGAGGTAATTTTCACTATAAGCCACTTCCTGGCATGCCATATAGAAGTCCTTAATGTGATCACGTGGGTCACCCTTCCCTTTGTATTTTTCAAACTTGGGGAAATTGAAATTCTTAGGGAATGGTGTACATAGCATAGACTTGTAAAAGGGATAAGGACATAGTTCTTTGAATTGATACTTTTTTCTATGTCCCGCATTACTTTCTTGGAGACTCATAAGTATACTCTTTATGGATTGAAACTCTTGTGTGAGGAGTTTCTCTTTGGTAGGTGTTTTTTGACATGTACACCATGTTATATTTTTTTTCACCCTCTTTCTCTTCTGTGTGAAGCTCACTATGTTTAGCCTTAGGTATTTCTTGATGTGTATGTTTATCTGCATCCTTTTGCACCTGGGAAGCTAAACTAACTAATTTTTTACTAAGGGTTAGTATCTGTTATTGCATAGTGACTTTTTCATCTTTAGGTCCTTCTTGATTTTCACATATAGGAGTTGGTTCTTTACACTTACTTTCTATCCTAACTTTGTGATGTATCTTAAGAGGTGATAATTCATAAGCACTCGTGTGTTTGGGTACTGCAATTTCAGTGTCGTTGTTTTGATGATATGAAGTGGAGGCATGTCCTTGTTTTAACTCATCATCAAAGTTTATAAGAGGGAGTTGTGATTCTTCTTCTTTATAGGTAGGTGGAAAAAACTCATATTTGGGTGTCATCTTGGCACCTAACTCTACCACCCATGCGAGTACCCTATCCTTATTAAGATAAAGGAAGTCATCTAAGCGTGTGGGATCAAACTCAAAATCACCCCGAGG
Organism: Taxus chinensis; assembly: GCA_019776745.2. Classification (NCBI taxonomy): domain Eukaryota; kingdom Viridiplantae; phylum Streptophyta; class Pinopsida; order Cupressales; family Taxaceae; genus Taxus; species Taxus chinensis. The sequence goes on along the minus strand of CM034149.1, from coordinate 656,980,682 downwards.
TGAGTCTTCCTCATCACCACTATGATCAATTAAGTCATCTGTGTCTTTTACCGCAGAAAAGAGGGGTCTTAAATCATGACCAATGAAAGGATTAGACCCCAATCTCTTAGATGTCACCCTTGTGATAGGGGAATATGAAGGTGTCTACATAGGTTTTTTTTCAAATGTGATCAATGGTACAATAAACCTAGGTTACATGAAATTTTAAAACAATGTCATCAACAAAAAGGATGTTGAGTGAAAAAGAATAAAGAATCCAAGGATCTAACAAGGATTAACCTAGAAAAATAGATCAATACAATGAAAAAACAAAAGGCATAATCATGAAATTTTGGTAAACCAATCCAACCTAAAGGAACCTACAACTCATGTAAAATGTGCTATCAAATGGTAGGTTGGGCACAAATAGTGACAACATGATATCACCACTTAGGTCAAGTTTAATATAAAAAAGGCCTAAGTAATAATAATGTGTTGACGCAATCCCCAACAAGGTACACTAAAATAAGTTTTAGAAACAAATGAAGTCTGAGTTATGAAAAATGATACTACTAGTGCGAGAAGCACAACAACACTATTTGGATATGTAAATCAAGCTTCGTAGAAAAAGGAAAGATTTTTAGTATCAAAATGATGTCATCATAATGCTAACAATGTAATGACATTTTCCAAGACCCAATAAAATGTTGGGATCGAAAAATAAGTCAAGTATATCAATAAGTTTCTATTTATTCAAGTAGTGTAACAATAAAAATTCAAAACTTAAATCAAGTTTCCCAAGGAAAACAATACATAAGTATCCAATGTGTAATGATAAGATACATGCAAACATAAAAAATCAAAGGAAGTCAATGATGATACTCCTATCTACAATGATAATGTGTCTCAATATGGTTTTGATACAAAGTGCCTACTATAATATGAAGACGTACCATTCATACTTTCAACACTTGCATTCTGACATTGCAACCTAGTCATGTAAGTAGACTACAAAAGTGGTGGACACGATTATTTCTAGCGGTATCTTCTCGTGCTGTTTTATTTTGTCCCAAAATGGGAAACAATAATAAAAAGGAGTAGAAACCAAGTGGTGGTGAAATAAACTAGGTATAACTCTAGCGAAGTTTCTCCTTTCCTTAAGGCAAGTCAAAAACTAAGACAAAGTAACACTGTCGTCAATTTTTTGATGAATATCACCAGGTTCTAACTTCAATGGAGTATCTCCTTGTTTGTATAACAAGGTTCTTACTTAAAAATAAGATAGTGATTTGCAATGGTTATTTAGAACATAATGTTTTGATTCGGTCAAGTTTGCCTCAAGACAAAATGGCTTCCTATTTATTTCTCTTAACTAGGTTGTCACAAACTATCTCTGCGAGCTCAGTTTGCCAAGAAATTCACAATGACTAAACCTTGGAGTATCCAAGATTTACTTTACCCATTTTGATACAATGAACAATAAATGTGTTCAGTTTTATTTTCACTGGGGTCCCATGAAGATAATTTTGACTCTATTCTCATAAGTGCTTACTAGACTAGTAGGTAAGTGAGGTGTTTCCTATTTCATCCACAAGGTTCACTCTTGCGTGGACTACTTTGGGGTTCCTGGGAGCATCCCTCTTTTTATCTTACGGCTTATGCCAAAGGGATTTTCTCCTAGTTCAAAGTGGATGAGCCGTATCTCTTAACCGAAACCTGCATATACAGTGTTTTGATTTGATCAATGTGGTGTATTTTTTATCTTTCAGATTAGGAAATTTGTTTTAGGCCACCTATGGCAACTTGCAACACACATGTAGTTAGGGTTTAGATCTTGATTCTTTTGCAAGTGTATTATTGGTTCTTCATGCAAAGATTAGTATTTTTCTAAACGATTAAAACATCATAAAAAGAGGATAAAACATTGTTTTTGATTCTCAAGATCATCTGAAGAGGCACGAGAAGAGAATATGTAATAAGGAATCATACTATTTTAATAAATGGAAAACTTCGTAGCTTAAGTGTGTAAGAAATTAATTTTAACCAAGTTGTTTGTTCTTTCCCTTAATATTAATAAATTTTTTTCTAAAAGTATAAGAAAGGTATAAAATCATTTTTGATTCCCAAGATCACCTAGAAGGTCTAAGGGAAGAGCATACACGATCTTATCCTTATAAATGAAAATCCAACATTCATTAACTTATCCAAACATATTAGCACAAAGAATGATCTAATATACATTGAAAATCAATAACTAGCCCTAAGAAACCCTACAAGATGTTAGAAATATTCAAGATTGAATCATGCAAACTTTTAAAATAGTGTCAAGTTTTAATATATCACAAATGCATGCACCACACAATGTATGCATGCCCCTGCTAGTGCCTACGTGCCCTTAATGATGTATACATGCCCCTAAAAAAATAACACATAGAGCGAAAAAATAGTATAGCATATGTGCGCCCTTTAGAGCATATGTGCCCCCTTAGAGTGTATGTGCACCTCTTACAAAAAAAACACCAAGAACATGAAGTAATATAGCATATGTGTGGCCAGAAAAGCATATGCGAACCCCTGACAACAAAACACAAAGAGCACAACCAACAAGGCACATAGTATAGCGTATGCGCACCCTAGGCCAGAAGACAAAGAGTGGGAGAGACAATGGTGGGGGATGCACAACCAGAAAATGCACTCCCCTAATAACATATGCACACATGCAATATAGTGCCCCTTGGAGCGTATGCACACTCCTTAGAGTGTATGAGTGCCCCTTCATATAGATCACTAAAATATGAGATTTTTTGCAAAAAATTGTAAAAATCTCAAAAATTTATCTATTTCATTTGATTTCGACAACACCTAACGTCCTTCATTCCTACAAAGAGTATGAAACCCAAAAAATTCTAACAAAATTAGTTAAGAAAGCCTATGTTTAACCAAAAATGTAAAATAGGTTTAGTTTAAACAACTTTGAAATAAAAGACAAAGCAATAGGGATTAGTCCCACCGAGCGTGCCAAATGTATGCATGCAAAGCTAACTAAGTCATATGAATTGAAACTAACAACTAGTAGTTCCAAAACAAAGATAACTAAACAAGAACATCAAGATAATAACTTATAAAAATAACTTATAAGTGCATGAAAAATGAATGAAACAAACTAACATGCTAAGTCATTTTACTCTTTAGATTGCTAATATACATGTGAACCTAGTTAGATCCTATAACAATCAAATTGGTTTGTTGTTTTTGCTTCAAGGTGGTGAAAGGATCTCTCTAAAAAATGGCTACAAGGACATGTTAGATATTCCTCTACTAACCAAACATGAAGAATAGATGCAAGGTGAGTCAAGCTATTCCAATAATGGAAGTAAGGTTCAAGATCAGATGCCTATAGCTTTGGTTAATACAAATGAGGTGTCAACTTAGAAGAGGTGCAATAGGCTTGTATTTATAGATTTCCATTTGGGAAAGTTTAGAATCCTAGTGCATACGGGACAAAAGGTAAAGCCAAAATATACTTTTACAAGTCAATGCACTTTTTGATTAGATTAGGAGCTAATTGATATTTTAGGATTAATTAAGGATCCTAAGTAGGCTTAGGAAGATTTTTGAGAGCATCTAGAAGGGATTTTGATAGATTTTGGAAGTTCTAGAAGTGAGATTTAGCCAATAAGAAGGTTTATTGGTTAAATGCAAGATTAGAGGCTTAATTAACATATGATTAGCTAATTAAGAGGATTATCACTAATCAAAATGTCGTTAATTGGCATCCTGAGTGAATTTGAAGCATAGTTAGATAACAAAGTGTTGTTATTTGACCAAAGTGAGAGGGAGTGAAGTTTGTTAGTGAAATTTAAGTATTAAAATGTATAATATAATTTTAGGTGTCTACACAACAAGATGAACATTGAGCTCTTGAAGGTGTTCGTCGGTAAAGGAGCCATAAGATTGAGCAATGATAAAAATATTGTAATTTTTTTTTCTAGAATGTTAGCATATTGTGATATAGGTGTTGTAATTCATGAAAAACCCCATTAATGAAAAATTGGATAATGGATTAGAGTCAAAGCATGTTGTTTATGATGATGACATGAAAATTCAGAGGTGTTCATGGTGATATCAGGTGTTTAAGTGAGAATTACTTATTCTAGCAAGCCTAATTAGGTGACCTAGCTAGCCTAGGTGACAATACATGGTGGTATGAGATTATGGGTGACTTGAAAGGCATGTTGTAATCATGGAGATAATTATTTTATAGTTATTGGGCACTCACATGAGTTTCAGGGTGCAGATACAAGTTGGTGACCATGATTTAGATTCTCATTTGGACTAGGTACGGTTGTTAGAAGGCATGGGGATGAGTTATGGAGATATATGAGCTCATGGATGCATGTAGGTAGTTGATTCATGATGCACTGGGTATTTTAGTGCCTTTTGGAGAGTTCCCATGATGAGTTATGAGGTTGTTTTAGTTAACCCTAGCCTTTAAATTCTAAAACTCTAAGGGCTATCTATGTAAATGAGATAGGTTAGAGAGATGGAGATCTATTTGTGACATGATGATGATTAGAGATATATGTAGGGTGTGTCATGGTACTGTGGGAAAAATTTCAGTTTACCATGATGAATATTTCTCATGTTATGTTAGTTTTGGTGAAATAGGGTCAAGAACAAGGGAATTTCCATCTCGAATTGGATCTTCTAATGCTCACCCTGAATTGTTTAATTTTTCATGGGACCTTTTAGACTCAAGGGATGTTTATAAATTGATCCTAGAATGTTTCAAAAAAATAATGAGGTCAATTCATTGTCACATTTTTATGACCGAATATTAAGAAGGTAAACAACTTTTATGAGTTTGAAACCCTAGCTCAAAACAAATAGGAAAGATTTGATTCCTAAATGAAAATAAATTATTTCTAGTGAATAGATGATGATTGGATCATGCATATGTATCCTCCATATTTACATAAATTTATGGTAGAGCTTATGGTGATGAGTGGACCCCACTCAAACATGTTAGTTTCTAAAGAAGTTCATTTTGGGAAAAGGTTGTCCAAAGGGGTTGTAAAATAAATGACCATTATGTGAATTATGTGAGTTTTTATTGATGTACATGATGATTTTTAGTCACTCTGATGCATCTAGATGGTCAAGTATGCTTTATTTATGTTGACTGGTCAAATGGTAGTTTTGGGGTAGTTTCATGCAGTTTACAAAGATCAACTTGGTTGAAGGCCTTACACTTGGAGTTGGAAGGAGTTCCAATATGTTATGGAAAGAAGTTAATTCAAATATATTTTTATTAGTATAAGTGTTTTGTCATTATGAGTTGATTTGATGAGGTTTCTGAGCCAGTTTGTGAGTAAAAGGATTTCTTACTTTCCGAGACAGACAATGTTTGTTGAAAAAATGAGTTGGTTAGTGCATGAAATGGATTAGGTGATGCTTTCTATCACTTGTAATAATAAGAGGGGTGCATCTGGAACCTAGTTAATCAATTTTGAGGTCTTGGAAGTGATAAAAAGGGTTTTTATTAGCTGAGTTTGGAAAATTGGTTTTTGGGAAGTTTGATTTGGCGAAGAGAAAAATTGTCATGGTTTGAACTAGAGGATGTTTCATGAGATATAACTTACATATAAGTGTTTTATAGGTCATGGTATTTCAATTTAGTGGTCACATTCAATAGTTAAGTTAATCTTGAGGGGTATCGCGGCCTAAAGGAAGATTCAGGTTGTTGGAAACAACTGTTTTATGAAGGAAATGGGCCTATTAAATGAAATAATTTGATTGGTTCAAGTTAATTGTGATAATAGATGATGTTTAAAATTTATTTTATTCATGTATGGTGAATTAGGGATCTTGAATAATCGTGGTTTTAGTGTAAGTGGATTTTTCTCATCCTATTGATGGGGATTTGAGGATTTTTGGTGCATGAATGAAGGTTTTTGGCTAGGCTGACCTACTTGGGTCACTTGTGACTGTTGTGATAAATTTTATGGGATTTTTTTAAAGATAAAAATATCTATATAAAGGATGAAAACTTTCATATTTTGAATCTGAATGAATAAGAGCTTATAAAAGTAAAGTTTTGGGTGCTTTTGTGAGCTAGTTTTGAGTGAGAATGAAAAGTGTGACCTAGGTGTGATTGATTTGAAGGTGTGTGAGAATTATTTGAGAGCTGATTAAGTGTGTGATAGGTTTAAGAATTATGATAAGTGTTTGTCAAGGGGTTTGAAGATTTGAGAAGTGAAGAAGCTGAAAGTTTGTACAAGGTTGAACACCTATGGTTTGAGGAAGAGTTTGAAAGTGTTTAGAGATGAATCTTGTGATCACCATCAGCTGAGTTGTTATAGGATTTTATCAGTGATCTTCTATAAAAATATTGTGTCATGATCATATTCACACAAGTATCTTGTTGTGAGTAATATCAATAAGGGTTTATGGGTTGGTGCTCCTTATGGGGTTGGTGCATCACTAAAGAAATATCTTATGATGTGTAATATTCACTTGATTATTTATTTTGTGTAATATCAGTAAAGTTTTTAAGTGGGTTTTCTTCCTTTTGAGGGTTTTCCACTTATATCTTGTGTCATTGTGTTGCTTCTCTTGCTCATGGTTATTTGAATGAATGTTGTATGTTGTTGTGTACACACTAATGGATGGCTAATTAATAAATGGTTTATGTGAGTGATCTGAAATTGTAATTAAATTGTAAGGAATGATTCACCCCCATCTCAGTCCATTTTTATTCCAATATAGAAGAAATTTTGGGTTCGAATAGATGGGTTCACCAAATGATTTAACAAAAAAACTTGTATTAAATCGTAATTGCAGAGTAAATGAATATACACTATGATATACAATTGCTAGATACAATTTGACTAAAGAAATAAGAAAACAAAATATGAAACCCTAGGTGTAAGAGAGAGAGAAGGAATTATCTAATTTGAATTTGATCCAGAACTCGTACATACTTGGAAAAATGATGAATAAAAAGGGCAGGCTATCACAAATATGCACTGTAAAATCTGCAAGAGTTAGATAAGGTCGGACAAGGGTGCCTGGAATGGGGTGAGGGTGATTGGGTGCCAGAGACCTCTACTGGGTGCTTGTGACTATGCAGGCACTCATAATTTTATTTTTGTAATGTCACTAATATTCACTGTTGATGACTTGTATTTCACACCTTGATCACTGAGTGTTCCTATAACCTACAAAATATAAATTCACCTACAAAACCCACAAAATTGCACCCAATCCAAAAAAGAAAGATGAAATATGGGGAGTCAGACTGACGCCAATGGTCAGTTGATAGAGTAAAATTACAATCAGGTAATACAGTACATCTTAGACTCCATGTATTTCTTATGGGTGTGTGAAATAATCATGCCCTAGGATGCCCTTGTGTAAGATGCACTAGATAACATGATAGATTTTCTAAAAGATGCAAATGTGTTTATCAAATAGAATGAACTTACCCTTCCTATATTATATATACATAAAATTTAGTCCCTTATCCCTTGAATGGATGCTAGATGGATGCCTTGAAGTGTTTTGAATGCCTTTGGATGCAAGCTTCAGTGATAACAAGTATGCTTAGAGTTTGGTCCTTTATTTTGATCACATAGCTATGTATTTATATGATTCCCTTGGTTGAATTTTGTAATTGACAACTGGAAGGTTGAACCCATAAGAATATAAGATTCCTAAAAGATAAAAGAGGTCCAAAAAGAGTGAGTAAGGTGGAAAGAGATCGGGGGACACCCAGAGGGGACAAGGAACGCTTGAGCACTGACATCCTCGCTAGGCATTGCTGTCTGAAGTCATAAAAGATAAACAAGTAAAGTGATTAATGGGTTGTAGGGTGTGTAAGAACATATGGAAAATAAGAAACATAGACATAAGGCTAAAAATATCTATCAATTACTATTTTCTTGCTTAAGAATCTTGTAAATAGTAGTATGCTTTTAGGACCTAGAAATGTACCCAAGTGCATGATTTTGTGTCTACACAAGTACAAAAAAAGTTGTTTACCTTCTTAACATTCATTCATAAAAACATGATGATGAAATGAAATCATTATTTTTGTGAAACCTTCTTAACTCTGTGAAAAATCATCCCTAAAATCCACAAGGTAAAATGTAAAGCACACACATCATGGTGAACATCAAAAGGTGCAATTAGAGATGGAAATCAACTTCTTAAATACCATGTTTCACCAAAAACAACATAACTTGCAAAATATCCTTCAAAATGACTCTAATTTTTCTCACACCTCTAGAACACCCCTATGTATCATCTCTAATCATTAACATGGACCAAATAGGTCTCCATATTCTCATCCCATCTTGAATTTGCATGATTATCCCTTGAGGTTTTACATAGTTTAGGATAAGGTCAACTGAACCAACACTATAAATCATCATGATACCTCTCTAAAAGGCTCTAACATACCTAGAACAACATGGAACACTGACCGACATGAATCCATGAGATCTCTTTTATCTATAACTCATCCTCATTCCTCTTAGCACCTAGACTAGATCTAGATGAGAACCTAAAACTAGGTATTCAACATGTATCTACACTCTAAAACTCATGTGAGTTCCTAAACACTCTCCAAACATGCTCTCCATGCCACTATCATGCTTCTTAAGCAAACATGTAGCTACACTCACCATGTGCCATCACCTAGGCTAGTTAGGTCACTTGAGTAGGCTTGCTAGGCCAAGCCAATATCATCGAATAATGTCATGCCATCATGAAACCACTTGATACTCCATGTCATCAACCTACCTAGTATTTTCTAACACATCTCCATCATCCTCTTTTTCATTAATGATATTTTACATCAATGAAAACACCTAGAACTTAACATGCAAAAAAAATGAGATTTGATGAATTATTTACATTCTTGAACGTTCATACTAGCCTTCCAATGTCATTTAGAGACCATACCCTTCATATTTTTTCTATCACTATGAAACTAGGGTTTTTACAAGGGTTTAAACCCACTTGGCTTCTTAACAATAGTTCATAAAGGTATGCCTACCAAATAAACCAATTTCACTTGAAAACGTTTCTTTTTTTTTTTCCCTAACATCTTCAAAAATCCTAGGTCCCCATGTAGAGTACACATGTGTGGGTGAGCATTCAAATTTGACCATCGTGTTGGTAATGACAATTTTGAGAGTTTGGTAGAGCTCAAACAAAATTTTCATGGTTCCTAATAAACCTCCTGACCTAAAAATTTTCATACACCTCTTTAATGACTTCCTCCATGATTACAAATTCTCATTGCTGCATGATTTCCTATGAAAATATCAATTCTATCTTATTTTCCTATGTATTATTTCCTTGTCTTATATTTCTTTCTTCAATAAGATCTTGAACATTCACTATACACTTGAACCATGACCTTTTACACCTTCTACACATAATTTCAATGTCACAACACTGATCACATGCTCAAACTAGTTTGATTAGCCTCATACCTCAAGCTATCATGTGATCTACTTGTACTAGGTCTAGGACTAGGCCTAGATTGAATTTCTTCAACACATGATTCATGGAACCTGACATGTATTCCATCTTTCATACACTCATACACCTATAAAATAACTATATGAACACGTTAAACACCATATCAACCTTTGGACACCTCTAGCACTCACTCACTACACCTTTCTTACTTGAAAAATGCATCAAGAACATGCACTCACTCCTAGAAACCATGCCAATTCACCAATGCAAGACTTCATGACACCAAAGTAGAGAATTACCACTCAAAATTAATGCTTCTTGATGATTAAAACTTCATGTTGACTCCTATGCAACTTAAACAACCTTTACCATCAATTCAACTTGACATCAATGACAACACCAATGATATAATTTCCAACATCTTTTATATACTATTATATGTAGAATTTTGATGATTATGAAGTGGGTCATTTGATATTTTGAGATTAATAATCTCATTGAATTAAGGCTTGGATTGCACAAGAGATGAATCAAATTAGATAGAATTGGTATTAATAAGATCTTATATAACATGTATAGGATTGAATCATTTGTTAGGTAAGAGCCCAATACATCTATGATAATCACAATATGCATTAGAATTAGAATATTTGGCTTGAGGATTTCTCTTATCAAACTAAAAATGGGAAGGAAAGAGACCTAGTTAAACTAGAGAATAATTTGTAATATCAAATATTCAAAAATAAGGAAACCATGTGAATTTCCTTTTAGGATCATATTGTATTTTAATCTTGGTAGGTTGAGATATGAGATTAATAGGTATTTTAGATTCACCTTTGTTATCATTGGTTTTTCCTTTGTAAGTAGATTTTCCTTGGAATTTATATATAGATGAACCTGGATGGTAGACCCACATTTAATATTTTTTAATACTAAGAGCATGACCTCTCTTTATTTCAAAGTATGACATAGCTCATCAAAGGATCAATTTTTTTAAATATGTTAGATTATTTCAAGAAATATAGAAGATTGAGTAAATAGATATTAGATCATTTTCTACCAGAATGTTTCTCATTTGGTAAGAACCGTTTTATAGAATAATACATAATAAATTATTGATTCATTAGGGCCTTGTTACATTTTATCCATTTGAGCATAGGAAAACGTATCACCAATGTTAATGGAATAGTTCAAAATAGATTAATTAGCCAATGAATTGAAATCTATTATATATTTAATAGGTAGATCATTTAACCATTGCAAAGCATAATAATTAAAAATTCTAGGAAAAATATTAGCGAGAACTTTATCATTATAAGCATATTCTAAGAAATCATAATGAAAATATATAAGGTGTGTCTTGGGATCTCCTTTACCCTCATAGATAGGAATATTAAGAGATACAAACCTTAAGGGTTAAAGCAAAGATACCACCTTAGGTGTAAGTGGTTAATGAAGAAATTGATTATAATACATGACATAAGAAGGTATAAACAAACCTTTCTCCAATTACAACACGTTAGTATATAAATCACGTATGATATGCTCAAGGGAACATATAGTAGAGGGAGAGTACAAGGTCCCATGGGTGTATACAAAAGATGTGTTAATAATAGGAGTATTTAGATAAACATTATAGAAATTTGAAGGGCATAGTGGATGCCCCATAGATATAGGCTCAATATATTTAGAAATGGTATATATAGCTATAAGATATTATGTAATAGTAGATTTAAGGATATCATATTCATGGTTTTCATATGCAACCACGTGTTTCTACTCATACTTGGCTATATAGAGTAGAGCATCAATTTTTGGGGATTAAAATTTATAAATTATAAAAATTAATGCTCAAAAATATCCTAGATGTTTTCAATGATGAGGATTAGATTCACCATGGGAAGCTTCCCCTCAAGAACATTCTATGTAATGGGAATGTTTGTGCAACAATGGTGAATGCAAAAAATAATTTTAGCCTAGAAATACATTCTACAATCCAAATCCTACCAACACATCAAGATAAGGTGATGAAGGATATTATTAAAGATATAATTAATAATTCCACAAATGTATCATCACTTCATAATCTCAAACTAACTCCTTGGTGATTAGATATTCCTTTAAGGTAACAATGGATGTAATGTTACAATGGATAGCTTATTGGTTACACTCAAATCATCTCTCCAATCAGGCAACATGAAAGTATAATAAGGTGTTTTAGTTTCAAATTTTAGGAGATTTTATTTACTTTCTCAAGTGATGATCAAATGGGAGGTGACCACTCCAATTTAAAGAGTTAGGATGAAAAAATGCATGGATAAGATTGATTTATTATGTGTCCAATCCAAGGGTGGAGAATTGGTTTGGATTGATGATATGAAGGGATAATTATAGAAGGGTGTTGTTGGAGTCTAGTATCCTTCACCTAGATGCATGTGTTAACTATATATTGATCGTGCACAAGTTCCTCCACCACCACATTGGCACATCATGCTTTAAAGAAACTAAGGTGCACTCACCTGAAGTGCGAGAGGTCTAATTTAGGAGCATCACTCAATGTACATGAATAATCCATGAATGCATACAATTTAGGCTTGTTAGGTATGGTATTAAGGTCCTTAATGTCATTAGATTTCAAGCAGGTATGATAGTTGGTGTTTGGCCTTTCAAAATTCAAATGGAGCATTTTCCCCTCCATTTTGTAAATTTGAATATTTTGGTCATTTTTGGCTTGTTGTAATGTTTTAGAGAGCCCTCTTGGAACTTGAAACATTTTTAAAAGGATTGCATGAGGTATATAAGGGTGTATTAGGTCTCTTTTAGGGACTAAGAATCATAAAATAAGTCTAGAAAACATGATATGAGGCTAGAACCCATAATTAGACAACTTACTGTTAAAGCTAAGGACACCCATATTAATTCAAGGGTGTAAATTCAGTTATAGGTGGATGATAATAATATATATTCCAAAAATTTAACTAAATTCTCTCATTCTATCCAAATAGAGTCTGAGAGTGTAAGGGTTTTCAAGAAATATTGAAGGGAAGACTGAGTTTGTATGATTGTGCTTGTCATCTCAAAGGACTATGTGTTGCATTTGTAAGATTGTAATTATTTAATTTTAATATTTTTAATCATGAAGAGGTTATGGTTGATAATAATATCAAATGGCATATTAACAAGTAAGGAAGAATAACACTGTAGGGTTGAGAGGTGAGTCCATTTGAGATAAGACAAAGATAGTCTCCTATATGATTTTATGCTAACTTAGATGTTGATAAATCATGCTTGAGGGTTGTATTTTTGTTTCAGAAATTCATGTGAGTTAATCTTAAATTGAGTGATGAAAAATTGAAATCTTGAAAGTTGGTCTTTGATATTCCTTGTGTGTGATTTATTTTGTAATTGAGAAAATGTGAAATTGGGTAATCTATGTATCGATTCTGAGGTATACAAGGGATCAACCTATAGAGAGAGTGAGACAAAATGGAGTTATTATATTAAATGTATTACATAAAGGAGAACTCAATCAAATAATTATAATTGGATTAGAGACCTCAAAGTTTCCATTGGAGGTTGTATACTCTGTTTTCCAATGTATTTGTAAGCTTTCCACTTCCTGAGAAGCATCCAAAGCCATTATCAAGAGCTACTGGTAATTATAAACCTTCACATGACTTATAGATAGACATTGTGTTAATATTTTTGGTATTAATTTGAAGAATCAACAAATTTATGGTAAAATAACCTTCCTCAGGCTTGTATAGTTACACAATTAGGGTTTTGAAGAGAAAGGTAGAATAAAAAACCACAAAACTAAAAATATAGCTCTGAAAATCTTGAGGAAATAATCTAGAATGAGTACTTCAACTTTTAGATAAAGAAATTTCAATTTCCATTGGTGGAATGCAGAGATATTCATGATAGTGTCCATCTAGCTCAATTGCACAATCTAAAAGACCTAGGAAAAAGGGGTTGGTTTACAAAAGAAGTAGTGTTTTCATTTGGATTCCAAGCTTAAGAATTTTTACACACTTAGATACCCTTGATGGGTGATCAAATATCTATTTATTACCTCTTTATGCTTCTTATAAATGAAGTTATGCATAACAGTGATCTGAAACAAACCTAGTTAAGGGTTTGGTAACTTAGGAAGAAAAGGTGAAATAAGTGGAGGAAAAAGAAGAGTTGGGACCTCAAATTTGGGGTACACCTTGAGGGTTAAAAGAGAACACTAAGGGAGAGTAAAAACATTTCTGGGGTCCATGTAGTTTCTTTCATCCATGAATGTAGCAACCACTTTGTCTTAAGAGGCATTTGAAGGGCAATATTGATTAGAAGCTAATATGAGTAATTAGTAGGTATGTGAATTTTTTTATATGATTGGTAAAACCTAGTGGTGGGTGATGCAATAGGGAATGAGTCCTAATAAATTCTAAGTGTGATTTAAAACCAAGTTTTCTTGTTGAAGAAGGAAGGCTTAGTAGAGAACTTGAAAAAGAAAGAAAGAGAGCACAATGTGAGTTATTGGATGACTGTAATGAGACCTGTGGTAGAGTTCAAACTATACTAAGTAATACTTAAGTCATTAAAATAAGGATTGTGTATATAACCCCCCTATTAAACAAGAAATTATCCTCACATACATAGCTATAGAAAGAAGTCTTAATGGAATATCTTGAACCAAAAAGGTAAGTGCAAGAGTAACTTTGGAAAGAATAATGAATTAATGGGTGAATATAACAACATCAGTGGTTGTCTATAAAACTAGAGTCAAGGAGCACCCCAATCCATTCAAATAACAATTTAATTCCTTACACAAGAATAATCCTATTAAACTAAGAAGTGATACTTCTAAATGCAGAGAAATATGGAATTAGGTTGTTGTAAACCTTATGATAAATGATTTGAGGGATTTCTATTGTTGTAGGCTAGATTAAGGTATCTAGGTATCTAGGTACCATCAAGGTTAACAAAGGTCAAGTAAATTTTTATTTTAGTGAATTGACTTGTATTCCTAATTCATTAACATGTATCACAACCATGCATAGACTAAACACAATGCTCATATATTAATTGATGCACAGTTACAAGTTCTATCCATCTAGTTACAATATCTAAGTACGATTCATTCATAATCGCTCCTCACAATCTCTCCCTAATATACCCCATTAAAAACTACATACCATTCTAGACCCCTCCATGGGTATTTATAGTAGTGGGAGCTTTCCCTTTACTAATATTACAAGAGCTAATAATATACCTTGAATTTACAATTACAGTTAACAAATATATTCAGATGGTGGACAAAATCAGCCACTCATCACCTTAATCTTGTCCTGCATGATTATCCTCCTCAAAAATATGCTTCTTATCCTTATCTTTATCTAACCTTCTATCATCTTCATGCAAGTTTTGAGAACTGAAGCTTTATTCTATTTTTGAACTCATATTTATCCTTATTCCCCTGATGCTTTGAATGTGCTTTCCATGATCTTACCCTATTTTCATGATCCTATTTGTGGATGTTGTCTCTTCCTTTGTAAATTTTAGTATCATTATACAACACATTCTTTCTATCCTTTTTCTTGCATAGTTACCTATGTGCCACTCCCCTTATCTTATTCTATACATTCCTTTTGAAAATTTCACACACACCTCTAAATAATAATGGGTCATGAAATAAATAATTATCAAGTCCTTAAGGAATTAAAGAATAAAGAATACAAAAATTGGTTCTGACATTACCCCAGACTTAAATTGGTTGTTTTTCCTCAGGAAACACGTTATTGGATTTCTTCAAAACATTCTAGCTCTTATTCTTTCAATAAATATTTATGAACTTTCTAGTTATTGAATGCTTCAAGAATGAATTAAGTTTAGGCTATCCAATATGTGGTAATATCTGGTTGAAAATGGTGGTTCCTTTTACCCTTTTTATAATTGTCAAGGCACATGTGATAAATATTATGATTAAGATATTTTATTTCTTCTTAGATATCTGTTACATCCTAGTCGATGAGATTTCATATTTTTGTTAATTTATGCTTCATTTTTGTCCTTTTTCATGCTGAATTTTTCACTAAATTTCTTCAAAACTCCTCCATGAGTGCATTTTTGTCAACCTCATTTACAGAGTCTTATTCCATATGAAATTTCATCTTATCTATCTTTCTAGAAATACCCTTGACTCACACGCTCATGATCCATGGATTTCCTATAAAGTCCTTTGAGTAGTTTATCTACATTTTTTCCATGGCCTCTAGCAGTCTAGCATTCTCCTTGCATTTCCTCCAGTTTTTTGGCACAAAGGATGTAAATGTTTTCACTTTCTCCCACTTGTCATTTTTATATTTCCTCTCCCCTTCATTTCATTGAATAATAGATTCACTAATTTCTTGAGCTCATATATTGTTTCATCTGACATGAGTAGATCATATTTTATAAGCTTAGGATCATTACATATTATTCACTACTTTATGGTCGGTTCCTTTGACTCTACGCATGCATATACTCTAAATTTGTTTCCTTATCCCTATATACTCTTGCTTCATTTTTTGTTTTGTAAATTTTATTGTACTACCTCCTCAACCAATATTTAGGAAGGCTTCTCCCGGTTGTGTTTCTAACTTGTAGGTTTGTAACAAGTAGAACACGATTTCCATAATTTGTGAGGATGCTCATGACACTCTTACTTAGTATCTCAACTATGGGCTCCTCACTGTACATGAATCTAAGGAGAAGATAGATCACTTTTATGTGATTTTTTTGCCATGGTATTCTTCAAAACCATCCCATTATAATAATTCATGAATGGACTTCCCCTCCTAAATTTGTTAGTGTATTGAGCCATATGTTTATATATGGGAAGGTATTTTTTCTCTGTATTGTTCCAAATTATTTCTCTTGAAGTTTTTTATTTTACCCCTCTTCTACCCCATTTCTTTATCAACTTGCCTCTTCCTGAATTAGCACATGTCTTGATATATCTTGAGCACCAGTTTCCATCTTCTCTATGCTTTCAGTCTTTTTCTTTTCAGGAATAAATTGAAATAGATAGTATTGCATGAAAATATTTTTTCTCTTGGGATTTTTAGTGACATCTATTATTTGGAGGGTTGTGTTATTCCTACCCCCATCTTTGTGAGATACGCTCCATTCCCCCCCCCCTTCCTCAGTAGACTCCTGTACAAGATTAAACCGCAATTTCTTTAGTGGCTGGGTTGGTTACACACACATTGATTTTTTAATATTTTCACCCATTTAGTGTTCTCCAACATGTTATTTTCACCCTCCATTTTATCTTTGGCATCACTAATTATTCATTTGGTTCTTCGATCTCTTATTCATTTACTCCTCTCTTCTTTGGTCATAGATAGAAGAATAGTTGTTGCAATTCATTTTCACAACAATGGTCTCATAATGAGTAAGCTTGCAAAATATATTTTGCTTGATTCCTCATGGAATACTTCCCAGTTAGGGTACTTGTCAAGTTTTGTGGAGTGTATTTATATCTTCATCTATATTTTTTACATACAATTTTAAGCTTATTGGCTTCTTTAATCCATTTGACAGATTACAAAAATTATTGTCCTAAAAAAGGCATATAGTAACTTAGCCCATGCACATAAAGTTTAATTAATATTATTGATTCATGCCATTGAATAATGCATAACCACAACAAAAAAATTCTTCTATGGCCAGATCATTGTGTAATTGGCGTGGGATTCACCAATCCTATTCAAATACTTCATGTAAATTCTTCAACTAGTTTGTAAATATTTCCTTATACACATTAGTCAGCGTTGTAGGTACCATAAATATTTTGTGATTTATTGTTGGTGATGGATCTTCATGTAGGAATATCCCTTTTGTGTTCTTATACCCTTTTGGAACTACCAATTTCTTCAAAAATATCAGAATTGATATTATTCCCTAGTGAAACTTGATTTCTTGATTTCCTGTACCAAGTCAACATCTTCCGCTATACTTTATGTGATGAATTGGGAAAATTTGAAAATTATTCCTTATGCTACCCCTATGTCTAATGATTAGGAAAATTTTTATTGATCTCCACCCCACCTCTCATCCCCTTGCTAATTTGGCAGTAATTAGTCACATAACGAATCTTGTCCCAGGTTCTTTAATTTCATCAATGGAAATGAACTTCCCTCCTCATTTGTATTTTAGATGGTAGAAAATGTTGTCTACTGGCTACATCATCTTACAAAGCTTGTGCTACATATTCTCCTTGATTTCTTAGCAATGATTCTTTACTGACCAGGTGGCGTGATAATATCATGCACCTTCATGCAAAAATAGAAATACCATTACTTAACGTGTGAGATAATATATTGATATAATTCAAATGGTTTATTGAAGAAGGGAAAGTTGAATAGATGTAATAATCCTATCTTTTCTAGCTGTCTTTATAATTATATTATCATAAACATCATTCCATCGGATGTCCTTTTATCCTTTATGGTGTACCTTTATTTTTTCATTAATTCCATCAAGCCCATGTGTGAGATGGTTACAATATGATATTTTTTTTAAAGCCAAAGTACTATGCCATTGTCTAATATTTTCCACCTCCTCAAGGCATTGCATTTCATAATTGAGGATTGATGCATTAAATATTGACTCCTTTATATTTTTAGCTCTTACCTTTGTGTAATTCTTTGGTGATGAGTAAATTACACCTAATGTTTCTTTCCTTCTTCCATAATTATATACGTTATGATCTGAATCTTTCTTGATGAAGGTACCTTCATATTTGGATGTTGACAAGGAGAAAGACACACTTGTGGATTTTGACATTTCTTTTTATGTGACTTTCTTCTCTTAGATTGGTTATGGGTTTTATTTATTTTCCTATAGTCACTTTTTTTTACTCTAGGGTGGTTAATTGTCCCAAAATTTGTCATCTTATTACTTGATACTCAACCTCCACATTAATGGTAGACAAAGTTTGTAGTTTTCCCCCCTCTTTCTGTGATTCTTTCTAGATTTATTTACTTCCGAGGATATTGGATATTCATCAATGGTGGTTTATATTTATAGATATTTCATGTGTTGGATTGTTGTTCATCATTGGAGCTCTTTTCCTCACTATATGGTGAAAAGAATTATCATGCCTCCTTTTTATATCCTCCTCCTTTAGTACTAAATTCTACCTCCATTTTCTCCTCCTATACATGAACGTTTAGTTTCCCCCTAAATGTGATCAATTACTAATGAATGTCAATTTTCCTTATCCTTCCATTCCTTTCTTAGCCATTAATCCAAATTTAAGTGTGTTTAATTAGGTTTCCTTGTTATTGATTTTTCTTCCACGCTTCCATTGTGTTTGGTAGCTTATGTTCCTTGGGCCATGTTGTTTTCCCTTATACACTATATTTCTATGAACTTTCTTTCCTTGTATTCCCTTTGAAATTCACCCCTTAAGGAGTCTTCCCTTATTCCAGTCACTCTACTTTTTCTTCTCTTGGTGAAATTTATGTCAATTACATCTTTGTATACATGCAACATTTTTAGTGATCCTATTTTCTGAAATGTTTGTGCGTCTCCTACTATTAAATATTCAAGTATTTGTATTTATTTCCGTACACTAGTTATTATTTTTCCCTCCAAAAACAAAATCTTGCACACTCATTCGTGCATTGTTATAGAACAATGTTAGTATGAAATCATTTGTCCTAAAAACAACACAACATATTAAAGAAATCTGCACTTCTTGTAGCACATATAAATAAATATAATATATGAAATGAAATGAAATTTAATCTAATGAAATATTACTTATTCTCTACATTCCAATGTCATTAGAAATAGTGGTTTTATCCTACCTCCATTGAATTATCATGGAAGCAATTTTTTTGCTAAGGTTCATCAATTTGCATGTTCGGTTGGAAATATATCTACTATTACATACAAAAATAGCCAATGAGTATTTATATTTCCTAAATGTTGTGAAAATTTGGAGTCATATAATAAGAAACTTGGTACCTTCCTTAAGATTTTTACTTTTGAGGTTCTGATCATACCATGCCTTTTTTCACACTTTTTCAATATTCTGTGACTGCCTTTCTTGTAATCTTGTTTTATTCAACTGTAACAACCTCATTAACATTTCCTACATTGAATCCTCATCTTATAGATTTACTATTTCACCTGATTCTTATAGCGTTTCTCGGAATGTGACGAAACAAATAAGGGTAAAGGTCAAGGAGGAATACCTATTAAAAGCTGGTTGAAGTTTGTTGTGCATGCATTGACTTCTCGATCCACTAACTGATTGTGAGAGCTTGCTTTTAGCTAAGAGGAACTACCTGTAATAGAGAACAAGACCATAAGATAGAAGTTAAACAACATATGCACTGGACTACCTAGCGTATGCTAGATCTAGGAAGTGTGATACTCCCTAGAAGGATGTCAATCCACTATTTTAAACAAATTAATACGAGAAATACGGTAAATATTTTCCCTACTGTAGTCAATATAATTTACGCATCTCATATAAAAACAATAAGAAAAATCTATTCTAACAGGCTAGGTTAGGATCAGATCTAGAGGCTGGGTAAATGGTTCTGGGTTATTGCAGGTCAACTAGTAGGTGGGTTGTTGGGTTTGGTCTTAGTCAAGGTGTAAAACATAGAGATCAATGTCAGCTGAAATAGACTGATGTCAGTTTTAGTAGAGCCGACGAATGATTATGGGTAACCGAAATCAGTATTGGTTGGGGGTGAAAGGAACTCAAAATAGGTAAAATGGTATGGGTGATTTGAGGTTGAATAAAGTTTAGGCGAGTGAATGGGGGGTCTGTGGAGGTCTTAGGTATGCTCAGAAGTATACAATAGGTGAGAATAGGTGATTTGGTGATGTGAGTGAAGGGATATTTAGGTTCACAAGCAAGTGGGTGATGAGGCGATAAGAATGCAAAGAATAGATTAATAATAAGAGTAATAGATATTACTTAACTAAACTAAAGTATACTGATTAGGGCCATACTTACTGTGTTGATTGTTTGATGGCTAAGTGGTGGAGGTGGTTGATAGAGAGGATTTGTGATATGGGTCATGTAGTGGTGCTTTCTCAGAGTACTCCCGTGAATACAATGCTCTCTAATTGATACTGGTAATTGCTTTGGATTGTTGGATGTGTGAAAGGATGCCTTTTTCACTTACATGCAGCTCTGGTCTTCTTTCTTTTCTATCTGGAATGTGCCACACCTTGAAAAAAGGTTACCAAAGGGGAATAAAAGGTGACTGATGATGGTTCCGGATTAATTAGCATTGGTTCAGGGGTAACCAACGTCGGTTAGGGTGGGATTTCCTAGGTTTACTCAAAATGGGAAGATCATGGCAATGATTTTCACCAGATTCTTTCTATTCCTTTGGGAAAGAGTGGGAGTTACCATTTTTTATGTGGGAATGTGGGTTAGAGGGGATGTAGCCTTTGATTTTTAAGGTTTCTGTAGGTCTTAGTTAGTTATGGGAAACATAATAAGAATAGATTTGGGGTGAGGTGGATAAGTGAGGTGGTGAGGTAGGAATTATCTTAATTAGGATAATTAAATAATAAATATTATGAGATCATGGATTAATTTAATTTAATTAATTAAATTAATATTAGTGTGGGGTAAAAGGGGCCATGACTAGAGTAAGTGTGTTCAGGTTGGTTATTTGACGAGGGGTCAAGGGGAGTGTGACCCAGTTTTGGTGTCTACATTTTTCCCCTTTTTTGTTGCGTAGCTTGTATTGGTAAGTGACGCTGACAAAAATAAGATGTGGTTTCCCCATGTGTGGGTGAAGGTGATCTCCCTCAGACTAGGAACTGATGAGGTAGAAATCAGAATTGGTGAGTGGTTTGATAAAAGGTGATTGTGATGAAGAGGAGGGTGGAAAATGGGGGTAAGGGGGTAAAGGTCCAATCAGGTAATCCAGGTAATGGGTCAGGGTCAAAGGTAATAACAGTGAAACACATGCACATGTATAAATTGTAGCACGGTACTAGGTTGAAGAGCATGCAAACTCTACATTGTCTAAGGTCGATAGGTTTATACAAACAAGGTTGAGGTGATTCCGATATCCAAGGTATAGGATATGGTTAGGAAACACGACACATGTCAGGTGCTGGAACGTTTAGGTATGTTTCGGTACATCAAAGGTTGGGTTAGGATAAAAAGTCACGACAAGAGGAAAGGTAAGGTCATTAGGTCCAACAACATGGGTAACAGTGTCACAAGGTATAGTGAACACATGAGTTCACAGGTCACTAGCAATGTTCTAGATCCAAGTAGCTAGGTCATGGCACGGGTAGGGCTGAGGTATGGGTAAAATAACGAGTCCCCAAATGATGAAGAGGTTAGGTAGTAAATGATGAGGTTAGGAGGAGGAGATAGATGAGACAAGCTTAGATATCAGATGGGGAGATGATTGAGCTCCATGTATGATTAGTTTATTTTTGACATCATATGTTTGAAATATATACTGGCCTGCGTGCCGAAGATAGTGAGGGTGTGCATGACATGAGATTTCACTTTGATATTTTTTATATACACCAACTTGCGTGCTGAAGATATTTGAGAGTCACGTATATGGATACACATGTTTGGATGATTTATTTATAGAGATGATGGTGGTTATGACATGATGTATATATGGTTGTGTGTATCTTTTTCTTATGATTTGTATATGTGATGGAAACCAAGTAGTATAGGCATGATAGAGCCAGGTCATATGCATGGATCAAGTCAGGTGGATGTAGGTATGGATTGAGTTAGGTTGGTTTAGGCATGGATGGAGTTTGGTCAATTTAGGCATGGATTGAGTTAGGTCATAGGCATGGATTGAGTTAGGTCAATTTAGGCATGGATTGAGTTAAGTTTTGGTTTAAATTACCAATAATTGGTGATATAGATAACAAATGGTAATGTAGATATACGTGATGATGTAGATTTCAAAAAAAATTGTTGTTTGTGGAAATATGAAATGATGAATTGGTGAATGTTATGATGATGTTTAAAACATGGATGGTAGATATGTGTGTTAGTTATTGTATGTTGAGATCTTACTTCCAGTTGTCGATATAAAAAAGGAAAAATTGGGTATAATGTGAGTAGGAAAATAGGGGAAAATTGGTGAGGGTAGAGAGTGGCTGAGCTAACCTCCAAGGGCCCCATGCCCTAGGAGTGCTGCCTACATAGTCCCAAAGAAAAGAGACCTCAGGCCGATGTAGTTCTCCCATAAGCTAGGGAAAAATGTGAGGAGGTATGAGAATGGGTCGGTAGGTTATATGCATGATTGAGTCAAGGTCTTTTAGGCATGGTTGAATTGTGGGAAAATAGGTATGGGTGATTTTAAGTTGATTGTGGTGAAAGAGGAAAATTTCCCAGAGATAAGCGTCAAGGGTATAGTCCTGTATAAGATGATCAATACGTAATGAAGAAGTTAAAAGATAAGAGGAGGCAAGAGAGCCACTTGATTAGTGAGGATCATAACGGGTGGACCATACCTTAGGTAGGTTGGTGAACATAAGACCCTAAAGACATTGCATGATTGATTATTCTAAAGGTGAAGAATAGTCACATGATCACCAAATGTCATAGTTTCAGTAGATCCCTTGAGGCGGAAGGAAATGAAGGTGCAAAGGGCGAGGAGGTGAAAAATGGTTAGGTTATATGGTATGAGGTAGCATGCCTTTTGGCAAGAGATCCAAGATCAAAATGAGCAAGTCCATGATGAAAACAGTTTTCTTTTTAACTTGTATTTGAAATAGACTGATCGATGCGGAAAGTCTATAAATGGGATGAGGAAATTATATCCTTGAGGTATTCACGAATTTGATCAATGCGGGAAGCTTCATATTTTTTTTCTTTTTTTTCCTTTTTTTTTTGAGTAGGCTTTACATAGCTATCCTTCGAGGGAGATGTCTATTTATAGCAACGATGTAGAGAGAAAGATTTCCTTTTTGAGGGATTAATATTTTTTATTGGAATTTTGACTCAAGGATTTTAATACCATGTGGAAATTATTTGAGGGATTTTAAGTCATGGACAAGACTAAGGTGAAGAATTGGATTCTTGTTTAGAAAGCGAGGTGAAATGACCATGAGATCTCATCTAAAAGAAGACAAAAATTATCTATGAGAATCATGTCATGTGCAGAGTAGTGGTACACATATTTAAGAGAAGGTAAAATAGTGACAGGTACGTATATGATTCTTGTTTAGTCATTGGGGATGGCATAGTGGAAGGAGAGAAGTGAATAGCACTCAAGGAATGAGCATGAAAAGAGGAAAAAGGTGAGGTAGGACTGAAATTCAATATTAAAATGGTCAGAGATGTAAGACGTTAAGCGGCTCAGGTTCAAGTTTACCATCGAGTGACGATAAAAAATAAGCACCTGATCCATAGGTATGAGTCATGATGTATGGTCCAAGCCAATTAGGAGCAAATTTTCCCCGTTTAATTTTTTCTGCTTTGGTTACATGTTGATTTTCCTTCAGGACGAGATCACCAACTTGGAAGGTTTGTTCATGAACACATTTTTGTCATAGGCACGTTTGATACGTTTTTGGTAGATTTGGAGATGGTCAAGAGCATTAAGATGACGCTGTTCAGATTCATCTAATAACTCCAGTTGTGCTCAACGATCTTGATGAAAGTCATCGTCATTGAGCATGTCTTGTAGTGAAATGCAAAGAGATGGAATCTAAACTTCGAGAGGTAAGACAACCTCAGTACTGTAGACTAGAAAAAGGAAGTGGCAGTAGTTAAAGTGTGAATGAGGACTAGTGCGATAGGCCCACATAGGTGAAAGGAATGTGGGTATGCCAATATTTCCTAGGGTATCGTTGACTACTTTCATGAGAATTTTGTTCATGGTTTTATTAGTGGATTCATGTCGTCTTGTGCCCTTGGTTTGTGAATTTTGGTAATATGGCGATGAGAAACTTAGCTGAATGCCAAAGGCGTCATGTCGACACTCTGTTTTGTGTGCAAGGTTTTATTTTTGAATTGTTTTCCATTATCAATGATGATGTGATGTGGAATGCTAAAGCAGAAAATAATGTGATGATTGATGAACTCACATATTTTATCAGCTTTTTTGGAGATGAGAGGTATGGATTCAACCCATTTGGTGTAGTATTTGGTTGCGGTGATGATCCATTGATGTATCTGGGAAAAATGGGGGTTGATCTCTCTGAAAAAGGATCCAAACCCCATTGAGAGAAGGGCCAAAGGTCACAGGCGACCTGTAAGGCATGAATGGGTGTATGATGAAGATTGGCATGTTGTTGGATGATTTTACACATTGCTTAATGTAGTCGTAATAAACATGGTTGGGAAGGGGGGTCGGCCAATAATAGCCTAGGCAAATAATACACTTCGCAACCATGAGACCACTAAAATGACCTCCACATATGCCATCATGAACTTCCTTAACGGTATAGGGAATTTCAAAACTCGTAAGGCATTGTAAGAGAATATCGTCAAAGCCACACTTATAGAGGAGGCCACCCATGATGATGTAATGAGAGGACCTTTTGAGAAAGTGGCGTTGTTTATTACGAGTGAGGTCAGGAGGTAAGATGGATAGGGAAAGGTAATCCACAAGCTGCTTATACCAAAGGTCAGGTGGGTTATGTTCAAGAGTGCCAACAAATTTGACATCATGGTGTGAATGGGAAGGTAATTGCAACCTTTGTATTATGACAAATATTAGAATCGGAGGGTGAAGAGGGTATCTGGGAAGCAAGACATGCCATGGTATCTGTGAATTTGTTAGTGGAACATGTAGAATGGTTTGTATTTCATACTGTATAAAGGAGGTTAAGAGGGTGTCAACATGATTTTTATACTTTTGAAGCTCTTCATTGCAGCACTGGTAAATACCATTAACTTGGTTTATTACTAGTTGAGATCCACCAAAGATGTTAATCGATTTGACATTTAAGGCAAGGGTGGTATGAAGGCCTAATATGAGTGCTTCATATTTGGAAATGTTGTTAGTACACTCAAAATCAAGGCTTGAAGGATAGCGACATAGGTTCACCATCCAGGGGAATGACGATAACTCCTGCACCTCCCCCATGTTGAAATTTAGATCCATCGAAGAATAAGGTCATCTGGTAAATGGCACCATCTAAGGAAAGGGTGGAAATGGATTTGTCGGGGAAATCAAAGTTAGAGGGTTAGATTTCTGGAAAGAGGTGCATCAACAAGCTAGTCAGCAATGGCCTGGCCCTTGATATATTTTTGATGAATGAATTTGAGGTCCAAATCAGCCAGAAGCATGAGCCAGCATGCAACATGTTGGTTTTGATAAGTTTTGGCATACATGAAGTGTAAGGGGTTGGTGTTTGCCATGAAATAGGTTTTTTGGTTGAGTAGGTAATGGTGGAGTTTGGTGGCAACAAAAACTAAGGCTAAGAAAAAAAATTCGGCATGGGTGTATCAGGTTTCATAGTCCAGAAGAGTACAACTTATGTAATAAACTGCCTGCAACCTATGTTGTTATGACCCCTAAGGAGTGATTGGTAGTAGAGATGTATAGGTAGAAGGGTTGATAGTCTTTAGGTGGAATGAGTATGGGTGGTTGGAGAAGGTATTGTTTTAAGGCATCAAAAGCTTTATGGAAGTTGTCATCCCATTTGAAGGAGACATCCTTTTTTGAGAAGATGATGAAATGGCTGACATCGATCAGAAATATTGTCGAAATGAAACAGTGAATAGACTGTAACTTACCTTGTAAGCTATGGATTTAATGCAGATTAGTGGGCAGAGGCATTTCAAGAATGGCATTGACTTTAGCAAGGGTCAACCTCTATACCACATAAGGAAATGATAAATCCTAGGAGCTTTCCCAAGAGAACCAAAAAGACACACTTCTTGGGCTAAAGGTAAACACAATACTTAATGAGGCTGTCAAAGATGTTTTTTCAGACGGTGAGGTGCTTGGAGTGGCATTTAGATTTTGAAAGGAGATCATTTACATAATCTTCCAATATCTGGTGCATGATGTCATGGAATATGTATTTCATAGCCTGCTAATATGTGGCACCAATGTTTTTAAGGCCAAAAGGCATGACTCGATAGAAGAAACTCCCCCAAGGGGTGATGAATTTGGTTTCGTGTTGATCCTCTGGGGAAAGTAAGATTTGGTTATAACCTGAGAATCCATCCATGAGTGATAGCATCTCATGACCAGCAGTAAGGTCAACCAGCTGGTCTATACTGGGTAGAGGAAATTCGTCTTTTGGGAAAGCTAGGTTAAGTTCATGGAAGTTTGTGTAAATGCAAAGACACCCTGTCACCTTAGTGATAGGTACAATGCTAGAAATCCATTGGGGATAATCAATGGGTAATATGAAGGAAATGGAAAGATGGCACTGAAGTTCTTCTTTGACTAGAAGAGCAATGCGAGGATGTATTTTCCTTAGATTTTTTTTACGGGTTTGGCATCGAGAATGGTTACGATATTATGGACCACTATGGTAGGGTCAATACTAGGCATGCCAGCATAAGACCAAGCGAAAGCATGGTTACAATGTTTGAGAAAAGAAGTGATAGCTTCCTGTTCAGCAGTATCTAAAGATTGGCCGATCTTTAGAATATGCGGGTCATCCTGAGTATGAATATTGACTTCGATAGTCAATTCATTCAACATGGTTTATGTCTCAGATGACAATGAATGGTGAATATAAGAGTCTTCTGCACCTAGGTAGGTGAGTATAGATTCATCATCCTAACATTGAATGAAGTTAATTGAAGGTGTATCGTTATCGATCATGTTAGGATACAAGAATGGGAGATAAGATCTAGATTCGCCATCACGTTGATAAGTCAGAGGCCCCAAGGAAATGGTGCTTATGAAAAAAAGAAGTTACGAGTAATGGATTCTAGATCCTATCGACTCTGTCGATGAAGGTGGTGAAGAAGGTGGAGCAGGTGAAGAAGGTGGAGAAGGGTCGATATCCTCAATGAGTTCAATGTGAGCCTTCTTAGTAGGTAGTTTAGCAAAGATGATACCACTACAGTTGTTATGTTTGCGGGTAGTACATGGAATAATAGTGTGACGGCCTTGCTTGTAAAATCCAAAACCAAAATATTTCCATACACATCGATGCAAAGGTGTGGGTGAAGTGGTGGTTGGTGAGTGACTGGAGGTCAACATAAAAGGGATGGATTTGTGATGGTAGTTCAGGTGCATAAGTGGAAGTATCAAGTCCTCCATAGGTGAGATTGGTGCGAAGGTGGGGAGGACCATAAAGGAGACACTCTCCTATGTGGTGATCATAGTGAGGGTGTTGGTAAAGGCTTCCATACTCTTGTGGAGTAAGGAATGTGTTGAAATTATATAGGTGATACTCCCCTAGAGTGAGGTGTTGAAAATTTCTTCCAAGGTATCGGTGGTCGATATGCCGGTAGCTAGGATAGACGATGTGTTAGAGGTTGGATTGGAGGTGGAGCTAGCCAATTGAGGAGGCTGACGAGTTGGTCATGGAGGTTGTGGCAGCGGTTGGAATAGAGGATTTAGGTGCTATTGAGGTAGTGGCGAAACTAGTGAGTGGAGGTGTGGGTGAAGAGGAAGTGGTCATGGAGGTAGATGCCTTAATGGATACAAGCATGTCATTTGGTTAGTAAAGCATGTTACAGGACTTGAAAGGTGATGGTTCGACCAGAATAGTATAGGTGTGTCCTTCATGCTCAAACTTTACACAACAATGCAAAGTGGAAGGAACACAACCCATGACACGAATCAAGGGTCTACCAAGCAACATGTTATATTGAAACTCCCCCTCCAAGATGTAAAATAACTCTGGAATAGTACAGGGGCCCATGTGAACATGGAGGATGATGGTGCCAAGTGTAGAAGTGATAGTATCATTAAATGAATGCAACATGATGTGATGTTTATGCAAGTGCAATTATTAGGTATGCACATTTGATTGAATGCATGGGAGGAGATGATGTTAATGTTAGAACCCCAATCAATCATAACATGTCGTACACATATATTATTGATATGGATGGAGATGAAAAGAGTTGCATCGAGGTCATCAGTCTGGTGTGGTGCGATCTCTTCATCTAGAGAAGTTGAGAGTGGATACTTGGTGAGAAGGTGGAGGTGTAGAGGAAGGGGGTAATTTGGTGAGAGAGGCTACATGATGAGGCATAATAATGGAGGCTATGAGGTGTATGGTCATTAGGTAGAACCTCAATATACTAAAGAACCTCTATGAGATTTTAGCGATGGGCCTCAGAGGTTTGGATGAGATCATATAGGGAAATTTTGAGGTAGGATTGGTGTAATTGTTTGAGCATCACGTGATTTGTAACCCCATTGGAAATAGGATATGTGGGGCTCATGGATAGTGAATTTAGGTGTGGGTGCAGAGGGTTTGTCTGGGTATAAGGTTGGTTGGGGGGTTGGTTTCCTTTTCCTTTCCTTTTTCCTTCTGAGCGTGGGTAGCAACGTGGATCATATTGATTGGATGCAGGGAGGTAGATGAAGTAGGTGAGCCGTGAAAGGTGTAAAGGTAGGAAGGTCAAGAAGCCAAAGAGGTGGGAAGGAACCTTTTGAAATAAGTTGGGCACACATTGACATTTTTGTGGAGACTTGGTGAGTTCTCTGATACGAAACATGTTAATTTAAAATCTTGGGGATGGCTCTAATAGGTTGTGGGGGTGGAGGTTTAGGTCACTCAGTAGTGTAGTTGCAGGGAAGGACTATGTGAGGAATTGGGTGGACTGGTCGAAATAGAGTCCTCATCAAGAAGTTCATCATCGTCAAAGTTCAATCTTCGGAAGGACACAACTGGAAAAGAGATGCCTTTAAAGCCTTATAGTTCTCTACATCGTGTCCTAGCACATGATGGTAGGCATAAAAATTTGGTTTCTTCAAACCCTTTTCGTTTCGGTTTGAGTGGGTCATAAGTTTTGAGAGGTGGTAATGTGATGAAATAAGGTTTCAAGGAGATTGGTTAAGATTTTGGCGTAGGATCCCTGCTAGTGGATCACAATGGGAGGTAAATGTGGGTTTGAGTGTAAAGGTGCCGCTGATTGCATGGAGGAAGATTCTTTCCTAGAGGGGGAGTGGGTTGGGCTATTGGTTTGGTGTATGATGTTTTCTTAGGTGTTGGTCATGTTTATTTGGGTAGGGGCATGGTAGATGAATTAGACAATAGAAGGTGTGGTTGGTTTAGACTATCTTACTGGAGGGTAGCGTATTTTTTCCTTTAGGTTGCACCTTCTTGGGTAAAGGTGATATGGGCACATGGGATGTAGAGGGAAAATTGGATGGTGGAAGAGGGTGGGTCACCCATGGGGGTAACCAAGTTGTACTGTGGGAGGTAGATGGTGTGGGTTTTGCAGGAGGTGTGAAGTGAAAGGGAAGGAAATGTTGCGGGTGGTGAAGAAGTTATTGATGGTATTAGAGGTATGGGTGGTAATACGGCTGCAGGTGTGGGCAGAGGTTGTTTCGGGTCACTTGGGTATATTAGAAGTTCTATGGTGGGGAAATAGGTTCATTGTTTTCTTGGTTTATCGGTGGATGGGGGTTTCTTGGCTAGGGTCGAGGGGTGAGGTCCTACGATGGATGAAAGGGGTGAAGGTGATAAAGGTGTAGATTGGTGAGGTTGGGGTATGAGATCTAGGAGACTGGTTCTTGTCTGTTTATGGGCCAGGTGAAATTTGTTGTTAGTTTTGGAAGACGTAGCTAAATCTAATTTAATGGGTGGATGAGTAAGGCTAGCTAGTTAGGTATGACCCCTAAAGTAGTTATAGGTGTAGGAAAGGAAGATGATGTAAGTGTGGGTTTGGATGTAGATGCATGTTGAGTTATGGGTATAGGTGTGAGTTGAACCATGAGTGGTGGTCGTGGGAGAATTTGTGATAGTTGTGGTTATGTTTGGTTCGGTTAGACCGAAAAAAATACTAGATAGATAATGGAGGTGTCAGCGAATGACATCTACATTTTTGTTGAAATTGGGAGTAGGAATACGACTCCTAAACTAAGCTCCTATGAATATAATCCAAGTGATCGGCTAAGCATGAGAATGGCACTATTGTAAGTGGAGGTCGATATGGATCAAGTGAAAATTCCCATAAAATTTGTTTTAGACACAGGGAAATTGGCTGGCTTCAGCCTCTGTGGGTAATAGAGCTGAAAGTAAGATCCTTTGGCTCTTGAAGGTATTTGATGGAGAGTGGTCACCTAGAAGCGGTAATGACATTTCTACTGGTATCTTCCCTGGGTAGGTGGAGAAGACGATGCCAAATGAAGTGGGTTCTCCTATGAGTTTGGGAGATACTACTGGATGAGAACTCTCTGAGGTGGAGAAGCCAAAGGTGAGTGTAGTCTTGACGTTAATAGAAGATTCCTCCATAGGATGAAGCAAGGAAGATGAAGGGTGATTCATATATGGGTGGAGGAATAGGTGAAGTGGGTTCATGTGTATGGTTAGAGGACATGGGGATAGGATTTCCTTTATGGAATGGAATATGAAGGCAATTGAGAGGCAACTGACACATCAGTAAAAATAGCATAGACCTCATGCAGGTATTTCTAACATTAGTTGAGGTCTCCCCAATTTTGTTAGAAGAAGGGAAGTGGAGTAGGAAATGGTTTCTTGAAAATGTGTAAGTTTTGGTTAGTAGGTGTGTTCAAATTATCTAAGACTAACTCACCATTTTTTGAGCATTTCCTAGACAATGTTCTTGAAAGCGATGCAATTCCTCATCAGTATGACGTTTTACACCAATGATTGTTGCAAAATTCGTGCCCTTTATACCACATGCAGGTGTCGAGTGATTAGGATCAAAACCATTATGTTGTTTTATAAGAGGAAGGGTGATGGCCCCAAATTTAATGATATTTTCTAAAATAGAAGAATAAGGCTCCCCAATTGGGGTGTATTTCCATTGCTCTTGTTTGAATTGAAAAGTTTAGATAGGGGAAAGATTAGATGATGGCTTAGCCTAATTTTATGGATTGAGTTGGGCTGGCCTTGAGTACCACCACGTTAGTAGTTCCCTTGGATTTTGGGATAATTATTATATGGTTTTGAAGAACAAGAGGTATCATTTGAGTTAAATGTCATGAATTCTTATTTCCTAGTTGGATTTTATTCTCTTGGATGGATCGAATATCTATTTTTCATGCCATGGTGAATGCCTCATCAAAGGTTTGGAAAGTTTACACCTGTAGGGTAGGTGAAATATGTCTAACACAAGCCTAAGTGAAGAGTTCTAAGAGTTTGGTTTGTGGTAATTGGAATGTGAGTTGATTGATTAGGCTACACCAACGAGTGACAAAATCTACAACAGACGTCATTGTCATATTGACGCATACAGTAGAGGTCGGTCATGGTAATGTTCTTAACGATGTTAATCGAGAAGTGATCTAAGAAAGCTTGGGATACCTAATTAAATGAGTAGATAGAATGTATAGGTAATCCACTATACCAGTATAATGCCAGGCTCAGTTAGAGACATTGGAAAGGTCCTCAGAAGCAAAGTGTCATCATGGGCGATCATATAACACCCATGCTTAAAAGACCGCAAATATTGTTGCAGGTCCTATTTGTTGTTGAAGTGAGTTAAATTTAGGCATTCCCCAATGTACAGGGTATGGTCAAATAGGGATGGGTGGGTGGATAGGCTCATTAAAAATTTCATTTTAGGTGAGAGAATTGTGTAAGTTAGAAACCGATGCCTCCAGTGTCTACATCTTGTCCATAATTAACTTGATGAGGTCATTGGTAGATTGTGATGGATGGGACACCTCCTGTAGCATAAGAGCATTGATGTTGGGACATATGATGGAGGTGGAATTCCATATATGGTGATGTTGAAATAGGGAGGTTGTGAATAAGGAACAAACATAGAAGACACATATCTAGAATGGGCGACAGACGAGACGAGGGGTTGCTGATAGTATGTGTATAGAGGTGGGATAGTTGTCAGGTGAATCTAGTAGAAATTGGGGGCTAAGAGTTTGTGGGATGGAGAGGACGATATTCTGAGAATGGAGTAGGGTTCACCGACATCAGGGGTCGGTTATGTTGCAATGGGTATTTTTGAGATAATAGGCGTGCCGATAAGGATATGTTCTGGATGGTTGATCGAAGGTATAGTGAATGTTGTGGGTGCAATAGACATGGTAGATACAGCAGTCATAGCAGGTATAGGGCCTAGCTATGAAATGAATGGGGCAAGGCAGGTGCAGGTAGTGCAGAGCTAGAAGGGGCTGACGCAGAAGTAGGAGTGAGTGTCGAGGGGATAGATATGAGCATGTCGTCTATCAACTAACCCAAGGCATCTCGAGTGGTTGAGTGGGAAAGGTAGAACTGTAAGGTGGTAGGATTCTGATCAAGGAGTCATGTGAACTCCTCGTCACCTATGGTGATGGTGATAGGTTGGGTAGGATAAATGGGAAAGGATAACATGGAATATGAGGGAATTTTATTGACTATGAGTTAGCACCATGTGAACAAGTGCTGATTTGGTAGGAATGCTTTCTGTAAATGACATAGAAACACAACAGAAATAGGAAAAATAGGCAGTGCTCGGTGGATTGGGTGAATATGTCAGCTAGAAAAAAAACACAGGCTAACCGACACCGGTTAGGGAAAATCGATGTCGGTCGGAGGTAACCGCGGTTGGTCACTATGAGAAAATAATAGTTTGCTAAACAAGGCAAAAGACTGATAATCTACTAGGTAGATAAGATGTAGGATGGATTTTATCATAACAAAGAAGATATTAAGAGTTACAGAGACTGTGAACAAAAAAGAAGATGAAGTAGGTGTCCTTTTGGGTAGGTTATCCAAAATAACAGTAAAATGACGCCAGTTGGATAAAACCGGCGATGGTCAGAGGGTAACCGATGATGGTTGCTGAACCGACACTGGTTACTATGAAATTGAAAGAAAGATGAATAAAATGTGGTTGTGATTTAAAATTAAGTGTGGAATCAAACCCAGAACTTCAAGAATGATAAAAATTGGGTCCAGGCACACTTAGACGAAGTCATACTAAAACAACCATGATAAGGATCGTGCAAGGAGAAATAAAAATATGAAGCACATGTCCTCTCAACTCAAAATGCAAGCCAAGTAGAAACACTAAGAAAAATACGATTCTAAAAGTGCTCTTTCTATTATGTTTGTTCAGCTTACGCTATTTAGGACTGACTGTGTCTATTTAGAACAAAATTTTTATTTTATTTTTGGTTGGGAAGGCATCCTATGAAGAAGGATATCTAAAAGGAGAGGTTTAAGGTATGTTATGGTGGGGGTGGGATGTCCTCTAAGATGATGACTCGATAGAGGCAACGAGCTGAGGAGTACCTACTAACAGGATTGTGTGATCACCGAAAGATGTTCCCGGGTAAGATGTTGTTTAAGAAAGATGTGTTAATTTGAATTTGTGCAGTTTGGTAAGACTTAGAGAGAGAGAATGTGCTTTCTACGATTCTTTTGTCAACCATCAACTGGGCATGACTTCTGACATATAGGTTTCCCTCATTTAATGTGCACTAATGCAGAATACAATAATGAGACTGCTAATAATTTTAATCCCAAATTGAAATATTAAATTAGATGACACAAAAGATGAACATGAGAGAATATGATCTTTCACTAATGTAATACAAATGAAAGAGAAGAAGAGTTATCTTTATAGCACCAAAACAAGATTAATTTGACACAATAGAAAGAAGAGATGATTCTAGGGGATAAATTTAATGTGAGAACCTTTTGAAAAGGAAACAAACATGCAAATTTTACCTAAGAATGAAGAAATGCAAGGAACCTTGAATGGGTCCCACCGGGCATGCCAAAATGTTTCACCTAATTCTTAGAGCATTTCTTGGAATGTGACAAAAAAGATAAGGGTAAAGGCCAAGGAGGAATACTTGTTGAAAGTTGGTTGAAGGTTGTTGCATGTGCACTGACTTCTCAATCCACAGCTGATCGTGAGAGCTTCCTTTTGGCTAAGAGGAACTACCTGTAATAGACAACAAGACCACAAGATAGAAGTTAAACAACATATGCAGTGGATTTCCTAGCATATGCTAGATCTGGGAAGTGTGATACTCCCTAGAAGGCTGTCAATCCACTATTTTAAACAAACTATGTGAGAAATACGGTAAATATTGTCCTACTATAGTCAATATGATTTAAGCATCTCATATAAACACAATAAGCAAAATCTAATCTAACAGGCTAGGTTAGGATCAGATCTGGAGGTCGGGTAAATGGTTCTAGGTTATTGCAGGTCAACTAGTAGGTGGTTATTAGGTATAGTCTTGATCAAGGAGTAAAACACAGAGACTGGCGTCGGCTGAAAATGATCGATGCCATTTTTAGAACCGACGACGGTTATGGGTAACCGGCATTGGTATGGTCGAGGTGAAAGGAACTAAAAATAGGTAAAATGGTATGGGTGATATGAGGTCAAATAAAGTTTAGGTGAGGTGAATGAGGGGTCTATGGAGGTCTTAGGTATGCTTAGAATTATATAATAGGTGAGAATAGGTGATTTGGTGATGTGACTGAAGGGATCCTTAGGTTCACAAGAAAATGGGTGATGGGGAGATAAGCATGCAAAGAATAGATTAATAACGTGAGTAATAGAGATTACTTAACTAAACTAAACTATATTGATTAGGTTCATACTTACTGTGTTGATGGTTTGATGGCTGAGTGGTGTAGGTGGTTGATCAGAGGATACGTGTATGGTCCTATAGTGGTGCTTTCCCGAAGTACTCCCATGAATATAATGCTCTCTGATTGATGCTAGTAATGGCTCTGGATTTTTGGATGTGTGAAAGGATGCCTCTTTCGCTTACACGCAGCTCTAGTCTTCTTTCTTTGCTATCTGAATGTGCCAACCTCGAAATAAGGTTACCAAAGGGGAATAAAAGGTGACCGACGATGGTTCCGGATTGACCGGCGTCGGTTCAGGCGTGATTGGCGTCAGTTAGGGTGAGATTTCTTAGGTTTAATAAAAATGGAAGATCATGA
Organism: Taxus chinensis; assembly: GCA_019776745.2. NCBI lineage: Eukaryota > Viridiplantae > Streptophyta > Pinopsida > Cupressales > Taxaceae > Taxus > Taxus chinensis. Next base: position 656,945,177 of record CM034149.1, on the reverse strand, counting down.
CAATTATTTTCACCAAATCTTTCTATTCCTCCGAGAAAAAGCGGGAGTTACGATTTTTTATGCGGGAATGTGGTTAAAGGGGATGTAGGCTTTGATTTTTAAGGTTTAGGTAGGTCTTAGTTAGTTATGGAAACATACTAAGAATATATTTAGGGTGAAGTAGCTAGGTGAGGTGGCGGGGTAGGAATTATCTTAATTAGGATAATTAAATAATAAATATTGTGAGATCATGGATTAATTTAATTTAATTAATATTAGTGTGGGGTAAAAGGGGCCATGGCTAGGTAAGTGTGTTTAGGTTGGTTATTTGAAGAGGGGTCAAGGGGAGTGTGACCTAATTTTTGTGTCTACATTTACAATTCACATAATTCTCAATGATGTTTCTAAAAATTCAATTAGTAGTATTGATTTTGTCTCATATATAAGTTAAAAGGGAGTATCTTTCTTTAAACACTTATATGTTGTCCAATATCCCCAAAATACTACAGATACATTATCATCCTAGTCCTTCCTTCCAATGCCAAAAATATTTTTCAATGTATGAATTAATATCTTATTGATGAACTTTATGGTACCATTATCCTACAGGTGATAGGGTTTATCTTATGATTCACAACCCTAAATTCTCTGAATAAAATGAAAATTGTGTTATTCAAGAAATGTGTTCCTCTATCACTTGTGAGGCTCAATAGGCAACCAAATATTCTCCAAAATGAATTTTGTTGTTGTGGATTCCATATAATATTTAGTTGGTGTGAATTATTCCCATCGTGTGAGATAATTTGTTGTTGTAATAATGTACCTTGCACCAATTCTACCCACTACAAGATTTTTTGTTCCACAAAAAGCATACGTCCATTTTTTAAATGGTTCTTGGGCAGTTACTGGAATTAAAGGCATAGTATCATGTCTTCTAGGTATATCAACTCTTTGGAATTGGTTGTATGTTTTAGAATATTATTTTATGTCTTTAAATAAACTCTACCACCAAATTCATACGTTTAGGATTTTCTGAGCGATAACATCACCTACATAGTTTACCCTACAATTCCTTCATGCACTTTAATTAGGATATCTTACCTTCATGATATAGGACACATCACTGTAAAATTTTGTCATGCCTAGATTTATAGATTTGATTTCCAATTAGCTGGCATGGTGAAGCTTTGAAAGCTAGCTGCTTGTGCCTATTGACCTTGAAATTTTTTTTAGGGGATGCCTAATTATGTAGAAATAAAATCACATCTTAGAGTTCATAAAAATCCACTCTGTATGCTAAAAAATTGAGTGTCTTGCATGCCATCCTCTTTTGAGTTTTTCTTTTCACATATTTTTATGCACAATAAATGATCAAGTCCAACATTATTTTTCTAGGGTTTAACAATACAAAGAATTGGAATCAATGTAATAACATGATCCATCTACATATTCACACTACTTTATTAACCATGTGATTTAGTGCCATATGGTTTGTATATAAGCCCCTTGCTTATTTTTGGCTAACTCCCTTCATTCCTTCCTCCCTTGTGCCTCAGTCAGAATTTTTTATTTTTTAGGCACTCAAAACCTTTTAGAAATGGCACCATTGGATAGAGCTCCTTCTCAGCTTTCCAGAAAGGTAAATTTTTCCTCCTAACTCCATGTATTTTTGAAGTTATGGCTCGGCGGAGTTTTTGTGGGAAATTTTCCCTAGATAGGCCCGCCAACCAATCAGGCATCGGAGCATGCCACGTCAGCATTGGCAGGGAAATGGCGGGTCTATTAGCAATCAGGTAAACATTAGAAAAGGAGCAGGTGGGGTGCAAGGGAGACATGATTGGTGAAGTATTTGGGGGGGTGCACAAGGGGAAATTTTGGCCCGTGGGCCCGCCAACCAGTGAGATAGTGCCAAGTGTCCCAGGGGGCGCGGGGGTCGGAAGGTGCGGAGATGATTTTTTCTTTTTACCCAAGTTTTGGTGGGGCACAAAATAGGAAAGCCCGGCCCGAAAGTCCGCCAGCCAATAGGAAGAGGCCACATGTCCCAGGGGGTGTTGGGGATTGGACCAGACAGGGAGGAGTTGGGAAAATTTCCCAAAGGTTGGCATCAAATAAATTTTTTTGGCCCCAAGGCCCGTTGAACCAATCAAAAGAAGTCACATGTCCTAAGACTAGCAGAGTGTGGAGGTGTTGGGAAGGGATTTTTCCCTTTTTCCAAAATCAAAGGAAAATAATGCAAGGAAAGCCTTGCCCCCCTAAAGCCCGAGCCAATCAGAATCATGCCACGTGTCCATGGTGACAAAAAATATAATGCGGGCCCACAGGGAAAAAGGGGAAGTTCAATCTTCTAATAGGATCATGCCACGTGTCCAGCAGGGGCAGTGATCAAAAGTGATGGAAAATTTGAGAGCAGAGGCCCGCGACGAATCACAATGCCACATGTCCGCGGAGCTTAGGCCGACGGAGAAGTTTTGGAAAATTTTCCAAAGGCCTAAATGGTGGAAAATGAGGTGGGGAAAGCCCCTGCAGGGCCAATCAGATCATGCCACGTGGCATCTGGAGTGGCGGGGTGCGGAGATTTTTGGGGAAATTTTCCAAAATGCAAAAAGGTGGGAAAATTTTGAATTTTCGGCCTGCCAACCCATTTTCGGCCCTGTTTTGCCCTAAATGTTCAAAGGGGCATAACTTTCGATCCAGAGCTCAGATTTTTCATGTTCTTTATATCATTGGAAAGGTATGGTGAAATTATCTACATGATTCTAGGATAAATTTTTGTTTTGGTGGGTTTGGAGAGAAAAAACTTAGAAAACACCTCTGGCATGGAAACTAGTTGCTGAAATGACATTTCAACCACCATTTTTAATGAGGAATGGCTCGCATTCTCTCCTAGCATGGTCTAAAACATTACAAGGTGGATTTTTAAGGGAACCCATGCTACTTTTATGAATTTGGTTGGTGGTTGAAAGCTCCTCTCATGTTTTCCCACATTTCTCTCTCCTGAGCTCGAATTTGCATTGTAAAAGCTAGAATGGGCTCATTTTTTAAGAAGTTAGACATTTTTCTTGCTCTGCAACTCCTCTTTCCTTCCTCATCAAGTGGATTTGTGGAATTTTTACCTTTTCATACAACTACAACACCCCTTTTTACCTCCTGGCCATTGTAATGCACTGTATTGGACCTGGAATGATAATGTATGCTCTGTGATTGAACTTTCTCAATCCTTTCATGTGTTTATCATTGTCTCCTGATCCCTCATTACATCTTGGAAATATATGCATGTTTTGTGTTGTATTTTCTATGAATTGTGTATATTTTGTAGTAGCAGGTGTCTACTACTCCTTTGGTGCATCACCTTAATTAGACTAGGTTTATTTTTTACATTTTCTCAACCCTGTCTCCTTGGCAAAGTTTGGTTAAAATATAGGTAAACCCTCTACATAATGTTGTGCACACTTGAACAGAGGAGTTGAGGAACCAGCCTCTAATTTGGAGGATCTTTTCCAGTCCCTTGCAATTCCCACACTTGTGTGAAAAGATCCAATGTTGTGCAATCACACTGGATGCTAAAATGTCAACTAGAAATATGATAGAACATCTAGAGGGTGTTGTTGATTTTCACTAATAGTTTTGGCATGCCAGGTGGGACCTTAGAGGTCTTCATCTTCATTGCAACAAAATTGATGTGTATTTGTTGCAAGTTTCTTGCTTAAAAGAGCCCTGAATTGCACATCTGGCGACTCCAAAGAAGAAGAATCAATTGGTTTTAGTAGTCCAGACCTGAAAAACTCATGAGAAGAATCACCACAAGGTCAAGAGTTGGAGAAGAAGAAGTGTTGTTTGAGTATCTGCAATTATCTCCAAGAAGAAGACAAAGAGGGAGGAGAATTCAAAGGTCTCCATCTCCACCAAACAAGAACTCTATCAACTCCTCCACCTGGTAGACCTTTCATCCAATCAACAAGGGTTCTAAGGCCAATCAGAATGGCACAACACAACCCTTATGTCAATTTCACTGACAGCAGCCCACTTGCTCTCAATGCACAAAATCCAATCCCAGTTGCAGCATTGAAGAACATTCCATACTTTACTGGAGAGAATCAGACTACTCCTGGTGATCATGTCAAGGATATTGCTAATATTTGTGCAATCCATGAGATTAATGAGATGCAAATTATTGTCAAACTGCTGGCATCTTCATTCAAAGGGAAAGCTTTGCAATGGTTTAGGAGCCTTGCTCCAGGCTCTATCCAAAATTGGAACCAGTTATGTATAGCCCTCCATGAGCAGTTTGGAGAAAAGGGAGATAACTTATCCCTTTTGGAACAATTGACAACTATCAAGAGAGCTCCCAATGAGCAGCTGACTGACTTCAACTTTAGATTTCAAAGGACTTGGGAGAGAATTCCAATGGCAGTAAGGCCAACAGCAGAAGGTGCTTTTCTATATTACCTTAAAGCTTTAAATTCTGATATTTCTATGTTAATTCAATCCATGGGAGGCACAACTATCCCTGCTGCTTATGGCATTGCCATTAGGGCTGAAAATTGTCTGATTCAAGCTAGTAAGCTAGCTCCTAGGCCTCCAATGCCATTGTATCCAAATTTAGAAAGTCCAAGCACTAGTCAAGCACCTAATTTAGCTCCTATTCCCACTCCTAGAAATAAGAATTCAAATGAAGCTTCTACTTCATCTTCTAGTGCCTCAAATGAACTTCAAGAAGTCATGAAGCAATTACAAAATTTAGGTAATGAGCTGGTTACACTCAAGAGGCAGCAAGCCCAAAGTTTTAGACCTTCTTATCAGCCTCAAGCTCAGCCTAACAGGCAGCCATATCAGCCTCAAAGACCACCCAATCTAGCTACAAATCAAAATCAAGCAAGGCCTCCTGCCAATAGACCATTTCAGCCCTATAATCCCAATGTTGCATCTACCTCTAAAGCACTAGTGCCAGTACAAAACAACATAGCTCAAGAGTATGATTGGTGTTTCCCATGCAATGAACCTCACAACCAATCTATGTGCTTTCAATGGTGCTCTAAATCAAGCCTTAATGGTAACAACAACTGGTGTAGAAGGTGAAGGGAGTCAAGGAAATAACCAACAACAAGAAACATCCCAGCAACAATCAGCTCCAAATGATACCACACTTGTAAACTGGTAGGCAGAAGACTTTTGTGGCATGAATCAAACAATCTCTCAAAGTGTTGCAGCCAACACAAGGTCAAAAAGGAGAAATTTGGGTGAAGGGTGGCCATTGGCTCCAAGTGATCCACAACCTTCTACCACTCCACAAACTGTTGGCAAACAAAATGCAGTTCCAAACATGCAAGGACTGCCCAAGCCAGCTCCTAGACCAATTCAGATGCCAGTTGTTGCTGCCCATATGCAAGGAATGAATGTGCAGGCCAAAGGGAAGTAGAGAGATGCTTCATATCCATTCAACATCATTGATTAGATGAAGAAGAAAAATGTAAACATATCAATGTGGGAATCACTATCCATCCCAGGCCAAAGAGATTTGCTACAAGCTTCCATGAAGGACTGGTCAACTTCAAATCAACAGGTCCAAATGCAAGAGAAGGTACTCACAAATGTTGCCCATCTTGAAGGGAATCATGGAGGACAACAAGGTAAAATATTGAAGCCCCCTCCATTCTATGTTTCATTGATCATTGGGGACAAATTAGTACACAATTGCATGATTGATTCCAGGGCAAGTAGTTCAGTAATGCCCAAGCAAATAGCTGATCAGTTGGGCCTCCAATATGAAGTCATATCCAAAGGGGTAGTGCAATTGGATGGGACAGTAGTGACAATAGTAGGAGTGATTAAAAACTTGAGTCTTACTTTGTATGCATGCCCCAACGTTGTTGTTTTGCAAGATGTCTCAGTGATAGATCTTCCACCACTCTTTGCCCTATGTTTGTCAAGGGATTTCATAGCTAAGATTGGAGGTTACTTATCTATTGATTGGTCACACATGTTGTTCAGAACAAGATATGGAACCAAGGCCACAATCAGATCTGAGCCTATTGCAAACTTTCACATTGAGCCTCACACTCCAAGCCAAATCAATACTAACTATTTAGTGTTTGATCAAGAGGATTATCCAAGCACTGATGAAGCTGACACCAAAGTTGGAAGCATCCCAGATTTGACTCTTGATGAATGGGCAAGCAAGGTGCATGCTTTTGATCCTTATCAAGAAATAGAAGAATATGAGCTAGGAGTCTATTGCATACATGAAGAAAATCAGCCTATTCCTAACATCACCAAGCCAGACCACAAGGATGACAATGAGGTATGGCAGTTGTTCTTTGATGGATCAAGAAGTAGAAAAGGTGCAGGAGGGGGAGCTATGCTTGTTTCACCTCAAGGAGTTAAGTATTATTCAGCTTTTAGATTTTAGTTTGCATGTTCTAATAACACTGCTGAATATGAAGCTTTGATACAAGGATTGCATTGGTCAATCAAGAGAGGAATAAAGAACTTGCAAGTCTTTGGTGACAGTGAGCTGATTGTCAACCAAGTTAAGGGGCAACATGCTACCAAGAATGATCTGCTCAAGTGCTACAAAAATAGGGTGTGGGACCTCATTGAAGATTTTGAGGGCTTTAGCATCAAATCCATCCCTAGAAAAGAGAACCAAGCTGCTGACAGGCTTGCAGCAGTTGGAGCAGCCTTTGATGTTGTTGAAAGCATCAAGAAAGATAAAGTACAGCCAAGCATTCATGTGATTGTAAGGCCTTCAGTGCCAGACAACAATGTAAGTTGGAAAGTGTTTGAAAATGATCAACAAATCATCCATTTCTTGCAAGAAGAGGCTGAGTTCTCAGCTAAAAATCAGGAAAAGTTAGAACAACAGTATGGTGATCAAGTGGTACAACTGAGAACCAACAAACTACCAAAGGGACTTGTCACTTTGGAGTCCATTTTCAATCCTAATGATCAGTTTAGGAAGGAGAAAGCAAACATCCAAGTCAAGGGAGAAGATTCAGTGCCCATCTTGGTGGGAGAAGGCAAGTCACTCCAAATTGGTAAAGTGACAACTGAGCAAGAAAGGTATGAGTTCATACAGCTTTGTCAAGAATTCCCTGATGTGTTTTCTTGGAGCTATGAAGATTTGAAAGGCTTCAATCCCAAGTTAGCTCAACACACTATTGAATTGGACCCAAGTGCTAAACCCATCAGGAAAAAACAAAGGCCAGTCAATCCACACATGGAGCCTCTCATGAGAAAATAATTGAATAAGTTGATAGAGGCAAGTATCATATTTCCTATCAAGCATTCTAGTTGGGTAGCCAACTTGGTTCCGGTTAGAAAGAAGAGTGGAGAGATTAGATTATGTGTTGACTTCAGAGATTTGAATAGAGCATCTATCAAGGATCATTACCCACTTCCTTCTATGGAGCAGATTTTACAAGTTGTTGCTGTCTCTGAAAGGTTTTCATTGCTTGATGGCTATTCAGGGTACAATCAGATCATGGTGAAGGAAGAGGATCAGTTCAAGACAACCTTCACAACCAAATGGGGAACTTATGCATATAGAAAAATGCCATTTGGGCTGTCCAACGCTGGAGCTACATTCCAAAGGGCAATGGACATGGCGTTCAAGGATTTGATTAACAAAATGGTGCTGATATATCTAGATGATATCACTGTTTTTTCAAAAAATGTAGCAGACCATCTCTTTCATTTGAGACAAGTGTTCCAAAGGTGTAGAAGATTTGGGGTATCTTTGAATCCCAAAAAGTGTATTTTTCTAGCTCATGAAGGAAAGCTCCTTGGCCACATTGTCTCCAAAGAAGGATTAGCAATTGATCCAGAAAGAGTTGAAGCCATAAGAGCACTACCATTTCCAAGCCACAAGAAAGCCCTTCAAAGTTTCTTGGGAAGGATAAATTTTGTTCAGAGGTTTGTCCCAAATTTTGCAGCCCTTGTCAAGCCTATCACCAAGATGTTAAAGAAAAGCATGGATTTCAAATGGACAGTAGAGGGTAAGGAAAGTTTTGAAGCAATCAAAGAAGCTATCTCACAAGCTCCAACTCTCATTAACCCAGATTTCTCCAAGGATTTCATCCTCTATGCATTTGGAGGTGATGATACTATTTCTGCAATTTTGGTACAAAAGAACAAAGACAATGATGAGTAGCCAATTGCTTTCTTCAGCCAAATCCTGGAGGACTATGAGGTGAGATATTCCTTCATTGAGAAGCATGTTCTTGTAGTGATTAGGAGCTTGAAGAAATTTAAGCATCTAGTTTCAAACAACAAGGTTCAACTGCTGGTTTCTCATGCGGGAGTTAAAGACTTTCTCCTCATTAAAAAGACCTAAATGAAAAGAGAGCAGGGTGGATTACTTGTGTCATGGAGTATGAAATTGAGATCAAAGTCACCAAGTTGGTCAGAGGAAAAGGATTGTGTGAGCAGCTGGTCTTGAACAAACAAACAAAGCATGCAATGAGGAAGAGGTTGTTTTGGCATTGCAAGACAGCCATGAACAAGGGAAGCACTCAAGAAGAAAATGATGGTGTCCCCACTCCTTGCTAGACCCAAGACATAATGCACTTCCTACACACAGGCCTATGCCCTCTAGAGATGAAAAAAACCAAAAGGAGACACTTCAGATTGCAGGCTGTCCCATATGCCCTTGTTGATGGTGTTTTGTTCAAAAAGGATGTGAATGGAGTGCTGTTGAGATGCATTGGTACAAATCAGATTCACAGAGTGTTGGAAGAGTTCCATGGTGGATCAGCTGGGGGTCATTTTGTACCAAGAGTGACAGCTCTCAAGATCATGAGGGCTGGCTATTATTGGCCCAAGATTTTAAGTGACTGTTATGCATGGATCAAGAGGTGCAAGAATTGTGCATTCTTCATAGATAAGGAGATACTAGCCGCCCTTCCATTGCATCCAATTTTAGTTACCAGCCATTCATGCAATGGGGTTTGGACTTCATTGGAGTCATTAACCCAAATTCAAGCCAAGGACACAAGTGGATTCTAACAGCAGTGGACTGAGGCATTGGCACTCAAGGAAGCAAATGAATCTAGCATCCTAGACTTCTATGAAGGGATAACAACCAGATTTGGTATACCTACTACAATAATATCAGATAATGCATTGAAATTCATTAGATCTAAGGTAACTAAATGGGCTATCAAGAATGGGATCTACCTAAGAACTTCATCAAATTATTATCCTCAAGGTAATGGCCAAGCTGAATCTACAAAAAAGAACTTGTTAAGGATCATCAAGAGGACTCTTGATGAAAATAAGAGGTCTTGGCATACTAAATTGAAATCAGCCTTGTAAGGCTAATAGGATAACCTCCAAGAGATCTATAGGTAATTCTCCATTCAAGCTTGTTTATGGAAGAGAGGCAATTTTTCCCATGTCACTTGAGTTGCCAACATTAGAACTCATGAAGTAGTTGGAGTTGTTGGAATTTGGGCCCATGGAGGTTAGGTATGCAAAATTGATGGAGCTCCAAGAAATCAAAAATCATGCATCCCAAGCAATGGAGAAGGATCAAGATTTGATCAAGAAGACTTTTGATAGAAAATCCAAGGATAGATCTTTCCAAGTTAGGGATCTAGTGTTAAAATGGGATGCAGACAGAGCAAATCCAGGGAGGCATTCAAAATTTTATGCCATTTGGAGTGGCCCCTACATGGTCACAAAGTGTAAGGACAACAATGCCTTCCAATTGTCTACATTGGATGGTGAAGAATTGTAGATTCCAGTCAATGGAATTCATCTAAAGCATTGCTACTGAAAGAAATTATCCACCTTGTATATATTAGCTTAGGTTTTCTTTCCTCCAAGTGCTTGTGCACATTGTTTTGTTGTAGTTTAGCTTTGATTTCCCTAAGTGCTTTGGCACAAGCTTGCTGTTCCAGGAAATGTATTTTGCAGGCCTTGCTCCAATTCAGATGGTGTTCTACCCTCCATCTTCCTCCTTGCACTGTTCTAATCAGTTGGGGTACCAGGAAAAGAATTTGATGAATCCATGCCCAATGGATTGCTTCAGGTAACTAGTAACTTCATCCAGCAGGCAGATGACCCCTCTGAGTCGCCAAGAATGTTATCCAAAATAAGCCCCTTGCTTATTTTTTGGCTAACTCCCTTCATTCCTTCCTCCCTTGTGCCTTAGTCATAATTTTTATTTTTTAAGCACTCAATACCTTCTAGAAATGGCACCATTGGATATAGCTCCTTCTTAGCTTTCCAAAAGGTAAAGTTTTCCTCCTAACTCCCTGTATTTTTCAAGTTATGGCTTGACGGAGTTTTTGTGGGAAATTTTCCCTAGACAGGCCTGTTAGCCAATCAGAGAGTTGCCACGTCAGCATTGGAATGGTGGGGGGAGGTAAACTTGGAGAAAAAATCCAAGGATTGGTCAGGGCGGGGCACAAAAAGGAATTTTTTTGGCTCGAAGGCCAGCCAGTGAATCAGAATGCGCCACGTCAGCGGCGGAATGGTGGGGGTGGAGATGATTTAGAAAATTTTACCAAGTGTTTGGCGGGGTGCACAAAGGAAATTTTTGGCCCTAAAGGCCCACCAACCAATAGGAAGTAGCCACATGTCCTAGGGGGTGTTGGGGGTCGGACCGGCAGGGAGAAGTTGGGAAAATTTCCCAAAGGTTGGCACAAACAAATTTTTTCGGCCCGATGGCTCGCTAACCAATCAAAAGCTGCCACGTGTCCTCAAACTGGTGGGAGGTCAGAGGCGTGGAAGGGATTTTTACCTTTCACCAAAATAAGGAAAATAATGAAGTGAAATCCTGCCCCCGATGGCCCGAGCCAATCAGAAGTTGCCACGTGTCCATGTGGCCAAAAAATATAATGCAGGCCCACGGGGAAAAAGGTGAAAATCCACATCAATAGGATCATGGTGTCCAGCAGGGAAGATGAAAAGTGATCTTGTTGAGAGTAGGCCCGCGCCAAATGACAAGGCATGCCACATGTCCTATTCGGGTCGACGGAGTGATCCAAAGGCCTAAATGATGGGAAAAATGGGAAGTGCGCCCCCAAGGGCTAATTAGATCATGCCACATGGCATCAGAGGGTCGGGGCGGCATTTTTGGAAAATTTCAAAAAAATTGCTCGACAATTCATATTTGCCTCAGTTTTGCCATAAATGTTCAGAGGGGCATAAATTTCGATCCAAAGCTTGGATTTTTACATTTTTTGTGGTGTTGGAAAGGTATTGAAATTTTCTACATGATGGAGGGATAAATTTTGCATTTTGATGAAAGATTGTGGGAGAAAATTAGAAAAAACTTCTGGCATGCAAAGAGTTGCTAGAAATGACATTTCAACCACCATTTTTAATGAGGAATGGCTCGCATTCTCTCCTAGCATGGTCTAAAACATTGGGAAGTGGAATTTTAAGGGAACCCATGTTGTTTTTATGAATTTGGTCGGTGGTTGAAAGCTCCTCTCATGTTTTCCCACATTTCTCTCTCCTAAGCTCGAATTTGCATTGTAAAAGCCAGAATTGGCTCATTTTTTATAAGTTGGACATATTTTCTTGCTCTGCAACTTCTCTTTCCTTCCTCATTAGGTGGATTTGTAGAATTTTTACCTTTTCATACAACTACAACACCCCTTTTGCCTCTTGGTCATTGTAATGCACTATATTGAACCTGGAATGATACTGTATGCTCTGTGATTGAATTTTCTCATCCTTTCATGTGTTTATCATTGTCTCTTGATCTCTCATTACATTTTGGCAATTTGTGCATGTTTTTTGCTGTATTTTCTTGTGAATTGTGTATATCTTGCAGTTGCATATGTCTACTACTCCTTTGGTGCATCACCTTAATTAGATTAGGTTTATTTTTACAATTTCTCAACCCTGTCTCCTTGGCAAAGTTAGATTAAGTTATAAGGTAAACCCTCTACAAAATGTTGTGCACACTTTAACAGAGGAGTTGAAGAACTAGCCTCTAATCTGGAGGATCTTTTCTAGTCTTTACAAGTTCCACAGTTGTGTGAAAATATCCAATGTTGTGCAATCACACTGGATGCTAAAATATCAACTGAAAATATGATAGAACATCCAGGGGGTGCTTCTGATTTGCACTAACAGCTAGATGACTTATCACAAAAATTTTGGTAGTATCTACTAAAAATCCATGCTTACATATGAAATGTCCTAACAAGGTGAAAAATGGTGTTGTGAACATGCACTTCTTAATGTTGAGTGAAAATTGTAATTTCCTACATTCCTCAAACATTAGTGATAAATTATCAAAATGATTGCATAATAAGCCATAAAATGTCCAGTTATCCAAGTATACTTGTAATAACTTTAATATGAAATCTTTAAAAGTTGTTATAAAATTGTGTGAGAAAATAGATGGCACATTCTTAAGTCCAAACTACATGATTATATAAGAAAATGATCCCCATTTAGTCACAAAAATATTCTTTATATATCTTATTTTGTAATATTTACTTTATGATACCCCAAGAATCAATCTGTGAACATCTATATTTATCTTCTTGTTATGCCTTCCATAATATCTTCACTAAAAGGGGTAGGGAAGGGATCAATTATGCATACAAAATTTGGGGAGCTGTAATCCAAAAAAATTCATATGTACCCATATTTTTTTATGCTGACTACCATCAAACTCATTCATTCAAATTCTTCCATGGGAATTATAACTCATGCGACTGGTATGTTATCAATTTCTTATTTAACTTTGGCGCATAGGTTTGGATTCATTCGATATGACCTCTTATAAACTATTTTGGCTCCTTCAAGTACCTTTATTTTCGTAGTTACTAACGATAGATGAAGATCCTTCATCTCTGTATAACCTCTAGGGAATATATCATTGTATTCACATAGTAGCTTTATAATCTTCGCAATTTCTTCTTCACTCCAACACTTACCAATTGTTTCCATTTTTGGTTCTCCATCGTCACTTATGTTAACCTATAATGATTTGAGAGGTTTATCCTATAGCTATTCCCCTTGTTCCCTCTTAACCCAGACCTCTCGAAACTCACACCGAAATGTCCATATTCAGGTGATAATCATCCCCTTCATCTTCTATTAGGTGCATAAATATTTATCCCTTTACTTTCCTTAGTATTCCTCCATAAGCCATCATTATCTCATCGAAACTATTCCCAACATCCTCTGTAAAGGTTTCCTTTGATTTTATCCCCTCATTTCCATGTAAATTTAGTATCTTTCCTTCTATTATGATGTCATCACCTATAACTATTAGTTTTTATACATTGAATAGGATAATTTAGGTGAGATAATGATGAAGTAAAATAAAAACTAAGTAAACATCCTCTAGTTAGTGATTTATAGGAACCTGATTTTCTATTAAATTCACACCCCATATACCATGCATGTTCCCATACACGGAGTTCATGGTAGAATATATGAGTCCATAGTTTTGGTTTAATTTATTTAGTTATCCAAAGTTCCACAAAGTGTCGTAAATGTTCTTCTGGATTAGTGATCCCACTATAACTTGGATATCATCATTCCATGTTGTTGTGTTTAAATAAAGATCACATGGCATCTGATACTTTGGTCCAATTTATTAATATTTGTTTATGTGTTTCCCAACATCTTGTGGTGTTTCCCTTTAATAATTATACTAATGAATTTATTCACACCTCTCCTTTTAGAAAATAGTATTCACTACTAGTTAAGAATTTTTGAATGTTTTTTCTCCCACTATAGGTAGGGGTTTAGTGTGTATTATATTACTTATATTCACAATTCTCTTTTTAGTATAACCAAACACTTATATTTTTTATGAATAAAAATTGGTGACTAATCCATCCATAGTCTCTTTCCAACAGCTCGTATGACTCTTTCACCTAGAGATCACATGTTACACTACATGGTCTCTAATATTAATTGATTATCTTCCCATTTTATTTCACCTTATGGTATTGGCTCATAATTCTCCATTCCTGTAGCTTGTATGTGATATATGTTCTCTAAATCCTTGTACTCTTCCACATTTTCTATGTATGGAATGATTTTCTTTGGGTCCATTGGGAAAAGTATGTGCTAATCCATATTTTCAAAATTGATATATCTCTTTTTGAAGCAGAATTTGCATTGTTTACTTTTCACCACATTCTTCCTAGTAGGGATAGAAATTTATCTTCCTCAACTAGGGGTATTATCTCAAAATATCCATGAATATTTACTCCCATGATGTTGATGATGAAGTTTTATATAACCCATAAGGTACTACCTATGTTTTTTTAGCCATGAAAAAAACATGTGGAGAAGGATGTAACATTGGATGTCACAGCTTCTCCGAAGCATCCATAGTAAATATATTAAATTATGCACCATTGTTGACCAATATATAATTAATATTCCATCTTTCTCCACATAAATGAATTACTATTTCTCTATCAAATCCTTCTATCTTTTCCACTTTGACATTTTGCACTTGTGTTTGCCTTTACTATTTTCCAAGTGCCATTTTCTATAATTTATGCATCAACCATTTTCCTAGTAATGGTAGGATTCCTTACGTGCATAAAAACTTACAAACCTCCAAAAATTCATTTTTACTAACCCAATATCCCTCAAAATCCTTGAACCACTCATTTTACAGTCTTGTTTCTTCTCAGAGAAATTATATTTTCCCTAGATATCTCACACCAAACCTTTTTCATATTGCAAGATCCCCTTCTACTTACATTCGTCTCAATAGGGTTTTTTAATATTATTTTCTGTATCTTTTATCTTGTCCATGGATGAATCTTGGGTGCGTGTGGTAGAACGAGTTGTTATATGAACCTTTTTATGGTTTTATTATTTACACATATTTATCATTCACCACATTTAGTGTAATTTTAATCATGCATGTACGCTATTCATTTTTCTCCTTCATTATGGTATTCAAATGTGGGAAATCCTCCACTTTGTGCTTCTTTTGAAAATGTGCACAGATTGGGATGGTTAGAAAATCTCACTGGTAATGATCTTGGGAACCACATTTATAACAAGTTCTGGGTGGATATATGCCACCTCCACGACTCCTCCTCATATATCATCCATTTCCTCAACCATATCCATTGCATCCTTCATTAGCATTTTCTAATGTAGTTTGTCAAAGTCCTAGTGACATGGGTTCATAGATTTGGTCAATAATGTGACAATTTGATGTATCATGAGTGTGTGCATCACATATTTTACAATAAGTGACTACCTTTAACTACTTAGAAAGATGGAGTAGAGGAATTTTTGAGGATCGTGGCTACCTTCAAATATCTCACAATCAATAAACATGGCCTTTAGAATTTTGCATGGGTATGTGTTTTTGGTGGGGCCCTCTACCTCAAAATTAGTACACTAAATGCCACTATATGTTTCTCATGTGATTTTACCTCTTAATTTATCTAGTTGGGTCACCATATATGTGATATGTGTGTCCATGAATGGGCTCACACTAGTATCAATACTTCTCATTGATTTAGCATGTAAGGCTACTTCTACCGCTTCCCACGGTTTGGTGAAATTATTTTTTGACAATGCTTTCACTAAAGGGTAGTAAGAGCCCCCTAAAAACTAGTAAGCATGTTGTGTAGGAGTTATCTCATAAGAAATATTATAGATTAGGGTTTAAAAGTGTGCATCATGTGCACATACACTCTAAATGAGTTCGTTATTAATTTACTTGAGCACCAAAATACTATATTTTTTGAACTCTAGAATATCAAATTTAGTTTAAAATACCACTTTAAGTTAATCATAGTCTACGTATACATGTAATGGGTTGTATTTTCAATACCAAGAATGGGCATGAATAAGTAGTGCTATCACAAAATAATTTTCTCTCTGTTCTAAGTAAGTTATACCCTTTGCTTAGAATATAAGTTCACATTTGAGACCCTGTTATGCAAACATTTTTGACACCTTGATACTTTGGTAGGTGCAAAGACATTTCATAAAAATTTATTCAACACAACCACCTTGCTATGTAGTATTTACGATTCTACCTTAAAATATAATATTAGCTATTGGGGAATTTCTTCCACTCCCATAACCACTTTTACTAAGGGATTAGTCCCAACTCCCTATTGTACTAGTGTATTTTCCTTATACACCTGTCAGTGCTAGGGTGGTGGTATTGGTATTCGTCATCCCAAATCATTGTGCTTTAAGTTTATTAGAAATAAATTTTAGTCTTTGTGGGTGTTGATCTGCAATGATTATAAAATGTATGGTAAATTGATATCCAAAGTTTCATTCTTCTTGGACCTTCTTCACCTCTTCATCACTATCAATTTCAATAAATACATGTTCTTCTATATTAGTTGAATCATGCACATGAGAAAGTGTGATTGGTTGGATTAGGATAAAATCATTGTTATATTTCCTTTCTTCATCCTCCAGATCATTATATTTGTTTTGGCACAATCACTAATGTCTTCCCAGAGCTTCCTTCCCCCTCACTTATCCTTACCTCAACAATTATTTGTGGTCATCCCCCATAGTTCCTAGAATTTGAGTTGCATAGACATAGAAGTTATTTATCCAATTATTTATTCCTTAATTATTCAAATTGCATCCTCCTAAAGGTGTGTTAATTTAGAGAATCCATGGCTTAATCCTAATATCTTCATAACCTTTCCTCTATCTTGCATCGCCCATTGCTATAAAGAATATATTCCTTCCATTGGGAAATTTTATATTCCCATGTAAATAATCATTTTCTTGACCTATAATGGTAGGTGCTTTAAATATGATCCCTGGGGGTCCGTAAAGAATTCTAACTATGCTTTATCCACATATATAAACATTGAAACTAAATACTCAAGGATATATCTCCAAAGTATTCCTTTCCGACAATAGTCTACTACATGTGTCTAGGATACATCGTGTGATGCTAGCTTCCTTGTGTGATAATAATTCCAAGGATAGTTCCAACCCAAATTCCTACTCTTTTTCTAGAAAATAGGCAACTAACCATGCATATAGGTGTAGCAAAAGCTCATAAGAAAATGTTTTATACAATTCATCATAAAGATTGACCTAGGAAAATTTTTAAGACCTTATAAAAAACCATATATATTACTTGGAGAATATCTAAAAAATGACTTTTGAATTATTGGAAAATTCCATGAATTGAAATTAAATGCTATCAAACAATAAAATCTATCACCCGATAAAAAAAATTCTCTTTTTTGCACGTGGTAAAGGTGATTTGACTATATTTGTTTCTATTACTATAAACACTAAGCGAATCAACCAAAAAAAAAACTTGTACCTTGAAAATTTAGGAAAAATAGAAAGTGACCTAACACCTCAAAATTAGCCAAATCTAATTTCAAAAACCCAAATATTCATCAATTAATTAAGATTAGCCACTACAATTTACACCAAATTGGCCTCTACCCACTTTCTTAGAAATAAATCCTTACAACTCGGGTGATGTTTTGTGAAACTGTCTATAAAATTTTTGTAAATAGACCTTGATATTATTTTGTGTTAAGCAAATAATTTTCCATTCACTTCATTCTTTCATGTTTATAAGGTACGAACAATGGAACCAAAATGGTGGATTCTAGTAGCCTTTTCCACCTAGTTGCACATTGACTCTATATTAGGCACGCATAATTTCCTCCATCATCGTGATGACATATCACACTTAAGAGAAACTAAGATGCACTCACCCAAAGCGTGAGAGGCCTCTAGGTCCCATCAAGATTAGCAAAGGTGAATTTAATTATTATTTTAGCATATATACTTATATTCTGAGTTCATTAACATGTAACACAATCATGGAGAGCTAGAGGAGCGATGCATGAATTAATTGTACCTAATATATGGATAGAACATGTATGTATGTATATATATAATATACCTATATATATATATATATATATATATACATACATACATGTTCTATCCATATATTAGCAAAATCCAGGTACAATTAATTCATACATCACTCCTCTAGCTCTCCATGATTTATCCCATAAAAAACTACATATCATTCTAGACCCCTCCATGGGCATTTATAGTAGTGGGAACTTTCCCTTTACTAGTCTTACAAGAGCTAATAACAACCCTTGAGTTTACAATTACAATTAAATAATTCATTTAAATGGTAGAAAAAATTAACCACTTGTCGTTGAACCCTAATGGATTGGTGTCATCAATTATGTCATGTGGCATTAATGGAAAATGTGTGATTGATGAAGCGAGGATCAATTAGGGGCGTGAAGGTTGATTGGTAGTGCCTTCTCAATGATGGTTGGATCTCAACAGAGTGGTTTCAAGCTGAATTTAGTCTGTTGTAAGCTTGGTCAGTGAGGTACTTTCCCACTGAAGGTATGGAGATGATTGGTATAATTGTCTCAGGTGTCATATAGGTCATAAATTAATATTTCTAGGATTGTGTAAGAGCTTCGAGAATGAACATCAAGTCAGATGTTGTAAGTCATAGTTGGAACTAAGCCCATTTAGGCCTAGTTATAGAGTCCAACAAAGTGTAAGAGCTCAATGCAGGCCATGATAATCCTAGGTAAGCATGGTAGGAGTCTAGGAACACTTCCTATAGCATGTAAGATCATCTAGAGGGCTTACTTTATCTTTTTGAGGAAAAATTAAAGCACTGACCAAAATTGCCTTTGAGGAACTAGCAGTGGAAGCTTAGATAAACGAGATTGGTATGAGATGTACATGATCATTTATGAGAAACCAATCCATAAAACATGTAGAGGGATGTGTTGTAGTTCTCTATGTCAAACTTCATAAATTTTTAAAGAGAATTGTGAAAGTTATTCAACTTTTAGGAAAAACCAGTTTCTTGAAAAAGACAAACTTAACACCTTGTCTTCTTAGCACCCAAAAAAAATATCAAGCCTTCTTTAGATAAATCAGATAATTAATTTTTTAATATCACTCTAAGACTTAAATTTTGAGGAAAATTGGATAAGGAACAAAAAATTTCTATTTATTTTACTAACATTATTTTTCTCTCTCCAAAACCTTCTTCCTAGAGCGATAGGCAAAAAAATGAAGTTTTGAGCCTAAAATTCACTTGTGTAAGTTATGGAAACCTCTAAAGGCTGTATTATGATCCTCCTAGGTTAGAATAGTGGCATTTTGGATCTTCATGTCCAACTTCTCTGTACAGGTATGTCCTAGTTTTGCATAATTTTGACTATATAATCTGAAATTGAAGGACTCCAAGATGATTTATCTATAGTAGAAGGTGATGTGTGATTATAGTTCATGAAGTGATTTGGGTTAGTTTAGTGCATATATTGTGAATTCTTAGTCAATTTACTCTCATCCAACTACTAAAAGCACATTCAAACTAGACATGTAATAGTGTTTGAAAGGGTTTTGTGAGTATGCATGTTTTGAGCTAAGAAATGAATATGAGTATCTTCTACAGGTCCAATACAACTAGTTGAAGCTAAAAAATTTCTTTTGTTAAGTTGTGTGAAGGTATATTTTTCTTTTCTCCTTAACTGATCTGTACAAGCTCTGTCAAGAAGACTAAATTCCGAGTGCTTGTAAATATCATCCTATAAACTATGCTCACAAGCTTATGAAGATAATATTAGTATTATTCTTAAAGTGTTCTTGCCATGGAATATCTTCAAAACGAATCTTTGTTAAAGGGAAAAATCCTAGTTAAGATTATATTATGTGATCTCAAGAACCTATACACACAATCCAACAAGTAGTTTTTTTTCATATCTAGATTCCTTGAAATGGAAATGGTTCTTAACATAGTGATTTTCAAAAGGACAATTGTAGCTCAGAAAATTTCATTAGATGGCTTGGAAATTGGTTCAAACTAGAAGAACATCAAACCTTTGAAGACTATTTTTGGTTTCTTGGGACAATCAAGAAGGACTGTACTTTTGATATCAAACTATGAAGTTATCCCGACAAACAATGTAAAATAAGACTTAAAAGAGGTAAGTGAACCTATAATGAAGTTTTCATTCACTTGTCATGGCATAGAAAGGAAGTATAAGGTGGTGAAAGCCTAAAAATTCATACCTAGGGTTTGTAACTTGAAACCCTCACTTTGCTGAATTTTGAAAGATCAAGTTCATTTGATCTTGTAAGCATGATTTTAGACCAAATATTGATATGATGAGTTGTGTAAAGTTATTATCCACATGGGAAGATTTTTTTGAAGATGTGTTTGATTGAGAAAGTGTGTGCTCTGGGTATAATAGTGAAGATACATCTGTTTTTTTAAAAATCGTGTTACATTATTTAAGTGCACACCTTTGTTGAAGAAGAGATGTGTCACTCTAATCTCTTAATAGTGAAAAGTGTATGAAAAAAATCACACACCTTATCAAATTTAAAATAGGATCCTAAAAGCTTCTCCTTGTGTCAAATAAAGATCCTCCATCTCTGCTAGGTAGACTTTTGTGAAATTCAAGTTGAAGTGTATGAAGAAACAATGAATAAAATCCTCCATGCTTTGTTTGGTTAGCTTGCAAGACTCTTGAAATTAAATTCATAGCTCAGGTGTGCTATCTAATAAAAACTGCACAATAATAAAACACCGAATAATAATAATATAGAAATTGAATTCATTCAGGATATCTTTACATAGATGGAGCATAAAAGTTATAGTCTTTGATCTCCTACAAAGGTGGAGTCAACACTTCATCTTCAATCCCTCATATCACTCTCCATGAATCTCTCAAACTTATCCATAGGATATCTCTCATATCCCTTTATTATCCACACACCAAAATAGCTACGTGAGTTGTTTATTCAACAACTTCACTCACACACAACTATTAACCATATTATTAATATGAGTTGCATCAACTCATTATTAATAATACTACAATTTATTAATAATGTCACAATATATTTTTAACATTCACTCCCCTATTGTTAACATTATTAATTCTCAATATGCACTCCCCTAATGTTGACAAGGTAGAAAAAATAATCACACTTCCTTCTGCAGCTTTCCGCTTGTGGGTGCTCATGATTTGGATGGTTTTGTAGGACAGCCAACAACTTGCAAGGATGGTTTTCCAAGGAAAGCCAACAAACCTTAACAAGGATGGTTTTACAGGATTCAACTGAAAACATCAATCTCATGAGGCAATTTTTTTTTTTGCTTTACAATATTTTAACTATTGACTCTTACCTTCAGGGAATCATGTAGGAACCAACTCCATTACGAAATCACCACCAGCAGAATCGAGGGAAAACTACACATTACGTACCAGAGGGCCAGTTTCCAGCCTCCATTTTAACCCATTTCACGTTGCGTCAGTCATAGATCTCTAGCAGGGAAATCTGAAATTTCAAGAAATTACACACTCTTCAGGTTGTCAGTGCCATCAAGAACTTCATTTTCATCGGCCATCATAATGGTGACTGATGAGAGGTCACCGATGGACCTCCAGCCTCTGTTTCCTCCATCATCCATGACCATCATGCTCCTTACTCAAAAAATTTGACGTTCACCCTTAAATTTGCATTCACCTTCTTTCGATGCATCTTCCCCACGTTTCTTCTCCCCCGCTTGCTCCAATTGCCCCCGTTGTGGGGGTATTGGCTTCGGGTTTCCTTTTTGCTGTCTTTTCTCTTCCTTTCTGTTTTTGGGAAGAACTTGTTTTGAGTTGTCCCCGCTCGCACTATGTATATTGTTTGGGCTGCAGTCCCATTGACCTACTTTTGTGGTCATCTCGTTGGACATTAATATATTTATCTTTATCTTATTTTATCTTGACTTGACTTGACTGCAACTAACCTTTACATTGACACTTATAAACAAAGACTATTGAAAAAGACTCCTTTAACTTATTTGACAATAATAATAAATAAAAATAACTAATGAGGACCTTTTAAATATCACTTATATGATAAAGGACTTTTTTTAGACACAATACACTTACTATATTGAAAGTTGGATCTCACCTATCAATGCACTCTTAATAACGAACAATAGAGACAAACGTGATACAATTACAAAACAAATGACAAAGTTTTTCACTCTTGAAAAAAGGAAAATCCAATTAAAGATTGGATTTAGAATTACTTTGAACAATAAAATAATGACCCATAAAACAAAAACCAACTACACCTTTAAAAAAAATGACATACGTGGATACTACAGAAGTTACAGGGAAATGCATACACGGGTGGACGTTCAGTTGATTGTCAAACTCAAGCGAAATGCATGACAACAATGAATTGTGGATAGCTCGAGCTCGGTGGTAAATGAGAGAACATAGCTGGATACGTGATGAAGTGTCAGGCAGACTCTTTTATAAATTTGTTTCCTCAAGCACACAGAAGGACTGCCAATTTTTTATTGCAGAATCTTCCTCAGACTGATTCCCGCGATAAGATTCTTAGATATGCGATTTTACGTTTCTTCCAAGTGACTTCTATATTACGAGAATAGACGATCCATTTTTAAGAATAACTACAGATCCAATGCAGATGTTCACAAATATGACATGCACATGTGTATATAATCCTTCACAAAAATGAAACACATCCATGGTCTAACAAAAAATTCACACAAACTCAAAAGAATACTAGGCAGATCTGAATGTCGCTCCGCAGAATTCGTTAGAGAGAAGAATGGGTAGATCTCAAAGACTACCACAAACAGACTGAGAATATTAAAGCAAACAATCACCGAATTGCAGAATTATTACCTGTGAATTTATAAACCCACGCACTTGTATAAAATATCCACTGAAACTCAATCCAAATACGAATACAATGCCTGATGTAGCTCTATTGGAAGCATAGAGTTTGGCAGTATTGAAATCTTTTGAAATCAAACAAATCAAATCACTGTTAAAGTAATCTGAAAGATGCAATATATATCAAGCCAGATGCAAAGTGAAGAGTACGATGAGTGGAAGACAAATGCACAAAACATACATGGGTTAACTGGTGCACAAGTATGGTGAATCAAAATCAATGCAATAACGTAGGCTAATGCTTAAAGTATCTTAGACAATATATTGGTTGAGATATGCATTCACCTTGATACTACTAAGCAAATAAATGGCTTTAGAACACCTTTTACAAAAGGAAAAACATTGTTTTACTATGATTTGTAACTCAAAATTGATAATCTCTTCGTTATCCGGGTCAGCCAAGAACCACAGTGGATCTACATCGTACAACACATCATAGCTCCTTTATATCACTGATTTCCTACTTTGATATCACTGATAAAAACTGTACAATAATAAAACACCGAATAATAATAATATAGAAACTAAATTCATTCGGGATATCTTTACATAGATGGAACATACAATTTATAGTGTTTGATCTCCTACAAAGATGGATTCGACACTCATCTTCAAACCCTATAATCTCTCTCCATGAATCTCTCAGATATATCCCTAGGATATCTCTCACACCAAAATAACTATATTATTAATATGAGTTGTATTAACTCATTATTAATAATATTACAATTTATTAATAATGTCACAATATATTTGTAACACTATGAAGTCATCGTCTTGCTCATGATCAAAATTGTGATCACTAGCACAAACACATATTTCTCTCTTAAGTGCTCCATTGCATTGGAAGACCAAACTGACGAGAATTGAAGAATTGTGAAGATATTATAAAAGAAGAGTATAGGATTTAGTAACATTCTTAAATGATGGTAGTTAAAATAAGGAATATTGATGTTAGGTTACATGTCAAATACTAAGATGAATCATAAATGGGAGTTACAAAAAGCAATGTCATATATGAAGGTAGGTTGTCAGGATGTTGCTTGAACTTCCCATTGGTCACTTTTTGAACAAAATAAAGCTTAACAGGTATGACAAGTCAGTACTTGTAACTGAAAACTATCAAATGCAATTATGACTACTATAGAAAGTTTCTCTTGAAGTCACTTCACCTCCCTTGCAAGATTTATCAAGTGTGTACTATGAAGAGTCTTAGAAGATGAAGTTCCAAATTCGTGTATAGGAGACCATATTGACTACAAAAGGTAATTTGTGTGACTAGTAATGTTGTTGAAGCTTGGGAAAGATATAGATGTGCATGTTGAGAGTATATGAGAATGTGATAGAGATAAGTGTTATTGTAGTAAGGGGTGTAATGTTAAATAAGTATAGAGGTGCATACGATAAGGAGAGAATCATTAAGGCGTGAACATGTTTTAGTGTGAGCAAAAGAGCAGATTTAATTGCAAAGACACTGAAATGAAAGAGTTGGGGAAGTAATCAAGTGCTTCTTATTCAGAAAATTTTGATAATGAACCAAAAATGTCAGTTGAATGAAGATGGATGTGCATGAGAATAATATGTTGATAACCTTGCTTTGAAGGAGCTTGAAACTATGAAACATAGAAGGACTAAGGTAAACCCCATGACTGAAATACTACAATAAGATAAACACATGTGAATTACGGGCTTGTTTATATGATTCAATGAGTGAGAGAATGATATGAAATTTTGGTCAAAATAAGCTGTGTATGACAGAGCCTAGTACATGATTAGGTGATCAGAAGAGAAGTGAATTAAGAGAAGAACTGAGAAGAAGAGCGAGCTGATCTATAGGTCACTATTTGTTGTGTGAGACAAAAAAATAAGAGTGATCAAAACATTGCATAAGTCTAAGTAGCAGCTTAGCAACTGGAGATTTTAAGCTTCCCTATATGTTGAAGCTTACAGAAGGTCAGTAGGTGTTGGACTAAATTTGGGAGTTAAGTATTCCAAGAAAGTAGAAGCTCGCCAAAGACTAAGTAGGTGCTTGGTTAAATTTTAGAGTTGCAGCTCCATGTTGAGTAGATGCTCAAGTTGAGATCATTGTAATCTTTACAGGACATTTTTGTCTAATTTAGTACTCTAATTTCACTGGTATTTTCTCCCTTGAAGTGTTTCTCACATTAAATCCTATTTCTATGTGTTCTCTCTCATGTTAATGTTGGGGTAATAATATCAAGTGGGGATACCTTTTGGTGGACCATCACTTCATGATCCCTTTGTTTAAAAGTTTATTTAATAAAATTTAGGTCGGTCTTTCACAATTAAAGTGAAACTGTATGACTGATTCGCCCATGCTATATATATAGGATGATCCCTCACAGGATTGATATAATGTAATCATAAGTTTTTGTATATGTGAGATCATATTGTTTGTGATCAGTGAGCTATAAAATTGTGAGAATATGTTTTGCATTTAATTTGTGAAGACCGAGGATCGAAGTGGAAGTGCTGGTTAAAATATTATGTGAAATTATTAATATAAGCAATGCTTTATTTCTGAGTGGGTTTTTTTCCTTTGGGTTTCCCCACTATAAATTTGGTGTTATGTGTCATTTACATTTCTGTTATTCACTTTATGTTCATGGTTTATAATAAGCAAATATAATTATCTCAATCCTTGTTTAATCAATGTACTTCATAATCTATACTCTTTGGAAATTATATTGTGGATTTATATTTTGTTAATTATACATTCCATTTAATTCCCTAACATGGTATCAGAGCTGGTGGTTATGCTTGTACAAAGATAGATATGGATGTTTTTTGGTTTGTAGGAGCAAAGAAATTGATTTTTTTTGGATTTGTTAAACCCTATCTATTTCATCATTGACTTCAACCTAATCAAGTGAAAAAATCCAACTTTCACCCACAAATTATGTGAATATTGGTAGATTTGATGATTGAATCTTACTTATACATTTTGTGTGCATAGATATGTGTTTCTATGACCTTAACTCCTTGTTTTTGGTTCTTCGCAGTCTTTTGCTAGTTTTTCAAATATTTCTCACTTTTTTTATATAGCCGTTATAGCTATGCGACTTATTTAGAATAAATTATTTTATTTTGCGGCCTGCTTTGGGTTTTTTGGGCTTGTTTAGCAAACTCGAAAGTTTTCCTTGGAATATGGTTAAATCCATGGTTCTAATTCTAGCTCAACAACAAGTGCAATATATATTTGCTAAGTTCTACATTGCGAAGCTTTAACCCATAAGAAATATCCATGTAGTTCACTGTGTTATAGCTTTAATTGATCCTTTTGTCAGTTGCGAAGTGCAAACCAATAAGGTTGTTCCACGCTCTTTGTAAACTCAATATTTTGTTATCTTATTTATGATCCATGTAGAATCCGATCCAATAGAAAAGCTCTAAGTATTTTTTTCATTTTGTGTTTTCAATATTTTGTTATCTCGTTTCTGACCCATGTGAAATCTGATCCAATAGAAAAGGCCCAAGTATTTTCATATTTCACATTGTCATTTTTTTGTTAATCATGTCAGTGGTTAACTAATAAGATCAAGTCATCATTTTTAATTTTTAAGACTTTGTTAGATTTAGTCAGTTACGAACCAATAGAATGTTTCCATGTTCTTCTAAATTTTGTTTTTCCTTTGTTATATTTGTATCAGAGTGTGAAAAATTGATCCATTAAAATAACTCCACGTATGCACGGTTTAATAGTCTGTTTTTACTATTAATTGTCTTTGGACTTGTTTATTGCATTACGAAGTGCGATCTAATAGAAAAGAACCACGTGTATTTTTTTTCCCAGTGTAATTTTTTTTAATATATTTTGTTGTGTGGTTCTTTGTTTGTTTGCCATGTATTTCGGTTGAATTTTCAACCCTATTGTGTACCGGATAATCTATTTGTTTTGATTAAATTATGAGGACTTCTGATAATTTTCCGTAAATCTGACATGTGTCTGGTTTCTTTGTTTTGATCTGTGACACATATCATATCCTTCTTCATTCGTGGGTTTTATATTTTTTTTATACCATGGGGTTAATTTCCTTTTTACCATGGCTTTCAAAATTTTATTTGTATCACGGTTTTTAATTTATTTATGCCACGGGTTGTATTTTATTTTTACCACAGGTGTTTATTGATTTGTACCATGGGTTTCAAATTTCTTTGTACTACGGGTTTCAAATTTTGAAAAGTTTATAACTTTTTATCCTATGCTCTGCAGCCTTTCACGATTTGTTTTTTGTGTTCTGCACACTTCCTTCTTGGTTCCTAAACATTGCTTGGATTTTTTTTCATCAAGTTCAAGCTATTTTATTTGAAACTTTAATCTATTGTTCTTTAAGAAGTTTCTTCATGTAGTTAAATTTTTCTTCATAGCTGTGTGTGCATTTATTAAAAATGACTAGTAATGTTAGTTTTTCAATGGATAAATCCTAGTTATTAAATGGAAATAATTACTAGTATATGGAGACTTAGGTTAAAATCCTATTTCATAGATAGAAAATTATGGGATCTTGTAGTTGGTGTGGAAAAATGACCCACTAGAAGACAAGAAAACCTTGAAAACCTTAGCTCCTTCACTTAAATATTACATGAAGCCCTATTAATCCATTTGAAAATCATAAGAGATGAATTTTTAATGCATATAGGTCATATGGATTCTCTTGCTGATGTATGGAAATAATTAGAAACTATGCATGAAGGAAATCGTTTCTCTAAGATAATTAAACTAATTTTGGAACTGTTTATAACTCCCATGAAAGGGGATGAGAAAATTATTAATTACCTGGCTAAAATTAAAAAATATTAAAGATTAGTTGGATGGATGTGATTGTGAATTGTTTAAGGACAAACTTTTGTATTTTATCATTTAGATAATAATTTATGGAAACAATTCGAGACCTATATCCCCTTGTCATAAGGACTTCTCTGCACATCTGAATGAAACCATGATTTACCTGATTTGGACACATAATCAATACTCTGCAAATACTTGTAGAACGTGTAATGGAGACTTTAGATTCAAAAGAGACATCCTCTTTAGCATTTTTCTCTCATAATCATAAACCTTTTCCACTAGACACTCATGTGAATTTTATCAACCCTAATTAGATCAAAATTGAGAACCTAATACCTAAATTGAATTATCTTAGATTTCCAGTTATACTTCTCTAAAGTAAAACTAAAGGGCACGCTCTTCTTCACATGTGGCACTGACTTAGTACATAAAGAGTCTGATTCTTGATAAAAAGCTAACAGACCTGCTAAATCAATATTTTACTTGTAACAATCATATCACATTATAGACACTCTTAGATTTAGTCTACACTCCCCCTAGCCTCCCGTCAGAATAAATATTACTCAAACATATTCACGTAATCATGGCCTCTATCAACGTCACATTTGGGTTTTAAATCCTATAGGGTCACATCTAATTAGCTTTGTTCTCACCCTCATATATATACATTTTGTGCCTTGAATTATTCTCCATTTTGATAAGATCAACCTCACTTGAGAAACCTCGCTCAAGGAACCTCACCCTAGATCTATTTAACTTAGCATGTCCTTTAATAACCATGACTCAGACTTAGTCCCACTCACCTTAATGAGCTAAGACTTATCTTTCATCTTCCTTAGCATCAGTACCTACTATCCTTTTGAATGACCTGAGGTCATGATCATAAAAATGACAACGTCCATTCAAAATATGTGGATACAAGGATTGACCCTAAGTCAAAAGAGGTGAGATCTGCCTTTACTTCTTAGAAAATCTCAGAGTATCCTTCACATTAACCGATGCTGGTCATCTTTGAACCAAGATCGGTCATATTCAGAACCATCAACAGTTAGACCTATTGTATTCACCTAAAACAAGATTATAATTCTATGAAAATAGAGCATATTCTAATCAGCATAGAAGACGAGATGAGAGATTACCAATGCAAATTAGAACCATGAACTCAACTTTATGGACTCCATAAAGAAACATCTATTTTTTACACCATGGATACATCCAGAAGACTTTGGCACTCACAGTAACTATACATATGAAGTCCACAACTCTTGCACCTGAGAAATCCTCAAATTTCTTAAACCAAATCATCACCACCATTGTCAACCATTTATAAGTACAACTATTGGATATGTGTCCTTTATCTCATCACATCATTATCCATTCACTACTTTTGTTCACAGAGTTGTTATCATTCACTGTAAAAATACCTTCTATTAATTAGACCCATGAAGTCAACACACTTGTATCCTAGATTTGCAATGATAAAGGGAAAAATCTAATCTTCCTTTTACACCATTTATCAAATCACCTAATAATTGGCCAATATACCACCTTTTCTTCATGAAATGGAGCTAACCTTTTCGTTATAATTTTTTCACAGTCCCCTTCTAGAACTGACCTTCATGCTAACCTCACCCAGACTCTACAGAGAAAGTTTTCAATGAACTACTGGGAGAAACACTTATTCTTGACGCCGGAGTGACCTAATGCAAGATCATTGTAATTATATCTCAACAACATTAATACCTGTCGTCAATTCCATTAACATTGAAGACAACTCATTTAGTCTGAAGATATTTCAAATGACTGTAGCCAATATTTTTTAGCTATCCACAGTAGTTTACTTAATCACCATTTTCATTATCTATGATAATTGACCCTGACCAGTTCAACGGTACAATGATTACTGTCAAAAATCCTTCGTTATCTGACTATATGTCTATGCATGGCACCTTGACTATTAGACCTTACTTACTGTACAACTTCAACATTTGACTGATGTCGTAAATCATATCTCAGCTATCAGTAGAAATTTAGTGAATTCTCACATTAATTTGAATGCAAATAGTTGATTGACAATCCTATGTGACATAAGTATCACACTATGTCATGGTGACTATCATTTGTTTATGCAGTCAAACTCTTACTACTAAGACAAAAAACTTCTCTTTTGTGGACACATCTTAAACAATGCATAAGATGAGTCAGTTCCTGAACAAGTGAATGAAGGAAGGCATTTAACTAATCAGCACTGAGACATAAAAAATTCAGAACGATACACAATGAGACTATTAACACATCCCATTTACACATCAGTATAAGACCTAGCCCTATACACATATGTGAGCATCGTCATACATAAAATAAATACACTTCTGACATCATTTTGACAAAGATCTATGGGACCCATCATGGGTTGGATAGTAATTTTCATGAATTTATTGAGATGTAGGCATTATGATGACTTGAAACCACTTGTATCATTTATTCTAACATGGCTAAAAATCTTTGTACAAAATTTGAGGTCTAATATTCTCATCATTCTAATTTCCCTTCAAAAGACAACATTCCTATTCAGTACAACTACTAATGAATTATTCTTCTTACACCCATTCATACATTTAGTGAAAGCGTCATGAACTCATAGATCCTATTCCTCATTTAGAGGTTCAAAATTGACCAACAACACAATAGATACAATCTTAGGAATCCTTAATAATTGGTTGTATTACATTCTATATGGAATGCATGATAGCTCATTTTCATACCTGAGGGAACCTCCTTGTTTACTACTGGATACTCATGCCTGAATAACTTCAAGAGATTCACATATTACCATCTTTGAAAAGCACATTCTCTCTAATCTCTAATCTCTCTCTGTCTTACCAAGACTAGTGCACACACTTCATAATATACACATGGTTGTAAGATGGTAATGAACATTTTTTATTTAGTTCCACCTATCCATGAATGAGATAAATCAAAGAATGAATTTAGATACTCCCTAAAGACTCTGTTGCCTCTATTGAGTCATGATTTCAGAGGATGACTTCACACACTACCAGAACACTTTTCTTGAAACCTCTCCTATGATAAGATTATCCTACTCCACTTAGAACTGCAATACTGACCATAGAGATACAACATACTACTACATTCAAGGAAACATTCTTCTAAATGGATCACTAAGCTCAACACATTACAAATCACTTGATGTAAACAAGAAAGGTAATAGTAGAATAGAAAAATAACGGATAGCATTCCTTGAGGTGTGAGGATACTTTTGATGAATTTCTATCATTTTAATTCCCTTGTACACACTCTTTAATCACATTTTGAGTAGGCTTCTAGAATACATTAACTTGATGAAGTGAAGAACAGGTGTTGGTTTTTTGCAGCATCTCTAGAATTATGAGTTGATGTTCTGTATGGTTACTAGTGTTGATAACGATCCATTTTATACATCTTGATCCAATTTTCACAGTGAACCAACATGTGTGTGTACCCCTGACTGGCATCGTTTTTCCTCTAACCGTAATATTTATTTGTGAAATCAGTATGATAAATTGGCTCATATGTCAAAGTAAAAATATGTTATGTTACCTGTTATCCAAAGAACTCCCCTAGTGATTTGGATAGCTTGCATACACATTTTGGCCCTAAGTTATTCATTAAAGAAGTTGTGCACACTCAAGAATCACTTGGCACATTCCCTTGGTCGTAGTTTACCTATGTGCGCCCCTTTCCTTTTCTCCTTCCACTTCTCCCTCACACCCATCTTCCATGCACATTCACCTTCTTCCTAGCTCAGCTTCTTCCCATCTCATGTGCCTCACACTTACTTCTAAATCCTTGGTCCTTCACGCACCACCCATTACCTTGTAATAGTTTTGTCTTAACCATACGTTCTCTGCTCACCAGTTTGCCTCATCTCACCATGCGCATCATGTGTGCACCCTCTGCAAACTTCCTCTATTTTCTCCATGCACCCCTCCTTCACCCTTCTATGCCAGATCATCTTTCGACATGCTTAAGTGTGTCACACACAACCATTCATAGCATGCCAACAATGCGTTGAATCCTTTCAACAAATCAATTATTGACACGTGGCAGAAATGAAAAATAGTTGTACATTTCAGCCATCATCTCAGCCAATTCATGCACGTGCCATGTGTTTTATGTGTGCTGACGACTGTGACATCTTCTGACAGCCATATCTTCAACTACAGATCTCAGATCGGCATGTGCTATGGACTTGTCAGAGAGCTGCTGACATCAACTACAGTGCCAAAAATTCAAAATTCAAATTCTGGTGGATCTTGGTATGTGAGAAATGGGAAAACATGTCTATGAACATTGATGAGCTACATCTGATTGCTCCAACCACCCAATTTGGTATGATCTTCCCTCCTTTGTCTTCAACACATCAAACAGGCATGGGGAAGCGTACTTCACAGATTTCCAAGTGGATTTATAGACATTGAATGCTTCTTGTTGGTGGTTGTGTTTCAAATTTAGGTTTTCCCTCCTTTTCCCTTCTTCCTCCATAGATTCATCTATAAATGTAAGAGCAAGGCTCATTTGTTATGTTGGACACTCTAGATCCTTACGCATGTTTTGCTAAGGACTTCATATTTTCTATATTTTGAGTTGCAGACCTCTATGTATGGCTCTTGCATGTGGATATCAGCCTCCTTCATCATTGTAATGACTCTGTGCATTTCTAGAAGTAATAGAAGCATCATTTTTTGACTATTCTCTATCCTAACATGTTTGCATTCCTTCTTCTTTCCTTTTCTTTTGCATTGTGTGTTGGTTATGCTACTTCAAGGTCCCTTGTCAGTTTCGTATTTGTTTGTGTTCCATGAGAATGATCTGGTGAATGTATTTCATTGTGCTACTCGTGCCTAGCCTCCTTTCATACATTCCCTGTCATTCTCACTCAGAAAAGATAGTGTTCATCCCTCTTTTCTGGTGCTATCACCTTTTAGTGTAGTTTACTTCATGTTATCCTTCTTTCCCTGGTCCCTTGGCATTCTTAGCTTAGTTTCCCCTTTTCAGCACTAGGAGTAGCAGTAGTAGTAGAAATAGATAGAGGAACCGTCCTTCTCCAGAGATCCGTCCCAAGCTTGCAAGGTCCCACAACTTGGGGATAGTTCCATTGTGGTCTCAAATACCTCGGCCCTTCTGAGATCCGAGACGTAGGTGCACGTTTGAGAAACCAACAATTTCTAGCACACCCAGTGGGACTAGCATTGAAAGCTCAAATTTCATACCTCTAAGTTCTAGTGTGTAAACTTAGTGTTTCATCCTTTGAAGAGGCTCATTTCAAACACATCTGACGACTCCCAATATTTTAAGATCTCTGTTTCAGCAGTCTCTGAGCGCCTTTCATGAGAAAAGTGCACACAAGAAGAAGTGCAGTAGCTTAAGATTCTTTTAAATACCTCCAACTATCCCTAAGAAGAGATCATTCCAAAAATCCTACGCATGTGCATCTCCATCTCCAGCGTGTCTGCACCCATTCAACTCCTCCTAAAAACACACATCTTATGCACGTCCTGCAATGGCACATTAGTAACCCCCTCCATTAAGAAACTTTGTAAACTTTTCTAGAGGGATTCCCTTACTTCTAGCAGTACATGAGTACAACATGATATGTCAAATGGTGTGCTCAAGAGTATTGCTTACTTTACTGGTGAGAATCAAGTCACCCCTCAGGAGCATATCCAAAATGTAGAAAATGTGTATTCACTTTATCTGATCACCCATGATGATATAGCGGTTATATTTCTTAAAACCTCTTTCAAAGGTAAAGCACTTCAATGGTACCGAGCCTTGAGACTTGGATCTATTACCACTTGGGATGAACTGAGAAAAACTCTTTGTAATTACTTTGATGATAAGTCAGATCACTTATCATTGGTGGAGCAAATAAAAACAACAAGGAGAGGCACCCAATGAGCAAATGACTGATTTCAACATCATATTTCAAGAAGACTTTAGACAGAATTCCTCTTATGGTAAGACCTACAGCCCAACATGCTTTCATTTATTATCTGAAGGTTCTCAAAAGTGATATTTCAATTATGATCCAATCTATGGGAGGTAGGAATTTACCAGCTGCTTATAGCATTATAGTAAGGGTAGAAAATAGTCTCATTTAGGCAGGAAAGTTGGTTCCTAGACCATCCATGCCCTGGTTCGCTAGAAATGTCATAGGCACCCCAAAATTCTACGACCCCCATTCCTATCCCTGATAAAAGTGCACAACCAGTTGCCTCAACATCCTATTCTCCATCACAGCAAAAGGAAGATGAAGAATTGAAGGCCTTGATCAGAAATTTATCAAACAAGTTCATATCATCATAAAATCATCAGGCGCAAGCCTATAGGGGCAATTCCAATCAGGTGCATGGCCAAGGTAATCAGACTTGGTGCAATCAAAATGGAAATCAAAGATACGGGCCCAATCATGATAATGAAAAATTGTAGTCTAATACACATTTGTCCTTTGCAATTTGTTCATCCCACTGACTTCTCTCCCATCACTAAGTGCACGATCCGAGTGCTTGTTCTAGTTCAGAAAAATTTGGCACAAGAGTTAGAATGGTGCTTCCCTTGCAATATGCCTCATAGTCAATATCATTGTGCTAATGTTACACGCTCCCGACGCCTCCATGATCTAGAATGCTTCATCCTCTAAGACCTCAATAAGTGCCCATGAAGTAGATAACCCAGAAAAAATAGAAGTTCCTCCGGAGACTAATTTGATGTTCTTTGGCATGCAGAGGACTTCTACATAATCAACCTAGCTGCAAAAGATACAAACAGATCACACGCACCCAAGTTGCAGACAACACAATATACAAGAAAATAATATTATAGTTATGCGCGTAGGTTACACCCCCGAAAATGCAAGAAAATCCTCAGAAGAAGAAAGAATCAGTCAAGACATCTTGCAGTAAAAGTGCTCAAATCCCTATGTAGGAAGCCCCTCGTAAAGCTCCGTCTGAAATAACACGGTGCCCCTCATTTGGTAGGCCAAGCCTCTTCCCTAGCTAAAATTCAAGCTTCTGTGCCTAAAAAATCAAGAAGGGATGTTGTTCCCCAAATGCAAAAGATGGGGGGGCTTTTGTTTAGCATTATTCACTAGATGAAGAGAACAAACATAAATGTCACAATGTGGGATGCCCTGATCATTCCATCTCAGCGGGATATGTTACATGAAGCTTTGGTGTATAACTCCTGCGTGATGATCCAGTAATGAAGAAGCCATGTGCTTTTGTCAAAATTTGCCAAGAAGAGGAGAAAAAAGTAAGTAAAGTTGTCTAAAACAAAACTCTTCTATATGTCCATGATTATGGGTAAACATCCTAGTGCATAATTGCATGGTTGACTCAGGCGCTAGTACTTCTATCATGCCTAAGAATATAGCTGATGTCTTAGGTCTAAAATATAGCCCTTTATCTAAAGGAGTCCTGTAAATTGATGGCTCAATTCTAACCACCTTAGGAGTCATCAAGGATCTTGAGTTAACCCTCCATGCATGTCCAATCCAAACAATTACTCAAGATGCGTCAATTATTGACTTGCCTCCTTTGTTTGCCCTATGTTTATCAAGAGAATTTACTACTAAGAGCGGGTGCTTACTTGTCTTCTAATTGGTCTCATATGTTACTCAAGACAAGATATGGTACCTGGTTTACCATACAAGATGAGCTTATATTTTCCTATCATGTAGAGTCATATGTCCCATCCCCTCTCCAAGCCAATTGTCTTATCCAAGAAGAAAAAGTTTCAGTTCCTTAAGAGTAGTCTCTTCCACCCTCTGCTCCATACCTAAGTGCTTGATGAATGGGCAGAAAGACATCACAAATTTTATCCATATGCTGAAAGAACTAGAATCCTATGAAACTGGACTTGGTACTTATTGCATCCTAGAAGAAGATGTTATTCTTCCATGCACATGCTTATGAAAGACAAAGTTCAAACTGGTCTATGGAAGTTTTACTTTGATGGATCCAGAAGTAGAAACGGCATCAGAGATCAGGAGTGGTTCTCATTTCCTGTAAGGATGATAAATTCTTCTTCATGCATAGGTTGTAGTTTGCATGCTCTAACAATGTGGTAAAATATGAATTACTGGTGCATGGCTTGCTCATTGCTGAAAAGAAGAAAATTAAAGTGCTGAAAATATTTGGGGACACAGAATTGATCATCCACTAGGTCACAAAAAAATGCCAGACAAAGAATAAACTTCTTAAATCTTATAAATATAGAGTTTGGGACCTACTTGAGAGCTTTGATGCCCTTAATCTGTTGGTAGTCCCACGTAGAATGAACAAAGAATTTGACCAGATGGCCGCACTTAGTTCACCATTTTATCTTGCTCAGGACTTTCTCAAGGGAAACACTCATCACATTAAAATGGTAATCATACCATCCATTCTAGAAAATAACACCAGCTGGCAAGTGTTTGAAAGTGACGTGCAGATCGTCTAGTTTATCCAGAATGAAGCTGAATTTTCATCAAGTATGCAAGATGACTT
This sequence comes from Taxus chinensis, assembly GCA_019776745.2. Lineage (NCBI taxonomy): Eukaryota > Viridiplantae > Streptophyta > Pinopsida > Cupressales > Taxaceae > Taxus > Taxus chinensis. Next base: position 656,909,115 of record CM034149.1, on the reverse strand, counting down.
GCATGAAAACTATGGTGACCAAGTAATACAATTAAAGACAAATAAGTTGCCTAAAGGGCTGGTCGCCTTAGAAAAAATTTTCAGCCCTGATGATGAGTTCAAGGGTGAAGAAAGATACATGTGCACCACGCAAGAGGACTGATCCTCCATTACTATTACACATTGAAAAGAGCTACTGCTCAGTATAACTTGTGCGCATGAAGAAAAATAGGCCTTCATCTCTCTCTGTCAATAATACAGTGATATTTTCTCATGGTAGTATGAAGACCTCAAAGGTTTCGATCCAAGTATTTATCAACACTCCATTGACCTTGATCTTGGTATAAAACCCACCAGACAGAAGCAGCGACCAATTAATCCAAAATTAGAGCCCCTCATGAGAAAGGAATTATCCAAACTCATTGAGGCAAAAATTATCTTTCCCATCAAATATTCCACCTAGGTCATGAATCTTGTTCCAATGTGCAAGAAAAATGGTGAAATCAGACTCTGTGTTGATTTCAGATATTTGAATAAGGCATCTCTAAAGGATCATTCTCCTTTGCCTCTAATGGAGCAGATTCTATAGATCGTAGCTAGCGTGTAGACATTCTCCATGCTAGATGGGTATCCGAGTTTCAACCAAATCCTGGTCAAGGAAGAGGATCAATTTAAAACAACATTTACAACCAAGTGGGGAACATATACATATTAGAAAATGCCCTTTGGTCTTTCAAATGCGGGCACAAAATTTCAGTGCACCATGTATATTGCCTTCAAAGGTTACATCAACGAGTTCATCTTAGGGTACCTGTATGATATAACTATCTTCTCAAAGAAGAGTGTGGATCACATGGTGCACTTGGAAAGGTATTTAAGAGATGCAGAGAATTTGGGGTATCTCTTAACCCCAAGAAGTGAATTTTTTTGGTGGTGTAGGGTAAGATATTAGGCCATGTGGTTTTGAAGGATTGCATCATGATTGATCCTAAGCATGTTTCAGCCATCCTAGCCCTTTCCCTACCAGCGCACAAAAAGGCATTGAAATCCTTCCTTGGTAAGATTAAATTTGTTAGGTGTTTTATCCCTAACTTGGTGGGACTGGTTTGACCCATCACCCTTATTCTTAAGAAGGACATAGCCTTCAGATGGAAAGTGTTGTTACTATCCTAACACAAGGAAATGAACAAGGACTAAAACAACCAGTGGCCTTCTTCAGTTGGACACTGAAGGATTATGAATAGAAATATAGTCAAATGGAGAAGCAAGTATTTTCCATCATGTGCGCGCTCAAGAAATTCAAAAGTATGCTCGCTAAAAATCATATCAAGGTGTTAGTATCCCTCTCATCTGTCAGAGAATTCATCATGGGAGCAGATATCAATTAGAAGAGAGCATGATGGGTGACTAAAATCATGGAATATGATGTGACTGTAAAGGGCACAAAGTTGGTGAGAGGTAGTGCACTTTGCAAGTAGATTGCTGAGGATGCGGAGCTGAACCTAAAGCTTCATTATTTTTAGATGAAGATATTCCACGTGTAGAAATTGAACTTAATGTAGACCCTGACACATGTGACTAGATGAAGGACATGATTACATTCCTTTCCAAGGCTGCACACCCTCCTGGTTTAAATAAATAAAAGAGAAGAAATCTAAGGTTACAATCTATCCCTTATGTGTTGGTTGATGGACTTCTCTTTAAAAGGAATCTTGATGATGTGTTATTAAGATGTATCAAAAACGTGCATACTAAGCAATTATTAGTAGAATTTCATGATGGATTCTCTTGTGGACACTTCTCTACCAAAAATATAGCAATGAAGATTATATTGATAGTTATCTTCTAGCATACCCTATTTGCAGATGCACACAAGTGGGTCACGAAATGCAAGGAATGCACTTTCTTTATAGGAAAGAAAATAATGGCAGCACTTCCCCTTCGACCAATCCAAGTAGATGAGCCTTTTGTGCAATGGGGTCTTGACTTCATAGGCATGATCAATCTGCCTTCAAGTATTGGGCATAAATGGGTGTTGATAGCTACATATTACTTCACTACATGAAAAAAAGTTGTCATGCTCAAGGAATCAATTAAGGAAGTCATCCTTGACTTTCTCGAGGGTTTAGTCACAAGGTTTGGTGTTCCTAAAACCATTATCTTTGATAATGTAAAGGACTTCCTTGGTGCTAAAATCATTGATTGGGCTCTAAGTCTGGGAATTTATCTGAAAACTTCTTCCAACTATTACCCTCAAGGAAACGATCTGGTAGAATCACTAAACAAGAACCTGATCAGAATCATGAAGCACACAATGAACATCAGCCAAAGATAGTGGCATACGAAGGTCTTGCGCGTGCTCTGGGAAGATAGAATTGTAGTTAAAAAGGAAATAGTAACTTCACCTTACAAGCTTGTCTATGGCAAGGAGGCTTCCCTTCTTTTGACACTAGAACTAAATTCATTGGCACTTGCCCAACAGTTGGAATTTGAAGGCGCAAACCAAAGATAAATTGGAATGGCAGAACTGGTTAATCTTGAAGAATCAAGGAACTTGGCCATAATCAAGCTAGAACAACATCAACAAGCAACAAAGAAATGGTTTGATAGAAAGACTAGGCCTCAAGCTTTCAAAGTTGGGGACATGGTTCTAAAATGGGATGCTGACATAGCCAAGCCAGCGTTCCATTCAAATTTTGATGCACACTGGAGTGGCCCATACATCATCAAGTCCTGTAAGGAAGCTAACTCTTTTGAGTTAACTCATCCAGATGGAAGTGCGCTACAAATCCCAGTAAATGGGATCTATCTCCAACCCTTCCATTACGTTTGCTGCATCATATTGTATATATTAGAGTAGTTTCAATTCCTTTAAGTGTGATCCATGCACATTGTTTGTTTGTACATAGTTCTTTCTTATTGCGGGCCTTACGTAATTTCTCTTTTGTTACTTCCAGAGTACAGAGCTTATCTCATCAATTGTGAGATTCAGAACGTAGTGCTGAAATGATTCTCAAGAGATCACAGGGGTAATTTCATGATTCAAAAGTAGAGTCCATGCCCAATGAATGCTTCAGGCTACTGATATCTTTCATCTAGCAGGTAGATGGCCCCGAAATTCACCAAAATTGTTATCCAAATAGCTCTCCTAGAGATTTGGATAACTTTCATACACATTCTGGTCCTAAGTTATTCATTAAAGAATTGCGCACACTCAAGATCACTTGGAAAATTCCCTTGGATGCAGTTTCCCTATGCGCCCCTTTCCTTTCTCTCCTTACACCTCTCCTTAATGCCCATCTTCCATGCATTCACCTTCTTCCTAGCTAGCTTCTTCCCTTCCCACACACCTCGCACTTACTGCTAAGTCCTTGGCCCTTTGCGTGCCATATCCATTACCTTGTAATAGTTGTGCCTTAACCATACATTATCTACTCACTAGTTTGCTTCATCTCCTCGCATGCATCACACGCGCCCCCTCTTCACCTTCCTCTATTTTTTCCATGCACCCTTCCCTCATGCCCTTCTATGCCAGATCATATTCTTATAACCGTATCTTCTACCACAGAGCTCAGATCGGTGCACGCCTAGACTTGTTAGAGAGCTACTGACATCAGATATAGTGCCTGAAATTTGAAATTGAAATTCTGGTGGATATGGTAGGTAAGAAACGGGAAAATGTCTCTCTAAAAATTAATGAGCAGATCTAATTGCTCCAACCACCCAATTTGGTATGATCTGCCCTCCTTTGTCTTCACCACGTCAAACAGGCATGTGGAAGCATACTTCACAAATTTCCAAGTAGATTTACAAACATTGAATGCTTCTTGTTGGTGGTTGTGTTTCAAATTTAGGTTTTTCCCTCCTTTTGCCTTCTTCCTCCATGGATTCATCTATAAATGTAAGAGCAAGGATCATTTGTTATGTTGGACACTCTGGATCCTTACGCATTCTACCAAGGACTTTATATTTTCTGTATTTTAAGTTGCAGACCTCTATGTATGGCTCTTGCATGTGGATATTAGCCTCCTTCATCATTGTAATAGCTCTGTGCATTTATAGAAGTAATAAAAGCATCGTTTTGTGACTATTCTCTTTCCTAATGTGTTTACATTCCTTCTTCTTGCCTTTTCTTTTGCGTTGTGTGTTGGTTGTGCTACTTCATGTCCCCTGCAGTTCCATATTTGGTTGTGTTCCATGAGAGTGATCTAGTGAATACGTATTTCACTATGCTACTCATTCATAGCCTCCTTTCACGTATTCCCTATCATTATCACTCAGAATAGATAGTGTTCATCCCTATTTTTAGGTGCTATCACCTTTTAGTGTACTTTACTTCATGTTATCCTTTTTTCCCTGGTCCCTTGGCATTCTTAGCTTAGTTTCCCCTTTCAGCACTAGGAGTAGCAGTAGTAGTAGAAATAGATAGAGGAACTGACCTTCTCCAGAGATCCATCCCAATCTCACAAGGTCCCACAAATTGGGGATGGTTCCATTGTGGTCTCAAACACCTCGGCCCTTCCAAGATCCGAGACACAGGTGCACGTTTAAGAAACCAACATAACCCTCATTTCATTTTCTTTGCTATCAAAGTTCATGTGACTCTCTGTACTCTCTCTTCTTCTTTGATAAATAGTCATCATATAACTTGTCCATCTAGCCATCAATATTCTTTCTATCATTTGATAAAATCTTTCATGTCTCACAATAACTGACCTCAGTTACCCGTGAACCAACATCAACTGATAAATTACCCAAATCTACCTATAAACACTTGTTTTCTTTATTCTTTCTACTTTCTATGTCACCTGTAGGATACAACATCACATGATATACATCCATTCACATGGTGTTGACTTATAAACAAGATAACACTCTTATATTTCACGCAAGTTGTCAACCACTCCTACCCAGTCCTTCACCACCCTTTATCCTATCACCCATAGATCCAAATCTATCCACCACCATTGCTGTAAGAAATGAGGAATTTACATGAATCCTTGATTAAAATCCCATAGCCTTATAGGTATACCTTTCCCATTATTCCACCAAGGACTCCTCAGGTCAGTTGATATATGGCATGCCTGTATCCATTTCTCCTGCTCTTATTATCACTTTTGCATCAGCCCTGTATAATGCAGTGTTACCTTCACCTACTTCATCCCCAGTAGTTTCGCAGCTAGGAACCATACCTGTCATGACCGTTAAATCTATAGTATCACTCACACCTATCATATCTATTATCCCCTCATTGACCACCCAGGCCATAGCCCCGTCCACACCCATTGTATCACAAATACCCATTACAACACAACCACTTGTGGTGTTGGTGACCCCTACTCCATTCCAGAATCTTTTCCTCTCCATACCACAAACATTTCCCCTGATCACTAATAGATTCATGATGAACATCCCACCTACATACACATACTATCAACAACCCCCTATCTCATCTGTTACCCATTTTGGATACATACCCTCCATGTCAGTTCCCTATTCTCAAACTCCCTATTCGGCATCACCATATAATGGAATGCCGTCCACATCGTAGGTTTAATACCAGCCCCCTTATGCCACAGGAGGAACCCTTCCACCACAACCTACCAATGATCTTATTAAATTGATGATGGAAAGGATGTAAACACTAGAAGCATTAGTTTTTGGCCCACGTAATTCCATCACCTATGATGAAATATGTAATGAGCCCATTCATCCATCCATCCCTATTCACCCATACCCTGTACATTGGGAAATGCCAAAATTCAACCATTTCAATAGTAAAGAAGACCCACAAAAACATTTGTGGTCTTTCAAACATGGGTGTTACCTGATCCCCCATGATGATGCTTTACTCCTCATACCTTCTCGATGTCCCTGACAAGACCTACATTGGACTAGTATAATGAGATACCAAGACACTCCATCTACTCATTTAATCAAGTAGCCCAAACCTTCTTATATCAATTCTCCATCAACATTGTTAAGAAGGTTACCATGACTGATCTTTATTCCACACAACAGTATGTTGATGAGTCTATCGCTGACTTTGTCACTCGCTGGCACAACCAAATTAACTAGCTCACATTTCAATCACCTCAAACTGAACTCATAGATTTGTTTACTTGGGCTTGTGCAAGACATATCTCACCAACTCTACGGGTGTATAACTTTCATACTTTTGATGAGGCATTCACCATGGCACAAAAATTGGAATTTGTGCTATCGAAGAAAAGAAAATTCAACTTCGTAACAAGAACATCACGTTCAAATCAAATGATGCTTCTTCATATTTGAAACCCCAAAATAAATATTCAAAACCCAAAATATCTTCCAACACCGTAATTCTCGAGGCTGGCCCCCCTCATCAATCAAACCCAACCAAACCTCCTACTAATCTATCTCCTTTTCAAGCTTTCTAGTTTAGACGAGAACAATGAAAGTACAATTCCATAGGAGAATCTTATTCTTCGGTTTTGAAAAAGCTTGTTAAGGTTGGTGTCATCACCCTTCCACCTATAAAACCACATACTAGTATTGACCATGAGCACCCCATGCCCGTATGGTATAAGGAACATGAATTTTGTAACTATCATCATGTCAAAGGTCATATCGATAATAATTGTATCACCTTCAAGAATATCATCCAAGAAATGTTAGACAACATAGATCTAGTCTTGGATGGCCCAAATGCACATGCTAACCAAAACCTACACATATTCAAGAAGCCATTCCCTAATCATGCCCCATCTTCCAACCAGGCTGGTGAAACTTAAAATAATGATAGTAATGTTTGTGAGGTCCATGCTATTTTCGATGACATACCATTTGCTTCCCAATTGCCTCATGTTCCTTCTATAGATGAAATTTTAGCCCAAGCTCCACTACATGCACAAGAATCAATTTCATCTACTCCTCCACCCACAAGGGAGCCCCCTTCATTTTCTCCATCACCCATGGCTGAACCAATAATTAGAATGCCACCTTTGACCCCTCAAATTTATGAGCAGTTGTCAGTGGCACCTCTCCTACTCATAGGAGATGTATGTCCACCGCCTACACCATCACAAGGAGATTCCACCTTGTCTAGCCCATCCTCTCCTCTACCCATATAGGATCCTGTAGAAATACCATTTTCTTTGGATGACCATTCACCATCGAACCTTCAAGATCCCATTGATAAGATTTTGGCTCTCTTACCCACATAGTCTAAGGCTAGCCATTTCCCTGTAGCTCAAACACGTTTTATGGGGATTTCCACTCGATCCACATCGGCCCCAACTATAACAACACCATTTTCATGTTTGGCCGATCGCCTGGACTATGTCGATAGAGCTTTGCTATGGGGATGCCTTCTACTTCTTGTTTCAACAAAAATGCAACTGTCACTCACTGACACCTCCACTATCTATCCAAAAGTGTTTCAAGCAACTGAACCAAACACAACTATGACTATTGCAACACTTTCCACGTCATCACCCATGGCCTAACTCAAGCCTCTACCCACAACCAAACATACATCTACACCTAAAAACCTACCCTCATCCTCTATCATCTCCCTTACGTAAATGTATCCCTACCTTGGGGTTCATACCCACAGCTAGCCTTACTCACCCACCCCATCAAACTAGATTTAGCCACATCTTCCAAAACTAATGTTAAACTTACCCCGGCCCCTAAAAAGAGTATCCGATCTCCTAGGCCTCATACACCAACCTCGCCTACCACACCACTATCACCTTCACCCCTTCTGTCCATCATAGGACCTCACCCCTTGACCTTGGCCAAGCAACCCCCACCCACCAGTAAACCAAGAACCCAACAACATGTTCCCTCATCACAGGTCTCTAATGTACCCAAGTGACCGACATGCAACCTCCGTACTCACCTGTAACCTTCTTACCACCACTACTGTCCATAACTACTTCACTACCCGTGACATTTTCTTCTCTTTCACTCACACCTCCTACCCAAACTACACAATCTAGCTCCATAGCACCTCGATTACCCCCATGGGTAACCCATCCTCTTCCACCATTGGCTTTTCCCTCCACATCTCATACACATGTGTCCATTTTTTCCCAAAAATACGCAACCTAAATCTAAAAATCCGCTACCCTCTAATAAGGTAGTTAAACCAACCAAACCTTGCATCACCAAATCTTCTACAATGCCCATACTGAAGCAGATACGACCAACACCTAAGACCACACCACACACGAAACTAGTAGATCAACCTACTCCCTTTCCTGTAAAGCCTCTTCCCCCACAATCAGCCATACCTGTACCCAAACCCACATTCACCTCCCATTGTGATCCATTGTTAGGATCCTATGCCAAAATCTTAACCAATCTCCTCGAAACCTCCATCATCACATTACCACCTCTTAGGCCTTATGACCCACTCAAACCCAAACAAAAAAGGTTTGACAAAACCAAAATTTTCACCTACCATCATGTGCCTGGACATGATGTTACAGAACTGTAAGGCTTTAAAAACCACTCTTGTCTAATTGTGTCCTCTAAAAGAAAATTTTGATGACGACGATCTTCTTGATGAGGAACCCATTCCACCTTCACCAATTTCCATAGATCTTCTCCCAGTAACCTACTTAGTGACCAAAATGTCCACCCCTACAACTCTTTGATCCACCCCTGAGATTCAAGATCAACATGGTTTGTATAAGAGAGTTGTCCAAACCACCACAAAAATCCTAATGCACCCTACTCATTTCACAAGGATCATATCCCCCACTCGGGTTTTTTTCCCTCATGCCGCTATAACTTCCATGACACATCCTCTTCATCCACCTCCCCATAGATTAACATGATCAACATTGCCACCCATGCTCAGAAAGACAAGTTAAAGGAAAAAGTAATCGGCCCATCAACCAACCTTGTACCCAACATACCAGCCACACCCATACCCAAAGTCACCATTTGAGGTCCTACATATCCTATTTCTGATGGGGTCACACATCACACAATGCTAAAATAACTACACCAATCCCCCCTAAAAATGTCTTTATATGACCTCATCCAAACCTTAAAGTCACATTGTGAAGCCCTCATGGAGGACCTTTCAATATATTGAAGTCTTAAAAAATGACCAAACACCTGTAGCCTCCATCATTACCCCTCACCACGTATCCTCTCTCACTAGGTCTTTGCCTTCCTCTACACCTCCACCTACTCACCAAGTGTGCACCCTCAGCCTTTCAGATGAAGAGATTGCTTCCTTCCAGTTTGACGACCCCCGACCCCACTCTTTTCATCTCCGTCTTTATTGATAATATACACATACGACATGTTATGATTGATGATGGTGCTAGCATTAACATCATCTCCTCCCATGCATAGGACAAAATGCAAGATACCTGCTAATTGCATTCATGGTAACTCGGTTAGGTTGTACTCCTTCAATGATACCATGACCTCTACCCTGGGTACCATTGTTCTCCATGTCCGCATGGGTCCCCACATTGTCTTGGAAATTTTCTTTGTCTTAGAAGGGGAGTTCTAGTATAACTTGCTACTCGGGTGACCTTTGATCTATGCCATGGGTTGTGTCCCTTTAACTTCACATTGATGCCTCAAATTTGAACACAAAGGACATAATTATAACCATCCCTGCCGACCCATCACCTTTCAAGACTTGTAACATGCTATATCAGCCCAATGATGTGCTTATATAAGTCAAGGCATCTTCCACTATCACTACTTCATCTTCACCTACAAGCTCATCCACCAAAAATGCCACTACATCTTCCACATCTAACCTCACTATCCCCACTGTACAGCTGTAACATCTACCGCTGACACACAGTCTAGCAAGCCATCTATCCCCGCTACCCACATACTGACTACTGATCCCTTAGAATGTGGTTTTTCAATGCCTCACTCTGGGAGAATACTGCCTATATAATATCGACACCTTTCTCACCCCACAAGAGTATGGGAATCTATGTCAATATCCCAGCTACAACATCTGCACACTAGTGACATTTTTCCTTATGGCCCTCCCCACCTTCTCACCAATCTAATGTATGGGGGACTTGATATTCCACCTATAAACCCGAATCTCCATCACAAGCCCAACCATTTTCATCTGACCTACACTCCCTCACTAACCGCCACTTCATTCACACTTTCCTCCACCTCGTGCATGGAAAGGATTTGGTTTTAGATTTTATGAACATGGTCATCATACTTTCATTTCTTGTACCTCTCGTAAACACAATGACCGTAGCAGTATTGGTTTTTATGCTCCACCCTCCAAGAAGGTTCATGTTGACCTCATCCAGGACAAGAAATCTTCCCCATCTCATTCACCCACATTACCATCTTCACCCATGGAGTCCGTAGATCCTGAATCTATTCCTCTTAACTTTTGTTTTTTCATAAACACTGTTTCCTTGGGACCCCTGACCTATCAACATGCAATGGTAAGGCTCCCTCTTCTCTCCCATTCCTGTATCCTGAAATTATCAATGACGATATGCCTTCTATTAACATTGTTCAATGTCAGGATGATGAATCCATCCTCACTTACCTTGGTGTAGAATATTCTTATATTCATCAGTCATTACCTTCTGAAATGCAAAGCATGTTGAATGAATTGACCATCAAAATCAACATTAACACTTAGGATGACCTACACATTCTAAAAATTGGCCAATCCTTAGTTGCTACTGAACAGGAAGCCTTTACCTCTTTCCTTCAGGACCATGGAAACGCATTTTCCTGGTCCTATGCCGATATTCCCGGTATTGACCCAAAAATCATGGTTCACAATATCGTAACCATTCCTAATGCCAAACCCATCAAAAAATCCTGCGGAAAATGCATCCTCACATTGCTATTCTGGTCAAAGAAGAGCTTCAACGCCTTCTCTCGGTTTCCTTCATTCCACCCATTGACTATCCCCAATGGATTTCTAACATTTCTCCTATCACAAAAGTGACAAGGGAACTCCACATTTACATGGAATTCCATGACCTCAACACCCACCTATCCTAAAGATGATTTCCCACTAGCAGGGATCGACCAACTAGTTGACCTCACCGTTGGCCATGAGATGTTATCCCTCATGGACGGTTTCTAAGGCTACGATAAAATAATACTATCTCTTAGAGGATCAACACAAGACTACCTTCATCACCCCTTGGGGGAATTTCTGCTATCGATTCATGCCTTTTGGCCTCAAGAACACTGGTGCTACATATTAGTGAGCCATGACTTACATCTTCCATAACATCATGCATCGCATAGTGGAAGATTACGTAGATGATCTTCGGGCCAAATATAAACATCAAAATGAACACTTATCCGTCCTTAAATCCATCTTCGAATCATTTATTTGCATGACATAGAAGTCAATCCTACTAAAATCAAGGCTATTCTGGAAATGCCTCCACCCACTAATCTCTGTCAACTTCAAAGCCTACAAGGTAATCTGAAAATCTATTCATTGTTTTATCTCATAGTTTTCTAACCGACTGTCAACCATTCCCATCATCTTCTCATGAAATACATGTCCTTCAAATGGGATGATGAATGTCATAAAGCCTTCAAAGCCTTGAAACAATACCTCCTTCAACAACCATTTCTCATTCCTCCTAAGGTTGACCAGCCCTTTTACCTATATGTTTCCACCACTGACCATTCTCTAGATTCCATGCTCACTCATCGCGATGACCAACACTGAGAGAAAATGGTTTATTACATAATCCATACCCTTATGGACTTTGAAACTAGATATACCCACACCAAAAATCTTTGCTTGGCCTTAGTTTTTATTGCCACCAAAATCTACCATTACCTACTCAATCAAAAAACCTTTTTCATTACTAATATTGACCAATTACACTATATGTATGCCAAACCTTATCAACGTCAATGTGCCACATGATGGCTTATGCTTCTTGCCGACCTCTACCTCAAATAAATTTATCAAAAGTCCATCAAGGGATAGGCCATTGCTGACCAAATGGCCAACGCACCTATTTCCAAGGATCAACCATCTAACTTCGACTTCCCAGACAAATCTATAGCTACCCTTTCCTTGGACGAACCTGCCTACCAAATGACACTCTTCTTCGATATCTCCAAGTATCAGCATGGGGGTGGGACAAGGGTTATCCTCATTCCCCTTGAGGGTGAACCTATGCCTTTGTATTTCAAGCTCAATTTTGATTATAAAAACAAAATTGCGGAATACTAAGCACTCGTATTGGGTCTCTAGGCTACATATGTCTTAGATGTTAAGACAATCAATATCTTTGGTGATTCCCAATTGGTCATAAATCTAGTCAATGGTCTATACCAGTGTCATAATGAGATTATTCAAAAATATAAGCAACATGTAGACATACTATTGATGGCAAATCACAGCACCGTTGAATGTCTACAACTCGATGGGTTGAGACTCTCAGTGCAATTGCATAACATGGAGCTTTTCTTAAGTGTGGGACCTTGTGAATCAGGAAAGCTCTCCGGATGAAGCCAGTTCCTATTCCTCTGTTCAGATGCACACATAAAAATGTAGAGGGTTTACTCAAAAACCTAAACTAACTTTCCAAGGAAACAGAGTAAGAAGATGCATAAAATAAACTTAAACTAACAAAGGTGATGCACCGAGGAATGAAGAACACATGTCTTGCCAATAAACAAAAACCATTAAAATGCAATGCAAGATCATGCACAGATAACAAGATTTGTAGTGAAAGATCAAGAGGATGCAAATGAACACAGAGAGGGTTGATAATCATCCATAGACATGCATTATTTTCTCCAAAGATTGACACAATACACTACAAAATGCCAAGTTTTAGATGAGAGGTTTGAACTCCACGAATTCACCTGCCAAAGAGAAGAAGGGAGGGGCAAAACAAGAATATCCAACCTTTAGAAAGAAGCCATCCTTACAATTTATAGGAAGAATGAGAGAGGGAAGATAGAGGAATTCCAAATCTACCCCAACCACCTCTAGGTTGTATTTAATTAATCTCATTATGGCGGTAGGTGAGAACCCTAGAAAACCCAAAAAATGGAAAATTGTATTTTACATATTTTAAGAAATTTTTCTCACCCAATTAAAGATATCCAATCATAGTTGGATAGAGGACCTCATAAGCTTTCTGAAAAGTCTAACCTTGCATGAATTCGAGCTCCCTGTGAAAATTTATGGCCATTTGAATATCTGCGCCAGGGTTTGCTTCCTGTCGGGGTGTCAATGCTCAAAATGTGGCACCTCCTGAAGATGCGCCTTGGGTGTGAATTTTTGCATCTTGAAACTTTGTATTGTGTGCCCCTAGCCTGTGCCTTGGGCATGAATTTTCACATGTCAACACTTTGTGTTGTGTGCCCCTAGCCTGCACCTTGGGCATGAATTTTCGCATGTCGACACTTTGTGTTGTGTGCCCCCAGCTTGCACCTTGGGCACAAATTTTCACATGTCGACACTTTGTGTCGAGTGCCCCCAACCTGCGCCTTGGGTATGAATTTTCACATGTCAAAACTTTGTGTTGTGTGCCCCCAGCCTGCGCCTTCGGCGCAAATTTTCACATGTCGACACTTTGTATTGTCTATATTTACCTGAGGGGAGATATATACAACACATACTTTTGACCACCTTTTACCATTATACACTTCAAACCACCCCACATTCTACCAATAAATTGTTAGATACCATGGCCCGTTTGGCTTCTCAGATACCTGCTTCGCCCACTGATTCTAAAATATTTGTCAACATACAAAGGTTACAATCACCCTCTTATTTACCTTGTGAGGTCTACTCCATTGGAACCATTTCCCCTAACCCATGTGACCTATGGTATAAGCAATATGTAGACTATATTTCCCTTTCCATTTTACCCACTGATCTCACTTGTAATGGACAATGAGCCTTTCTTAAAAGTGTCTCCCGTTATGTCATCATGGGTGGTCTTATTTACAAGCGCGGCTTCAATGACATTATCTTACAATGCCTTACAAGTTTTGTAATTCCCTACACCATTAAGGAAGTCCATGAGGGAATTTTTAGAGGTTACTTTAGTAGTTTAGCCATCACAAATTGCACATTGTTTACCTAGGCTATTATTGGCCACCCCTAAACTATGACTATTGTGATTATGTCAAACGTTGTGTAAAATGCCAACAACATGTTAATCTTCATCACACACCTAGTCATGCCTTACAGGTTGCACGAGACATTTGGCCTTTCTCTCAATGGGGATAATGGAAAGCAATCCAAAAACAAAACCCTACGCAAACTATGTGACGCTTTTGGCATCCAACTCAGTTTCTCATCACCTTATTATCTATAAACAAATGGTCAAGCTGAATCAACCAATAAAACCTTGAACAAAATTGTTATGAAAGTAGTCAATGATACTAGGAAGGATTGGCATATGCACATTCCTTTTGCCTTGTGGGCTTACTACACTAGTATTCGCACTTTGACTGCAGCCACACCTTTCTCTCTGGTTTATGGTACTAAGGTTTTCTTGCCTCTCAAAGTCCATATTCCATCTCTCTGCATTTCACTACAAGACATGGTCAATGATGATGACTTTCACCAGGATCGTTTGGCACAACCTGAGTTATTATATGAGCATTGTCTTAATGGTCTTAACCATATCCAAATCTATAAAAAATGTATCAAATGTGCCTATGACAAAGGTGTTCATGAATGAACCTGTCAAGTTGGTGAACTCATCTTAAAGGAAAATAAACATGTAACTAAAGAAGAGAAAAGTAAACAGGGAAAATTTTCCCCTAATTGGCTTGGACCCTATATCATTACCCATGCCTATGGATCAGGTTCTTATCATTTTTATTCACTCGAAGGTAAACCCAAACTTAAGACCCTTAATGCCTTGTATCTTCGACCATTCTGTTGTTGATATCAAGTCCTCTATCACTTTTTGTTAGTTGATCACTTGTCTCTTGAGCATTGTTCACCTTCCATAGTACCCATTTTGAGGATCCATGACTAAAGAAGAATCATATGATTACCCATCACCTTTTATCCTTGTCTTCAATATGAGTACCATGGCTCTACTCATAGCATGATTCTCATGGATACTTTTCATTTTCTTCAAGATGGAATCCCATGGTTGTCCATCACTCAAAACCACCTCTTCCATAGTTAATCTCTATGTGCTATGGTCTTTTCTTCTAAACAAGAACCTAATCTTCCTCTATAGTCATGTCCATGACTTAAATGTCCAAAAAAAACAAAAAGGGATACAAATCCTTGAGTCAAACTTCCAACAAAATATGACTACCTCAAAAGGGACATATCTTCTTTATATGTCACCACTATAAATAGAATACTCCCCTTAAGGATAACTATATCAAAACTATTTCATAAATCCAATAAGAATATCTAGAAGCTTCACGCATCAATCAGTTACACAAAGACCTCAACCATTATAAAACCTTCGTCATTACTAATATTGACCCATTATGCTATATGTATACAAAACCTTATCAATGTCAATGTGCCACACAATGGCTTATGATTCTTGCCGACCTCAACCTCAAATAAATTTATCAACAGTCCATCAAGGGATAGGCCATTGCTGACCAAATTGCCAATGCACCTATTTCCAAGGATCAACCATCTAACTTCAACAAGCTAGACAAATCTATAGCTACCCTTTCCTTGGATGAACCTACCTACCAAATGACACTCTTCTTCGATGGCTCCAAGTATCAGCATGTGGGGGTGGGACTGGGGTTATCCTCATTCCCCTTGAGGGTGAACCTATGCCTTTGTATTTCAAGCTCGATTTTGATTGTAAAAAACAACATTGCGGAATACTAAGCACTCATATTAGGTCTCTAGGCTTGCATATGCCTTAGATGTTAAGACAATCAATATCTTTGGTGATTCTCAATTGGTCAGAAATCAAGTCAATGGTCTATACTAGTATCGTAATGAGATTCTTCAAAAATATAAGCAGCATGTAGACATACTTTTGACCACCTTTTACCATTATACGCTTCAAATCACCCCACATTTTACTAATAAATTTGTAGATACCATGGCATGTTTGGCTTCTCAGATACCTACTTCACCCGCTGACTCTAAAATATTTGTCAACATACAAAGGTTACAATCACCCTCTTATTTACCTTCTGATGTCTACTCCATTGGAACCATTTCCCCTAACGCACGTGACCTATGGTATAAGTAATATGTAGACTATCTTTCCCTTTCCATTTTACCCTCTTGATCTCACTTGTAATGGATAACGAGCCTTTCTTACAAGTTTCTCCCGTTATATCATCATGGGTGGTCTTTTTTACAAGCGCAGACTTCGATGAAATTATCTTACGATGCCTTACGAGTTTTGAAATTCCCTACACCATTAAGGAAGTCCACGAGGGAATTTGTGGAGGTCACTTTAGTGGTTTAGCCATCATAAAGTGCATTCTTTACCTAGGCTATTATTGGCCAACCCTAAACCATGATTGTTGTGATTATGTCAGATGTTGTGTAAAATGCCAACAACATGCTAATCTTCATCACACACCTAGTCATGCCTTTCAAGTTGCACGAGACCTTTGGCCTTTCTCTCAATAGGGATAATGGAAATTAATTCAAAAATAAAACCCTACACAAACTATGCGAAAATTTTGGCATCCAACTTAGTTTCTCATCACCTTATTATCCGCAAACCAATGGTCAAGCCGAATCAACCAATAAAGCCTTGAACAAAATTGTTATGAAAGTAGTCAACGATATTGGGAAGGATTGGCATATGAACATTCCTTTTTCCTTGTGGGCTTACTGCACTAGTATTCACACTTCGACTGTAGCCACACCTTTCTCTCTGGTCTATGGTACTAAGGCTGTCTTGCCTCTTGAATTCTAGATTCCATCTCTTTTCATCTCACTACAAGACATGGTCAACGATGATGACTTTTTCCAGGATCATTTGGCACAACCTGAGTTATTAGATGAGCATCGTCTCAATGGTCTTGACCATCTCCAAATCTACCAAAAATGTATCAAATGTGCCTATGACAAAGGTGTTCATGAACGAACCTTTTAGGTCGGCGACCTCATCTTAAAGGAAAATAAACATGTAACCAAAGAAGAGAAAAGTAAACAGGGAAAATTTTTCTCTTAATTGGCTTGGACCCTATATCATTACCCATGCCTATGGATCAAGTTCTTATTGTTTGTCTTCACTTCAAGGTGAACCCAAACCTAAGCCCCTTAGTGCCTTATATTTTCGACCATTCTACTGTTAATATCAAGTCCTCTATGAATTTTTGTCAATTGATTGCTCGTCCCTTGAGCATTGTTCAACTTCCATATTACCCATTTTGAGGATCAATAACTAAAGAAGAATCATGTGATTGCCCATCACCTTTTAGCCTTGTCTTCAATATGAGTACCACAGACTCTACTCATAGCATGATTCTCATGGATACTTTTCATCTTCTTCAAGATGGAATCCCATGGTCATCCATCACTCGAAACCACCTCTTCCATAGTTAATCTCTATGTACTATGGTCTTGTCTTCTAAACAAGAACCTAATCTTCCTCTATAGTCTTGTCCATGACTTAAATGTCCAAAAAAAAACAAAAAGGGATACAACTCCTTGAGTCAAACTTCCAACAAAATATGACTCCCTCAAAAGGGAGATCTCTTCTTTATATGTCCACCACTATAAATAGACCACTCCCTTAAAGGGAAGGTCATTACAAAGTATAATAAATATCCAGAAGCTCCCAGATTGATCAACTTCACGAAGACCTAATAGGAGATAATATACTCATCCCATATAGACTTCCCGCATCAATCAGTCAATTATAAAACAAACAAATGAAGCAAAAAGATGAAATTTTCATCATGGAATTGCCTATTTTTTATCCTGGGTTCCTTGGTCCGGAAAGACACTCCATCGTACACTAAGTTACGCTAAGCCTCCCATTCTCACCTCCTTGCCTTTCTAGCCTAATTTCCTCTTTACTCAAGGGATGTGTCGTAAACACGACATTTCGTGATCATGCAACTTTCTTCACCCTTAGAATGGTCCATTATGAAACCTCCTTTAGGGTCTTACATTCATAAGCCCCTCTTTGGTATGGATTAACTCCTTAGGGTTCTTATCAAATTAAGCGGCTCTTTTACCACCTCTTACCATTCACCTTCCTCATTACTTATTGATTATCTTATAAAGGACTAGATCCTCGACACCTATAACTAAAAAAAATCACTCAACCATGCCTATGACCTATATTCACCCATGCCTAAACACCTATCAATCCATTCCTTTCCTTCATCACAATCTTCCCTAGCTTATGGGAGAACTACATCGGCCTGAGGTCCCTTTTTTCCCGGGACTATGTAGGCAGCACTCTGAGGGCATGAGGCCCTTGAATGTTAGCTCTGCCACTCTCTACCCTAACCAATTCCCCCTTTTCCTTTCCTTTTTCTATTCACATTATACCCTAGTCAGTTTCATTTCCATATCAATAACTAGAAATTACACCAAATAAGCAACAATTTTTACACATCTTTACCATCATAACTCATACGTTCATTTCATCTTGTGTATAATCATACATTTTCCTACAAATCATCTTAACACGATCCACACCATCATTAACTGAAAAAATTAATGAATTGGAAACTCAATCATACCTAAACCAACCTACCTCCACATGCCTAAACTAACCTGACTCAATCCATACCTATGACCTGAATCGATCCATGCCTAAACCAACCTGACTCCATCATGCCTGAACTAACATGACTCAATCCATGCCTACGACCTGAATCCATCCATGCCTAAACAAACATGGCTCTTCCATGCCTACATGACCTTGAATCTATCAGGCCTAATCCACTTGATTTCTACCTATCTATATATAACAATGCAAATTAAACCATGTCCACCATCCATATTATAAATACCATCATCTATAAATCAGAAAGTATGTGTAAAAATACATGTGAACATATATCCCAATAATAAATACAAACATCTCAAAAAATCTCATGTACATCCTCACCATCTTTGGCACGCAGGCTGGTATATAATAAAACAATAAGAAAAACTCTCATCTACATCCTCATCATCTTCGGCACACAGGCCAGTATACATATCAAAAATATGTCAACAACATAGATACATTGATTGTTAATGATGAATAATTGTCACCCCACTTGATATCCATCCCTGTCTCATCAGTCTCCTCCATCTCCTCTCCAGTGGGGTGCCTTTCCAACCTCTCTCCACCTCGCCCTAATCTATCGTATGATGGTTCCTCACCTTGAGCTAGCCTCCGTTCATCGGTTCCCCTCATCCTTGACCAATGTCAGTGTAACAAGACCAACGTCGGCCATACCCTGACTGGAATTGGTCATTGTTATTCTGCCCAAACCCGAACCCCCTATTTTATTCCCCCCATTTATCTCCCATTTCTCCTAAACACCTACGCAAACTTCCCTCAAATCCCTCCCCAATCCTATTCAACCTCCTTATGCCTTTTCCCACCCCTTCTCTCACCCATTTTAACATCCAAAATTAAAAATATCTACTACCCACCCCCCGACCCATATTCCCCTCTACATTTAAACAACAAAACATAGACAAGCTTAGCTCTTACCTCATCTTGGTGTCACCTCCGCGGTGGCACATTCGGCTACTGTGCTGGTGGTCAACCTAACCCCTCTCCTGCCTCTGTCATGTAACACATTTAACTCCAACCTCTCCACCAATCCACTCACTCCACCTGATCTCATAGGACCATCCACCCGACTCCTCTCCCCACCTAGATCTATCCACCTCACCTTGGTACGGTCCCATGTACTTCTCTCCCTAAAAAGCACAACTTGTTCAATGCTCTATCATTTTCAAAAATTCAAACACTTACAAATGAATCCATATTATACAGCTTTTTTCTTTTTATGTACCCACATGAACTTGACCAACGTCAGTTATACCCAAACTGACATTGGTCCTATGCCCTAGAAAAATGTGGTCGGTTGTACCTAAACTGACATTGGTCATCTTCCCTAATAAACCATGATCGACTTACCTAGACCATCACCGGGTAACATATGACCAACATCGATTACTTGTCATAATGTTGTCCATACCCTTTCCCCATTTCCAACCAACACTTAACTAACCCAGCCACCATTTAACCTTACCCACCCTTATCACCACCTACCTCCAAGCCTACATTACCTATTTGTGTCCTTAATTACATTTAGGGACTTGTTATTCTACCTGTACCTTGGCCCTGCCCATGCCATGACCTAGATACCTAGACTCAGAACACTGTTAGTAACCTTTGAACCAATGTGCTCATTATACCTTGTGACATTAGTACCCGTGTTGTTTTTCCTACCGACCTTACCTTACCTATTGTCATGTGTTTTTCCTGACCTGACCTTTCCTGTACCGGAACATACCTAAATGTTCATGCACCTGAATTTTGTTGTGTTTCTGCACCATATCCTATACCTTTGATACCTAACTCACTTCAACCTTGTTTGGATATACCTACCGACCTTGGATGATGTAGAATTTACAAGCTCTTCAATCTAGTATGGTGCCATAGTTCATACGTGTGTGTGCATTTGACTATCACTACCTTTGACACTGGCCCATTTCCCTGTATTCTTGATTTTACCTTTAACCCATTTACCCATTTTTACCTCCACCTACCTAACCCTCGAATACATGGATATTCCCATGTCCTCACCCATTGTATCTTGCGATGATGATACCTATTTTGCTCAACCTAATAACCTTACCTTACCTATGGCTGTGACCCTTATCCAAACAAACCTTGACCTTTTGACCTTTTTGATGTACCAGAACCACACCTATGTATTCCTACATCTTACCTCATTGAGTTTCAGGATTGTATCCTTTACCCTAGATACCGGACCTTAAAAACCCTTATTTGGTTGACCTTTATGACCCTAGCTAATGTTCATTTGTTATGTTGAGCAACCCAGGTTTCTCATGGCATTTCAATACATGTGCATCCATTTGAATGCTCTACCTACTCACCCATCTTCATCTTTATCACACCCACCTTTTTATCAAACCACTCACTGCTTCCTTTTCTCACCTCGTTGGTTCATATTTTGAGGGGGGTTACCTTCACCCATGCTTGAGGTAACTACATCTTATTTTTATCAGCATCGCTTACCAATACAAGCTACGCAAGGTAAAATTTAGACACCAAAATTGGGTCACACTCCCCTTGGCCTCCTGTCGAATAACCAACTCAAACATATTCACCTAACCATGACCCCTTTCACCCCACATTAATATTAATTTAATTAACTTAATTAAATTAATCCCCACCCTCACAATATACATTACTTACTTATTCTAATTAATCTAATTTCCACCTCACTTAGACACCTCACTTAGCCACCTCACCTAGACTTATTCTTGGCATGTTTCCATAACTAACTAAGACTTAGGCCCACTTACCTTAATGGGCTAAGACTTAGTTTAACCCTAAAAATCAATGCCTACTATCTCTCTAACCACTTTCCCGCTCATAAAAATGTAACATCCGTTCCAAATCCATAAATTAAGGGACGAAATTGAGTTAAAAGAGGTGAGATCTTCCAATTTTAGTAAACCTAGGGAATCCCACCTTAACCGATGTTGGTCACCTTTAAACCAACACCAGTCAACCAGGAACCATCATCGGTTACCAATTATTCACCTAAGAAACCTTATTTATGGGTTGGCACATTCTAAGAGAAATAAGAAGAGAAGAGAGCTGCATACAAGCAAAACTAGAGCCTTTTCATGCACCCAGACATCCATAGCCGAGCACCAGGACAGATCCAGAAGCATTTGACACTCATAGTAACATTCCGAGAAGTGTCACTATTGCACTAAGCTCCATTCCATCAACTGATCATCACCACCACCCAACCATTGGACCTACAACATTCGTAAGTGTTTTATCATTAATCATTTCCATTTCTATTCGTTCATAGAGTTGTTATCATTTCTGTCATCATTCTTCTATTAATATTCCCATTCCTCCATAGCCTTCTTTCTGAAAAACCCAAAAATCTCACCCACCTGTTTATCAGATCACCTATCCTAGCCCTTCTACCTCTCTGAGTGTTCTCAACATTCCTACAGACCTCACCATCCCCTTCTTTAGCCTCATCTAACCTCGCCCAGACTCTAAAATAAATTTTTTAGTGAACTACTGTCACCCCACTCTACCGACGCTGGTTACCCATAACCGTCGTCGGTCTCCCTTAAACCGTCATCAGTTATACCCAACCGACCGCGGTCTTTGTGTTTCACACCCTGTGCCTAATAACAGAACCAAACCACCTTTTACCAAATAACCTAAGCAACCCAGAACTTGACCCTAACTAGTTTCGGTACCCTAACACCTACCAACCCTTCAGATCTGACTATAGCCTAGCCTATTATATTAGATTTTCTTACTGTACTTGAATGAGATACCTAAATCATACCAACTACAGTAAGACTTTAATTATTTCTCACATTAATTTTTTTTAAACAGTGCATTGACAACCATCTAGGAAATATCACACTTCCCAAAAATAGCATACACTAGGTAGTCCACTGTCATATATCATTTAACTTCTCTTTTCTGGTTTTGTTTTCTATTACAGGTAGTTCCTCCTAGCCAAAAGGAAGCTCTAACAATTAGCATTGGATCAAGAATTTAGAATGTACACAACAACCATCAACCAGCCCATTTAATAGGTATTCCTCCTAGTCCTTACCCTTATCTGTTTTTTCATTCAAAAAAATAAAGAAAAGAGTGAAACAGAAATATCAGAATCAAAATCATGAAAATAATGATGAGCATTCTATTGCCCTATATACTACTCTCTAAGCTTCAACTGAAAATGAATGGATCCTAAATAGTGGTGCTTTTAGGCACATGACCTATATTTCTGGTATTCTCTCAGATATTGTAATATGTGAGGAAAATATATATCTAGGAGATAATTCCATCATTAGATCTGTAAGTTGTGGAAATGTTAAACTAAAAAATGGAGTAATTAGGAATGTCTTATATGTTCCTTAGTTTAAAAATAACCTTTTATATTGTTCTTAAGTAAATAAAGAAAACTATAAATTTGTTTTGTTGTAAGATCAATGGTATGTAAAAGATTAAATTAGTAATGTTATTACTTCTGGTATAGAGAATAATGGTTTATATATTTTTGATGGATTTGTTTATGAATCTTACTTTTTATCTTCTTCTAGAAATGATATTCTACTTTGACATAAGATATTAGGTCATGTGAATTTCATAAGTTTTTATGAAATGTATCTCATGAATCTTGTAATTGGTCTCCCTAAGATGAAATCTAATCATGAAACATGTGAAAGTTTCTAATGTGATAAGCAACATGTTGAACCTTTTCACAAACATCATGATCCAAATTCCTCTCATCTATTAGAGTTGATTCATAGTGATGTAAGAGGTATACTTGAAGTTCCTTCTCTCATTGGAGCTTTGTATGCTATATGCTTTATTGATGATTTCTATAGGATGCCTTAGTCTTATTTTATTATGAAAATTTTTGATGTCTTATCTAAATGTCATGAGTTTAAATCCCTTGTTGAAAATGCTTCTAATCCAAAAATAAAAATAGTTATAAATTATAATGAAGGTGATTATATTAGCAAAAAATTTTATGAGTGATGTGTTTCATGTGGCATTTACAGAGAGTTGATTACTCCATATTACCCACACCAAAATGGAGTTGCAAAAAGGAAAAATATGACCATTTTAGAAATGGCTAGGACTATGATTCATGGCTCAAATGTGCCTAAATTTTTATGGGCATAAGTAATGCATACTACAGTCTATATCCTTAATAGAGTTCCCACTAAAACTCTTCATCAAACTACTCTCATGAATTATGGACAAAGAAAAAACCAAATGTCTCTCATTTAAGAATATTTGGTAACCCTGCTTCTATCTTCATTCCAAAATTTAAAAGGAAGAATATTGAACCAACCTCCTATTATTTTATATTTGTTGGTTATGGTTGTCAAATAAAAGGTTTAAGAGTATATGACCCTTTCAAGCATGACATAGATGAAAACAAGAATGTTCATGTCTTGGAAAATACATTAGGTGATGCTTCTTGTGAGCCATCCTCTATCTCTCCTAAAATAGATCCTAACAATCCTTCTCCTAACAATATGGAAAAAAAGTTCAAGAGGATGATTATCTTGATCTAGATATGATGGACATTGAGGGGGAGTCATCTCAAAATGTGTTACATCCCAAGATTCCTAAATGGGCTAAAAATCTTTTATACATATAATGTTACATCCTCATTTATGACTTAGAAAATAGGGGAATTTTTTTATACATATAATGTTCTCTTTTCCAAATTTACATGATTTAGAACACACATTCCTTTGCTAATCCATCACATAACATAAAAACATATGCATCTGTAATGAATCAGTATTATACTGATCTCTCATTTCATGACTCAGTTAAAAACCAATCTCTCATGTTACTTGTTCTTGTGTATACAAAGTATACTTTGGTTTCCTTACGCTTTTCAGGTCATTCAAGTGTTATTGTCTAATACACCTATCTGAGTGTTTGTTATTGATACTCATATGAAATCTTACAACCTTAGACCAAGTGACTTAAGAAAACATAGCCAAAAACTTGTGATACTTTGGCCAAATTTGTAAACATATTTACCATGCTTACATTCCTAGATGAAATACTCGTCGAAAGGAATATGTATTTCACCCCACTTTATCTGTTATCTAGATTAGTCTTCCTTGACTTCTGTCAACCAATTCCAAATCAAGGTTTTTACACTAAATATGGACAACTCACATACACTAGTGTTGCAGTCTACTTTTGGTGACTAAAGGTAAGTAGACATACTCAAATCAAATTACATTGATTCAGGTGTGTTTATTCACCCTAGGTCAACATGAGTTGACTACTACACTTGACTATATGCCTATCTCAATTTAGAGTATAACTATGGACTAGAATTCCACTTATGAGAATTGAGTTATAAAACGTTAGTGGGATAATGAGGCATAACAACTTCTTCACTGTATCCACCTAATGACTTTCATCATTAAGTGGGTACAATGCAACATCAGTTATACTATAGTAGCGCACTAATTAATTATAACACAACTTTCATACTTAAAGAGGCATTGTTTAATTAAATTACTCCTGTTAATTAGTTTAATTTACATTACACATGTATCTAAGGGATCAACTACATTTTAAAAGATATTTCCTTTAATAAGGGTATCATAATGTACCCTTTCAACAATTGAGTGTATGTGGATCAATTCTGAATTATGTTATGAACTCATAATTAGTTAACAATTCATTCATTTTATTCCCATAACTCAATCAAATTTAAGTAAGAAGATCATCATCAAGTCTCCCTTTAAAATTTGTCTAATATTATGCATATGTATAATCCAAAACATTGACTTAATGATTTCCTTTTCATTAATTTCCAATCTTATCATATTCTGAGTATCTTCTCTCTTTTTCATTTATTGGTTCATGCATGACATAAATCACTTTCTTTTTCAACATAAAAAATTCAACTTATTACTATAAGTTATGATCATAACTATATCCTTATTAATCTTTCATAATGTTGATTAACAAGAAAATATATTTAATACCCATAAAGTGTTTATTTAACCATTCACATAGATAAAATTCATATCCTTGTCCATTATAATTAAGATAAGTAAATTCCTTCTCTACCTAATTAGGATCCTATAGATTCATTTAATAGTTCCAAACACATTTATTTGGTTTAATTCTGATAAGGAATGAACTACTTACTAAATGCTTGTAATATATGATCCTCTCAATTTTAGTAAGTAACTATATCAGAATTATAATTTAAGTGGTTTACAAGGATAGTTTAGAATAAGGACTCCATTAAATAGTTCCACATTTATTTTTCTCCTAACCCCAATTTATCTACTATGTCATATGTACTTTGACATAGATTTATATATACCAAATCATCATAGATTTATATATACAAATCTTAACCAATCAACAAGTCAATTTGACAAGGGATAATTTGATTCAAATAGCTATAATTATTTCATAGACATTTCAATAAAAAAATAATATCATTTTCTAACCATTAGAGTTGTACAATGGTACTAGGCCTTCATGACTCATAACAAAATCCTTTCATAACTTTAAAAATTTTGAATATCCAAATAATCAAACATCAGTAATAAAATAAATGCATTTTCCTATAAGTCTTTCTCCTTTCAATTTTCACAAAATCCATCTACACATTTTTAACATGTGTCAGTTCACAAGAATTGAGCATGATAAGATCTAACACATTAGAATAACATGCTACCATCTATCAATTTCATGAAAAGGATCATTCTATTTAATGAAATTGTTCTAAGTTCCCTATTTCTAGTAACTTATAGAAATCATGTCAAAAATACCACAACGCCAATTTAGGAAAATAAGTCAATGTACCCTTTTTATGAATCTTTTTCCCAAATATGAAAAAGTTAGATTTTTTTTCGAGTTAAAACATTAGTTCCATAGTCAAACAGAATGAAAATCCTTTTGGGATTTCAATCAGGTAATCTTAAAGATTACATGATTAAAATTCAAAACTCCATCTACCTTACAATAATCTATTCTACCATCACTTAAATTCATATTTTAATATAATGATATAGAAAAAAATTCAAGTTGCAAACAAGAAATTTCCTAATAGCCGAGCCACATGATATACCCATGAAACAATTCTATCATAAACGGAAATTGTAATAATTACCAAAATTATCTAATCATCAAATATCACATCAGTCAAAGGTAACGTTAACAAATCCATATATCTCAATCATAACAGTCACGGTATCTTGTTTCTTACCTAACCACAAGCTCTTTTCCCAGGCATTAATAATTAATACTTAGTCAATACGGAACAATCAAACTGACCAAATACAATGCAATATCCATCAACAAGAAACCAAGCACCATCAAATCAATGTTCATCGAATGAACTCAAAACACAATCGATTCAGGAATGGTACACCACCATTTACAGTGGTCTTCCTCTAAGAACTTTTTCAAAAAATATACGACCACGAAGGTCACAAAATCTAGTTGGGGAATAAAGATATTAAAGATACCAAAGATGATTTAATCTAGGACATTTTTCCTCTTCAAGAAGTAAGTATTACATATAAAATCCTCTAACTACACACTAAGATGAATCCCTTTTTAAGTTCAAGTTATGAAAATACTTTCAGAGTTAATATTGACTCAGATGTCGATAAAAATTATACAACCTAGAAAAAATATACTCAAAATGAGTTTTCCAACTAAAGGACATCCATCTCAACAAACTGGTGAGACTTAAGGTTTCAAAAAGGAAACCACAGAATAAAAAAAAGGTTACAGTTCCTATAACAACCCAGCTTAACACCATCCTTCAAGTAGGATTACCTTAATAAAGAAATAGAAATCAACCCGATATGCCCATGAAGGGTTTACAAATAATTTTGTCTCCTTAAGCTTGAATCGAGACTGTAGTAATATGGTCGAGAAGACCAAACAATAGACATACAACAAGAGAATGGTTGGGAAAGAAATATAGTCACAATGTTTATTGATTTTTTTTAATAACTAAAATGGTATTGACCCAGAATCAACTTCTTTCCAAAAAACAAATGATATCAACAAACCCAGATTGAATGATAAGAAACCACCATAAGGTCTTTAATGCTAAAGATTCGCTAAGATGACCTTGATCATCTACATTAAAGAGATAACACAAACCTATGTTTAATGTATTTATAAGCAAGATAAATACAAGGTCCCACAACAACATATTCACAGTTCAACTCTTACAAATAGAACCAACAACAACCAACTTCTCATAAATTCTTAGAAATACCGATATAATTAAGAAATAAAAATGGTTCCACATAACCCAAACCTTACTTTCAAAAGATTTTAAAATAAAAACTAGAGATATACAACAACCATATATTTTCCAGCCACAAAAATAAACTCAGAAGTAATATCAAGAAATGAGAAGAGTTATATTTATGAGATTGATAAACACATCAAATAGCATAATGGGTTAGAGCCTATCATGCCTTGTAGTGCTCATAAAATCCTTCTCTAGGTTTTCAAACTCTTATTACAAGCTTTCACAACAGATTCCTTGAGAAATTCTTAACAGACCCAACCAGAACCTCATCATTTCTTTTTCTTTATTCTTATAACCTCTACCTTAAATTTATTCCACTATTTCCACCATGCAATGGTGATTTTTCAAATACAATGAAGGAAAATAACAGTTCGAAAGATGGAAAAAGAACATGTAGAGCAATAGAGCTTGAGAAATTGAAATGTAAAACAAGACCAAATCTTTCCTTTTTCCCCGAAACCATATTTCTTCTTCTAAGGTAGTATTCATGCTTGGTGCAAGACTAATTAATTCCTGAATGGTTTGAAAGTATTCCCAAATATCTGCCAACCACCAGATAACTATAACAATGAATAACAATTGATAGACATGCAAAATATCATAACTAACTAATTGGAGTTAAGTTCCTACCAAGTTTGTCTTGGCTCCCTCCAAGAATGACGCGGGATTGCATTGAATGTAATTGAATTCCTTAGTACAATTTGGGTCGGCACCCATAGCCACACTCAAAACCTTAGGTTTATGTAACTCGAGTCATGTTCTAGGTTAGGATTAAGTCCCACATAGGTTTAGGTCCATTTCATTTAATAGTGTCATCCTTAGTATAGATTAGGATATTTAATAAGTTCTTCAGGGTGGTGTAGGAATTAGGATTCCACTTAAAAAAATGTGCCCATTCTTTTCTTAGATTAGGGAAAAATCATATAGCATAACTAGGTTTAAAATTAAAATGTTTAACACCTTAGTGTAGTTTTAATAAGGTCCTTAGCTAATATATATTAGCCAAATTAATCAACAAGAACATTACTAACATACACTAACATCCCAAAGTAATAGATTTAGCTACAAGAATGCATTCAAGGAATGCTTCTAGGGATCTCAATGACATTATTTCATAGGATCTTGGATGGGACGACATTTTTGTAATGAGACAAATTCAATCTAGAATTAATTAAATGATCGTACCACTTATCGATTTGAAGGCATGCCTTGGATCATTGAAATTGATCTAAGGTATGACTATCCATTTCTTAGCTGTGAATAGATTACAATCCATATTAAATAATGAAACTTAATTATCTTACCAGCATTGTCCATAGGATTGTAATTACCTCAAATTACCTAATTACAAAGATAATACCACCCCCCAAAAGTTCAACATAAAGGCCATGTAAATAAAATCCAACTTTAGTATAATTCATATATAGTATGATTTCAGAAGAGTTAAAAAGGTAAACTATTTAATCAATAATAAACATGACCAATATATCAAGATAGTAAACCACCTTAGATCAATAGTCATATATCAACATTTTCACATTTTAATTAAGAAGCTAGTTAAGATATCATTCACGACAGAGGAATTACAATCTTATTAAGGAATCTCATCCTGTCAGTCTGAGAAAGGTAACCCATAGTTAGCATACTTATCATGCCTTGATGACCCTATATGAGGTTGAACCACAATATTTTGAAGAATCCTATCAAGATGATAGATGGATCAAGGATATGAAAGATGAATATAATGCTTTAATTAAAAATAACACTTGGGAACTAGTACTTCCTTCTAAGCGAAACATTGCAGGATCCAGGTGGTTGTATAAAATTAAGTATAAATCTGTAATAGAAATTCATAAATTCAATAAGGGTTCATTTTAAGAAGCCTCTAGTAAATTAGAGGTGGAAAATCCCTGATAAATATACCTAAAACCAATTTTGTCAGAAAGGAAAAATTTTCTGGGTTTTAGAATGAAATTTTTGCCTAACATTTTTAGGGAGATCCAGGGCCCAGAGG
Source organism: Taxus chinensis (assembly GCA_019776745.2). NCBI lineage: Eukaryota > Viridiplantae > Streptophyta > Pinopsida > Cupressales > Taxaceae > Taxus > Taxus chinensis. Next base: position 656,879,114 of record CM034149.1, on the reverse strand, counting down.
CATGTTTTTGTTTCTTGATAGTGAAAGGCTATGTTTTATTGACCCAGCCATAGAAAAGAAGGTTTTGTTGATGCATAGTTAACGCATGGAAATTAAACTAGCCCTACAAATGTAGAGGCTATTGATGCATGTCAGTAAGACTTGTTGTCACGCGAGAACAAGGGAAGTTGATGCACGACAATTTTTTTTATTTTTGTATGACAATAAGACTTACTGACATGTGTCAAAAATCCCTGTTGACACATGAAAATAAGGATTGTTGGCATACATCAACAATTCTCAATGAAGAATGATAACAAGGCCTGTTGACACACATCATCAACCCTTGCTGTCACGTAATAACAAGGATTTTTTATGTTCATCAACAGGCCTTATTATCACACATTAATGAGAATTTTTGATGCACAACAACAAGCCTTGTTATCATGCGTAATGGGGATTGTACTGGCATGCCTCCACATCTCTAAAACCCTAATATTTTCCTATAAATACCCCTCTAGCCCTCATTTTCATGTTCACACTTCCCGGATTGCAAATTTTTCCTCCATTCTCTCAATGCTATAGGTATCAACACTCGTAACTCCCACTCCCAATACTTCAAAATAGTAACCAAACACAATACATCCTCCAGGTCTTGAATCTCTACTTCACCTCATCATGGCAACTCAAGATCAAGATCAGATAAAATCTCAAACTAAATAGGCACCCCTGAAGTCCTACCCAAGGGAAATATTCAATACAAGAGCTTGATGTGCCTTCACATTAATAGTTTTTTACAAAGGAATGGAAATTACAAGGATTAGATATAAGCATGTGAATTCCTATGGCTGGTTAAGATGTCATAGTTTGAAATAGATCATGACATTCTTAACTACCTCCTCTCCTTGTTCAATATAGAAGACAGAAAATTCCCTATTACTTTGGCTGATGGTCATATATTTAGGTTTGGTATTGATCCAGTTGATATCCATCGATTGACATGCCTTCCATTTAAATATTCCCCCATAGTACCAACCAAAGAAGCCCTGACCAAAGATGATAAGATTTACCTCTAATATTGTTTCGGTTTCCAGGATGATTGTATGTGTAATGTGCTTTCATAATTCATTTGTAAGATTTTTATTTTGATATTAATTCAAATCGTGGTTAATTTAACATCCAATGACTTTTTTGCAGATCATGTCAAAAAATCAAGACGAGGAGTAGATACACAAGGAATTACACACCACTTTCTTGCTGCCATGATTTATTTTTTTCAAGCCAGAATTGTTCTGCAGGGTCAGTAAACTGATATTCCAAATTGGGCTATTGCATATATTATTGCATCGATTAGAAAGAAAAGATTTTCTTGGTTCACATTTTTGTCAAATAAGATAAAAGATGACATCTCAAATGTTGGAGTTTCTAAAAAAATAGTTATTCATTCCACTATCTCCTTGGTATTTATTATAAGGTGTATTATAATTTAAAAGGTGAACCAACTCCCACTTACACAAGTGACAAAATGAAGCAATTATTAATTCCTATTGAAGAAAAATAGTTTAATAGTTTATATTTCAATGTTAGTAAGGTTATTGTCCTAATTTTTCATTTCTTTGACAAATATTCTTCTATCTACTAACATTATGTACTTCTTTTTGTATCTTTACCATATGTTGTGAAGATTTTTGGAGGCCCTTCCATGAAAAAAACAGCATCAAGAGGAAGAGGCCAACAACATGTTGAGGCATCAGGAGATTCCCAATATGAAATGGAAGCTCACTCATCACCTAACCCTCAAGCATTTGCATTAGTTAAATGACCGAGACATAATACCCTGAACATTCAATATAAGTTTTTTACACTTACCATTTGGTATTTACTATTTACTATTTACCATTTACCATATTGATTTGACATGCAGATACTGCAGGGACTTTGGAATATCCATATGCTTTTCAAAAAGCATCACTCAGTCCAATCGCATGCATTTTTCGATGCTCAACTACAAAAATGAAACACCCTACTGCACCATATCTATCACCCACAACTCCAACACAATCAATTAAAAATTTGGCATGGCCGCCTCTGGTATAGACACATGTTTCCCTTTAATAAGGTCTAACTCATTGCTTTTGTGTACTTTTTAACAATTTTTTATATAAGTTAGTAATGATTTTGTTCTTGGAATTTACAGTACATAACAGTCCTTTTCTGTCTATTGAAAAAATTCCACCACGACGTGATACTATGATTCCGAATGAGAAAGTAGGAAGTTTTACGTCAGCTTCACTAATTTCATTTGTTTCATGTTGGGTTCACCAATTTTGTACACTGGAAAAGTGACAGGCGAGCGTGAGAATCTACAAGTGACTCTCCTGCGTACCCGACCTCCCGAGGTCGTGCCGAGATAGCCGGTGGGGGTGGAATATGCGTGGGGATGTAGAAAAACTAGTTAGGAAGTCTAATGTTTTCGACACGCACTTGTGGAATTTGTGAATCTAAGGCAAAGAAGGCCCTTCTAACTTGGACTTGGTGTGATAGATCGATCGGCAAGGATGACTGCTCGAAGGCTCTAATCAATATTGAGCTCTAGTGTGATTCGATCTATGGGTTGCGGAATACATGGAAAATGACCTGGGATAGTTTCGTGTATGTCCCCAGATAAGGTCATATGGTGGATGGTGAAAACAATTGACTCTATGGATGATTCTCTGGCCTAGTCTAGAATTCTCTAGCTTTGTTAGCCGCTATATCTAATAAGGATAGTTATTCGATGATGATAGGTGGAAGTGGAGTGGACCTGAAATACCAAGGTGCGTAGGCCAATGTCTATATCGGATTGACTTTTGGACTCGTTGGGTTGTGGGATCTGTGGATCACAACCATAGACTCTTGGTTGTTGCAGTCTTGTTATGGTCATACGCGAGATCAAGTTCTAATCCCCAGTATCCAGTAATCATATGATTTCTCAGCTTCTATGTTTAGAACCAACAACTATGTGTAATCTTCTCAGAATATCTCACAGGCATTCTTGCAACCTGGATTCTTAAGCTGGTATCTAGATCTACGAGAGTGTCTCCTACACCTAGTTGTGGGACCAAGGGATCACAACCAAAGGTTTGTTCTCTTTCAAACCCCTCTACAATCATGCGAATGTTTATCTAAGGTAATCTGTAGTTTGGTTGGTTTGACCAGAACGTGTGTGCTTGGTCGTTTTCTATGTTTAACCCTCTCAACTAAGAACTGATCAGTTGTAAATCTGTGGTTGTTCGGAATACTTGTATTCTGAGATTTTGGTCTATGTCAACTATTGCTGTGACGAGGTTTGGTTGAGGCACGATTGGCTCAAATATATATTCCCTGGGCTCCTGAGGTCCCGTGATTGTCATACGAAATAAAATGCAAATCTAACTGTAATGAAGTGAATTCTAGCTATATGAAATAAATCTAACATATATAACTTTTATTCTTCCAAGAAATATTTTAACGATTTTAAGGAAAGCAAACTATTTTAAGCATATCTAGAAATAATAATTAAATAAAAATTTAAAACAGACAAGATAACCGGGTGTAGTTATTTGCCTGTACGATTTGTAGAATTATTCTAAATAAATAAAATAGCTCGTCTAATCTACTGCAAGATTCTCAATCCTACCTCAGAAGTGAGGAGTGAATCATAGTTTCTCAGAAACTATCAATCCTCACAGCTTCCCTGGCAATATTAAGAATAGAATTCACTGAAATGAAGCAATTTATCTACTCTATTTGATATGATTTTAACTAGAACTTTGAAATTTAAAACCTGGATTCCACAGAACAGTGGCGAATCCGATGGTGTGTGTGATCTCGTCCCCTCAGTATGATCTCATCGTTCTTTCATGTTCACGTGGATCCAGAAAAGCGTGTGATGCTAGCACCGATAGGAGTAGATTTTGGGACAAGGACAACTCAGAATGCAGACTGAAAAAATGCGAGTAGGAGAGGGATAGCGCAAGAGTACAGAGCTTGGCTTATGCGATTCCTAGCAGGATTTTACTGCGAGTCATGCAACATGAAGCGACCAGAACCTGTAACTATCCTATACGAAGAGCAAAACCTGCAACTTTAATGGCTTCCTAAGTTACTCTGTTCCAATGGATTGGATAAAATAACAACACTGTTTGCACAAGCTGGATATGTGGCTTACCAACAGCTGAATAAAGCTAACCAAGCATATAATGGACTGAACTAAGAACTCTAAGCAACAATAAAATTAAATCTACAGCAAAGAGAAATTTGGAGGCAAGTTTCAAGGCCGATTGGATGAAATGACAGTACTGCGTGCACAAGATGGGTATGTGGCTTATCAACAGCTGAGCAATCTAACTAAAGATGCAAGTGAATTCAAGCTATGGCTTCTAAACAAGATAACAAGCTAAAACAATAAAATGAGGAGAGCAAAGATCAGTCTTCCAAATCCAACCAAAACTTCTTCTCCTTTTGCTTGTGCACAAACCATGCATTTATAGGAATTCAATCACCCAAAAACCAAAACCAAATGGAACTCCTAAACAATAAACAAAGGAAAAACACTATTCCAGGTGACCAAAAACATAAATGCATGCTCAAGTCGGCAAGGAAAAGATGGTGAATCGTGATATTTCACGCGAGTCGCGTCAAAGAAGGTTCTGGAAAATGCGCACGGGACCCCCACTCTGAGCAGGGCGGTGGTTACAGGACCGCCGCCCTGCAGGGCGGCGGTTTCGTCACTGAAGATCAAGAGGCCAAGGAAAGAGGGAAAAAGGGGAAAACAAAGGGCCTGGGGGCTAAGCGAGGCATGCGGGATGTTAACGCATACTCCGAGGGATTTTCTGGATCCCGAACACCTTGCGAGGAGACCTGTATTATCATTGGGGAACTTATTACGCTGTTCCGTAGTACAGTACCTTACAATTTTGGGTACGTACATATTGCCCCCTCGGAGAAGCGTTTTAGCCATGAAAAGGCATAAAACGGTGGGTTCGAGTATGGCAGTCCCGAAATGGGGAGTTAGAAGCTATACCTTACTCGTTCGTGTGTTGACATGACGCCTTCCGAAATTCCCGCTATCTGAAAAATGAAAAGAGAACTCAAGTGCAGATAGATACAAAACTTGGAAAATAAACGCTAAATTGATAGGGAATGAGAATGTACCATTTGTGCGGGGATAGGAACTTACCTCCGTCAGTGCTCCAAAACCTGTGAAAAGTTATTTTTAAAATGAATCAGGGCGCTATATATATGAAAGTGGGCCCATTTTCCTATTCATTTGCGCGAGTTGATTTGATTGATTTTGAGCTCTGGGACCCACGGTGATGGTTTCTCGCGCGAGTAGAGTCGAAACGTTCGTAGCGAGATCGTGATCATGCCTCCACGTGCGGAACACAGCCCCGCTAGATCACAGGTTGGTTTTCTTCAATTTTGTGTTTTTCCCCCCTTTAATTTGAAATGTTAAATTTGTCGTAATGGGGGGATTATTTTTGAAAATGTTAGGTTCAAAAGGTCCACCTAGGGGGGGGCCTACTGGGTAGGCTCCATTTTTAGTTTAAATGGTCTTTTTTTACTCATTTTGGGCTTTTTTGGGGTTAGCAACCCGCGCGGGTTTTGGGATTGCGACCGCCGCGCTGGCCAGGGCGGTGGTTACATGACCGCCGCCCTTAAGGTGGCAGTTACAAAACTGCCTCCCTGCTCAGGGCGGCGGTTCTGACCAGAATGCAAAAGAACTTAATTTTTGAGATTGCAATTATATTTTCCTGCATTTCTATACATTTTTATGACCTTCTTGGTATTGCTCAGATACTAACTTTCTCTATTTTGTGTGTTTTTAGGTGTATGCAGGTGAGGGAGGAATACATCAGATGGAGCCGAGAGAGAGAGTGTGACTGGCTATCAGGGGTACTGGATGCCCTCTCACCAGACAAGGAGGACACACTACAAAGGGCCGGTATACTGCGCATATCACGCGTTCCACATGTCACACCATCTAGTCACATCCTTTGTGAGTTATTTTCATATTGGGACGCAGTTTGGAACACTTTCTGACTTCTAGGGGTCCGCAGCGAGTGGACTATCACGTTGGAGGATGTCTACCGTATTTTGGGGGTCCCGATCATCGGGAGGAGACTCATGTTAGAGACGCCAGGCTCACGGGCACAGATTGTATAGTGGACAGGTTACATGGGAGATGCAGCTATCTCCACGGGGTCGAAGAAGGGAGTGAGAGTTCGATCCATCCCTTCTTTACCTATCCCCATATTTTGACAGGCCATCATGGGGATCCTTGCATCGAGATTGATCGAGGACAAGGGAGGGGACACTTTGTTATACTGCTGGGCCCCCATCATTGCACAAATAGAGGGGCATGGCCAGATATACGCCTAGGGTGCAGAAATTCTGGGGACCATGTACCATGATTTATACAGGGTGGTCTGTTTGCAGGGATATTCATTGAGCCACCCGACTCTAGTCATGAGTTGGGTGTATGAGCATTTTATTCCTTATGGCAGAGGCGTAGAGGTGGCAGATCCTAGGGCTGTGAGGGAAGCTAGGTGGTTAGATATGTCAGTGCTTAGAGCACCTCACCAGCCAGTTTCCTCCCTTACCACGGCAGATATGGAGGCTGACACCATACCGGCTTATGGCCGACATATAGGGGCAAGGAGACCCTTACATTGATCTCCTGCTCCACCATAGGGTAGCTCATCGACCGCGTGGGACAGGTGGAGGTACATCCTTTCGGCCGGGTTCCTCAGTAGTTTGGCCTTCCATATATGGGCATGCTCCCCCCAGTGGTGCACCAGTTTACATATCAGTTCGCGAGGCCAGAGGGGGGCCTAGAGGCCGAGGTTGGACAGTGGTCACTCCTGGCACTCCCATTGCAACTAGGAGGATAGTTCGGGCCAGAGGGAGAGCCGGTGCGCCTCGGGCACCTTTGCTTCAGATTTCTACGGGTCCTGTTCATAGCAGCGATGACCCTATAGACATTGACTCCAATTCTAAGGAGCTTACATAGGGAGGATCGGAGGAGCAGACTGATGATAGCGATCCTGAGTGGCATGACACTCAGGATATTTTGCAGGCGGAGAGGGCTGAGTAGAGCGTAGAGAGGGACACTCTAGTCTCAGAGGAGCCACTCTCTCAGGGCCATGGTGGAGAGGACGAGTCAGTTGTGGGGCGACATGTTGCCCCTACTACAGGAGCAGCCCCTCAGTCGGTAGTGGCATCCGCGGCGGGTGCTGGCCCCAGCGATCCATCTTGGAGGCCCTAGTGATCCGAGTAAGTTATCCTTTCTTCCTTTCAATGTTTGTTTAATTTAGGATTTGTTTTAATTGTTATCTCTCCTTGTGTTTTTATCTTGTATCCTTCAGCCTCTTGCTTGGTTTCTAATTCGTTTTTCTCCTTTGTTTGCAGAGACTGTCGACGAGTGGCGGGATCTGATCCGTAGGGTATGCACTGATTCCCTGATGATCCCCATGGATAAGACCCGTGCTGAGCTATCTGTAGATGCCGGGGAGCCTTCAGCAGCCGGCAGGCATACCGACGTCTTTGCTCCCATTTGGCACGTGGCCAGGATGGTGTCGACTCTCCATACAGAGTTGGCGGGTTATAGGACAGCTGAGCGGCTTATGAGGAGCCACTCTCGTGGTGAGACCGCGGCTGCTCCTCGGGACCCTGAGCCCTCCGTTCATTCAGAGCGTCAGCGTAGCCGGAGTCCTAGGCGAGGGCGCGCACCTTCGGAGGGGTCGCGTAGGGGTTGAGAGACCACTTGGCTCCTATGTATTTTGTACTATAGATTCTTTTGTATATCACGGGCTCTTTGAGCGTTTTGACCATGCCTAGTGCATGATGGCATTGTATATAAACATTGATTATTCATATATATGCATTCTTTTTTGGATCAAAAGCTTGTCACTCATGTTTTCCCTTTCTGTTTCCAGCTTCTTCGTGTATACTACGATGTATGTTTTATATGCCTTCTAGAATGTATGCAATGGAAAACAAATGATGCAAATGTTTGCTTTCTTTTTGTGTTTCATGATGCTGATACATGATATTGTAGATATATTGTGATCTTGAATCTTAGCTTCTGTGAGCAATTTGGATACCTCCTGTTTGTTTTGGCAAAGTGATGAAAATAACCAGTATGATGAACAGATTAACTTGCCCCACTCCTAACTCCACGCAACTAGTAAGATGCGAGGGCTCATCACCGAGAGTTAAGAAGGGCGCAAGTTATGAAATGTGGTGAAATGATAGTGATGAAAGACAGACAAAGCTTTGGCGGAACCAAATTGGAAGCTACAAGCTAACTCCACTCGAGTGACTTCATAGTTTTGGATGCGACTTGCTTTGCGGTTTATCTAGACTTAGACCCGTAGATGGCCACATAGTAGACAAAATCTGGATTTTTAGGATTTTTAACTCTCTTGGAATTTTGAACATCTGATTCATTCGTTTTTGACTCAAAGTTTGAGTAGTTTGTTTATGACCTTTTAACGTTTGCTTTGTCAAGAGGACCCCCTACGCTTTGCCCCATGCTACTAGTAAGAAGCGTGGGTTTATCACCATGGGCAAGGCATAGGCGGGTAAGGGCATTTCCATCCTTTCCCAACCCTACGTCACTAGTAAGAGACGCAAGCTCATCACCGAAGGTTGGTGGGGCAAGGAAATGTGTAAAAATAAAATTTTCTGTTTAATCACTTTTTGACTTGTTTATTTGAGTAAAATGTCAGTATATGCTTATTTCCAAAGAGATGTATATATGGGATAGATGTGACACCATGAAGCTTCTAGAAGAGACCATAGGCAAGACACCTATCCTAAGAAGAAATCAAAGTGAGAAAAAACTTGCAGATCTTGGTATGGTTATCGTTAAGACTTCGTCATGTCTGATTTTATTTGAGATATTTGATGATATCGTGAAAACGGAGAGATATGATTAGAAAGTTTTATGCCAGAAACATCACGAGTTTGTAATGAATTTCTTTGAGAATAGATTCCTTGATCGCAATTTATGTAAGAAAAAGTGGACAAAATGATCTAAATCTATATGAAGATGCAATGTAGATAATTATACAAGCAGTGCTAGCTGCTTATGCATAGAAACGTTTGAGGTGCAACGAATTGAATGTTTCGCCAAACTCCTCACCTTCTAGCGTACATAAGAGGTAAGCACCATTTCCGTAGTCCTTCATGACTCGGTATGGGCCCAACCATTTGGGCCGGAATTTCCTTCCTGCACCGGTCTTCTTGTCGATCCGGCTGTCTAGTCTTAGAACTAGATCACCTTCGTATATATCGCGTTCATAAACCTTCTTGTTATACTGCCGGCACATTCGGTCAACATAAGCTCTATGCCGCTGCTCAGCATCTAACCTAGTTTCATCTAGGCTTTCTAGTTGGGAAAGACGTGCTTCTCTGTAAGCGTCCTCATCCACAATCCCTTGTAGTGAAATGCGGAGACTGGGTATTTCGACCTCAAACGGGAGAACTGCTTCTGCCCCAAATACTAGCGAGAAAGGAGTTGCTCCCATTGGTGTTCTTATTGAGGTTCGGTGGGCCCACAAGGCCGTATATAACTTAAAATGCCAATCTCGTTTGTTTTCTTTCACCGTTTTAAGGAGAATGGCTTTCAGTGTTTTGTTTGTCACTTCAGCCTGTCCGTTGGCTTGGGGATAATACAAGGAATCCGTATGATGGCTTATCTTAAATTTACCGCATAGTTCACGAACTTCTTCATTTTTAAAATAAGTTCCATTATCAGAGATAATGATTTGCGGGATACCGTACCTGCAAATGATTTGGTTCAAAATGAACTTGACGATCACAGAACCAGGTACAGTAGTAAGAGGCATGGCCTCCACCCATTTGGTAAAATATTCAGTGGCCATGGTTATAAAATTATGGCCGTCTGTGGATGAGGGAGAGAATTTCCCTATTAATTCTAGACCCCATGTAGAAAAGGGCCATGGAGTAGCGATTGGTTGCAGAGCTTGTGCTGGCATGTGGATCTCGTGGGAGAATTCTTGGAACTTATGACACCTGCGTGCAAACTCTATTGCGTCATGTTCTAGAGTGGGCTAGAAATAGCCCATTCGATGTATTTTTCGACCGGTGGCATGGCCACTGAAGTGGCCTCCACATATACCACTGTGGGATTCATGGAGAATCATCTTGGACTCTTCTGTGTCGACACACCTTAAGAGCATTCCATCGAATGCTTTTCGATAGAGCACCTGCTCTATAATGACATATTTAGCTACGATTATGCGTAACCGCCTTCTTTGTTGCGGTGTAACTACCTCCGGGTACGTATGGTCCATGATATAATTAATGATATCAGTGTACCAAGGACACTCAGAGATAGCGGGTCGAGTTTTGATGTAGTATACGCATTCATCTGGAAAGTCTAAATCTACTAAATCACCTCCGTCTAATGGGTTGTCAGCTAACCAATCCGCGATGATTTTTCCTTTAACCGACTTCTGATTTACAAATGTTAATTCAAACTCTCCCATTAAGGTTATAAAACATCCAACCTTTTTAGACAAGGACCCTTGTGTGAGAAAAGTCCGTAAATGGTCCGTTTTTACCATGACCTTCGTTTCTTGATTCAGCATATAATGTCTTAGGTGTTTAGTAGCAAAGACTATGGCAAGGCATTCTCGTTCTTCCTGTGTATAGCGTGTTTCATAGTCGAGCAGCGTTCGGCTAATGAAATAAATCACACGTTCTCTCTTGTTATCGTCTTCTTGGGCCAACATACAGGCCAGCAAGACATTGGTAGCTCGTGAATATAGAATTAACGGGTGATCTAGCTTAGGTGGTATTAGCGTAGGTGGTGATAAAAGGAAACGCTTAACTGCATCAAAAGCTTCATTGCAATCTTCAGTCTAATCGATGCTATAGTCTTTCTTGAGTAAATTGTTGATTGGATGAACGGCGAAGCTTAAGTCCGGGATAAATCTCCGGATTGCACCTAGCTTTCCGAGAAATGATCTGATTCCAGATTCACTCGAAGGTGGGACCATTTCGAGGACAGCCCGAATTTTGGTTGGATCAACATCAATTCCTCGTGACGATATGATGTAACCTAGGAGCTTTCCTCCTGTTACACCAAAGACGCATTTCTCTGGATTTAGCGTGACTCCGTATTCTATTAGACGTGAAAGAATGATGCGGAGTACTTCGGGATGGTCACAATGCTTCTTGGCTTTAGCCAATAAGTCATCTACGTAAGATTCCACGATTTTATGAATTAGATCGTGAAATATGTATGTCATGGCCCGCTGGTATGTAGCACCGGCGTTCTTGAGACCGAATGGCATAACAGCGTAGCAATAGGTTCCCCAAGGAGTTGTAAACGTGGTTTTAGCTTGATCTTGCTCGGATATTCTGATTTGATTGTATCCCGAGAATCCATCCATAAGAGACAAGAGTTCAAAACCAGCTGTTGCATCAACAATAACATCTATGGATGGTAATGGGAAGTCGTCCTTAGGACACGCTTTGTTGATATCTCGAAAATCTATGCAGATGCGTATCTTTCCATTCTTCTTGAGAACCGGAACAATGTTAGATACCCATTGGGAGTAGTCAACTGGCTTGATGAATCCTACCTGAAGGAGTTTTATTACCTCCTCTTTTACCATGAGAGCTACTTTGGGCTTCATGGGTCTTGATTTTTGTTTAACTGGCTTTGCGTCTGATTTAGTGACGAGGTTGTGCACCGCAATGTGGGGTGCGACTCCTGTCATTTCCTTGTAATTAAATGCAAACGCCTTCTGATGTTCTTTGAGGATCCTCGTATGTATTTCCACTTCTTCTGGGGTTAACGAAGATCCTAATTTTAAAATTCTTGGTTCATCTTCTGTCCCGATGTTGACATCGATTGTTTCTTCGATCAAAGAGGCGTTACCCTCTTCGAACTCAGGTGGTGCTGGAGGTAAATCTAAATCATCCCCCCATTTTCTACTGCGTATATGCTAGGTTCCATTTGTGAGGGAAGATCCGTTACGGGATTTCCGAAGTAGGAAGACGAATGTGGAATCAAGGATAAATCTAGTATGTGATAGGAGAGATGCAATGCCACATAGGCGTTTAAGTATTGCAAAGTGGCCATATCATTATTAATATGATTTGGAGCGGTAGATTCACTTCCGCTTGAAAGGGGATTTGTCATTATTTTTATCAATGGTTCATCACGAATGGATACTATGAAGTGAGTATCTTCTAGCTCATTACTTGGAGTGAAACGTGATGCTGAAGTTGCTATTGAATCGGCGAGAAGATTTTTCTCTCGTGGGATTGCTTCAATGGATATGAAATTAAATGCCTTGCTTAAATTTAATACGGCTTCTTTGTAAAGCTGCAAGTGTTCGGCTTTGGTTTCATATACCTCAGAAACTTGATTTGCCACTAATTGCGAGTCTCCTAAGACTCTGATGTTATCAATACCAATTCTTTTGGCTAAGGTGAGGCCAAGGAGGAGGGCTTCGTACTCAGCGCCGTTGTTTGTGCATTCAAAGTTTAACTTAAAAGCGAATGGGAGGACTTTCTCCTCGAGCGAAGTAAGAATTATACCTGCCCCCGCTCCATAACGGCATTTAGCTCCATCGAAATGGAGAGTCCAATACTTAGCCGGGAGTATAGATGTTGGGGCATCTGCTGCGTTTGCGCACTCTACTTCTACCATACAGAGATCCTCTGCTGGAAGGGAACCAACACCTAGGGAAAATCCTATGCCTACTGAATCAAATGGTAAGAACATTGGTGAATCTTGTTCTATCAACTCAACGATTTTCGCAGTAGTCCCTAATGATACTGTTTCTTTAGTTTTATCTTTAGGGGTTGGAATTGTTTTGGATATGCTGGTAGTTTCAAGATCCGTCGTAGGTACCAACTTTTCCTCTGGTTTTGGGTCAGTGGGTTTATTAAGTTGGTTTGTTGGCAGTTCAAATTCTGAGTGCACCCCTGGTCTTTTCTTTAAATCAGCTAGGTGCAAATCGAAAGGTTTTGGATCACCTTTGGCTACAAATACCTTTCCTAGATGCAAGAATCTCACTTCCTGAAATAAAGTAGAAGGGATTGCCTTCATTCGGTGTATCCATGGTCGGCCGAGTATCATATTATAATTAGTTTCCCGATCTATAATATAAAACTCAGTCAAAATGGTTTTGGGCCCTAAGGTGACCGGCAATATTATAGTTCCTATCGAAGTGGCTTTAAGGCTATCATAGCCTCTTAATGTATTTCGAGTAGTGGAACAGTTTGTTTCCCCATATCCAAGTTTTTGGAGGAAAGAGAAAGGGACTATGTTAACTGCCGCCCCATCGTCAACCATTGCCCATTTTACATAGTTATTATAAACCCATACTTGTAAGTGTAAGGCTGGATCACCTCGGCGTGCGATCTCAGCATCTGTGGGAATTTTACTTATTTCGAAGATGAATTCGACATCCTTGTCCGGCTGCCCCGGAGGGTGGATATCAAAATCTACGTGATTTACTTGTGTTTCAGGAGGTGGAGTGATGTTAATTAGATGGCCAAGACCTAATGCTTCTAAAAGAGCAGCTCTGTGAGGGGGAGAGTTCTTTAGTAAGTCCAAAAATGAAATGTGTGAGAAGGTCTTTGTTAGGTCACTAATTAAATCATAGGCACCGATGGGCTTTTCAACTATTTGCTGACTCTTATCTATCTCTGGCAGATGACTTGGGCTCGGTTGAGAGAAATACTCTCGTGTTCTTGTTATAGCTTCGATAGGTAGTTCAGCGTCTAATTCTACCAAACTAACTATCTTGGGTCTTGGTTGAGCTCCCAACTGTGGCGCAACTGATGGATTTAATGAAGTCGAGGCTTCATGATCATTGTTTCCCATCATTGCACCTTTGTTTGTTCCAGTTGGATTCAGCCTATTGCCATCATGATTTGGGAGCAGATCATTAAAGATCTTGAGGGGAGCATTCTGAGGGGAAACTGCCCCTGCGAGCGTATTTGGTGATGATGAGATGGGATCTGCCAAAAACAAGTCTGTGAAGAACTGTCTTTGTTCTTCTGGCAAGCGTTGCATAAATTTATTGTAGTCACGGCACGTTCTAGTATCGTGACCCTGAATTTTATGGAAACCACAATAAGAATTGGGGTTGTAATTCCCGTTTTGTTGGTTTGGTGTGTATTGTGGCCTAAAATTCCGATCAAACTGTTGCCTATTAGGATTAAAGTTTTGGAATTGTTGTTTCTGGTTTTGACTTTGGTTTTGATAACCAAATGAGTTTTGGCTTGGCCCTTGTATGGGATTTCACCGTTGTTGTTGTTGTTGTTTTTGTTGTTGTTGTGGATGGTTAAAATCCACTGTATTGACCGTTGGGGTAAAGTTGTTGTTTCGTTGGTTGTTTGTTTGTGACGGAGTATTAACAACATTTACCCTCTTGGGCTGGTCGGTTACCCCATCCGTTGTTACCCCACGATTTTTGTTAAGGATTTTGGGTCCTTGATTGATATTTGTGATAGTTGTAGTGTTTTGAGTGGAGGTGATTAACCTCCCGTTTGTTCCATATGTCTTACGACCACTATCTATCGCTGCTTGATCTATTCGCAGAGCGCTCTCAAGTACTTCATCATAAGTCCTTAGTGGGAACTTCTGGACTTCTTCCTTCACTTCTCTGCTGAGAGAATGAAGGAATAAATCACATAGTTCCATCTGATCCATGTTTGGAGCACTTGCTGACGAATAAAGAACTGTACGCCACCTCTGGATGAAATGGGCGACAGATTCGTTGTGTTCTTGTTTGATGTGCAAGAATTCTCTGATTCCTGTTCTCAACAGTTTGTTCATGTCGAAGGCTTTGATGAACTCTGACACGAGTTGTTTAAATGAATGTATGGAGGCTTCAGGTATCCTGTAATACCAATCGAGAGCGATGCCTTCCAAAGTTTTGGGAAATATTTTAGCAACAACCCCATCCCAAGGGAGTAATTCTCGTATGGCTGTAGCGTAAGCTTTGATATGTGCATTTGGATCTCCCTCACCCTTGAACTTGGGTAAATCAGGAAGAGGTCTTGGAAGCATGACGCTTCGTATGGTGAAGTCTAAGGGTTCCTTTAGATATTCTGAATAAGTCCCTATCGCATAGCTTTCAACCATTGATGGTGGTTGCTGAGGGAGTGATGGTGGGATAGGTTGTTGATACGGTGCAGTGTATGCGTTGGCAGGGGCATAAGGAGGTCCCTGTGTTTGAGAAAACATGCCGGGAGAGGAGAAAATATCTCCTTGTGGTGATTTAGAGTACATGTTTAAGTATGACGGGGTATTGTCAAGGAATGGATTGTTTGACACTAGACCTGGAGGAATAGTGTTAGAGATGATAGGCCTTGTTGGCGTTTGTTGTGGATAGTGAGGTGGCATGCCTAACGTACCTACTCCTGTGAGGAGATCTACTTGGCCAGGGTGGTATGGAGGATTGGAACTTCCTGTTTGCATGAACGGAGAATTTTGACTTGCTTGAGCAAGTTCTAACCCTCTCACTCTTTCTACTAACGTTGAAATGACTTCATTTGGTGAAGTCACGGTGTTTTTCCTGAGCGGAATTTGTTGTATACCCTGGTGTTGTATAGGTACGTGATATCCTGTCATAAACTGATCACTATCTTGCCAAGTTTCTCCGAGAGTATTTCCCATATGCGGTGGCATAGAGGTATTTTCTTGAAAAGAGATCTCGGGTTGTATTTGTAAACCTCCTATAGGTGGGTACATACCCCTGGAGCGTTGTTCACTCCTAGGATAACGCATTGACTATCCATCATCTAAGACCAGGTATGGATCTGATTGCCTACTAATTTGTGGTCTAAGTAGCATTTGAGGAGACGAACCAGATTCCCCGGTAAACGTCATATTGTTTGAACCTGAAGGCTCTGTTTGTTGCGTTTGAGAGGGTTGATCTAACTCCTCAGTTTGAAAAGACGAACCATATCTGATTCTTGGGGTTTGTGTTGACAACTGATTAGTTGAATAGTTGTCGCCCCATACTGAGAGTGAGGGTGATGATTGCCTATTCTGTTGGGCGTAGTATGCCTCAAGACCCAAGAGGGGTCTGCCATATGCATCGAATCCTGACATATTCGGGGGGTATATGGATACCCGCAGAATAATGGGAAGGAGGGAAGGTGGTTTGTGAAAGGAAACGTGATATCATGACTCCGAACGAGAAAGTAGGAAGTTTTATGTCAGCTTCACTAATTTTGTTTGTTTCACGTCGGGTTCACCAATTTTGTTGGTGAAGCTGATGTGAAGGCTAATGAGGTACAGAAGGTGAAACAGTTGTTTGTTTCACGTCGGGTTCACCAATTTTGTACGCAAGCGACAAGTGAGAATCTACAAGTGACTCTTCCGCGTACCCGACCTCCCGAGGTCGTGCCGAGACAGCCGGTGGGGGTGGAATATGTGTGGGATGCAGACAAACTAGTTAGGCAGTCTAATGTCTTCGACACGCACTAGTGGAATTTGTGAATCTAAGGCAAAGAAGGCCCTTCTAACTTGGACTGGTGTGATAGATCGATTGGCAAGGATGACTGCTCGAAGGCTCCAATCAATATCGAGCTCTGGCGTGATTCGATCTATGGGTTGTGGAATACGTGGAAAATGACCTGGGATAGTTTTGTGTATGTCCCCAGATAAGGTCATATGGTGGATGGTGAAAACAATTGACTCTATGGACGATTCTCTGGCCTAGTCCAGAATTCTCTAGCTTTGTTAGCCGCTATATCTAATAAGGACAATTGTTCGATGATGATAGGTGGAAGTGGAGTGGACTGAAATACTAGTGTGCGTAGGCCAGTGTCTATATCTGATTGGCTTGTGGACTCGTTGGGTTGTGGGATCTGTGGATCACAACCATAGACTCTTGGTTGTTGCGGTCCAGCTATGGTCATACGTAGAATCAAGTTCTGATCCCTAGTATCCAGTAATCATACACTTTCTCAGCTTCTATGTTTAGAACCAACAACTGCGTGATCTTCTCAGAATATCTCACAGGCGTTCGTGCAACCTGGATCCTTAAACTGGTATCTATATCTGTGAGAGTGTCTCCTGCACCTGGTTGTGGGACCAAAGGATCGCAACCAAAGGTTTGTTCTCTTTCGAACCCTTCTACAGTCATGCGAATGTTTATCTAGGGTAATCTATAGTTTGGTTGGTTTGACCAAAATGTGTGTGCTTGGTCGTCTTCTATGTTTAATCCTCTTAACTGAGATCTGATCAGTTGTAAATCTGTGGTTGTTCGGAATACTTGTATTCTGAGATTTTGGTCTATGTCAACTATTGCTGTAACGAGATTTGGTTGAGGCACGATTGGCTCAAATATATATTCCCTGGGCTCCTGAGGTCCCGTGATTGTCATACGAAATAAAATGCAAATCTAACTGTAATAAAGCAAATTCTAACTATATGAAATAAATCTAACATATATAACTTTTATTCTTCTAAGAAATATTTTAACGATTTTAAGGAAAGCAAACTATTTTAAGCATATCTAGAAATAATAATTAAATAACAATTTAAAACAGACAAGATAACCGAGTGTAGTTATTTGCCTGTGCAATTTGTAGAATTATTCTAAATAAATAAAATAGCTCGTCTAATCTATCTGCAAGATTCTCAATCCTACCTCAGAAGTGAGGAGTGAATCATAGTTTCTCAGAAACTATCAATCCTCACAGCTTCCCTGGCAATATCGAGAATAGAATTTACTGAAATGAAGCAATTTATCTACTCTATTTGATATGATTCTAACTAGAACTTTGAAAGCTTAAAACCTGGATTCCGCAGAACAGTGGTGAATCCGATGGTGTGTATGATCTTGTCCCCTCAGTATGATCTCCTCGTTCTTTCGTGTTCACGTGGATCCAGAAAAGCGTGTGATGCTAGCACCGATAGGAGTAGATTTTGGGACAAGGACAACTCAGAATGCAGACCGAAAAACGCGAGTAGGAGAGGGATAGCGCAAGAGTACAGAGCTTGGCTTATGCGATTCCTAGCGGGATTTTACTGCAAATCATGCAACATGAAGTGACCAGAACCTGTAACTATCCTATTTGAAGAGCAAAACCTGCAACTTTAATGGCTTCCTAAGCTATTCTGTTCCAATGGATTGGATAAAATAACAACACTATTTGCACAAGCTGGATATGTGGCTTACCAACAGCTGAATAAAGCTAACAATATAATGCTAACTAAGAATGAACAATGAAAATTATACTATCAATCCTAAGGAAACTACTGCCTGCACAGACCAAACCACTGAAAATGAGAAGACTATGGCTAACAAGGAAAATGGTGGTCAGTCTTTGCCTCAACACAAGCTATGCATTTATAGGAATTCAATCACCCAAAAACCAAAACCAAATGAACTCCTAAACAATAAACAAAGGAAAAACACTATTCCAGGGGACCAAAAACATAAATGCATGCTCAAGTCGGCAAGGAAAAGCTGGTGAATCGTGATATTTCACGCGAGTCGCGTCAAAAGAGCATTCTGGAAAACGCACACAGGACCGCCGCTCTGAGCAGGGCAGCGGTTACAGGACCGCCGCCCTGATCAGGGCGGCGGTCATGAGACCGCCACCCTGTTTTCGTTACTGAAGATCAAGAGGCCAAGGAAAGAGGGAAAAAAGAGGAAAACAAAGGGCGTGGGGGCTAAGCGGGGCATGCGGGATGTTAACGCATACTCCGAGGGCTTTTCTGGATCCTGAACACCTTGCGAGGAGACCTGTATCATCATTGGGGAACTTATTACGCTGTTCCGCAGTACAGTACCTTATTTTGGTTAACAAATAAAACAATACACTTAAGCAGATTACTAAAGAGAATGGCTTCAACATGGAGATTTTGTTCAAGGACTAAAGGTAGTTACAGATCCTTCTTTGGTATCCCATAGAGATGCTTCAAAGGAAGATGAAAAAATCATAAAAAATCTAGACATTGTTGAATGAAGGATCTTGTTAGTTTTATTTATTATTGAATCAGAGAATAGAGGAGGGCTAACACATGAGGAAAAGTGAAACATAAATTGCTATAGAAACTAAAAAGGAAAGTGTCAGTGGGTTTGGGGAACTTGTTAATGATTGAGTAAAATAGTCCAGTAGGTGTGGGGAACTTGAAACTTGAAATATTTGATATTCTGAATTATGAAACTTGAATATTTATTTAATTTAAAGAATGTTTACGACGTTTAATATACGATGCAATGGTTTTAATTTTCAAGTAATTTCATTTTTTTACATGTATTATGTTGTAATCTATATTTTTATATGTTGTTGTATATTATATATAGAAATTATAGATTGTATATGATGGTGTTTATGTTTGATATGGATATGATGGTTACAAATATAATAGTGATAAAGTGATAATCATGATAATCATGATTCATGGATGATGATAATGAATTTAAACATTAGGAATTATTATTTCTCTTTCAGTTAATACAAAAAAAATCTTATTCTCTCTACTTGTAATGATGATGACAGTAGATGTGGATGATGACATTATAATAGATATGGATGATGATGAATTTGTATTTGGACATAGATGTAGCTACTATCATGATCATGGATGACGATAATAGATTGAAATGATTATGTTTTAAGAAAATTTAGAATGTGATAGATTGCTTTAGATATTATTGATTCTCTTCCACTTAATACAGTTAAATATTCTTTTACTCTACTTGTAAAATTTGAACTGCTTGTATCAGGTTTCTTCACATTTAAACCTTATGAAAATCTTCTTCTCTCTACTTGCAAATCTTCTGAAAATCCTTAAGAATAATCACATTACATTTTTTCATTATGTTGATATCAAAATATTTCTGGAACGCATTTGCTTTACTGAACAAAGTTTAGTTATTTACAATGCGACGTTTTTTGGGAATATCTATTTTTACATGTAATTTAATTGAATACCTCATTTATGATTTCACATGATGTGAGTACATTCAATATTTCATGTAATTATTCTCTTCCACTTAATACAAAAAAATCTTCATCTCTCTAATTGTAAAATTTGAACTCTATAAAGAGGTTTCTTCACATTACCTCTATAACATTTTTTCCTTATTAAGATTCAAAATCTTCTTCTCTACTACTTTTAAAATTCAAACATCTATAACATGTTTCTTCACGTTACCTCTAATTGCATGTTTTTGTTTCTTCTCATGAGACTACATTTTATTTAATGTTGAATGTTTAGTTATTTATGTTTAATTACGATATTTAAAAAATAGTATTAAAAAATGCATGCCACAAACACTACATCAAAGAATTTTGTAAATACTCAAAAATAATTTAAACGTGATTATTAAAACTCTAGGTATGATAGGGTTTAAGGTACATATATTATCCTAGATGGGTGATAATGGATATGGGAAAAAAATGAGAGATCATCCTTTGCAGTGAGCTAGACAACCTTTGAATCCAGAGAACTCAACACAAAAAATGGATTAGTATATAGATGTGTGAGTTACCTAACAATGTTAGTCTTATAAGTGAGAGCTTCCTCGATATGGATGTCAACCCACATTTTCCACAAATAAAATATGTAATATTGATTGAGCAGATGAAGGGAGAAATCAAATACATCAATGCAATGAAGATAAATTAAAATGATAGGTCCGACCTAAGAAAATTAAAGAAAACAAGAACCTGTGCATGTTGATGGTGATCCTCATGTGTTAAGAATGTAATGCCCAATCAACGGTGACTAGATCAGATCAACTGGAAGTCTAGAAGAGAATAAGAGTGACAAAATATATAGATATGAACTTTAAAGGCCTTACAAATTAGTATTCCAAAAATGCATGTCATAAACACAACATCAAAGAAGTTTGAAAAATCCAAAATACCAATTAAATAAAACTGATTTTTATATAAATAATTATATTTAAATAAATGTATACTATATATATATATATACCTGTAACATCTTCAATGATAACTAGACCTCAAACAAAAAATGTTAAAAAGATTCCTCATTGTCAATATTTGCATCTTACAAAATTAGAATTGTATTACGTCTCAACTATAAACAATTATATTCGAATCTATTAATATGAAATTGATAAATAACAACACTTAAAATGTAAGGTAAAAAAACAATAAAATTAAGTTCAAGGTGATAAAAGGGATTTAAATATGAAACAATTCATTTTCAATAGCTTCTTCATAGTCGATATTTACATCTATAGAGTTTGACGACGTACCAATTCCAGTCTCATCATTGAGAACATGCTGTACTTGTAGTTGTATTATTTACCCCTCTTCTTTTGGCAAGGGAAATCCAATGCGTAATTTATCTGCCAAAAGGAAATATTTCCAAGGAGTAGTGAGAAGCCATAACACCTCATGTAACTTTTGATATTTTTATCCAACATGTTTCTCAGTTTTGATTTTATAAAAACATAAAGCATCATCGAAAAACCATTTCATCCTCTACAAATCCCAAAATCATTGTTTGAAACAACTCATATAATCAAGAAATATTCACTAATTTCTTCGTGTAACACACTAATTTGGTATATTTTTCACCAGAGCCTTGTAATAGCACCACTCTCGGAAGCTTCGTCTAAAAATTTATACTGGGACCTCATTATCATTGTAAAATCAATTGAATGAGACTTTATTAAATAAATATTCAGAATACCTTTGATTTCTATACCCTTTACCTCTAACATCTTAGTGAAATGATCCAATATTGTACCCATGGATTTATGGAAAAGCTTACTTACAAAATTTACACAAACACCTTCAATATTCTAAAAAATTGGATTCATCACACCCATAGCTTTAAGAATTTTATCTTTCCTAAAACATTCTCTAATTTTCAATGTTAAGGATTCTACAAATTTTTAAAGTTTTATTCTTATTTCAACTGTAACAATCAATCAAAAAAATTACGTGTCACAAAAAATTCTTCTCTTTCCAATCGTATAATATCTTGACATTTTGCAAAATGCACAGTGGTATCTCTCTCCCATTAACATTGATATAGAGGTGATAATGGATATTAAATCTCAAGCTAATTTCACTGGGATTATTAAGATCCAATAAAAATTTCTAGTTATCAAAAATAGGTGTATCAAAATTATCTGGGGAAGTATGCAAGACATAAATACTTTGACATACTATTTTTCTTCATTCGTATAAAATCAACAATATATATTAATATATCTTGTGCATTGCTTCATCAATTTCGTGATCTCCTTAAACATTAGAAGAATTCCAACCATTGTAAGCAATGTTTCCAAATCATTTAAACAGAACAACAAGTCCCTCACCCCTGTCAAAATCATGACGAAATTTGTGCATAAAACCAACCAATGATGGATACTCCTCACAAATTCTGCATGGAGGCTCATACAAAGAGATCCACCTTGTCTCAAAATCCTTCAAAAGCTTTTTTCCATCTGTAATTCCAATTGCAAATTTTTGAAACTTAAAAAATCACTTTGGGATGCTTTCCATATAGGCATGTAGGTCTCTGATAAGGTATTCTACTTTTACAAAATTTTCATAGTTGTTAACCATTTTATATGCTAAATTCATTATGTCAGCCATATAATAAATTGATAGCATATAAATGGTAATGGTTATTTGCAATCAAACACATAGCCTAGTTCGGTGACTCTGTATGATTGATACACCATTTGATCTAACACATACCAAATTCATATCAATTTCATAACCAGTCATGCCAACACTATCTTTCAAATGAGAAACAACTATTTTATATAGGATATTGGCATCACAATTTTCAACCATTTTCTAAACACCTAGTAGATGCAATGTCCTTATATTATTTTCTAAAGTATAAATGTGGATACATACCCATGCAGTGTTGTAATATTATGTCAATTCATCAATTGATAGAGAGATAAAATTTGCATTTTTTTACACTCTCTTTCAAATCTTCCTTCTCTATCATTTCAAGGCATTTAACCATTTCCCATGCACTGTTGTCTGACTAATGAGACTGAGGAACATTGTGCATTCCATTAGATTGATACAAAACTTTGAAATCAAGGAAATATGAAATCATTCTTCCTTTCTTAAGGATGTGGAATAAAGTAGAGAACTGTATGATTTTACATTGTAAATTTTATTGATTCATCTTACCAATTTGTGATGTGATCATTCCACCCTTTTCTATGAGATGTTTGTGTATTTTCTTCCCTTCTTCATAATCTGCTATGTATTTAACATGCATGCATTCTTTTTTAGTTTTATATTCTGTGTGTTTTTTATTTTCCATCCTCTCCCATTATAGTCAAATATTGTTTTCCACAGTGTTTTTCAATTGTGTTCAACTTTAGTTGTATTTTTTGTTGCTTTGCCAATTTTTATGTACATATTGTTACATGTACATTCAAATGGGATATTTTCTAAATTAGATGGTTGTACAGGTTAGATAAAAGGAAATTTGGTAGCCCACTTGAACTTGTATGTCCTCCCAAGTGTCCACATATTCTTGTTCATTTTAAATATTTTACTTTTATGAGAAGAATTTCAAGGAATATCATGACTATCTAGTTTTCCTATTTCGTGAACCATAATTTGGATTTGATTTTTGTGTTACATTTTGCTAAGTATTTATATTAGAGATATCTTGATGCACTCTTGGTTACATTTCAATAGGAATTTCTTCAAGCTAGGACATCTCAATAGGAATATCTTCAAGCTCTGACATCTCAACACGAATATCTTCAAGATTTGGAATGGTATCATCATAGGTTTCATTTGTTTGATACTGTGCACAATGCATGCCCACTTCAATAAAAACTTCCACATAGTCTGTACTCTAATTGATTCCAATGACAACTGTATGGGTGCTAGTGGTTACGGTATCTGTAGTAGCATAGTTTCCAAAATACTTAAACATACACTTCTGAGATTTTTTGTTATGTTTTAGGTCTTATGAGCACTAAAAACTTCCATTGTTATAAATGGAAAAGTTGAACCTTTGTCATGCATTACTCAACCCTTTGTTGCATGTTAGCAATATTATGTCACCCATCTATAACCTTCTATCATGTGTCTTCACAAGAGTTCCGTGCATTAACAACCACTTTTCATGCGTCAAAAGACTTATGTCATGTGTCGACAAAAAACCCTTATCGCGTGTCAGTAAAGAAACCTTGTCACACATCTGAAGAATAACCTTGTCAAGTGTCGGCTGAAAACCCCTTATTGCATGTCAATAGATAACCTTTATCGCGCGTCATCAAATAAAGCTTGTCACACATCAACAAAAAACCCTTTTTCACTTGTCAGTAAATATTTTTTTTCATGCGTTTGTGGTTTAGGCTTGTCGCCCTGACTGCAAATATGATCTACACTTTCTATACTAGTGCTTCATAAGTTCACGGTACTTGATATGTTAGTATGTCAGTACACTAGTAGCAAGTTACTAGTATACTACCTAGAAAATCACCTAGGCTTATATAGGATATCTTTTCAAGGGTAGGAGAAGCCGACCCCTAAAAAAAATTATACTATAAATTTTAGGCGAACAAGACACTGTCTTGCTCCAAAAAAAAATTCCTTTTCAAAATTTCCTAAAATGGAATTTTTGTCAAATTAAAAATTTATGCCACTAAAAAAATCCCTGAATTTAAGGCTAGATTAATATCTCATGGTTTTACTCAGAAAATAGGTCTTGACTATGTTAAAACTTTTTCTCTTGTAGCTAAAATGAGTACTGTTAGGAATCTTCTAGCTTTAGCTGCTCAAAATGGATGGGAGATTCAAAAAATGGATGTTAAAAATGCATTTCTCAGTGGTGACTTGAAAGAATAAATTTACATGCATAAACATAAAGGTTTTGAAGAACCTGGTAAGGAACTATATGTCTGTAAGCTAAAAAAATCTGTATATGGGCTTAAACAAGCTCCTAAAGCTTGGTATGCTAAAATTAATAGTTTCTTTTAGGATATTAGATTCACATAAAAATGTTCTGGTAATGATTTATTTGTTAAGTTTGAAAATAATCATATTATCATTATTGTTTTATATATTGATGATCTATTGATTGCTAGTGGTGATACAAATTTAATTGTTATAATCAAATAAAGATTAAAACAAAGTTTTGAAATGATTGATTTAAGTTTGCTAAATCATTTATTAGGCATGGTTATAATTTCAGGATCAAAAATATGTTTTTGCATCTCAATCTTAGTATAATAATAATTTAATTAGAATATTTAACATGATTGATTGTAAACCTATTACCATTCCTATTGATGTTGGTGTGAAATTGGATCCTAAACCTGCATGTGTTAAATTTGATCCTACTCTGTATAGACAACTAGTTGGTAGTTTAATTTATTTAACTATTACTAGGAATAAAAATTTCATATACATTAGGAGTGAGTTGGTTTCTAGATTCATGTAGGATCCTTATGAGGATCTGATGTAGCCTAGAATTGACTACAAATGACCCAAGTCGCGCTGGCACATCACTCAACCTAAACTGAGATCTCACCCGAAGTGCACAAGGGTACCAAGTCCCTCTTTAGAGTTGTTTGTCTAGAATTTTAGCATGATTGAGTATGTATATATTTAGATTCATAACAGATAGTAAACAATCCACATTGCATAAACCATATATAGATCTAGATATAAACCATGACTATAATGAGATTTATCATGCAAGATTCACATATCAGTCATATCTAACACCAATATCCAGCCAATATGATCCATTATATTAAATACTATAAAATACAGAAGCTTCATACATCATAATAATGTCACCATGAGTCATGCGTGTGAAAAAAACCAACAACATAACTCTATAATCAAACAGTATCAACTGACTCTCTAAACCATGCAAATCAATACACACACACACACACACACATGTACATACATGAGTCATGTGCGTGTTTACATAAATATACATACATACATAGATGTATACATACAAACATATACAATGTGTGTGTGTGTGTGTGTGTGTGTGTGTGTGTGTGTGTATACATACATACAATACATACATACATACATATATATATATATATATATATATATATATAATGGGTGGGGACTTTCCCTTCACCTCCCATGCACCTTCCAAAAATAGGCTACATGTTAATAATATCCATGTGCCTTTACAAGAGAATAAAAAAGCATGCAAGTGCTAATAATAGATCTTCTAAAGTTAACTCGAAGTATAGATCCTATTATTAGAACAAAACCCTGCATGATGCTCAAACTATTGCTAAACCCAAAATAGTCTTGCGTGAACTACAAGTCTCCATATCTTTGCGTACTCCACACTCTATGTCCAAAAATAGAATTGACCTGCAAAAGTGGCTAAGTCTTATTTTCCAACTGTTCCTGGGTGCACCCCGTATTCTGCTATACTTCCATGTGCGCTCCTGCATGCCCTATGTTTGCATGCCCAAACCTTTCAGACTTTTAACCTTGAGCTATATTCCATCTACTCAACATTACCCCACACTAAATGCATTACTACCCCTGACAATGGTAATCCCAACATTATCTCTCCAAGAATAAAGAATAATGAATAAAAGAATAACAATTACTTGACCAAAAGAATGAAGTACTACTCGGCGCTCTACTCCTCTACTGGTAGGATCAACTTTGGATACTCATTTTTAATCTCTGCCTCTAACACCTACCAATCACTCAAAGCTTTTACCTATTTTATCAGGGAAATCTATAACCATGACATCCAAATCATCTTGAGTCATGTTTTCTTTTTCATTTTGCAAAATCCTAACAATGTTCTGTCATGCTTGAAATCATGCCCTCCATGTAATCCATCTTCTGCACAATGAGATTTCTGATTTCATTCATTCTTTCCTCATGTGGTTCTTGGGTTACTGCAAGCTTGCATTGCACTTTTTCTCTACCATATCCAACCTCTCCACATGCCCAAGTGTTTCATTCTTCTGCGCACTTGAAGGACCTCATTCTCTTCTGCTAGAGTCCTTGTCCTAATAATAACATCTAGTGCATTGCACACATGTTTAAAGCTTTATTTTCCTTTTTAATCTCATCCTTCAAGGCCTGCAATAGAGAGTCATAGCTTGCAATATTTTTGGAAATGGTGGCTTTGGCCTTTGTTGCCTCCTATGAAGGATCTTTTGGTGTAGGCATACGCATGGGCCTTTCATCTATCACTAGTTTTACCAACGTGCGTATGTAGTACATTACAAAAGGAAATTTCTCTAGAACTTGAGATTCCAGATGTGGCCTTACCTTAAGAATATCATCTCCAATCTCCTCAGCCATACTTGTCCAATGCTTCTATCTTCACCTCAACCCTTTCCTTCTCTGATGTCAAGCACTTTATTTTGCTATCTTTATCCTTTTTATCATCCATCAATGCCCTAATAGTTGCCGCTTTATCTATGTTCCTACGCATGCAACCTCTGTAGATACCTTTACCAAGGAATTACTTACTTACTCATCTGACATGATAGTAGGTTTAACATTCTACATGTCATATGTAGGGTGCTTTCTTCATCCTGCATGAAATGCATGACTCTTCACACACATTGAAATCAGGATCATCCATGTGAGTCTACATTGACCATGATAACTTGCTTTCATGTGCACGCATTTTCCATTTCTTTGTCCATCAGCTCCCAACCATACAAATCCTTAGGCTCCATAGTGCTTTGGAACCGTGTGCATATGATTTTGCTTGTGTCATCCACATAGCCCAAATGCAGGAGTTTCATAGTCTTCACCCTCCTTCTCCTTCTTTGTTTCTTTCCCTTTGGAATTCAAGCGCGTGAATCCAGAATTGGACCTTCACCTTCTTGTGTAGTATGGGGCACACCAGAAGGCTCACCATTATTCTGTTTCTGTACCTGGATCCTTCAACCCTTCTTCATCATTCTTCATCTCCTCATCATGAGGCTCCTCTGTATCTTCATGTTGCATTGGAGTTCCTAGCACGCTTTCTCTGGATTCATCCTCCTCCTCATCCTTTAATCTTTAACTTGTGCCTCTTCTTCTTCTCAGGGTCTACTTTCTGCGGTGAAAGTCCTAGGTGATCTCATTAATGGTTGTGATCGTTCCCATTCTTTGAGCCCTTATTCTTCTAAACACCCTTTTAAAATGTGGCTCCTTAGTGGTCTGTTCTGCATCTATCTCCATTATGCGCATGGCTCTAACACCTTATCCTCTTGTTTCTGTAATGGAGGGCTTGCCTCACACTCTCTCTTTCCTCTAACAGTGGGTTGTCTTCTTCCCCTGTAGTCCAAGCCACCACTATCTTCATGTAGTTCCTCTTCTTCTCCTTCGTTTTCTTCAACGGGAAGATCATCTTCTTTTTCTAAAGTACCCACCGTATGCTTTTCCTTAGGTGGACCAGGTAGCTTGAATTCATTCTCTAAGTACTTGTTGTTTTGAAATTTAGGCTTCAGGTATATATATACCAAAGCCACGCCCAAATTTCCAATGGCCAAACTTACAACCTTCATGTTAATATCATATGATATTAATCTTTCAATGTAAGCAGTCTTACCTGGATAAACATAAGACTTCTGTAGTGTGTGGTAGTCACAATCTACCTTATCAGCGTTGAACAACAAGCTGACGTGCATGTAAAAACCTATGTACAAATGCCTCAAAATAATTGCGATGTGAAGGCATATGGTAGCTTGCACCAAGGGATCCATTTTCCATCCTTCATCCCAAAGCACCCAATACAAAAGTGTTGGTACACTACAATCTGTACTTATTTACCCAATACTAAAGGTAAATGCCTGGGTATTCTCCACTCTTCTTCAAACACGGTGCACAAGCACTCATACCACATTTCCACCCTTTTCTTGAAAGGTCCACTCATTGATCCATCACAAGTATAGTCGGAAAATATTTCTGCAAGGACTTCCTTTCTGCAGGAAACTACCACATATTGTCTTTTGGCCCATCGGGCACACCAATTTCAACAAAGGCCAATAACAGAAGTATAGTGTCAAAGCTGATTTTCTCACCTTCCTATGCTTCCTCAATCATTGTCTCAGAAATGAAATTGATAGGTTATACAAAACACCTTCTGTCATTTTCCACTCAACATGAAGCCATACCTTGTTTACTTGAGGACCAGTGCTCTTGATTGTTTAGCTTTGTTATGAGATGGGTTGCTGCCTGAATGACTAAATACTTTTTTCAATTTAGGGATGTCCATCCCACGCCCTCCTTTGGTGTATCCAAGCTCCTTCTTCATCTTTTCTATGGCCTCCTTATCAGCGAGGTCACTACTTAGCTCAAAACCCAAACTCCTCAGCCTTGTTAAAATTGCAATCAAAGGTGCGGTGATCCTCATTCGATGCCCAAAAAAGTAGAAGAAGTCCTCGTGGACTCTACTCATGAGCCACTGGTATAATTTCTCAGGTTTTCCAAAATACATAAGCTCATATAACTGCAAAACTCCTACCTTGGTCAAAAATTTCTCTCCCGCATCATCGTAGACCTCCATCTCATTGACTGTTCTCTTAGTGGTCTTTACCACAAGAAATTTATCTAGTTCCTCCTTAGTATCCTTATTCCTGTGGTTGTAATCTTTGACCTTGCAATGACGAATGTGTGAATCCCAGTCACAACCCATGAGAACCCCTTATTGGGTACTGCATTTCAGAAAATATACTCTCAGGGGCGTCTTCCACTTTGATTTTAGCTTCATTTTTCTTCTTTACCCTTGTACTAGCTCTAGGTGCTCTTTTGGGTGCCATATTAACTAAAAAGGCATGTTATTTTTACCCTTTTGAGCTCTACAACTCAAATTCGCATGCCCTATCCTGAAACTTGCATGCCCTAGCTTCAATCCAAACCCTAGCTCTCAATTTCTCCTCCTCACACACCTCTTCTTCACTCAAACACTTCTCCAAAGGGAGCACAAGTCAATCTCGTGCATAAATTTGATAACAACACCTAGTTTTTAGCTCTCCACACTTCACCACCGTCTTGTCTAGCTTGCTCTATAAACAACTCTCTCGAGAATTCATAATTGCAAAGGTAAAAATGGCCTCATAAACCTTCTTTATATATATTTTTGAAAATTTATCACATTTATTACTCTTCACCTACCACCATTCCTAACATTAATTCATCATTTTCCAACTTTTCTGCTTTGCACATCTCCACGCCACAGTCATAACCTTCTGGCACACCCTTCTACTTCTCGGCCACAAACCTCCTTTCACACGCTCTCCCGCACCAAAGTACTTCACCACTGATCCTTTTCTAAGTAGTTTCCGTACTATAGCCTACCTTGCGTTACACTATTGCATCCATCCATAAGTGGTATTTTAATCATCAACAATCTTTTCTATCTGCACCTTTCTAAAACAGCACCCACACAAACATGTTTTTTATATGAATACCCATATTCAAGATGAACAATCAAACTATATTCAACTTGGCAATAAACCCTGTATATAAACCACCCCACACTAAGGGTATGTGTGGTCCTCTGTGCATGAAAAAACTTAAATAGTAATCAACTTCTGGTGTACAAGCGCGCTTATTACACAAAACATTAAACTAAATTGACAAAGCATAACAATGATGAAGGAAACATATAAATGGAAATGCATTAAGGAAACCTAATCTAAGTGGAAATAATTACCTTATTACAAACACCAAGAAGACTTATTTATAGTAGGGCTTCACCCTACTCCCGTTGAAGTAACCGGGAAACCATGTTCCATCCAGCGCCTCTAACTGGCAAGCGTCTGAATCAAGTATATAAGTGATAACATATGGTCCCAACCAGTGCACTTTAATCTTTCTAGGGTGGCGCAAAAATTTTAAATCATACAAAATAACCATTTTCCCAAGCTCAAGCTTCTTATCCTCGATGTGCTTGTCATGCCATACTTTCTACCTGGATTTTTCTTGCTTATGACTCCAACGTGCTATGGTGCGCCTCTCATCCAACAACATCAATTTATCAATATGTTCTTCCAATGCTTGCTCATCAGCCAGACCTTTTACGAGTGCATAATATGAAAGATATGGTAACATGAATTCCACAAGTAGAAAAACCTATGCACCAAAAACCAACTTAAAGGGTGTTACTTTATTCAACCTCTTATAGGTCGTTCCTGTATGCCCAAAGTAACGAAGAGGCTTTATCATCCTAGTATTTCCTTCCAACATCACAATTTTTGGTCCAAAGTTTGGATCAATATCTTGTTGAAGGCCTCAACGTAGTTCCATTTACCTGAGGGTGATAGGGTGTTGTCTTATGATGTGTAACCATAAATTCATCCAATAGTATCCTGATGGTTTCATTAAGATAGTGAGCACCCCTATCACTTGTCAAACTTCAAGGACATCCGTACTTGGTAACAATAGTTTCCCACAAGATCCTTGCTATTGTAGCTGCTATACAATCCTTTGTAGGTGGAACTTCTACCCACCTTGTAAGATAATCTATACAAGTAATAATGTAGTGCGATCCATGTCCTACGTGCATGGTAGTGGAAATATGGCCCACATAGTCAATTGCCCACTTCTCAAAAGGTTTTGCACTAGCAATAGGTCTCAAAGGAATCTCATCTCTCTGCCTTAGGTTTTCCAAGGTGCTGACATTGGTCACATGCCTTACAGTATTCTTTGCAATCCTTTTATAACGTTTCCCACCATAAACAACTAGTGAGTAAAATCTTGGACACATGGTCGAATCCATCTAAAATATCACCATGAGCCTCCTGCCATAATTGCTTCACGCTCATGCTCAAGTAAACACCGGTGAAAGACTTCATCATGACCTAACTTGTATAGAGGTCTCCTCTAATCAACATGTAAGGGGCAACACGAATAGCAAGTTGTTTCTTTTGCAAGGCCTTTTCCCTTGAAGCGCCACACATGTTCACAAAAAGATAGTAATATCCTCTATGTTCGAGGGTGTGTAGTTTAATCTGAATAGTTGTGCATCTGAAATTATTTCCTTCAATGCTCCGCGCATCCTCTCCTGATTGAATCCTGGACAGATGATTTGGACCAGAATTAATTCTTACCTGGTTTCACCACAACTGTAAAGTCAAATTCCTGATAACAACAGGATCCACTGACATATGTGCCCCTGTAAAATGAGGATTGTTCACTAAATATTTCAATGCCATGTGGTCTGTATAGGAAAAATGAAAGGTGTCGCCAAAAAGTATTGTCTAAAATTATGCAGCGTGTTGATCATGGACAAAGCCTCGCGCTCCGTAGTTGTGTAATTTTGTTCTGCTGGAGTCAACTTCGTTCTTGCAAAAAAAATAGGGTGGTCAACAATACATTCTTTGGTTTGGGATAATATTGCACCAATGACCATGCCAGAGGCATCCACATGTACATGAAAAGGTAAATTGGACCATGAAGGAAAATGCAAAATAAACGATGTAGTAAGCCTCTATTTTAATGTCTCAAACACGCATGTTATTGTCCTTCACCCTAATAGAACTTACCTTTACCTTTCAATAATTCCTCTAAGGGTGTGGAGATCTTAGCATATATTCCTTTGATAATTTTCCTTTAATATCATATGTGGCCCAAAAAATCCACGTGCACCTCACTCTGGTTAGTGGGATCCTCTAAGCCTAAAATAACAACAACCTTAGCAGGATCCAATAACAAACCTTCTTTACATATGATGTGTCCTAAACAAGGACCTAAAAGGTGTGGAAAACACACAATTTTTAATGTTCAAGGAGATGCTCAACTTCCTACACCTTTCAAATATCAATATTAAATTGTCACAATGATCCTTGACTAGCCCATACACTGTCCAATCATCCAAGTAAAACTGTAAGAACTTATGAATAAAAACTGTGTATGCAAAACTTCCCCATTTAGTGGCAAAAGTTGTCTTCTCTTAATCCTTTTTAGCTCTCCTCACTTGATGATATCTAGAAAATCCATTTTTAAAGGAGTAAATTTCGTGCTCTACAACACCATCCAAGATTTCTTCAGTAAACGGTGGGGGAAAAGGATCAATGACACATGCAAAATTCAACTCCCTATAGTGCACAAATTTTTTGATCCTTCCATCTTTATTTATATTGATTAGCATAGGGCTAACCCAATTTGATTCCTCTATGGGCTCAATGGTTCCATATTTCAACATTTTGTCAATTTCTTCTTTAACTTTGATGTGCAAGTTAGGAATCATCCTATAAGGCCTCTTCCTAACCAGGCACGCACCTTCCTTTAACTTAATCCCCATATCGCCCAAAGATTTATGTACCCATTTTAATCCATGATAGCCTTTAGGAAAAAGATCTTGGAAGTCACACAACAACTTAATTATCTTAGTAAATTCAAAGTCGGACCAATAATCTCCAATGATGGCTTCTTTAGGTTCAACATCCATTCCAATATTTACTTTCTTTGTCTTCATATGCTCATGGTAGGTGCACGCATTCTCATCTGTAGTGTCTAAGACCTCACACATACCCTCTGAATACTCAACATCCATATTTTCCACTTCCTCATCATCAATCATGTAGACCATATTTCATTTTTCTTTCTCTAGGAAAGCACACCCAAGGTATTTAGCATCTGTCTCTTCCATTTCTTCAAAGCATGCTTCTAGGTCTAACTCACCAAGTAACTCCCGGATAAGTTCCCTCATCTTTTGCACTATCTTCCATAGTCAAGTGCTTCATAACATGTAATGCCTCATTCATGGGAGGTTTAGTGGAAAAATATTCAAAAGTATGAATCATACATGCAGTCCATTCTTGCCAAATTCTAGTCTCTTTATTCAACTCCGCATAAACATTCCATGCACATGCACAACCTCGCAAGATGAAGTAAAGCTTTTTCACCCACAACGAAGGTGGTAAAGCTTCTTGCCACTCTTTCTAGAGTCTCTCACACCACTGAATGTGGTGCTGAACAAGAACCTTACCATGAAATTCACATATCTGAGTAGGTACATTACTGCGGAGGAATATTGCAGAAAAAACAATTCTTACTTCCCGCCATTCCAATAGATTATCTCTATGAACCATTCACTAGTGCATTGTTGTCTCACAAAAAGTATAAACTAACTTGTTCCTTCTTTGCACTTGATATTTCCACTATGAACTTCCATGGCGCGGAGGAATACTTTTGGATTCCCTTTACCTAGTATACAGAGGTACTTGGCTGCTGCCCAAACACCTGATACAAAACATGGCCTTACTTACATGTGCATAGCTGCACTTCATGACTTTGCACCCAACTATTTCATAAGCTCCATGTGTCCCATTTGTCACATGCAACACTGGTAGTATCACTCATGGACTGTGCATTATTCTATTGGAGAACTCCTTGCTTTGATGGATCAAGAACTTTTAGATCTCAAATGGTGTGCACATAAATTTTAGTTTAGGTCTTCTTCGCAATTAAGGGCTCCACATAAGGTGCATATTTCCCATCTGTCAGATGGATAATTACACTTGTTCCTGCCTTGTTCTCAAAACTGATGTATTCCTTATTGAAGCAAAAATCATGCATTATTTTCATAACACCAAGGGAACCCAAGTAGTTTTGGAAAATTTATCCACTTCTACAAGCGCTAAGACCTCAAATTCCCCAGTGAACTCGAGCCTCCATATATTTTAATTGACACATCTTTTAGGACCCCAATTGGCATGGCCTTCAGTCTTTATTTAGCCATAAACAACACATTAGAGGATGGCTTACAATGGAGTATATGCCCATCTGAACCCACACAACCAAAGTTAGCACATTTACTTATCGCGCTTGTGTCGATCAAAATGTTACTCAAAAGCCATAGCCATCAATAACAAAATTCAGAGTGATATTTCTTACCATAATACATGCTATGAGGTGGAACGATTGGAATGCAAACTATTCCTTTCATTCTCAATTCTAGAGTGTAAATAGTTATTACCCTTCAACCAATTTCCCTAACAAAGGAATAATGTTCTCCCGGTGCAACATCTTACAAAACTCCTTTAGATCATCAACATCTGTCTGATGGAGCTAAGATGTACTTTATTCTGTTCTAACTTCCGTGCAACTGTTCTTTTAAACACTGTATTTCACCCTGTAAACTACATAATCACTTCCTTAGTCTCTTGATGGATATTCCTTATGATGTGTAGGGTATGGGTATTTTACATGTATGACCCCTCCTCCTTAGTAATGAGTAGGACTTCTATTACAAAGTTTCTTTGGCGCATGTAGCCTTAGTGTGTGTACTAGTCTTCACAATGATACCAACTCAGGATCCATCGGCTAAATTTGACATCCATTGGTATCCTACAACATGTACTGTACTCTAACCATTCCCATGCCCTTGTTCTCCTGCTTTATGCCTCTTGCTGAAATGTTCATACAAGTCTGAGGCACTCTTCATAGTTATGTATTCTTTCAGCAAAAAGAACAAACAATATTACGATTCACATTTATGCACTTGTAATGATCATGGAGATCTGCATGTATATCATGTCCCACAAGGGGAATCACACCACTTCTGGCCCCACAACCTATGGTCTCTGAATTCTCCTCTGGTACCCATCGAACCTCTACCATGTCCTCTATCGGAGTGTCCACTCACTGTATGATCATGGTTATGATGCTCACCCTTATCATTGGATATTTATTTGCAACTCCAGTCTTGTCATACACCAATATCAATGGACATCATGAATATGATCTATCATCCTGTAATCTTTAGTGTTATGAGTTGAGTGTACCTACAAATCTTGCAATAACTAGGACACGTTCTTCCTGATCACATGTTACAACAATGGGCACTAATTTGAATCATGGTCCAAGTGAAAAATCTCTTACAGTCCAACATCAAGGAACGCACTCGATCTACGAGGGACAACTATCCTTAGTATGCCCATCAACTTCACAATATGTACACCAAATTCTGTTGCGCGTCTTATGCACTGAATTAGCAGATAATTTATCTAACTTTTTTCCATTGTTATATTTGAGCTTCCAAAAATGGGCTCACTCCAATGTCTACACTTCCTACCACCTCAGTGCATAGGGCTGCTTCAAGTTCCTCATGTGGATCTATATAAGTCTTATGTAAAAGTTCTCTTCTAAAAGGCATGATCAATCCTCCAACAAACCATTCTACATGTTCGCTTGTGTGGATGTCATAAGATAACTTAGAAAAAATAGTGTTGAACTGAGCATCATATTCCTGCACACTTTTAGTAGTTCCCTGCTTAATATATTTGAGTACACTTATGATTTTCTAATCGAACTTAGGGATATAAAATTCCTATAAGAAAACATCTTGTAGCACTAGTATATTCCACACAAGTCTGATCAAGATCAAAATTTCTATACCAACTGTGCACATGTCCCTATAACATGGTTACAAACTAACTTTCCTTGTGCTTTGGAGCTGTAATCCCCTTTACTCACCATAGTATCTCATATATATACATGTTTTATGCTTCATCTTCTATACCTCTATAATCTTAGAAGACGAAGAGACATCTCCATGTAAATTTGCTGAGGTTAGTGTGGACCTTGCCCCAGTAACAGATCTAGATCCTCCAGTGTTTCCACCACCTCCAGATCCACAAGATCCTCCAGTTCTCTGAGACACCTGATCCTCCTAATCCTCCCCCTATAGGATGAAATAGACCAGAGGATGCAATGCCCTGTGTTTCGACAGTTGTGCTAAAATGAAAACCCACAGTCTTCGAATTTTCACTACTTCTAGATGTGATGCCAAGGTTTTGTGCACGTACATTATGTGTTGATGATACACCTGAAAAGATACCTCTAGATGGTCCTCCAAATAAAGTAGATGAAGATTACACCATAGATGAATAAGCTCCTTGATTAACTCCTAAAATTGACTGGTAAATTAACTCTATCTACTGCTACTCTACTGCCACACTAGCTTGTTGATTACTTACTATCATAAAGACTAAAAAACTAAGTGTAAAGGCTAGGTCTCTAGGTAGATTCAGATGCATGCCCAAAAGGTCATGTCATCTCTATCGACGTGCTCTCATATGAGGCAGAAGAGGGTTCCTTACCATGCTTTCCCAAATGGGGAGTTCCAAATGCTCTAACAACACATCTTCTATATGAGATCTGAATCCTTCATGAGCCATCTCTCTCCACAATGCCATCCATTTTGCAACCTTACGACTACTTCTCTAAATCCCTCTCACATGCCTCATTAAACTTTAGCCACCATTCTTCTCTTTTCCTTTCTTCCACTAGGTCCTCCATCCACACCAATCCTGCTCCTGCCCTAGTGCATGGTGGGGTTTAGTTAGCCACCGAATTATCTTCCAAATCTAGGGTTACAATCAAGATCTTAATCACCAGTGGAATACTATGTAAATACAATCCTCTAGGTTCACGTAAAAATTGAAACTCAGCAACCTCTGGAAAAGAATAAGTCTAAACTTTATATTTCAATGTGTAGCTATTCAAAACACCATGGAACCAAACATCCACAGAGAGCGTCTAAATTAGATTTGCATCATACAAGGCCTTGGATTATTCATGTGTCCAAACAAGCGTGCAAAACCTCCAATTCCTCTTAGATGCATATGTAACCAACCACTCATACAACTCTATAGGGAAGTAAGAAAATAAAATCTTGTATAACTCGTGATACATGTTCTGTTCAACCCACAAATGTGCATTAAAATTAGGTCCAATGCTGAATCTAGGAGCATACTCTTCTTCTAGATCTTTTAACCACTCCTCAATACTTGCCAAGGTCAACTGGTATGTCTTCATCATGCAACATCCTAAAAACAGTTGAGAAAGAGGTCCCAACAACATAACCAATGATGTAGCCTAGAATTCACTACAAATAACCCAATTCACATTGGAACATCACTCATCCTGAACTAATAGCTCACCTGAAGTATGCAAAGGGCACCAAGTCTCTCTTTAGAGTTTCTTTTCAAGAATTTTAACATGATTGAGTATGTATATATTTAGATTCATAACATATAGTAAACAATCCACATTGCATAAATTAGATCTAGATCTAAATCATGACTATAATGAGATTTATCATGCAAGATCCATGTTTAGTCACATCTAACCCCAATATCCAGCCAATATGACCCATTATATTAAATACTGTAAAACACAGAAGCTTCATACATCATAATAATGTCACCATGAGTCACGCATGTGAACAAAACCATCAACATAACTCTATAATCAAAATGGTATCAACCAGATCTCTAAACCGTGTAAATTAATACATATATATAGGGGTGGGTAACTTTCCCTTCACCTCCCATGCACCTTCAAAAAATAGGCTACATGCTAATAATAACCACATGCACTTTATAAGAGAATAAAAAAACATGCAGGTGCTAATAATAGATCTTCTAAAGTTAACTCTAAGTATAGATCCTATTATTAGAACAAAACCCTGCATAGTTCTCAAACTACTGCTAAATCCAAAATACTCTTATGTGAACTACAAGTCTCCATTTCTTTGCGTACTATGCACTCTATGTCCAAAAATTTCCTTGACCTGAAAAAGTGGCTTAGTCCTATTTTATAATTGTTCCTGGGTGCGCCCATATTCTACTATACTTTCACGTGTTCTTGCACACCCTATGTCTGCACACCCAAATTTTCCATGCTTTCAACATTGAGGTACATTCCATCTTCCCAATAGGATCATTGTAAAATGGCTAAAAGTATTTTAAAATATGTTAAAGGAACAATTAATTATTGTTTTTATTATTCTTCTTATGATGTTGGTGATGCTATAGATAGAAAATATACTTTTGTATATGTTTTCAATCTAGGTATATGTGCCATCACTTGGAGTAGAAAGAATAAACCAACATTTTCTATCTCTTATACTAAAGTAGAGTATAGAAGTGCTATGGAAGCAACAAAGGAAGCTATGTGGTTGAAAACATTGTTGGATGAACTACATATGGGCATAAAAGGAAGCAATACTCTTCTATGTGACAACAAGAGTTACATTTCTCTTGCAAAAAATCCAGTTCAACATCAAAGGACAAAGTATATAGAAGTTCATATGTACTTTATTCAAGAGAAAGTATTGGATGCTGATATTGATCTCAATTTCTGTTCAATTGAAGATCAAGTTAGACATATCTTCACCAAGCCATTGTGTGAGGTGAATTTTTGCAATTTTTGTGTGTTTTTGGGCCTTATTAGAGTTGTCATTTAGGGGGAGTGTGCATGAAAATTCCATCCCTTAACAACATGATATATGATGGGTGTCGTCATTCCCTTCATTTAATCAACTTCTTGTTGATGTCATATCAAACCAGGGGTGTGTCTAAAGCTATATGCAACAAGAGTACTTTAACCAATCTGGTAGTTGAATGTATTTATTTTTAGATTTTCTAGGGGATCTCATGTCTTAAGGACTTCTTGGTAAAACCTTATTCAAATCAAACTATGAAAACTTGCTGAAAGTAAACATAATGAAAGCTTTGCTGAAAGGAAACACACTTACTGTTGGAAAATAAACACACTTGCTTATAAAAACACTTGCTTTTGGAAATAAACACACTCAATTTAGAATGCTTGAAAACAATTGCAAGAAATACAAGAATCTATCTAAGCACCTGTAGGAACAAGTATACAACAAAGTATAATTGGAAGGATTTAAAACAATACAAAATTAACAGATCTAAGCTATTTGTTGAAGAAATATAAATACCAAATAAATGAATATCTTGGTCCTTGGGGGAGTGGGCCCTTGCTCCTCCTCGAATTAGGATTTAACAACTCATAATTCTCTCAAATAGGAATGACTATTTTATTGATAAAACATTCAAAAATTACAAACATTTTAGATTTGAGTACTTAGTCTATTTCTCTTCTCTGTTCTTTTTCTCTATTTCTATATTTCTAATAATTATTTCTATCTACTACAAGTCTGATTTTATATATATTTTACAATCACAACTATCTCAATGATTCTAATGAAATCAAATCATGCCCAGAATAGATGTTGAGTTAGATTGCGATTGATCAGATATCTATAGGATAACTCTCCCTGGATCTACGTTCAGAAATCTTCTCGTCCTTCCTGATTAAAAGGGTCGTAGACACAAAATCTCTAGATGTGGTTTAAAATAGATAACTCCCATCAGTTTTGAAACTTTGGAGAATTTCCAGAACCATAGGAAATTGTTAAGAATCAAAACTGTGAGAGTTCCAGAACTAAGTTTGAAAATTCCAGAACTAAATACTGGAGTTCTGGAACTAAGTTCGAAAGTTCTGGAACTAAATTATGACTGTGTGATGGAGTTTCGAAACTAGCTTGGAAGTTCTAGAACTAAGTTATGTGGGAATAGATGTTGCTGAAAACATACTGAACGCTTCCTGCTTCATTTCCTCGATTGATTAGACCTTCTTTATTATAAAACTGAATTCAAACACACACACTTGTCAGGAATTCCAGAGCTTTTAACATTAGAATCACAATAAGTCAAAAGAAGATAAGACAATTACATCCTAACTCATATCAGATCAACTAAAAGTCACACAATGTAATCAAACTTAATCAAAAGGAGAGTAAGATGAGATCATATATTATACATTAATCAGACATATTCTAGCCTCATCAATACCCCCAAACTCACTTTTTTGTAAGTCCCTTTACAAACTTCACTCTTCAAAAGTGGGGTTATAAGCTCCGCATTCCATTTGATTGCTTAGATGAAATGGCTGAAATTGGATTTCCCAATGTTTAAACTTGGATGTAATGTACCCTACTCCTTCTTCTATTTTCCTCTCCCACTGTTCAAATTCAGTAGGGTCTTGAGGTTCTATGTTCTACCAAGGAGACATGGGGGTGAGAAGTAGAGGGGGCCTTAATTGCATTCCCATCCATATTTTCCCATAGGTTTCATTGACTTGTGGAATTATTGTGCATAATTCTTTTTCCCTTTCTAAACTCTAGATCAGATTTGTTGGGGAAATTACTTCCCTTCTTCTCAAGGAAATAGTAAGGAGTTTCCACCTATTTGAGCATCCTTCATAAATATCTTCAAAATTTTCCTCCTCATAAGAGGTGAAGGCATCCATACTCTTTTGTAGAATGGAAAGATAGTGTGTATTGAATCTCTCATCAAAGGCATGAGTTCTAAAATGTGAGAGGAAGGTAGAGGGTTTACCATAATAAGCTCTCATACAAAGACTTGTTGAGCTGGATTTCAATAAAAATTCAGATTCCCTTTCCTTCCATGTAATTTGGTTTTTTAAAATAGAGACAAATGCATTGAGCTATCTCTCTCCTATATACAAGTTGATCATAAATTCTATGTTTTTCTCTAGCATAAAATTGTAAAGATAAAATTCACACAGAAGGTTTTTCTACTCAGGGTTGGAGAGAGAGTAAGCTACCATGAATTCAAATTCATCTTTGAGTTCATGTGGAATCCCACATGCAATTCTTGATAGCTACCAGCAAATGAATTGCTCTTATAAAAACACACTATATGCAGGAGAGGGTCTCCTGCAGGTAAGTAATTTCACACTCATAATACAAACCATATGAATTTTGGCAAGACATTTATATTTATTTCCTTCCTCATAAAAATTTTCTTCCCATTCCTTTCTTGCCTTCATCTCTTCCTCCATCTTGGTCTTTAATTATTCATTCAATGTTTTGGATTCTCTGAACTCCCTACAAGTATCATTCCATAGTTTTTGGAGAGGCAAATAGGTCAACACAGTCTATGCAGAGACTGTGGACACAAAACTCTATTTTTTGGAAGCCTAAAACTCTTCCTCTTTTTCTATCAGATGTCCCTTGGTTGCTAATAATTCCTCAGTCTTGGTTGCAAGATGAGTTATTAGTTCTTTAATGAGCATCTCCCTTTGTTCCAAATTGAGTTTGAGGAAATCCAATTCCTCATATTTTTCTCTGATAATGAGCTCTGCTCTAGACAAGAACAAAGCCTATTTAACTTGTTGTCTTTTTTCTTCCTCTATAATTATTTTAGGAGTTGGGCATTCTTCCTCTCTCAAAGGAAATTTTTCATTTTCTTATCCTAGATGCCACCTCTTCTTCTTCATGTGGCACTGTTGATGGCTCAGCCAATTCCTAAAAAATATTGATCTTCAAATCTCTCTTCTCCTCTGTCCATTTCAGCTTGACTTGGCTCAGGAGGAGTCATGGTCATGCTGCCCAAAATGTCAGTAGCTTCTTCTTCCATCCTTTCCTGCTCACTCCTTTCTTATGGGGTTTCCCTTGACCTCTTATGAATTTTTCTTATCTAGGGAAGTTCAACATGCAGAGTAGTGAATTTCCTTCTAGAGCTTCTTCTTACTATTATTTCTTGCTCTTGTGTGGGTGAGCTATTACCATCAGAGACATATATTGGCTCCCCTGAAGCTGTTGTAGAAGAAGGAATTTCCTTCACAGGTACAGAAGGCTCTATTGTTTTTATCTTTCTCACCGACATTATTTTTTTGGTATGTTTTCTCTTTCCATTTCCCTCTATCCTTCTATAGGGGCATCAATTTCCAAATTAGCTAAAGGAGAGAATGGGGTTGGAATTGTACTTCTGATAATATTAGGGTTTTTCTTAAACTTGCCAAGAAACTTGTCCCAAATTTCTTCTCCATTCTTCTTTAACAGTAAATGGTGCTGGCATATCAAATGAATTAGACCATGATGCCTAATTGTCCCAATGCCCCAGGAATACCTCTAAACCATGGTCTGAATGG
The DNA here is from genome assembly GCA_019776745.2 of Taxus chinensis. Classification (NCBI taxonomy): domain Eukaryota; kingdom Viridiplantae; phylum Streptophyta; class Pinopsida; order Cupressales; family Taxaceae; genus Taxus; species Taxus chinensis. The sequence continues at coordinate 656,836,400 of CM034149.1, read as the reverse complement.
AATAAAAAAGAAACACTGGGAGGTTTATTATGTATTCAGGTTTGGTGGCTCCATACTTCAGATATATGAGCATTTTTAAGACTTCTTTTCCCACAGACCCAAACTGACCATCGCAGGTTAAATATTTTACCATCCAAAATGCTACCCTATCAAAGGGTTTGGGAAAACTATCCCTTCTGACCCCTTTTATGATTTTCTTTGTATTATAGATATATTTGGGTTTAGTTTATTCTTCTTTCAGTAAGACTTAAACCAGTTCTTTCAAATTCCCCTTGGTAGGTTGTGGGACATGCACAATGGGCACTGCCAAACACATTACTTACAGTATTTATAGAAAAAGGAATAAAGACATTTCTCACCTTTGTTTTGGACTTCTCTAGGTTTATGACGAATTTCTCTTACCAATTCGTCACAATGCCTTGAAAATTTATTCAAGAATTCAAGCCATCCTGCATGATCAAAGATGGATGCCAATTCTTCATCTACGCGAGCAAGCTGGGAATCATCCTCTAGTTCATATTTTTTCTGAATCCCCATATCATCTTGAGTTCTATCTCTTTTGATTTTGTGTGAATTAGTTGCAGGCCCTTTTTCTTAGCTATGAAACTAACAAAATAGTTGCAGAACCTCTGTTTTTAGCTTTGGAACCTCAGTTATTAGTTGCAGAACTTCTGAATTCTCTATTCTTTGTTGCGGAATACAAACTCAATTCATTGCTCCTTCTTCAAAATATCTCTACAACTTATTTCACTTGATTTTTGTAATAATGATTACTAATGATAACCATGCCGCCACTTATTCCATCCAAATCAATTTCATGATTACACACTTGTAATCATAATGTATAAATAGATGACTCATCATACCTACTTTTAAATTAAGTTATATCACACATGCACACATTTAATCAACCCTAACTGAGTTTAAAAGACATAATTACCATCCTTAATGATGTAATCCTTTTTCTATGATGACTCATCATTCCTACAAGTGGAACAAAACATGATCAGATAAAACAACTGGAATTCAAAAGAATTCCTTTATTTGAACTAGCTAAAAAAAGCTCAACCACCATTTGCTGGTTTTCAATTGACCTTTGAGAGAATTTTTTGTTTTTAATATATATATATATATATATATATATTAGGGAAAGAAAATTCCATTTGTTGGTTTTCATCTTCTTCCCTTTACTCTAGATCTATCATCTAGTTATTTGATCATTTTGGAAGAACTGAGTTCTTCCATATGACCAAATTCTTTGTCTACTTTAATCTTCCTAAAAAATTCATCCTTAGTGGGAGGCTTCCTATAGAGTTTCAGCCTATTTCCATTGACCAAGAGTGTTCTGTTGCTGCCATCAATGGGAAGTAACTGAATAGAACCATTGTCAAATATATGTTCAATTTGATAGGGTCCCAACTATCTGGTTCTTAATTTTCCCTTCAACTATCGGTACTTAGAATCGAACAACAATGCCCAGTCTCCTACTTTGAATTGTCTTTTCTTGATATGTATGTCATGTCATTGCTTTCTTTGATCTTGAATCATCTCTGTCTGCTGAAGTGCTTCCAACCTTAATTCATCCAACTCATTAAGTTGAAGGATTCTTTCTTTTTGAGCTGCATTCAACTCGATTCCCACCTTCACTGTTGTCCTCAATGTCTGAAGTTCAAATTCTATAGGCAATAATGGATTTTTCCCATAGACTAATTCATATGGTGAAAACCCTGTTGTAGTTTTCCAAATTGTATTATAATCCCAGAAAGCTTTAGGTAGTCTCTTTACCTAATCTTTTCTCCCAGCTTCAACAATTTTGGTAAGGATGTTCTCCAATACTCTATTTGTTACTTCAGCTTGTCCATTTGACTGTGGATGGTAAGGAGATGACTTCTTATGATTTATTTGGTAATACCTTGTGAAAGACTGGATCATATTAGACATGAAATGTGGTCCTTGATATGAAACTATGCTCCTTGGTGCTGCAAACTTCATCATAATTTTGTTCTAAATGAAATCAGCAACTACTTCCTCAATGGCATTTTTCAATGCTTGCACTTCTGCCCATTTTGTCACATAGTCAGTACATACAAGAATATATTCTTCCCTTGTGAAGGAGGATTAAACAGACCAAAAAAATCCAATCCCCATCTCTCAAATGGTTCAACCACAACTTGAGGCTGAAGAGACATTTCATTGGTGAAAGTTGGTTGTCCCATCCTTTGACAAGGATCACACCTATTGATATATATTTTCACATCCTTGTACAGAGATGGCCAATAATAACCAGTGCCAAGTATCATATGAGTTGTTCTTTTTACTGAATAGTGTCCTCCACTTGGTTCATCATGAAATGATTTGAGGATGTCAAAGATTGCATCCTCTCTTACACACATGCACAAGACAAAATTGGGACCACACTTAAATAGAATTCCATTTAACCATTTGAATTGTGCACTGGTTTTAATTAACTTATTTATTTGTTTCTTAGTGAAAGAAGGAGGGAACTTCCCTGTTGCAAGATAATTTTCCATATGAGCAAACCATGGTGTACTTGCTGAGATTGTAAATAGTTGTTCATCTGGAAAGTTATCCTTGAATGGATCTTGCTCCCCTATGGTGGTTAGTCTTGACAAAAAATCAGCTACCGTGATATATTTACTTGGATTGTCCACAATGGTAATATAAAATTCTTGCAAAAGTAATAACCATCTAATGACTCTTCATCCAATCACTGGTTTGTTCATTAAATACTTAATTGATGAATGATCTATGTGTACAAATATCTTGTACCTTGTAATGTAATGTCTAAATTTATTAATTGCATAAATTACAGCAAGAAATTCCTTTTCAGTGGTGGTGTAATTATTTTCAGTGAGAGTAAGATTCTTACTAAGATAGTAAATAGCATATATCTTTCCTTCTTCATCTTTTTGTCCCAATATTACACCAATGGAATAATTTGAGGCATCTATTTGGATATGAAATAGATTTTCTCAATTAGGACCTCTCAATATTGGGGCACTAATTGATTTGTCTTTAATTTCTTCAAAAGCATGCTGAAACTTTTCATCCCAAAGAAATTCACATTCCTTGGTTAGAAAATTAAACATGGGGGCATAAATTTTACTAAAATATTTTATAAAGCACATATAGTACCCAACATGCCCTATAAATTATTTGATAACTGTGGGGGTCTTAGGAATAAGTAAATCTAAAATGATCCTAATTTTGTTTTTATCCACTTGAATTATTTTTTTTGAAATATGGTGTCCTAATAAAATTCCCTCATACACCATCATCAAACATTTTTTATCACTAAGAGACATGTTTTTTTGTTAACATCTTGTTAACACTCTATCTAGATTTCTCAAAGCATATTCAAATGTATCTCCATGTACAGTGAAGTCATCCATATATACTTCAACACAATCATTTTTTAGATCAACAAATATTGCAAGTATAGCTCTCTAGAAAGTTACAGGAGCATTGCATATGCCAAATGGTAACACCCTATAGGAAAAGGTTCCCCATGGACATGTAAATGTAGTTTTGCCTTGATCTTCAACAACAACTCTGATCTAATTGTACCCACTAAAGCCATCCAAGAAAGAAAAGTACTATTTACTTGAAAGGTTATCTAGGACTTGATCTATGAATGGTAAGGGAAAATAATCTCTCATTGTGGCTTTGTTTAGTTCCCTATAGTCAACACATATTATCCATTTTCTGTTCTTTTTGGGAAAAATTACAAGAGGAGATACCCACTGGCTATTTGAGATAGGGTAGATAAAACCTACTTGTAATAGTTTTTCAATTTCTTGTTTTACTATATCCCTTAAAGTTGGGTTAATCCTTTTTTGAGGCTGCCTAACTGGTTTACTGTTTTCAGTATAAATGTGATGAGTGCAAATACTTGGATGAATCCCCTTCATATATTTGTAATCCCAAGTAAAATCTTTAGTATGATTTTTTAGAACATCAAACAATTTAGCTGTCTTCATCCTCCTTCAACCAGTTGTTAATGTTTAAAGTTTTACCTAGTTGAATTTCAACATGCTTGGTTCCAATATGTGATGAACTGATTTGTGGAAAGGGTTTCATTAAATTATTTAATGGACATGCATGTGGTAACAACATATGGTATGTAGTAACATCTCCAAAAGTTCCTTGAGACATAATACTAGAAAAATGACAGTAATGAGAATTATGATACTTATCTCTTTGCAGGCCAAATTCCTCGTCACTGTTACTTTCCAGAAATTCTTCACCACTTCCTGATGTACTTGAAACTGAAGCTATTGATTCATCCTCTCCTCATGAGAAATAACGTTCCTTCAGAGTGAAATCATTTTCAATCAAAGAAAACTGTTGTTTTCGTGGTTTCGTAACTAAATGTGGTGGTTCCAGAACTAAGTTTGCGAGTTCCGAAACTAAGTTTGCAGGTTTCAGAACTAATTTCATGGGTTTCGGAACTAAGTTTGTGGGTTCCAAAACTAAGTTCACTAGTTCTAGAACTATTTTTTATTGCTTTGAAGACAACAGGTTCTCATCTAATGGTGAATTAATCATTTCTTCTACTTCTCTTACATGATCCTGCAATGTGATCATAGCCAAAGAAGACAAATTTTTGCTTATTAGTTTTAGGAGAATCAACCCACAATTGTTCATGATTGTCAGTAAAAGGTTGTGTAGTAGGATATAAGAAAAATTGTTTAGAGTTCTTATCATTCAAGATTGTCATATCACCTGACCTGTAATTTATCAAAGCAGTAACTTTAGCTAACCATGGTCTGCCCAAAATAATGGGATAACCCAATGTTTTACCTTTTGGCTGCAGTATAAGGAAGTCAACTAGATATTCCCATGACTCCACCATAACTAACACGTCTTCAATAATTCCTTTTGGTTTTTCTACAAACTGATCTACCATTTGTAATATGGTATTTGAAGGTTGTATACCCGTTAATGGTAATGTTTTCAGAGTATCCACTGTCATTAAATTGATAACAGCTCCCAAATCTATCAAAACATTATGTACATCCTTATTTCCTATAGAGACAAAAATAACAGGACTTCCAGGATCTCCATATTTGGGAAGTAAAATTTTTCCTACTAACAAATCAACAAGTTTCCCATCTACTTTGATAGTCTTGGGGTACTGTTTCTTCCTTCCAAGATTTTTCATGCATAAAATTTTGATTAATTTTTTTAATTCTAGAATATATTTAATTTCTTGTAACAGTGGTATTTCAATATTCAATTTTCTTAGTTCCTATGCCAATTCAAACTCTTTGATTTCTATAGCTTCTTTGAATCTATCTGGAAATGGAGTCTCAGTACTGTTGCTATCTAGTTCCTTTTCTTTTCTTTCTATATCCTCTTTTAGAACAACAGTACTAGGGATTTCATTTTCTTCTATTGTTTTAGTGATTATAATGGGTGGACTATTAATGATTTTCCCAGATCTAGTTTTAATATCCTTACAATCCATAACATGTAAATCAACTGATTTTTCTAGTTCTGTTTCATAAACAAAAGTTGTTTTTTTGTTTCTTGGATTTGCTACTAGTTGTGTTGACATTTTTGTTTGGACTACATTCTCATTTTGTAATTTTGTGCAGGGGATCCCATGATGGCCTGTTGATTCTAATTTGGAAATGTTCTTCCTTGGGAATAATTATTAGGGTTCCATCTAGGTTGTGACCATGCATAAGGATTTCCTTGACCAGCCCATGGTTGTTGATGTCCCTGAGCATACCAAGATTGATTTGCCCAATCTTGAGGGTTCCAAGTTGGTTGAGGTAACCAAGGTGGTTGTCCCCAATTTTTTGGTACTTCCTGAGAAGCCCATGGCATTGTCCATGGATTAAAAACTGATCTTGGCATAAACTACCCTTGGTTAGGTTGTCTCTGAAAAAAATTTAATTCTTCTGTTGTAAATGAGGCACTGGTTTGTTTAAGCTAATTTTTAATAACAGGAAGTAAAGAACAAACATTAGTATCATGTTATTTAGATTCACAGATAAGACACATTTTTGTTTTATCCAAAGGACAGTCTCTTAATGCATTCTTCTTCCTGCATCTAGGACAATACATAGCCAATGGTTCAGTTTTGGAATTTGCTTTAGCTTGTAATCCATCCACAGTAGAGGTTAATTGCACTAAAATGTCTTTTTTAAAGTTTTCTAACTCATCCATTAGTTTGTTCATGTCTAGATTCAGAATTTTCATTGATTTTCCTTTTCTAGGTCCACCTCTCATTCTGGAATAGCTTCTACAAATATATTTAATTCCATTCATTCTTATCTAATTAATGTCTCCACCTCCTATCAAGTTAAGGGATTCTCTAGATTCGTCATCCAAACCTTTAAGAAAAATGGTTTTACTTAACTCCTCTGTAAGCACAAATCCACATCTTTTGCTTACAAAGAGGAATCTGTCTAAATAGTCTTATATGTTTTCATCATCCTTCTGCTTGATTTTGAAGAATTCTTCCTTCCTATTTCTCCCTCTACAATAATCCTGGTATTTATCCAGAAAGGTAGTCTCCATTTGTGCCCAAGTACTAATAGAGTTGGATGGTAATCCCATGAACCACCTCATTCCTACATCCTTCAAAGTGGATGGAAATAGCTTGAGTTTTTTATTATATGTTTTATAATCATAGGTCTGACATAGTACCTTGATTTCAAACTAAAATCGGTTAGGATCTTTAAATGAGATCCCTCTAAAGGTGGGTAAATGTGCAAGTGAGATATTTTTCATTGATGTGTCATCATCTCCCAATTTGATTGGATAGGTAAAGTTCCTATCAGGTTCTATCTCAGCTTCTTGTGCCATTTTAAAAATATTTTCTAAATTTTCCTCCCAATCAATGCAGTAAGCAGTATGCCTTGGGGAAGGTGAAAAATCAGGAGTAGGAGGTTGACTACTCAATTGAGAATCAAAACTTACCCTAAATGGATCTTGGGTAATAAGCCTTCTCCTAAAAGTTCCACTCCATTTAGGTGACTGATCTAAGAATTCCAAAAATGGTAATTTTGTTTCTTGTCTGACAGGGGATGATGGTGCCTCCAATTCTTGATTAATTTCCTTACTTTGACTAGAGGATGTTATGACTTCTTGTGAAGATGTTTTTGGGAGGAATTGACCCTGTGAGTCTCTTGGTCTACTCTTATATTTTGTGATATAGTAGGGAAGATCCTTCAACTACTAGATGTATATTTTGTTGCTTTTGCTAACACTTAATTAGAAAGTTCCAACTGGTGGTTCCCCGGAAATGGTGACAAAAATGATGGTTGTCATCATTCCCTTCATTTAATCAACTTATTTTTGATGTCATATCAAACCAGGGGCGTGTCTAAAGCTATATGCAACAATAATACTTTAACCAATTTGGTAGTTGACTGTATTTATTTTTATATTTTCTGGGGGATCTCTTTAATGTCTTAAGGACTTCTTAGTAAAACCTTATTCAAATCAAACTATGAAAACTTGTTGAAAGTAAACACACTGAAAGCTTTGCTCAAAGGAAACACACTTACTGCTAGAAAATAAACACACTTGCTTCTAAAAGTAAACACACTTGCTTTTGGAAATAAACACAATCAATTTAGAATGCTTGAAAAAAATTACAAGAAATACAAGAATCTATCTAAACACCTGCAGGAACAAGTATACAAAAGAGTTTAACTAGAAGGATTTAAAACAATACAAAATTAATAGATCTAAGCTATTTGTTGAATAAATATAAATACCAAATAAAAAAATCCTTGTCCTTAGGGGAGTGGGCCCTTTCTCCTCCTCAAATCAAGATTTAACAAATCAAAATTCTCTCAAATAGGAATGGCTATTTTATTGATAAAACATTCAGAATTACAAAGGTACTGGATTTGAGTACTTAGTATATTTCTCTTCTCTGTTATATTTCTCTATTTCTATATATCTAATAATTATTTCTATCTACTACAGGTATGATTTTATATATATTTTACAATCACAGTTGTCTCAATAATTCTGATGAAATTGAATCATACCTAGAATAGATGTTGAGTCAAATTGCAGTTGATCAGATAGTTGTAGGATAAGTCTCCCTTGATCTGCATTCAGAAATCTTCTCATCCTTTCTGATTGAAAGGGTTGTCGATGCAAAATATCCAGATGTGGTTTAAAATAGATAACTCCCATCGGTTCTGGATTGGAGGAGTTCCAAAACCATAGGAAATTGTTAAGAATCAAAATTGTGAGAGTTCTAGAGCTATCCCCAGGAGTTCCGAAACTAAGTCCAAAAATTCTGGAACTAAATACTGGAGTTCCAGAACTAAGGCCAAAAGTTCCGAAACTAAATGATGATTGTGTGATGGAGTTCCGAAACTAGCTTGGAAGTTCCAGAACTAAGTTGTGTGGGAAAGATGTTGCTAAAAACATACTGAACGCTTCCTACTTCATTTCCTTGACTGATTAGACCTGATTTATTATAAAACTGAATTCAAACACACACACTTGTCAGTAATTATAGAGCTTTTAACATTAGAATCACAATCAGTCAAAAGACAGAAAATTACATCCTAACTCATATCAGATCAACTAAAAGTCACACAATGCAATCAAACTTAATCAAAAGGAGAGTAAGATGAGATCATATATTATACATTAATCAGACATATTATGGCCTCATCAATATAAACTTCCAATACTTCCTCCATTGTTTGATAATTAAATGTTCACATTATGTGAATTTACTTGTAAATACCAGTGAAACATTAGTTACAGACATGCCTTATTTTATAAAATGCTCCATAATCTGACATAATTCTTCATATGTAAATCACTTGTCCTAAGAATTTTTGTATGGGAATATCTGTATGATTTCCCTTGTTTAGATGCTAGCCTGAATCATTTTTGATGATTTATAGATATGTAAATCGTTTTGTAGAAAAAGGTGATTTGGCATGTTTTGTTTTCTTTCCCACTTAAAATTAAGGGGAAGTGTTGGGGTGATTATGTAAAGTGGGGATACCTTTTGGTGGACCACCACTTCACGACCCCTTTGTTTAAAATTTTATTTAGTAAACTTTAGGTCAGTATTTCACAACTAGAGTGAAATGGTATGAAAAATTCACACCACACACACACACACACACACACACACACACGATAAGTCCTCATGAGATTGATATAATGTAATCATAAAGGTTTTGTATATGTGAGATCATATCATTTGTATCAGCGAACTGTAAAATTACAAGAAACTATTTTGCAATTAGTCTATGAAGACTGAGGAGCGAAGTGGAAGTACTGAGTAAAATCTTATGTGAAATTCTGAATATAGGCAATGCTTTATTTCTGAGTGGTGTTTTTTCCTTCAGGTTTCCCACTATAAATATGGTGTTTTGTGTCATTTACATTTTTTATTTACTTTTTGTTCATGGTCTGTAATATACAGACCATATCATCTCAATCCTTGTTTAACCACTGTACTTTATAATCTATAATCTTTGGCAATTATATTTTGGATTTATAATTTTTTAATCATACATTCTTGTTAATTCTCTAACAGTTAACTTCTTATGGGTGTTATTTTGGTTTTATAGTCACAAATTAAATGAATTCAATGTTTTGTTAAAATTTTAATAGACACTGATTCAACCCCCTCTCAGTTTCATAATTTCCAACACTTGTCACCTTAATCCTCTTCTACATGTTATTCCTCCTCACAAAATGTTACTTATCCTTAGCATCATCAACCTTCTTCCACCTTCATGTAAGTGTCAAAAAATGAAGCTTTAGGATAGTTTTGAACTCAGGTTTATCCATTTCCCTTGATGATTTGCATGCCCTTTCCCCAATCTTATCATATTTTTGTGATCCTTTTTGTGGATATTGTCTCCTCCTACATGAATTTTGGTATCATTTTACGTGCATAATTTCTATCTTTTTTCTTGTGTGGTTAGCTCTACATGTTCCTATTCTCATATTATATGCATTCCTTGTGAAATTATCATATGTGCCTCCAAAATATAATAGTTCATGAATACATATTATCAAGTCCTTAAGGACTTAAAGAATTAAGAATACAAAACTTGGTTCCAACATAGGCAGATGGCGATTTTCCATTTTTTGAATTTTAAATTGATGGAAGGTTCTAGATAATGGGTTAGGATTAATAAATTAGGATTAAGTGGTGTTTAAGGGATGATTTATGTGGGTGGTAGGTGAGGGATAATTATAGAGGTGGTTAGGTTAGTTAATTAGATTTAGTATTAATTGACTATGTTTTAGAATAGATTTGTAGGAGGAGGTTAGCTAGGGGTAGGTGAGCTAGAAATTTTAAATTCCTAGAAATGTTAAATGGGTTTTATAGGGCATTATGAGGGATGAAATGGTGGTTAATTTTGGGATTAAGCACTAAGAGTATGAGATGGGATGTTAGTAATGTGGGATAAGGGTAAACAAATAATATAATGGTCCTATTAGGGTGATTAGAAGTTTATTAGTTAGTGTAAGGGTTTATCTTAATTGAGTTAGGGAGGTGGTAAAAATGTGTGAAATTGGGTTTATTGGTGATGATTATGGCATAATTTAGGTTTAGTTAATATGTTGAAATTTACGATGTCTACATTTCCCCATTTTTAAAGGGCCATTATGATAGAAGCAATTATGGTCCTTCAAATAAAAAGGAGGGAAAACTAATACATAAGCACACCCAAGTGCACTTAATAAGGGGGGTTAGTAAGGTATGTATGGTAAGGTGATGCCCCCTCAGAGGGGTCATGTGGGGATGAAAGATAAAAATGACCACTTTAAATGAGAATGAATTTTATGCACATTGAGGAAGGGTAGAGTGGGCAAGGTGAAAAGATGCCCCGAGACATTATATGAGTCATGGATTGAATGGGAGTTGGAATATCTTATAGCTAAATGGTTAAGTGGATGAGGTGGAATAGGGGATAAAAGTTTAGATTTTTGGCATATGGGCCAATTGAGAGGTATATGGGGATAACTAAGTTGATATATGGCATAGGGGCTGGTTGATATGATTGGTGGCACAAATGATGAATGTGAGGAACATAAACCAACTAAGTTAATTTATGACACATGTGTTGGTTAACATGATTGGTCACATAGGGGCCATATGGGAGCAATCGGGGCCAACTAATTAATTTATGGAATATGTGATATTTAATATGATTAGTGGAATATTTTATGGATGGGAGACACATGGGTCAAATGGTTAAATTTTTTGGGGGCTCATCTTTAGGTATGACAGTACACGGGTGGATTCCTAGAAGTTAGGGTTGGTAGTAAGATGATGTAGTGCTCACTTCCCTTTGACACATTTTGGATACCTATTTTGATACTATGAATACATTATAGACATTATTATGTTTTGATTTAGTACAGACTGTTAGACATTGATCATGGATTATTGTTGATCTTGATTTGATTTTGATGTATGATGATTATTAGAGACACCTTATATGTGTATGATGATATATTATTTGACATGGATGTTTCTATGGATGTTTTTCGGACATGTGATTTTGGGTATTATGAGTAGATCTAGAAAATGGATATTAATTATGATGTTGATATAGTTGTGGTTTAAAAAAATGCAAATGATGTAGTTGTTGCTTTGATGTTGTTCTGATTCATTTATATAATTGAGTTATATGATTTCATTTATATCATGTTGGATGTTCTGATATGGCCATGAGGCCGAAGGAGGTATTTGCATATTTTGTAGGTTAAAAAAATCACAACAAAACATCAGGGGATCAGAGACCAACCATAATGGAATTCTAGGTGAATTCGACAAGGTCACCATGAAAACTCATTTTATTGTGTTGTGTGTTGTATTTTGTTAGGGATTCCCATGGGGGGAATTACCTTTACATGTGACCATGGGTTTCATGTATTTTATTAATGTGGTTAAATGTCTATTTATTGTTGAATGTATTTTATTAGTAATGTGTTCCCTTCTTTTTATTAATTAAAGTTGTGATAGATTAATGTGAGAATCATATGATTCAAATTTAAATAAATTAAATTGGGGTATGGGAAAGTAATTATAAGATTTGTTGGCTGTTTGCATTTGATTTGTAAGTGATGTGTAAGTTGTGTAAGAGCTTGTGTAAGCCAAATTTTGGAGTAAGAAATACTCCACTTCCATGGAAAATTCGAATTTTTCCTTGGGGGTTGTTTTTGGAGGCTTGTGGGACAAGTAAAACTTGTCTCATGCCTCTAAATTTAATCTACCAACCATACTTATGGATGAAGATGTGATTTGTGACTTTTTATTATGAATTTTATTAATTCATGTTGCTTGTTTTGGGTTGCACTTTCTTACATTTTAATTAATTTGTTGTCCCTTGAGCTGTGGGCTTTTTAGAGTGTGCAAGTAACTTGTCATATTTTTCACTCACCTCTATATTGTGCTTGGGAGAATGGAGTTTGTGTTTTGTGTTTGAAGTGGAGGATGTGTGATGTAGCATCCTACATGGATCCACATCATCCTCTTATCTCCCTCTTCTATTTAATTCAAAATATTTCCTTGTTTTTGGGTTGTTGAATCATTTTTGCATTCTTCCTTGGGGGCGCATTTTTCTTGTATGGAGCTCTTGTTTTTGGAGGAAGTTGGAGAAAACTTTGCATGCTTGGAATTTTGCTTTTTTGGACTGTCTTTTGGAACTTGAAGCTTGTCTGTTTGGAGACACCAAAGTAGGCATGGAGAGGTAGGAATTTAAATCTCTTTTTACATGCTATCATTTTCTTGTTGTGTTGTGTGGATAGTGCATGCTTTGTTTTATTTGTTGGTTGGTTGGGTAGACTGCCATATGGATGGTGTAGGAGAAGGCTATGGGGAATCCATGTGGGGGGCATAAGGAATGTCATTGGCATCAGAATTTTGTTGAGGGAGTTTGGGTTTGGGATCCACTATGGAAAAGAAATAGCTTACATTTCTTACTTTGTGGGGGGCATAAGGATGTGTGTGATGATTATTTTGGCGGTTTGTTTTGGTGGATGCCCAATTCCCAATTGGGAGGCATAAGTAGCTTCCCCCATAGAACTTTATCCTCTGTCTTGCATGATCAAGCCCGAGTTCTGTTTTGAGATGATTTTAAATGTAGTTGGGAACTGCTGTTTTTATGTTGAGTTGTGTTTTAAAAGGAAATGTGTCTGTGAAAGAATGTTGTGTGTTGTGGAAGTTAGTTGATGCCATGGGTTAAATTACACCTCTTATTGTATTTTGGTTGGGGCTCGGGGGCTAATGATGAAGGAAGGATTCTCCTTTCATTGGATGTCCTGGTTGGGTGGAGAGCATTGCCTTTCCCCCTCTTTGTTGTGATCAATTTAGAGAAGAGAAAATGTGCATGTTGCCGTCTTGGAGTACGAAAAAATGTAGTTTGACTATCCCTTGTGAAAACACATTCATTTGTAATCCTTTCCCACATGACGTGGATGAAATTGTAACAGTTACGTTTTGGAGAAATGATGTTGTAATTGATTATAAGAATGTATATTTGAATTGAGAAAGATATTTGCATTCTGCTCTATACATTGGAAAGAGATAAATTGAATGTTGTTATTTTTTTCCAACGTTGAAATATGTAAAGTATATGATTGGAATTAATAAAGAATTGAAAGACCTTCTCTTATATGCATTATTGAATTAAATGCAATGTTTCATTGTATGTAAAAAGAGATAGTTAGATCTCTTTTTGGAAGGAAGAAATGCACGTGGAAACAATGTTGTATTTTTTATTTTTTTTGGAGTTGTGTAAAAATTAAAGTTAGTAATTTCTTTGATTCAGAATGGTTTGTTGTAAACAATTGAATGCATTTGATTAGTTTAGAAATGAAATTCCAAACTTGAATGATAAGATTTGTTATACAAATTTAAAAGAAATTGATCTCTTGTAAATATTCAAAGCTAACAATCAAACTTAATAAAAATGCATAGTTCGAACCTACACATTTAAATCAATTTGGAAACCTTAAAATTTAACATGATACATTAACATGGAACTTAGATTGGCAAAGAAAACTTAAGGAAATGATTTAACCATTGCAAATTTGAACACAATCCCTTCCTCAGCCGTTTTCTGTCATTTGTTGGAAAAATTCAAATTTAAATCAATTGAACAAATTTAACTTCCTAAACCTTTCAAAATCCTTCTTAGAGTAATTCTTCATGCATATTTGGCATGTTGAGTGAAGGAGGAGATCCAATTTAATGAAATTGGAATGTTGAAAATTACCAGTTGGCTTATTAAAATCCTGCAGATCCTTTTTTCAAAATTGACCCCATAAAACTTAACAAAAAGTAAAATTTATGATTCCTGTGCAAAGAGGGCATCGAGATCTTTCCAAAAAGTCCCCATTTTCCCAAAACTGAGATTTATAGCAAAATTTATGGCACTTTGAAGTTTTTGGGCCTTGGCGGGAAAATTTGGGAAAATTTTCCCTCGTGGGCCTGGAACTTGAAAATTTCCCGTCGGAAAATCCCTAGAAATTGTTTTGAAATTTTTTGGTCTGAAATTTTTTTCATCTTTTCCTCTACCAACCTGCAGCTAATTAGAGGTTACCACATGTCCTCATAGGGCAGTAGCAGAGGCACAACATCTTTTTGCCCTTTGGCCTTTTTGAAAATTTTGGAAACTTTTCCTTTTATCCCCGTCGGCCCGTGACCAATCACAGGCTACCACGTGGTAGCTTTGGGTGCTTGCGGAGGGGCACAAACCCTTTGTTATTTTGAAGTTTTCACCTTTGGAATTTTTTGTAAAATTTCCCCGTGGCCCCGCATCCTCGCCCTCACCTTGGGAAGATTCTTCTCACAAGTGTGCGGACCCACATGACCATCCTTCTCCTTTTCCCCTCCCTTTGGCGAGATTACCAAAAAAAAACCCCGCCGCTCTACCCTTCCTTCTCTTCTTCCCCACTTAGGCTGTTGGGAAACACATGTCCACCGGGAACCCACAGAGATGTGAGAGAAAATTTGAATTTGCGCCATGTGGGGGGGGGGGAATTGCTAAATCCACCCCGGGACCCACCAACCCACCAAAAGGGTTTTCCTCTCCTCTTGACACGTGTCCCCTTGGGGGAAAATTTGACCCCTAAACTCTGCCTGACCATAACTAGAGTTTCTGGAGGAATTATGAGGACTTATTTATATCACCGGAAAGGTGAGAAAATTTCCTATCCAATGGGAATGATTTAGGAAAATTTTGGAAGTGTTAAGTATGAGAAAAATAAAGTTGAAACTCTGAGCCTGTTAGAGAGTGGGTATGGGGGTAAATTACTCTCTGAACCTAACTGAAACTTCTAACCCTAAAATTTGAACAAAGTGAACTTGAAATTTGTTAATGAAGGAAGAATATGTTCTAGTAATTTAGATTTATTCCAGAACCTAATAGGGTCTACCGTTGTCTTGCAACTTGGTTGTGGACACTTTTAATAAAAAAAAATCCCCATAATTTTCTAACTAACCCTAGGTTGTTTCTTGGGTCTCAAGTGGGTTGTTTTAACATGCATCACACTTGGTATCAGAGTAGTGGTTCAGAAGCTTAGACCTTTGGGCACACTAGAAAACTTGGGACATGAAACTTAAACCTAGCACACTTTTAAACCTAGAAAACAACTTAGTTAGAATTTGTATATTTTAGTAAACATGGAAGTTGTGTAAAACTTAGGAAAATAAACTAACTCTCACTTTGGTCTGTGCAGTAGGCTCAGACAGAGTAGGAGGAACCTTCACAAAGACTCAGACTAACCACCACCACCACCACCACCAGATCAGGATGTAGTAACTATCCTGCCTCAAATTCTACAAACCCTTCAGGATGTTAATGCCACTCTACATGGAGGATTAGAAGGACATGCAGCTAGCCATGACAGAGCCCCTTCCATTGAGGATTAGGTATTTGATCGACTTAGCAAGGAGCATAGAGGAGAGAACTCCCATGTGGAGTTAGTCAGAGCAGAGTCACCACCTAGGAGACAGGGTGACAGAGTTCCATAGCATAAAGAGAGGTCTCAGAGCCCTAGGCTTAGGGATGAGCGTGCAGAGAGACCTAGAGTCCGTCAAACCACAACAACGGATCAAATTAGGGATATATTGAAGCTTTAACCATCACATTAATAAGGTGACACGAGTGGATTTTAGGTAGAGGCTTGGTTAGTGAGCTTGAGTAGTTGCTTCAAGATTTTTCCTTGTTCTAGCAACATGAAAGCTCATGTTGCAATCCATCTACTGAGGGATGGAGCAAGAGTATGGTGGAGGATAGAGGAGCAGAAGCTCCATGTAGATTTAGAGATAGTGACCTGGGAGCTATTTGAGGAGAGATTCAGGAGAAAGTACTTATCATGGAGGTTCATCCAGCAGCGTATCGATGAGTTCCATCACCACCGATAGGCATCTCTTTCTGTAGCAGAGTATAAGAGTAGATTTCTTGATCTACTCCAGTATGTAGAGTATATGTAGGATGAACAAGTGCAGATTCATAGGTTCATCTGGGGCCTGAATTTAGATATTAGAGGTGTGGTTTGGATCCACTACCCACAGACATTAGCTCAGGCCATTGAGAAGGCCTATATTACGGAGGAGACTCAGGGAAAAACTCAATAGGCTAGAGACCGAGTCTAGATCCGCATACAACAGATGCAGTATGGTAGATCGAGGGGGTCAGTACCCCTTCCTCGTGGTGGCCAGGGTACCGTAACATATTCATCATTTAGGACACAATTGTAGCAATAGCCCCACCCACCTCATAGACCTCCATAGATATCTGATGCATAGAGAGGTCAGAGTATGGGGCCTCCTCCTAGGGGTCCCATTATGACACAAGGTGGAAATAGAGCTTAGTCAGTAGAAGCTCACTAGTAGAGACCTCAGCAAACCATAGTTGGATCATCAGGGTCCACACCATAGGCTTCTAGGGCACCTAATGGAGGTGCTACTCATTGGGGAGGATCAAGAGGATGTTTTGGTTGTGGAGTTACTAGACACTTTTGGAGAAACTTCTCATAGAACCCTAACAACAAGGGTAAGGCATAGATTTCAAAACTGACTGTTAGTGATAGGGAATGCAACCATAGGATTTATGTAGTGGTTGAGAGCTACCAGGTAGAGCATCAGAGCACAATAATTGAGACCACAAGTAGCATTGGTAGTATTCCTACCTCTGTATTGTTTGATTATGGTTCTTCTAATTCTTTCATTGCACCATATTTAGTAGAGTGATGCAGGCTGGTGGCAGTTAGGTAGGGTCTTAGTTGGGATGTCAAGATGGCTTCTAGAGCCAATATCTCTATAGACTCCTTAGTTAAGGAGTGTGTAGTGGATTTTAGACCTTTCACCACTACCTCAGATCTCTGTATCCTTCCTTTGGGCTCATATGGAGTCATTTTGGGTATGGATTGGTTTTCTGCACATAGGGATAAGATGGATTGTTATCACAAGACTATATCTTGTGCAGATGATTTGGGAGTTGATTCGGTGATCTCGGGGGTCAGAAGACCTGTTTCTATTCACACCATCTCCATTATGCAGCTTAAGCGGTGTGTGTGATGGGGTTGTCAGATGTATGCTGTGACAGTTAGTAACAAATTAGAGGATGGGTCTAGTGGACCATCACTAAATGATCATCCCATTTTAAGAGAGTTTGTAGATGTCTTTCTAGGGGAGCTATCGGGGTTACCACCCCTACGTAAGATTGATTTTCATATAGATCTAGTTCCTAGAGTAGAGCCCATCTCACAGGAACCTTATTGAATGACCACCCCAAAGCTCTATGAGCTCAAGTTGTAGCTTGAGGGTGTTTTGGAGAAGGGCCTTATCCATCCTAGTGTATCTGCTTGGGGTGCATTAGTGATCTTTGTGAAGAAGAAGGATGAATCCCTGTAGTTGTGTATTGATTGCCGCCAGCTGAACAAGGTAACGATAAATTTTTTTTATCCTCTTCCTCGTATTGATGACTTATTTGATCAGTTGAAGGGAGCCACATTTTATTTAAGATTGATCTTAAGTCATGGTACCATTAGCTAGGGATTTCAGAGGAAGACATTCATAATCCCACCTTTTGCATGAGATATGGGCACTATGATTTCACAGTGGTGCCTTTTGGTTTGACTAATGCCCCCGCAGTGTTCATGAGTTTGATGAACAGGGTATTCAGGACCTTCTTAGATCACTTCGTGCTCATCTTGCTAGATGACATTTTGATATACTCACATACACATGAGGATCACAACAGGCACCTTCACTAGGTTCTTCAGTGTCTTCGTGAGCAGCAGCTTTACGAGAACTTGGAGAAGTGTGCATTCTTTCAGACAGAGGTGCAATATTTGGGTCATATTATTTCTAGGGAAGGTATTACAGTCAATCCTTCTAATATTAGAGCCATCATGGATTAGTCAACACCCACTACAGTGACTGAGGTCATAGCTTCATGGGATTAGCAGGATACTACCAGAGATTTGTTCAAGACTTATCTCAGATTATGCACCCTATCACTTCCCTTCAAAGGAAAGGGAAGAAGTTTGTTTGGTCAGACAGATATGAGAAGACCTTCAGGAAACTAAAGGAATGCCTCACTACAACACCTATTCTTACAGTGATGGATCCACATAGTGAGTTATTTGTTTGCATAGATGCTTCATTGGTAGGCCTTGGAGGGGTGTTGATGCAGGATGACAGAATAGTGGCCTTTGAGTCTCGCAAACTCAAAGATCACGAGCTTAATTATCTGACCCATGATCTTGAGCTTGCGGCAGTTTTGCATGATTTGGTTAGGTGGAGACATTTTCTTCTTAGTAGGAGATTCACACTCAGGACAGATCATTTGAGTCTTTGCCGCCTCTTCACGCAGCCCAATCTCAATGCTCGTCAGTGGCATTGGATGGAGTTGTTATGCGAGTATGACATGGAGATCGACCATGTGAAGGGGAAAGAGAATGTGGTAGTTGATGCCCTTAGTAGACGAAGACATGTGGCTATGGCCACTCAGTGAGCATAGATTTATGGAGCAGGATTCTTCAGTAGCTTCCTCTTGACAGCTTCTATATTATAGTTCGAGTAGATATCGAGTCACAGAGACCCCTAGAGGGGAATTTTGATGGATTTACCTTAGAGGTAGATGGTCTTCTTAGGCACAGAGGATGGATATATGTTCACAGAGATGGAGGCTTGAGGTAGGACATCTTGGTAGAGGCACATTGTGTAACTTATTTAGTCCATCCCGGGGTGAAGAAGATGCATGCCACCTTGAGATAGTTGTATCATTGGAGAGGACTTCATCGAGACGTGACCCAATTTGTGTCATCATGTTTGGAGTGCCAGAGAGTTAAGGCTGAGCATCAGCATCCAGCAGGCCTTCTTTATCCTCATGTTATACCGGAATGGAAGTGGGACACCATTTCTATGGATTTCATTGTTGGGCTACCGATGTCGAGATATCACCATGACACCATTATGGTCACGGTTGATAAGTTGAAAAAAGTGGCTCACTTTTCTTTGGTGAAGACAACTTACACAGTTAGAGTAGTGGCACGAGTATATTTGGATGAGATTGTCAAGTTGCATAGGATTCCACAGAAGATCATTTATGACTGTGATCCCTTGTACACTTCACATTTCTGGACTACCATGTAATATGTCCTTGGGATGAGGATCAACTTTAGCACAACATATCACCCTGAGATAGATGGACAGACCAAGCGGGTGAATCAGATTTTAGAGGATATGCTCAGGATGTATGTGATGGATCAACAGTCTAAATGGGAAGAGTACCTGTACTTAGTGGAGTTTGCCTACAATAACAATTTTTAGAGTTTTATAAGCATGGCTCCTTTTCAAGCTTTTTATGGTAGAGAGTATAGGACACCTTTTAGCTGGGACAGGCTAGAGGATAGAGTATCTCTTGGACCAACTCTTTTGTAGGATATGGAGCAGCAGGTAGTGTTGATCAGGTAGAGATTGCAGGAGGCACAAGATAAGCATAAGAAGTATGTGGATCAGCATGGGATCGATCATAGCTTCGATGTGGGCATGAATGTGTTCCTTCGTGTCAGGCCACACAAGAGCCCTATCTGTTATGGAAAAGGTTCTAAGTTAGCTCCTAGATTCATTAGTCCTTTTGAGATCTTGGAGCTTATTAGCCCTTTGGCCTACCATCTAGCATTGCCACCTAGCTTGTCTCACATACATGATGTTTTCTATGTTTCAGTTCTTAGGAGATATATTGTAGATCCTTCTCATGTATTAGATTGGACATCTTTGCAGGTACAGGATCAGGGGCAGGTGATGGTGGAGCCTGGTCGCATCTTAGAACATAGGACCCTCAGCCTTCAAGGTAGAGAGGTTGATCAGGTTTGGATGCAGTGGGATAGATATTATGAGACTGCAGCTACATGGGAGGATGCTACTTCATTATGAGTTCAGTTTCCACATTTTTTCCAGTGACTTCCAGGAGGAAGTTGAGTCTAAGGGGAGGGGTATTTAGTGCCCACTTCCCTTTGAAACCTTTTAGATACCTATTTTGATATTTTGATTACATTATAAACATTATTATGTTTTGATTTAGTATGCTGTTAGACATTGATCATGGATTATTGTTGATCTTGATTTGATTATGATGCATGATGATTATTAGAGACAACTTATATGTGGATGATGATATATTATTTGACATGGATGTTTCATGGATTTGGTTCAGACATGAGATTTGGATATTATGAGTTGATCTAGAAAATGGATATTATTTTGATAATGATATAGTTGTTGATTAAAAAAAATGCAAATGATGTAGTTGTTACTTCGATGTTGTTGTGATTCATTTACGTAGGTGATTTTGTGATTTTAATTATATCATATTAGATGTTCTGATATGGCCATGAGGCTGAAGGAGGTAATTGTATTTTGTAGGTTAAAAACATCAAAACAAACATTGGGGGATGAAATACCAACCAAAATGAAATTTTAAATGAATTCAACAAGGTCACCAAGGTAACTCATTTTATTATGTCGTGTGTTGTAGTTTTTTAGGGATTCCCATGGGGGGATTACCTTTACACGTGACCATTGGTATTGTGTATTTTATTGATGTGGTTAATTTTTATTATTGTTGTATGTATTTTATTAGTAATGTGTTCCTTTCTTTTAATTGATTAAATTGTGACAGATTAATATGAGAATTATATCATTAAAATTTAAATAAATTAAATTAGGGTATGGGAAAGTAATTATAAGAGTTGTTGGTTGTTTGCATTTAATTTTTAAGTGATGTGTAAGTTGTGTAAGAGCTTGTGTAAGTCAGATTTTGGAGTAATATATACTCCACCTCCATGAAAAATTCGAATTTGTTTTTGGGGGTTGTTTTTGGAGGCTTATGGGACAAGTAAAACTTCTCCCATGACTCTAAATTTAATCTACCAACCATACTTATGGATGGAGATGTGATTTGTGAATTTTTAAATGAATTTTATAAGTCATGTTGCTTGTTTTGGATTACACTTTCTTAAATTTTAATTAATTTTTTGTCCCTTGAGGTGTGGGCTTTTTAGAGTGTGCAAGTAACTTGTCATATTTTTCACCCACCTCTTTATTGTGCTTGGGAGAATGGAGTTTTTCTTTTGTGTTTGCATTGGAGGATGTGTGATGTGGCATCCTACATGGATCCACATCATCCTCTTATCTCCCTCTTCTATTTAATTCAAACTCTTACCTTGTTTTTGGGTTGTTGAATCATTTTACAACTTCCTTGGGGGTGCATTTTTCTTGTGTGGAGCTCTTATTTTTGGAGGAAGTTGGAGAAAACTTTATATGATTAGAGTTTTATGTTTTGGACTGTTCTTTGGCATTTGAAGCTTATTGTTTGGAGACAAAAGAAACCATAGAGAGGTAGGAATTTAAATCTCTTTTTATATGCTGTCATTTTCTTGTTGTGTTGTGTAGATAGTGCATGCTTTGTTTTACTTGTTGGCTGGTTGGGAAGACTGCCATAGGGATGGTGTAGGAGAAGGCTATGGGGAATCCATGTGGGGGGGCATAAGGAATGCCATTAGCATCAGAATTTTGTGGAGGTAGTTTTGTTTTGGGATCCACCATGGAAAAGAAAGAGCTTACATTTCTTACTTTGTGGGGGGCATAAGGAGGGATTTGTGGGGGGCATAAGGATGTGTGTGTGTGATGATTATTTTAGCAATTTGTTTTGGTGGACACCTAATTCCCAATTAGGAGGCATAAATAACTTCCCCCATAGACCTTGCTCCTTTGGCTTGCATGATCAATCTCGAGTTCTGTTTTGAGATGATTTTAAATGCAGTTGGGAACTGTTTTTTTTGTGTTGAATTGTGTTTTAAAAGGAAATGTGTATGTGAAAGAATGTTGTGTGTTGTGGAAGCCAGTTGTTTCCCCCCCCCCCCATGGGTTGAATTACACCTCTTATTGTACTTTGGTTGGGTATCGGGGGCCAATGATGAAGGAAGGCTTCTCCTTTCATTGGATGTCTTGGTTGGGTGGAGAGCATTGCCTTTGCCCCTCTTTTGTTGTGATCAACTTAGAGAAGAGAAAATGTGCATGTTGCTGTCCTGGAGCAAGGAAAAATGTAGTTTGACTATCCCTTGTGACAACACATTCATTTGTAATCATTTCCCACATGATGTGGATGAAATTGTAATAGTTATGTTATGGAGAAATGATGTTGTAATTGATTATAAGAATGTATATTTGAATTGACAAAGGCATTTGCATTCTACTTTGTACATTGGAAAGAGATAAATTGAATGTTGTTATTGTTTTCCAATGTTGAAATATGTAAAGTATATGATTGGAATTAATAAAGAATTGAAAGACCTTATCTTATGTGCATTTTTGAATTAAATGCAATGTTTCATTGTATGGAAAAAAATATAGTTAGATCTCTTTTTGGAAGGAAGAAATGCACGTGGAAATAATGTTGTATTTTGTATTTTTTTTGGAGTTGTGTAAAAATGAAAGTTAGTAATTGATTTGATTCAGAATGGTTTGTTGTAAACAACTGAATGCATTTGATTATTTTAGAAATGAAATTTCAAACTTGAATGATAAGATTTGTTATACAAATTTAAAAGAAATTGATCTCTTGTAAATATTTAAAGCTGACAATCAAACTTAATAAAAATGCACAGTTCAGACTTGAACATTTAAATCAATTTGGAAACCTTAAAATTTAACATGATACATTAGCATGGAACTCATATTGGCAAAGAAAACTTAAGGAAATGATTTAACCATTGTAAATTTGAACATAATCCCTTCCTCAGCCATTTTCTATCATTTGTTGGAAAAATTCAAGTTTTAATCAATTGAACAAATTTAAATTCCTAAACCTTTCAAAATCCTTCCTAGAGTAATTCTCCATGTCTGTTTGGCATATTAAGTGAAGGAGGAGATCCAATTTAACCAAATTGGAAAGTTGAAAATTACCAGTTGGCTTACTAAAAGTCTGCATATCCTTTTTTCAAAATTGACCCCTTAAACCTTAACAAAAAGTAAAATTTATGATTCCTGTGCAGAGAGGGCATCGAGAGCTTTCCAAAAAGTCCCTGTTTGCCCAAAGATGAGCTTTCTAGAAAAAATTATGGAACTTTGAATTTTTTGGGCCTTGGCGGGAAAATTTGGGAAAGTTTTCCCTGGCGGGCCTACAACCCAAAAATTTCTCGTCAGAAAATCCTTAGAAATTTTTTTGAAAATTTTTGGTCTGGGAAAATTTTCATCTTTTCCTCCACCGGCCCGCAGCCAATTAGAGGCTGCCATGTGTCCTCACGGGGCAGCGGCGGAGGCACAACATCTTTTTGCCCTTTGGAATTTTTGAAAATTTTGGAAACTTTTCCATTTAGCCCTGCCGGCCCGCGGCCAATCATAGGCTGCCACGTGGCATCTTTGGGTGCTTGTGGAGGGGCGCAGACCCTTTGTTATTTTGAATTTTTTTCCTTTGGAAATTTTTGTAAAATTTCCTTGTGGCACCGCATCCTCACCCTCTTCTTAGGAAGATTATTCTCATGGTTACACAGACCTGCGCTACCATCCTTCTCCTTTTCCCCTCCCTTCGGCGAGATTGCCAAAAAAAACCCCACTGCTCCACCCTTCCTTCTCTTCTTCCCCACTTAGGCCGTTTGGCGACATGTGTCCACTGGGGACCCATGGAGGTGAAGGAGAAAATTTGAATTTGTGCTGCATGGGGGGGGGAAATTTTTCTAAACACCACCCCGCGACCCACCAACCCGCCAAAAGGGTTTTCCTCTCCTCTTGACACGTGTCCCCTTGTGGAAAATTTGACCCCTAAACTTCACCTGACCATAACTAGAGTTTTGGAGGAGTTAGGAGGACTTATTTATATCACTGGAAAGGTAAGAAAAATTCCTATCCAATGGAAATGATTTAGAGAAATTTTGGAAGCGTCAAGTATGAGAAAAATAAATTTGAAACTCTGAGCCTGTTAGAGAGTGGGTATGGGGGTAAATTACTCCCTGAACCTAACTGAAACTTCTGACCCTAAAATTTGAACTGAGTGAACTTTAAATTTGTTATTGAAGAAAAAATATGTTCTAGTAATTTAGATTTATTCCAGAACCTAATAGGGTCTACTGTTGTCTTGCAACTTGGTTGTGGACACTTCTAATAAAAAAAATTATCCCATAATTTTCTAACTAACCCTAGGTTGTTTCTTGGGTCTCAAGTGGGTTGTTTTAACGGGCATCATAGATGAGAGGTTAACATGGTTAGTTAGATTAATTGGATAGGTTGTGAAAGGGATGAATACATTCAATAGATAGGAAAGTATGTTTCCATGTGAGGGGCATAAGATGTGGGTATAACCATTTTGATATTATGCTAAACAATATGCACTAAGGGGATAAATTAACCCAAGATGACATATGTTGATATAACATGTGGATGAAAATACATGATTAAAATGTAATCAAACACACAAAAAGATGAAAGATTTCAATAAAAAATGGTTGCACATAAAAACACATGTAAGATGAAAAAATATGTATAGGATGACCAGTCATAGGCTAGATTAGATGTACAAAGGAGATGAATTTCCAAAAGATGACTCCTATATTAGAAAATGATGATCAAAATACATATGAAAACATATTTATGAAATGGGCTGGAAATCATAAGTGAGAAAAAACTAGGTGAGGAGCACTAAGGGGATAGGGTTACCTAGGATTCCCTTCTCACTAGTGTGTAACGGTCATGATGTTTCAGACAGGGGGCATGATAGTATGCTAGTAAGATGCAATATAAAGAAATAAACAATAAATGATAGTAACAAAAAGATAATGATAAAAAAAGATAATCATGATGAGTGCACTAATAACTAAGTAACCAATTTTAAGACAATTAACAAGAGATATAAGTAATTCAAAATGGGCATAATGTAAATGATTAAATGCAATTTTAGGTAAGGATCATGTGTGAAATTTATTTATTTATATGCATATGGTGACGTAAATTTAGGGATGAGTGTTTTTATTTTTCTTTGTAGTTCTATTTAGTAGTGATGCTAGAATACATGACCTAAGATGACATGGGGGTATTTGATTTCCTTAGCAACCCCTTTAAAAGTGACAGGAGTACCCAAGACAAGTGAATAACATGGGTATGAGAGATACTAGATAAGGATGGTGTAGATAGACTAATGTGGATTGGTAAGAGTGAACCTACATGAGAAGAGTTACTTTGAACTTGTAAAATTATGTGCAAGTGGATTGTAGAAACAAAGTTATGGGGGATGGGACGGGGAGAAATGAAGGCCCTGAGATCACTCAAGACTTACATTACTCAACATATCTCTTGGGACCTTATTTATCCTATTTTTTCCCAAATTTTTATTAGAAATTGGTGTTGCAAATGAAAGTTATTGATATGCAGGTAGTCGAAATATTGGTTCACCAAGCATGTTTATACTTTTCCATAGTAGAAAAGGCAAATGTAAATATGGACTATGATATTTGAACATGGCAATGGGTAAGTATGAAAATGGATAGTATGATGGAGGTGAATGGGTGAAGGGATTACCCTTGAGTGTGGTTATGTGGACAAGAAAGATACACATGGACTTGGGATCTTATTTACACATGATTTTGAAATCTATTTTTCACCATGGTACTTTCCCAAGGCACCACTGAAGTGGTTTTCACCATTGGATGCATATTTTTATTTATTTATTATATGTAATTTTATTTTTATTTGTATTTGAGTTGGTATTTTGGTTGTTCATGTGTGAAATCACTTGAGGTGCATGATATTGATTAGCCCATCCAAATCATATCCATTTAGAGTAGCCATCTTGTAAGTTCCCAAGCCAAAGTTTGCAATGAAATTATATGGACTAAGCCAATTAGGTTAAAACTTTCCATTTCCCTTTTTCTCTCATTTGAAATTCGTAGTTTTTTATTTTCTCTGAGGACAAGGTTTTTTAATTTGAAGTCACATATTTTGATGCACTTTTTATATTTCTTGTGTGTCTTGTTTTGATAAGTTTTTAATCGGTTTAGGGCATGTAAGAATTTCTATTCTAAGAGATCATGTTATTGGAGGCATTGGAATTAATATTCCTCATTTTTAGTGATGTCTTGAATGAAAACATGACATGATGGTAGCTTAATGTCTATTGGAAATATTGATTTAGTACCAAATATGATTGAATATGGAGTAACATTAGTAGGAGTGTGTATGGATATATGGTAGGCCTATAAGGTTGGATAGATTTGTGTGTTCCAATAACATCCTATTTGGTTAACAATATTTCTAAGGATGTACTTAAGTTTTTTATTAGAGGATTCTAATTGGACATTTGCTTATGGGTAGTAATGGGAAGATAATTTTATCTTAGTATGGAAATGGGCACATGGATATTTTATTTCATGATTATTAAATGAACTTTTGATATCTTTTATGATGGTAGGTGGAATACTATAATGGAAAAGGATGTGATTAAGGATGAACTTATATATTTTATTTCTTGTCACATAGATGAGGGATATAACTTTGACCCATTTCATGAAGTATTTGGTTGTAGTGATGATGAATTTATGGATGTCAAAGGATGTGAGATTAAGCTTTCTAATGAGATCGATACTTTATATAGAGAATGGATATGGAGTGGTAATGAGCTTAAGAGCTTGTGAGGGAACATGGATCAATTCATCATGTTTTTGGAAGGATACACATTTACACACATAAGTGAATGTATCCTTTTCTATAGTTGGACAATAGTACCCGTTGAAAAGGAGATTTCATCTAGGAAAATATCGTTGGTATGAGCACTAGAGATGTCCTCATGTACTTTATTGATTTCCAATTCATCCTCTTTTGTGTTTAAACATATTAACAATATTTTTTATAGCGTCTATGGTAGTTTTCTACCAATGTGTGAAGTAGGATGCACGTTAGATTAAGGATTTACGATGGTTGTGTGAAAGGTCAAGTGGAAGAGGGTTATCATGGACGTAGGTGTAGATGTCATGGTATCAAGGTGAATCAAGACCAAAAGTATCACATACCATCTCATAGTCAGGTAATCCATATGCATGGACCATGAGTTATTCCACCAAGAATTAGGACTATTGTAAGTTGGGTGACACTTTTAGAACATACCCAATGATGGGAATTACATTGAAATATTTGTTGCTAACATGAGAAACTTGTTCAAATTGGATGTGGTTGAGTTATTGATTGAATTTTTCTATCATACAATTTTATGTGATGAGATTCTCGTCATTGGTAGGATAGTCATCATTCACCTACTTGATAATGAGTTGTGAGTCCCAAAATATGGTAAGAGATAAAATATTCCATTGGATTAGTATTTGAGCCTATAAATGAGTGATTTATACTCTATTATATTATTGGTGCATGGAAATATGATATTGAAGGCCTTTAGAATTATATCTCCATGTGGTGTAAGGAAGTGGATGCCTTCCCCTAAGAAATTATTGGTAAAGGAACCATAAAACTATAATGTCCATTTGTCAAATTATTCAATATTGAAAACAAATTCATCTGTGAACTACATGTTAAGTGGATTGGTGTCTGATATCAGCATGTCTACTAGTTGATCTCCCAAAACCAATCCTTTTATGTGTTTTTATATGTATTCAATATCAAATTCATTGAGGAGAATAATCTACTTATCCATTGTTTTGGTTAAGGCCAAATTAGAAAGCAAATATTTGAGAGGATGAACCTTGGCTCTGAGCGTAGTTGTTCTATTGAGCATATAGTGTAACAAATATTGAGATGAAAAAACTACATATAGACATGATGTTTTAATTTGTGTATA
This sequence comes from Taxus chinensis, assembly GCA_019776745.2. Classification (NCBI taxonomy): domain Eukaryota; kingdom Viridiplantae; phylum Streptophyta; class Pinopsida; order Cupressales; family Taxaceae; genus Taxus; species Taxus chinensis. Next base: position 656,808,066 of record CM034149.1, on the reverse strand, counting down.
ATTAAAAGCATAAGCAATGAGATTTTGGATCAAATAGTAGATGACATGTTCTTTACCATTTTGATCAGGATGTGCTAGGAGAGCTCTCAATGTATGTTGAGTAGTAGTAGATGATAAATGATACTCATAGGGTAGGAGGTACCACAAATAGGGGATTCATTAGATAAAGTTTTATTTTTTCAAAGGATTATTGGAATTCTTTATTTCATTGAAAGGTCATACCCATTTTGAGAAAATTATTAAAGGGATTGCAATTTTGGGCCAATAATGCTATGAATCTCCTAATTTATTATATTTTACCTGGAGGCTTCGTAATTGCTTGATATTTTAGGGTGGAGGAATTTCAACTATTGCTTTAAATTTTTCTAGATCAATCTCAATTCTTCTTTGTGACACTATGAACCTAATAATTTTGTAGGAGGTAATGCCAAACACAAATGTTTTGGGATTGAGTCAAATTTTTTATTCTCTGAGGTGCTCAAAGATTTTTCTTAGTACAAGGGGATGTTTGGTTAGTGTTTTGATTTTTCCAAGGATGCATTTGGCATAATCATCTACAATGTCATGCATCACGTCATGAAATATGACTATAAAATCATGTTGATAGGTACCTCCTGAGGCGGAAGGGCATAAATTGATAACAAAACATCCAACAAGGTGTGGAAAAGGTTGTTTTATGTTGGTCTTCTTTGGTGATATTTATTTAGTTGTATCCCAAGAATCCATCCATGAGTGATAATATTTCATGTTCCATTTTGGATTCCATGATCATATCAATGTTTGTAAGGGAAAATCATCCTTTGGGAAAGCTTCTTTTATATCACAAATACTTGAATGCCCCCAAAAATTTTACCCACCAATACTATATTGGAGATCTAGAAAAAAATAATATATAGGACGAATGAATATGACATATAGAAATATCTACAACTTTCATTTACTAAGAGATCCACTTTAGGGTGCATATTTCATAACTTCTACTTGACATGTTTGGCCTATTTTACCCTATAAGGTGATGTACTACTAATGATGGATCTAACAATGGAATATCCACATAGGACCAAGCAAATAAATTGGATAACTCTTAGAGTAGTGCAGTTAATTTATTTCACTCTTCCAAAGATAAGGATGCCCCTAGATTTAGGAGTTTTGGTTCCTCATCTATACCAATGTCTATGTCGATAGTCTCTTCTATGAATGATGTTTAACCATTTAGGAGTATGAGGTAGTGGAATATCTTTGCTCATTTTCTTATCTACAATATTTTTGGGATCTTTGAATGATTCTCCAAGTGAATCATCCTCATCTAGATGGAAAGAGGAATGATGATGACCAATTTGGGTTTGGAATTTGATATTATGGATGAACTCTTGTTCTCCAAATTATGTGTCAACATAAAGGTCAATATAACATCCTTTCTTATCATATATTGGCGGAATATAGTCCCGCACACCCATAAATTCAGCTATGGATTCCTCGTTTTGTAAGAGTTCAAGGAGAACGTGATCCAATTTTTGGTTTCATTAGATTAATTGGGGGTAATGAAGGTCAATATGGATGGAAAGGAAAACAATGTCATGAAATAGGTTAGTGGTGGAAAAATCTACATATTGGCTATATAAAAAACTTATTTCGATGTGGTTAATGGATTCCTTAGAAATTGAGTTTGTATAGCTTATCTCATTATATATGTCATCACTAGGTGGTTTATATATAAATCCTATGTTGTTGGGATTTAAAATTATGGGGATAGGTTCAGTAATTCCCTATTCATGGTGACCAAGTCCTCATATTAAGTATCCCATAAGCATTAGGATTTTATTGGGGATAAGATACTCACTACTCAAGTAGTAAGATGTCATTCCATCTTTCAGTAACCATGTATCATTAGAGGTCTCAAGGAACTCACCAAAAAGGCACCCAAAATGAATAAAATTTGTGGAATTGAAGGAGTATATCACATATTTACTATTGGTATGAGGGGTTTCATTTGCCTCTTATTAGTTGGACCCCTCACACATGGTAAGTCATTTCACCTTAGGTGAGTTCATAGGTCTTAGGTGTCATTAGGAGTTATATAACATATTATGTCATATGTGTAAGTATGCAACATATAGGAGTTACACTCCATTTATGGATTGTAAATAATTTCTCCCTTATGGAGGTATGATGGGTCTTGCATGGGAGTTACAAAACACTCCTATTTATACCTCTTTTATTTTTATCTATGAAAATGAGGAGACCTTATTATTTTACATGCACAATTTCTTATGGTTGATTTCTTGCTTACTACTTGGAGCTAAATCACATTTCTGTTAGAGTGTAACTCCGTTGATGTACATAGATTATTTCTTGATCCTCATGCTCACACTATCTCATATGGTATCAAATAATTTTTTTGGGAATCGTGTTACTCATCCACATCCATTTCTTACTAATCTTGGTTTTGTGGTATTACTAGTTTCTTGTGTAAATTTTTAATCTGTTTCAATTTGTGCTTTACTTGAACTAATTTGGTTTTATCTCATTTTTCATAGATTTTATTGGTTTTCTATGTGTGTGTAGGTTGAATTTTTATTTTTAGGGGTAGCTTCACCAAATTTGGTTGTCTATGGCTAAAATTAGTAGAATACTTCTTTTAGAGGTATTTCTAGTTTTTGGTTTTTATATTTTGTTGCAACCCTGCCTTCCTCCTCCATGTTTGTCATCCTATCCTACTCTATCCCTAGTCACCTATCCTTCTAGATCATTCCTCCCACCAAGATTATTCCTAGGGATATATGCTACCCTTGACCAGCTTAGTCCTATGAGATCTCCTAATCGAGCTCTATTTTAAGTTTCGTAAGCTCTCCTTCAGGATAATTTTCTACTTTACCAACTTAGTTGAGACACCTTAGGATTGACCCTATATTTTGCACAATCCATCCTTCTATCTTTCTTAGTGCCCTAACTGAATATCCCTTTGGTTATTTGGTTCTCTCTGCCAAGCTAGTGAACTCTATCTCAGCCTTGTCAGGTTCCCTCGAGAGAGAGATCATTGTAGTACTCCTACTAGCTTGCCACTCTACTAGATATAACCTCCTCCACTCCTATATGTCTTGTGTCATGGTCACTATCATTCATTGGTTCCTATTATGCATATGGTTTCTGAGTAACTTGACACTAGGCTTAGTTTGAACCCTATACTATCATCATTGCTTGACCTACTCCATCTCCAATCTTACCTCAGTCATTCCACCTCTTGTTGGCCACCATGACCCCTACCTCCATTCGAGCTAAGATGGATCAGACCTCACTTATAAACCCACCATTTTATGCCTCGCCAATGGATCTACCTCCCTGGTTCAACCTTTCTCCCTTCTCATGCACATTTGGAATTACTCTTCTTGCATATGCTTTGGACCATTTCCAACCACCCTGAATTATGTGCTAGTCTCCCTTCATCATGTTGGGTCGACCACCCTTCCATATGAGGTTCCTTAGTCCTCTCTCTTGTCTCACCCACCATGATTCTTACTATAATCCCCGCTAATTTCTCAGCGAATCGGGCGCTTTTATCTCACTACCCCCTTTTTATAGATAATGTTTGGAAAAGGCTCAAATGGCCATTTACATAGCATATTTTACATTAAAGCTCACAAAAATTAAAAAAAAAAGTATCTATAAAAAAACCCCACAAAACACTCGAGTAAAAAAAATTGGCTCAACCAAATAAAAATAAGATCCCGACAACCAGAGATACAAAAACTATAATAGAGAAGGCCACGACAAAAAATGGCCTAGAATGATAGTGAGCAAAAATTCTGCAAGAGAACCCCTATACAAATTTTCCCCTAGTCCTTGAACTCGGGCCAAAAACATCCACCTAGATGTCCTCCTCATTAAAACTGCTTATGGCAAGCTGTCGCTTCTTTCCTTTTTCGACTATAACCAACTCCCAAAGAGCATCAACCCTATTTTCAAAAACATCAATCTTTGCATTAGACCTCTGAAACCCCCTCAGCAGATTCCTATTCTGAGCTTTGAATTGAAGAACAATATCCTCTAAATATTTGATCTTGCTAGCAAGAAAGTTAAAAACACTATTTCCCTCAAACAACCTATCACTAGGGTTATCCTCCACATCTTTCCCGACAAGATACTGTAGAATAGTCATAGTATATAAATCCTTCTTAGCTCTCTCTTTCATTTTGTTGATCCTAATTCTATCATCCAAATAAATGTGGTCCTCCTAATCTTCCCCAAGCCTAATGTCAATCCCCCCTGTTTGCGGAATTGACTTACCCATTTTAACTAAAAGAAGGATTAGCCCCTGATAAAGGGTAACCTCTATTTTCTTGTCTTTAGAAAGCTTAATAAATAACTGAAGGTAATTAAACAAGTAAAATGGGATACTCATCTTCCTTCCTCTTTGAAAATGGTCGAGAAGCATGATATGCTGAGAATGTAGTTTCCGATACTTTCCATCCAAAGTTATATATTTCATAATGTATAAAAAAAATTCAGACCATCTCCCTGGAAGATATTTATGGGCTATACCATCCTCCATAAAACATATTTTCTCCTCATCATTAAGAAAAATGTGGACTTTATCCTAAAACTGAGTCCTATCCTTAAAAACCTTGCTTCCACCTCAATCCATATTTGTAACCTTGCCAATCAATTCTTTCAAGACCAAAAAACTAACACCCCACATAGTGACAACCCCATTATCCCACACCATTACAAATTCCTTCCAAATATTTTCATCAAACCCTCACAGCCAATGTAGAAACTGAGTAATTTACCATTCCTTAAAAATATCCCAGATAATTGTATCTCTCTCCAAACCCATGCAAGATGAAGGCTCAATCCTAACCCTACTACCACCTATCTTAAGGAAAAAAAACTGAAAATAAAACTAGTCTTCGATGAGCCTAAACATAAAATCCAAACAAGCATTTAAGTTAAGTGTCTCAATCTCCACATACCCAAAAATGATGACCAAGATAACTCTCGGACACCAAAGAATAATAACAAGGATAGCTTGTATCCTTTTCTCACGCTTGAAATAAATTCTAATTTTATGCATTTAGGACAACTTTAGTACTATCTGGTAAATCCACCTCACTCTTCCACCAAGTTCTATTATGTGCTCGAACACCAATTTTTTCTAACATGTCAGCACATGAGTTAGCTTCACGAAAAAAGTTATTAATTTGAATATTATAAAACTTATCTAACAAGCCCTTAGCATCTTTAATAATATAATCAATATTTATATGATGTTTGTTTAGGCCCTTCATAACATTTACAATGTATAATGAGTCCCCCTCCACTTGAATATTATTTATTTGTAAAGAATTGTCCCATTTCAAACCAATAAAAAATGCATAAGCCTCAACATAATTGTTAGAATTATTACCAATAAGATCAACATAGCTAAAACAAGGGGACCCCATCTCATTTCTAATAATACCACCAACACCATCTAACCCTAATCTACCTTTAGTAGCTCCATCAAAATTGAGTTTCATCCATCCTTCAGTAGGTTTAACCCATTTAGCATTTTCCTTCACCACTAATTTCCACAGATAATTTTTTTGAACACACTTAGTAATACCTAAAGCCTAAATAATCTCCTTCTCATGATTAGGGAATCCAGCTTGCTCTGTAATCATAATAACTGAAATATTATTAACTGATTCCCCCTAAAATAATACTCCCCACATGAGTAGATATTTTATGTTTTTTATTTAAAAAATATATTATTCCTTTCAAGCCATGTCCCCCATATAAAATGAGGAAAAACAAAACTCCAAGCCTTTGAAAGACTTAGTGAAACAAAAGGACTCATTCATTTGACCATACCAGTCAGAAAAAATTTTCTAGAAAGACCCAAGAAATTGGGAAAAATATTAGAACATGGGGTTTTTAACTCTTTGAGAAAAGGAGCACTGAAGAAAAAGGTGTTAAACAGTTTCATTAGCTTCTATGTAAATAATTCACCTATTAGGAATGATCATTCCTTTAGCCTGTAGATTATCAACAATTACAATTTTGTTTTGAACAACATGCCAAAGAAACAAATTAACCTTTGGAATAATATTTTTATCCCATATATTTTTTCCAATAAATATTTGGGGGGAGGAGCATTTCTGGTTACCCCATAACCTGTTCTAACCGAATACTCCCCATCCTTTGTTAAAGACCAAATTAAATCATCCTCTTTCTTAATTAAAGGAATGTGTAAACCCCTTAGGTTTGCATTTAAATTCCAAAATCCTTCCTTGATTTCTTCATCCCCCCCTTCCCATTCCAATATTTTCCAAGCCCATCCCCATTCTGTTATGATCCAATAATCTCTAAGAAAACTTCCCTGTAATTTACCAGCATGTGATAATAAAGTCCCTTTTCATGTTGCTAACATTTTTGGGAATTTGCTAACCAGAGCATTCAAATTTTCTAGGATCATTCTCCCTTTAAAGAGTGGCATACCCAAATAGGAACACTCATCACCCCTTTCATCGCTTGATCTTTTTTAATTTATTTTTCCATTTTTTTCCTATCCCACCTTTTTAGTTAATAAGCCTTGTTAATTGTTTTTTAAACCTAGGCTCCTTTAAATTTAAACTTAGAATTTTAATTAATCAAAGGTTACTTTTTTGAAAGGGGAGATTATTAAATGGGTCATTATTGGTTAAAAAGGTATAACTTAATTAGGATCCAATTAATTTTTTAATGAATTGGTAAGATAAAATAATTGGGAAATTTCCTAAATTAAGGGTTATTGGGATTTTCCGTTGATGTTTTTTTTGAGGTGTCGTGAATTTTTTTGGGTGTGTTTTTGGAGGGTTTTTATGTGTTTCAAGAGGTTTATTCACCTTTTCGGAAGGTTATTGAATCTTTCAAGAGTAATTTTTCATTGTAGTGATTTTTTTATTACTTGCAGGCTAATGTGCATGTCCACCATAACCTTGTATCAAGGGAGCCCCCTATGCAACGTGAGACAATTTTCTCACACAAAACTATGTTTTTTCCCTTTTTGGTTTCTTTTGGCTTTGTGATTTTTTAATTAAACTCATTGTGGCCTCCACTCTTGCACAATTTTTCACCTAATGTAAAGTGAGTGGCCAACTATTTCAGGTCACACAAAAACATTATAATGTAACCAACACACTATTTATAAATTTCCACAAATAGGAGAGGTAACATTATTTTAGGGTGTTTATAATCACATACAAACACATTATTGGATGGGTTTGACATCTTGAAACCTTGTGTGTGTTATTGTACCCTTATTTTCTTGCATTATAGAATTATTTTTGATTGATTAAAACGTCCATTTGAGTCTGTTTGTCCTTGTGACTCTTCTGCACTTTTCTCTTTTTTCAGATGCACCATGGAGGATGATCTTTCCAAAATTGAGCTTCGTAGGATTTCTTCACAAAATTTACCACTTCTTCTTGGTAGGGAGGATTATGCATCATGGCATTTAAGTATGGAATGTTACATTACACATAATTTTTTTTATCTTTTTTGTATGGAAAAGTTCTTGCACCCACTGATCCTTATCATCTTGAAGACTCTCTCAACACTTGTGATCAAGTTTATGGTCACTTGTTGACACATTTTTCTAGGCCTCTTCACCATCATGTGGCACACATGGAGTTTCCTCACATATTCTAGAGAATTATTCATTCCTCATTTGGATACCCTTAATAGAATTCCACTATTGATCCTTATTTTTATATAGTTGTTTCCTCACCCACTTCATGTTATGATAGTTATGTTGACATAAATTTTCTTGTTTATATTATTGATGATGAGGTTTGTTATTTCTAGTTCTAATGAAAATATTTTTGATGATAATTTCTCTTCTCCCTCTCTTGGTTACCCTTTATATAAGGTTTTAAACATCTTTTTTTTCCCATCAAACATTAGACAGACTTGTTCCTAGCCTCATACTTTCATTTCATATATGTCCATTTCATTGTACAAGGCTTATTCCACTCCTCCTACTTCTTGTGTTGATGATACATACCTATCAGACATTACTCTTTTATTTTCCAAGCTACCTTTTTGGGATGAGTATCTTTTAGACCTTAGATGCATTTTCATAGAATCTATTTGTATTACAGTACATGGAGTTGCTCTTCCTTCTACCAAGCCTTCACACATTTGTACTTTGGAGGTGTCATTCATCTCCTTTATTTGGAGTGCCCCTTTTGGGATTTCCATAACTTATACTATTTCAGAGACCATCACTGATCCACCTCTACTTGTGGATCCTCAAACTATTGTTATGGGGGTTATCGTGCCTTCACTCCATATATACATTATTTTAGCAAATGATCCATACCCATACTATGACAGTTATACTTCACTAGAATTACCTTCAATTCTTGAGAACCTATTTTATAGACCTATTTCATGTTTGAGTTGTGGACAAAATTCATATTTCTTCATACTTTTGCCCTCATTTTTCTTCATGGAGTGGGCAGAATTTTAGTACACCATTTCTATTCTTCCTAAGGGAAAAAATAATTTGATGTGGATGGAAATTTTTCACTCTACAGGAGGAAGGACCACTTCATCAAAAATATTCTTGGAGACTTCATAGAGTTGTAGACTTTAGATCAAGTTACAAGATTATTTAGCAAACCCTTCATTGAAGCCAAGTATCATTGCTGGTGCTCCTTTCTTAGGGTGAGGTACACTACAACTTCACATCTTCTTCAAAATTTCTAGTCTCATTTTTATTTTCCTTTTATTCTTCTTCTAGAAATATTATATTTTTTATATGGGTACCTCATCGGGAATTTATTTATCAAGACCCATATGACACATATTTCTTAGGTTGTTTATGGGAGTCTTCTATCTCTTGTAAGTGGACATTTTTTTCATTGGGTTTTACTCCATTACACTGGATCCTTGTTGTACATTGGTACCTCATTAGGCGTAGCTATTAGGATCCATTTCTATTTTTTGAATTTCCTTACCTCATCCTAAGTTATGATGAAGGGGGTGTTATTGTGAGGGATTTCATTTTCCTCTTATTAGGTTAACCCCTCACACATGGTAAGTCATCTCACCTTAGGTGAGGTTATAGGTCTTAGGTGTCATTAGGAGTTATATGGCATATTCTATCATAGAATTTTTCATGTGTCAATGTGCATCAAACATGAATTACAATCCATTTTCGGATTGTAATTCCTTTCTCCCTTGTGGAGGTATGATGGGTCTTTTATGGGAGTTACAAAACACTCATATTTTTAGCTATTTTATTTTGGTCTATGAGAATGAGAATACCTTTATCTTTTACATGTATACTTTCTTGTGGTTGATTTATTGCTTACTACTTAGAGCTAGATCATGTTTATGTTTGAGTGGAACATCATTGATGCGCACACATTCCTTCTTTATCTTCCTACTCACACTCTCTCACATTTACGTTTTCTCATATCATGCCTACCATGTTACTTAAGTAAGAGAGGGATTTGGCCAATATGGATAGATTGGTATTCTCCGAACCCACTAGTTACAATTTTGAAGGGTAAACGGAGTGGGAATAAGTTAGATCTGGATGAATATTTTGTTATGGAGATGTAAGGTTATTTAAATGAATGTATGAAGTGGAAGTTTGATCATATTTTGATGATGTGGATGTGGGTTTATGAGTGGATTTCTCTATAGTAGGATAGTATATTTCCTTATAATACTTGGTTTCTAATGCTTCTCAATACTTGAATGGTTCGGGATCACTATGGATGGTCAATTTGATGCCAACACATTCAAATTTCATACATTAGTTTAAATTATAAGGGACTACATGAATGTAATGAATCTATGGAAATCCAAGCAATAAGTTATAAGGTAACTCTATGTCCACTATGTGGATGAACGTGTGATTCGTGACATGGCCTATGTGTATGGGGAGAAATATAGTACCCATAGACCTTCACTCAGTATTATCGTAAGCTTTAAGATATTGATAATTTATTGTATCAAATGTAAGTCATTATACCCCAAGAAATGGATGAGAGATAGAGTTTATAGGTTTAATCCATATCCATTATCCCCTAATGCTCATTTAATCCTTGTGTTGTCTATGAAAACCTCAATATAAAAGGGAAGTTTATGCTTCAATCCATGCGGGGGCAAGTCGTGTTGATGGAAGGTGAGATGATGTGATGTATATAGATAGCCAACTAGTGATTTAAACTGGATGTCAATGTTATTTTGGATGTGAGGCTCCTAGAGGTGATGATATAAGATGTATTTATGTGTGGAAGAATACTTAAGGAGGTCCATGATGGATATTTATGAAATAATTTCATTAAGTTGGTCAACAAGGTTGTATTGGTCTTGTGGAGTTGGTTGGATGGATATGGAGCCCTTTGTACTACCACGCAACCTATACATGTGATAATGGAACACTTAGGGTTATGTAGTGGTAATTTTATTTTTATTGTGACCACTTGGTGAGGTGAGTGGTGAATGTGACTAATGAGGGGTTCATAGGCATGTGGGACACCTCGATAATTAACTTGATTAAATTGAGTTGTGGATGAGTTTGGGTTTCTATTGGAATTTATTTGACCTTTGGTTAGCGCTTGGTCTTATACATGGTTAAGCAGGGGATTTTAGTAAATATATAATATTTAGTTTTCAGATGATGAGGAAGAAGTAGTATCTTCGATCTTGATGTCTCTGTGATCAATCAAATCTTGGATGTATTTTTTGAGCTTCATAAATTGATTGGTAGCATGTCATGTGATCTTATGGAATTAGAAGTATTCATTTTCCCTATACCATGATGGCTTGGGATTATTATAATCTAGTGGTTTTTTTTAAGGGAAGAAAACCATATTTATTACAATAGTTTGTTAAATATGGTCTCTAGTGAATCTCCAAGAGTGTATTATCTCATTTTTAGCTCTTGTGGTGACCATGTTTGTCTTTGGGGGTGGAGATAGTTGTTTCACTATGTATTATTTTAATATGTTTAGTTTTTATCTCACCAACGCCTACTAAATTTTGCTTTTTGTTAAAATACTTTGTATTTTTAGAAGTAGAAGGATGATTTGACTAGTTATAATTATCTTGAGAATATATTTTGATCAACCCCTTAGCTAAGAGGAATATCTAAATTTGTACCCCCTCTCTATGATTTAGTCATAAGTATTTATGTAATGAAATTGAAGTTGAAAATCCATTTATTGGTTGAGATTGGAGACAAAAAAGTAACTAGTTGTTTCTCCAGTATAGACCATGGGATTGGGTTTTATAGTGCTCTCCATCATTGTAAGAAGGCAAAGAATCTTTCTCCATTTATTTGTTCTATGTTGAATAAATCCATCTTTGTTACGTCATGCTTAACATTTTGGGAGAAATGTTTGATGAAATTTTTGAAGAGTTCAGAAAATGTGGTAATGGATCCTTTAGGAATTTCTAGGAACCATTTAAGGGCTTACCCATCAAAGACATGTAGGAAGATTCACATAAGGTAGATATCATTGTAAGAAACTTCTTAACAAAGAATATAGAATTATTTTACTTTCTCTTATGGATTTCATTTCCCTTTATATTTTTAATTTTGGGTGGTTCAAAATATAGAGGGAAAGGGACGTGTAACATTTCTCAGTCGAGTGGGTAAGGGAAAATCTCTTCAAACTTGTATTTACATCCTTATGGTCCGAGTTGCAACCATTGGAGGGTTTCCTTCATAAAATTCTATTCTTGCTCTAAAAATGGGTTTTGAGGTGTGGTAGGGGGTAATATAACGTTAGGATTGATGGGATGATCTTAATCATGATGATCTTGATGTAATTTATGATGATCAAACAAGATTAATTTAGGACAATAGTTGAGACATTATATTACTCATTTGTTTCAATTGGGAAAGCATGGCATCTTCTGAGTCATGAGGAATATGTTCTTCTTTGTAAGAAGTGTCTTTTCTAATTTAAATATGGGAAACACGATGGTTATTAGATGGGTGGATCTTTGATGTTGATTTTGAGGATGTTGTTGATTTATTTACTTAGGAATGTGAAAATATCTTCTTGGGTATAGGTTGGGAGGAGCTTATCTCCCATATGGTAATGTTGGAGGAGAATTTCATCCTTGTATTTGTCAACAAAGCAATAAAGCATGTATAAACTCTTTTCATTCCTAAATTAGCTGATTGAATTATCATCACCTTCTTATTAAATTTGGTTGGAAATGGTTTCCTCTTTGTCTCCTATTTTTTCACTTCTTTCTCCCTGTGTATAATAGGGATTTCAGTATAATCATTCTTCTTATTTAGCTTCTAGTTGTCATCAGTGATTTTGAGTCATATGTTCCGTAGATACTAATATGTTTTTTTTTTATATGTGGATGTAATCAGATGTTTTAAATGACATGGCTTTGATATGTGTTAGGATAAAGTGATTATTTAATTATGTAGATTATATGCATGTAGAGGGAGTAAATGTATATGATGAGCTGATATTATGTGGGTGATGAGTGATGGTAAGTGAGATTATCTTTGAATAGATGTGTAAGTCTCATGAATCTAACCTTGTGTATGACATGATGATGGATGTAGGATTTTCCTTGTTAGTAGAGGGATTGGGGTTTATCTCAATGATGAGGGTTTAATCTAATAGATGGGTGATGTTGATTTATCTCTTCAATAAGGTATTGATTTCAAAACTTAGTTTATTGTATAAGAAGAAATTTAGATGAAGTAGATGAGTATCAAGTTATTTTGAGGGAAGGACATGTGAATATATACAATATGATTAAAATATTAAGATAAATGGGTATGTAATATAATATGGACATAAGATGATGTAGTGTATATTGGTATAATGGAAATTAGTGTATAGATGATGTTAGGATCTTGGTATTTTTATTTGAAATTTGAACAAAGTGATAATATGAGAAATATGATTTTGACCACCGTATATTAAAAGGTCAAGTAAATGGAATTCATGTGTTAAAAGGAGAGAGATGATTGGAAAGATGTGATATATATGAGATATAATGTTAGTATAAAAAAGAGGTGAGAATGGGTGGTGTATATGGCTATGGAGATATAAGGTGTATGGGATTATGGGGTTAATGTATGAAGTGGATAATAAGCGATACTACAAATGCATGGGATAATGGGAGATGATCACAACAAGTTGTAGAGATTGGATGTAAATACTCAACAAAAGGGGAGGAAAATGGTTTATAGAGAACATGATTGGTGACTATGGTAATAGGTACAATAAGAAAAATGTGATAGGGATGGAAAGGAGAAAGATGTAGTGGGATGATATTAGGTACATGTGATGAGAATATATATAGGGTGGAATGAATAGAATATAAACGTGATGGTATTATGAAAAATTTATAAGACACGGTAGTTGATAGAAGGGAATGTAAAATGTGGATTGGTGGATGTATGTAAAAGGTGTATTAAAGTGTATGTAAATAATAAAACAAATGAGTATATGTTTGTATAAGTTTACAACATGGGGTTGTGAGATGGAGAGAATCCATAAGATATGTATGTAGAATTGAGAGTACATAAAATAATATATGGTGTATGTATGAGAGTAGATGTATAAAATATGGAAAGGTAAATGAGGGTGTATATGTGGGTATTTTGTAGGAGGAAAGATAGATGCGAGAAATACAATGGTTGGAATGAATAAGGATGTATGGGCTAAAATGTAAGACAATGGTGAATGTAGGGGATGTAGGATGGTAATGAGGAATATTTAAGATAGGTGGGTTAAGGGAAGGATCCATGTAATCTAAGGTGAAATGGGGTGTACGAATATATGCATGTAGAATGGAAGGGGTGATGGAAGATATGGAAGGAAATGGTATGTATGGGTGGATGAGAGTAGGCTAGGATATGTGGATAGGAATTTTTTTATGATGGTATGTGGATAGGTATATGATGTGGGAGATGAAAGGATGTGATGAATATGTAAATGTGGAACATGTGTGACATAGGAATGTAAAGGGGAGCGTGTATGGATGTATATGGCCAAAGATATGCAAGAGGGAAGGTGAAAGTATATACAATAGTATAGGTGTAGGATGCATGATGTAATGGGATATGATGGAAGATGGGAGTAGATATGGTATATAAAAGGTGGTAGGATAAGAAGTAGATTGAATATATATATATGAGAGATATGGGTTATTAAGTGTAGTGATAGGGGATGATGAAACAAATGAATGTGATGTATGTACAATGATATGGTATGAGATAGGTATAGTGATAAAAAGGGGATGTAGTGTAGAGTAGGCTAGGTATGGGTGAGTGGTGGGTAAAAGAAATGGATAAGTACTAGCCATACACAAATAATTAATGTCATGCACATGAGGGAGTGTGTAGGTAACAGAGAGAAAATAAGGAGGTCAGCATGTAAAATTCATCTAATGCACAAGGGGTGTCAGGAGTTATCAAAATTCCCATAAAAAGATAAAAATAGGAAAAAAATAGATGGCATAACATGCAAGAAAGGTCTAGAATTAGGAAAAGAAAGATAAAGCACATGCAAAATAAATGAATACCACACATGAACAAATCTAATTATAAGATCAAAGCATGGATAAGGCCGAGATATTTATAGTTTTATCTAGATTTAAAACAGAGCATACAACCTATATTTATGAAAATATATTGTTAGAATTAAAGCATATAAATGGTAAAACGAGAGTCCTCACCATATATAAATAGGTGTCACACTCCATGTAATTTAAGAAAACATGAGTGTGTGTGCACACACATGAGATATAAATATATTTTTATGGAAATATACAATGTATGCGCACATGGATGTAATCATCAAGTTTATGTAATATAATGAATCATGCTTATGATGGACAAGTGTGTATGGATTGTTATAGTTAATAGAGATGGCATGAGGAAATGGTGACTCAAATACTACTGTTAATTTTCTATGTTGATTAAATTTTATTTCCCACATATGTTATCTTTGCTATACTTTTTTGTTATTTCCACTCATAAAATAATGATTAAGAACAAAAACAACATCTTGGAAAGTGAACAAAGGAAGAACTCAATAGGTTGTGCGTGATTCGTTGTGGGCACTTATATATCTATATAAGTGAAGTTTTAGTGCACCTAACCTTGTGAAGTGTTGGCAATTAGACTCCAATAATGAGGGAATGATGATATGATAAATATAACATGTGGTCAAAGGCATAAAAGGAAGGTTAAAGATGATTGAGTTTGGCCAAATTATCTATATGGTCAAAATGGTCGATATGGGTCAAATGTATGAAATGGTAAAATGGATTGAACATAATGAAGATGGTTAATTTGGTCAAAATGATGAATGTTGGTAAAAAATTCAAAAGTGATGAATGATGGTCAGGAATTTAAAAGTGATAAATGATGATCTCGTGGTCAAGAGTGATATATAGGGAATATCAGTCAAAGAAGGCCAAATTGATGAATAATGGTCAAAGGATAAAGATAATGATGGTGGTAGTCAAAGGGTAAATTTTTATGGTGAAGGTGATGTGATGAAATGATAACGTGATGAGTAAGGCTAGTTTAAGGGTGTTTACTTTTTTGACAAGGAGAAAGAAATCAACATATAAGCAACACACCCTGACTAGTCAAGTGGGATTACAACCAAACTATATCCAACCTTTAATAACTCACACTAACAGTATTGCAAATGAGAGTAAAAAGGATCTAAGGTCATACCTCCACCTATATGGATCTTCTAGTAAGTATCTTCAAGTGTGATGTACTCCCTGCACTATAGCCTGATTGTGGCAAAAAAGGCTTCCTAACTAGGTTATACAAGTTATGTAAGGGAGTTCCTTATATACCTCATGGTATGATAGGGATTGAGTCCCTGTTGTAAGGATGTTTTTTAAGGAACATGTATTGTGACATGGAATCCCCCTCACTTCACATCTCTCTAAAAACAAGTGTATGCTTACGGAATAGCGACAGTTGTCCTTGAATTTGAATACCCCATCGAAACACGGGATGTTTCTTTATGCATAGTGATGAAATATGTGTCACAATATCCCTAGGACTATGGCCTGCACATGGTGATCAAATCCATAGTTTCCCGACCCTTATAAAAAATGGGGGAATCTATCCACTTTTTATCCTTAAGATCACTTGAGGATGGAAGAGGAGACCATTCACGATGTTGATTCATAGTATAAAATAAGTAACAATGTGAACAAAAAAGAGATGGTGCAATGTGATAAATAAAATAAACATAAATATAAAATATAAGTGATATGGGTGTTTGTTTTTTTACCCTAAAAAACAAAGGTTAGTATTTTAAAAATTAAACCAATTTCATGGTTTGATCAGGATACAACACAATGGTTAGTATTCCAACAAACCACCCTATAGAAACAACATTAGTTTACACACAATTTAGATAAACAAAGATTTTCTTCTAAATTGGAAAATTCTCCCTTTCTACAATACTGTTTTTGAAGAAAATAAAATGTTATGAAGGAAAAAATATGCATAAAAAAGCTATAAAATATCACATTTGAACCCTGCAACTAGAAAAGGTTAGTCTTCAGATTGCAAACATGAATACATAAGACAAAGATATGAATTAGCAAGGTAGAAAAATGAGTACCAAAGAAAAAATATTAGCAGAGATTCTTGGATTATGGCATCAAAACTTGCAACATGTTTTAGTATAGATTAAACCATGGGATATAATTGAATATATCGATTGTGCAATAGACTATATACAATGAGTGTATGAAAAGAGAACCCATATCATAGAAATCCCATAATGCAACTAGATATAAACTGAGCTATGCAGAACATGGAAAAATGAATCATATGGGAGTACTTTATATTAGGATCCCATAACAACCTATTTCAAATAGGAATACATAAATTTATAAAAAAATGTGACTATTGTTAAATTAGTAGTCTGTTCATCTCCTTCTCTTATATTTATAGGATTTTCATATTCTCTACATATGTGTAGAGAAGATAAACATTATATATTTGGTTTTATGTGACTATATAATATGGAATTATGAACTATATCCATGTTGGCTTACTATTATGTTTTACCATCTTATACTTTCCTATACTTAATATTTGTCTCCTCTTGAGACAAAAATTGATTCGAACTACTCATGACTTGTCTCTGTGTTTTTTTCTGTTTAGTGCCAAGTGGTGGTTGCATTGTACTATAAATTACTCTACTTGTATTCAACATAGATGATGTCATTTACCAATTTTCATCCTCTACACACTACCTAACTACCTTTTATGTTTTGAATTAAGTATACTTCTGAATATACCTCCCTTTTAGGTTTTCAATCTATGAGAGCTCCCTTATAGGCCGCCCTTGCAGATTTTAGAGTATGTGGACCTGCTTATAGATATAAAAAAATTTAGGCACTTAATATACTTACCTAATTACCTTCAAAAAAATTATGATGTTATTTTTTTAGTGGTTTTTCTCAGTCTACTTCAGATGCTTTATCTGTTGATTTTAACGGTAATGAGTGAATGATGGTGGGTAGCATTATGATTTTGGTATTGGATCTTCAAAGAATTATATGTGGTAGAATGAACGTTGGTGTGTTCTTCATTACCTATGCATTTGGAAGAATTACCTATAGATCTTCCTTGTATGTATTTTAATCTGCAAAGGCTTTATTTATCCTTTTATAATACATGTATAATTATGAAAGTACCTTCATAACTTTGTATAGCTAGTTGTCGTTGTCCTGCTAGGCATCTTGTTTAAGACTTAGAAAAATGGCATGTATATCTTGAATGAGTGTCTCTATTCGGTATCTCATTTTTTGTGCTTGGACCCCTGCAAAATTATTCCTTGTCATATTTTTTTATCATTCATAGAAAATATCATTGACTTGTAATAATAAGTGAAAAGTAATATTGAGTTTTTGATCCTCTACCTCTGTCAACATATGCTGGTGTATTTTTATCCCCACCTCAATAGTATTCTTATTATTTCTCATGGTAGCCTCTAAATTTGTATTCCAATCCAAGAGTTTAAATATTATCTATTTCGCTTGAGCTTGAGCCTACTTGAGCATTATGATATAATCCTTGAGTATTGTTATGGACTATTTTATGTCTTACTTGATGTTGGCTACTTGTGCTACGATATTTTATTTTCCTCATTTTGTGCCTATTATCCACCATCCTAACAACTAGGAGTGTTATCTACATTGATTTTCTCATGCCTTGGTTACCTATGGTGTTTTTGACCAGCTTGGCATAACGTTGTTTGACATATGCCCTTAGGTTGTGTAATTTTTTCTCCAAGTTATCCTTCTACTAGACCACATATAATGTGGTTACTCTTTGATACACAATACCTCCTCCTCTCAAGTAATCCAACACATTACCAAATCCAATTATAAAACCTCTAAAAATAAATCCATCCTCATCTCCTATCATGTCTTCTACATCATTATCAATCCCAAATAATCCTCTACCATTTAGGGTTCCTATCCACCCTCCACTTCAGAAACCAATCATTTTGTGAAGTAAACTATTCCTTACATTTATGGTTGGGACACATTTCAAACACTTCCATAGATATTCATCTCTTACACACTTAAGGAGAATCATGCTTACTTCCCCCCTTCTTAACATAATCAGGTATCTATCACTTTTTCTATTAAGCCCCGCACTTCATATTTCTAAGATATCGTACACAACTTGATACACATCTTGTATCCTCACAAACCTATGACACACTCTATGCTAAGGTTTACACTTGAATGTTGATGGAATACTACATCCATGAACCTCACACAATGCACGTTTCACACTCTTTTCCTCACAATACATATTTCTAGTATTCCATTCTCACACAACATACTACCCTATGACACACTCTAGTTCCAAGTTTCATACTCAACTGCTGAGGGTATAAATATGAAATGAACCTCACCTCTTTTTGACCTTATACGCTCTATGGTTCATGATCTATCTTTCTAGTGCACATTATCAAACCATTTCCCAATGATGCAATTTTGCTCAATGGTTCATTCTTTATTGTTGAGTGATATTTAATAAATGAACCTCATCTCATACACATTCATTGGGGGCACGCTTCTCCTACCATCACATTCAAACATTTCATATGATTCCATTTTTCATTCAATTCATTTGCATATCTTAGTTGCACTTATTCTTACTTACTTATACTACTTACATGAGACATTTTACATACTATGTTAGCCAAATATTCTATATGCCATTATCTTTCTATATACACATGTGTGTTCACTTGATCTATAGTTTTGAATGTAGATATTAAATGTTGTTACATGTTGCAATGATGCTTAGCATTGTACCTCTTACCAATCCCATTGAGGCTCATGGGTGCATCTACATCCTCACACATTACAAGTGATATTGTTTCATTTTTACTAATTCCTATTCTTACTAGCACACTGCTTCTTCTATTGATATATGCATTATTTAACGTACTCTTTATCTTAATAGCATGCTAATAGGTGCTTCATGTGCAACATTTGATTTGCAGAAACTATTTGATATTATGGTTTTCTGTTACTCTTTACTTTCGATTATTTTCTATTATATAATATTGTTTGCGGCCTATGACCTACGTCTTTTTTTTATCATTCTTTGAATGCTTTTGGCCACTTTGGCCCTGATTTTCTTATGACATTGTGAATGATGTCCCATGTTTGAAGTCTAATTTTTGCAGTCTATATTATATGCATAATTGTTTGTTACACTATTTTTCTGTGACATGTTTTCTATTTTCTTTCTTATAACACATGATTACTAGCCATCTTTTTTCATGTGCCTTGGTTTCTACCATGCACATTCCCTTCCTCCTACAATGATACAATTCAAATCATCATCAGGTAATCTACTTTGGGACACATTATCCTATAAAAATCACATGTACCCCAAACAAGGGGGCATACATTGGGTGAATCAATCACCCCATACATAATCTCAAAGCTATAGAAAAATTACAATTCAACATAGTAACAAAACATGCTACAGTTACAGAAATGGTCTAGAATCCTACTTGGGTCCTTAGTTCAACATAGATTCCAACACCTAGATACATACATTAGTGCATAGGAACTCTTTGACCTCCTTTGGGTGCCTATATCCTAGGGCAAATATAACTACCTTCTCAAATCAACACAGTTCACAAAATTTTATAGAGTAGTTTCATAGTACAGACACAATCCTCAAGAAAGAAGAATGTATTCTATCTCCATTACAATCGGATTTTTTTTTGAACTAATATAGTATAACTTAGAACAATAAGATCAAACCATCTGCAATGGTGTATAATCCAGAAACAGTCATGGAAGGAGAGTAATACTAAACCTCTCTACCTAACACTCTTCTTTCGTGGCATGAGAACACCCAAAAAACTCGCTCTTGGCATGATATCACCCAAAAAACTCCTTGGCATGAGATCACCCAAAAAAAATTCACTTGGCATGATATTTACCATAAAAATATCTCTACAAAACCTTTTTAAGACATATTTCTATCCTTTTACACTCATGATCATTAGGTGCATAATTTCCTTTTACTAATTTTTCACATTTACATACACTTACATACTTTTATAGAGTTTTCATAATACATGACTTTGACTACTCTATCACTCTTCTATTGTAGGTCTGTACTAAATATACAATAATTATCAACCCTACATAAATCAAAACAATAGGTACAACATGGTACAACATAATATGCTTCACCCCTAGGGTGAATTCCTTTTTCTTAGCTTCCACACTTCTTTTTTATCACTTCCCACTTTCACTTGTCTCTTCGACACACTATCGCCATCACACTCTATGTGGTTATCAGGTAAGAATATCTTATCTAATTTATGTTAATGAGTATTCACTCTAAAAAATAAAGTGGGGGAAAATGTAGATTTAAAATCATGCACTTGGGTACATTTCTAGGTCCTAAAATCATAGTTGCATTCATATGATTCCTAAGAAAGAAAACTAGTAATTAATAGCTATATTTGGACTCTTTGATTTGTTTCTTGTATTTTTTCTAGTCTTTTAAAACCTACAACCTAGTTAGAGGTTTATTTATTTATTTTTTATGACTTCATACACTAGTGCCCAGTCAGGAAGTCAGTGCCCAGGTGCCCTCATCCCCTCTAGGCACCCTTAACCCTTTTTTTTGTCTTACTCGCTTCTTTTGGGTCTCTTTTATCTTTTGGGAATATTATTTTCTTATGTTTCAGCCTTCCAGCTATCACTTAAAATATTAAACCAAGGGAATCATATAAATACAGAGCTATGTGACAAAAATAAAGGACCAAGCTCTAAGAATATATTATCATCACCTAAGCTTGCATCGAAAGGTATCTAAGAGCATCAAAGGCATCCATCTAAATTTCATTAGAGGGACAAGGGACTAGATTTTTATGCATACACTTCATAGGAAGGGGAAGTTCATTATTCCATCCACACATCTATTTACATTGATACATATATCTATTTCCCACTATCAAGTGCACTTGCATAAGGGATTCACAGGGACAAATTATTTCACACATGCACAAGAACTACACGGAGTCTGAAATGTAGTGTAATGATCATTCATAAGTTCACTCATTCATGTGACCACCAAGGTCAGTCTGAATCCCCATATTGCATGTTTATTTTTGGGTTTGATATTGTATTTCAGGTTTTGTAGGTGAATCTATGTTTTATAGGTTATAAGTGCACTCGGTGATCAGGTGACCAAAAATGACACTTATGTGACACAAAAAATTGGATTTTGACCACCTACGTAGTCACAGGTGCCTAGTAGAATAATCTGATGCCCAGGAACCCTTGACCCAGTCTAGTTCCCTAGCCTGACCTTATCCAATAGTTCTATATTTTACAGTGTACACTTACGACAGTCTTCCCTTTCTGTTAATCTATTTTCCAATCAAGATCAATTCCAAGAAAAACATGAAATTAGTTAAGTCCTTTCCTCTCTCTTGAACTTAGGGTTTCATATTTCATTACTTTATTACTTGAGTCAATTGTATCTAGTAGATGTACTTCATTATTTATATCAATTACTATGTAATTAGGGTTTAGAATAAATCTATTTTTTGGTAAATTAATTTTTATTCCTTCAATTTGTGTTTGTCATGGAAATTTCTATAAATATAATTCCACTATGTTGACTATAGATTCGGCTATAGTAGTCTATGCACTTTTATGAGAAAATTTTGGGAGTACACTACAAACATGAGATGAAGGGAAAAGTAGATATATTGATCTTATTCCTATTCTTTGCACACACTCTCTTCCTCTTGTCTTTGTTTCTCTTCATCTTTTCATTTGTGCAACTATCCTTCTACTTCCTTCTACTTCAAGCATTGTTTTTTTACTGCATTCTCTTCTTGTTTAGTTATTTTTACCAGTTCCTCCAATGAATATAAATTGGTTTGTGTGATAGATTCTTGTTATTGCATTTCTTATAGAGTTGGAATTTCTATTATGCCAGTTTTAGATGGGTTGCTTACGTCTTGTAGATATGGGGTAGGATAAAGTGTGCTTGATATTTGGATTGTAACTTTAAGGACTTTACTTTTGATTCTTCTTTTCTCCTTGACTTCACGTATCTTATACATTCTTATCTCCCTATAATCGCCAGGATTTTTCTATACATGTTGCACAATTTTCTTCTATTTTTGTACATCCTCCTCTATAATAAATGATCTTCTACATATTCTAATAGCCATACTTAGCATAGTTAGTTCTTTTACTGTAGGAAGTTGCACAACTTCAAAAGGTCTTGTTTCACATCTCTTCTTCTTAGGTGGGGATACTAAGAATTATTCCTCTATGGTGACTAAATCAAGCTTGTGGTCATTAAGACCCTCATTTATGTTGTACAATAGTTGTTCTTGTGTCACATCCTCCCATCCCACACTGATCATAAGAGACTTTGACATCAGTGAAAAATTGACCCTATATTTTGGACTCAACATCTTGGTTGCAACTTGTTCTATTGTGATGAATTTCCTTATGTAGCATTCTCATCTATCTAGTAGATATATTTTGGTTCTCATTTATGTAATTGTGATTACACACATTCTATCTCTATCAATTTAAATTTGTTAAAAATCTATATTGGAAAACTATCTTGGCAACCTACGGTTTGTTTCTTCACTTTTGGTTGTCTTTGTGTCAGTGTGATGATTGGTTGTTTACCTCTTTTCCTCTTAGCTTACCTTATCAGATCTACCCCTTTGGATTGTGTTGTGAGCTTATCTTACTGAACTACTCCCATCTGTAGCTCCTCCCTTACCAATTGTGATCGCCCTTATGTGCAAAATGGTTAGACACTTATTGTAATCTGTCATGTTTTCTACTTAGTTTGGGCTTGGATATATACATGTTAATGAAAAATCAAAGTGGCTTAGGATGTTAGGTA
Source organism: Taxus chinensis (assembly GCA_019776745.2). Classification (NCBI taxonomy): domain Eukaryota; kingdom Viridiplantae; phylum Streptophyta; class Pinopsida; order Cupressales; family Taxaceae; genus Taxus; species Taxus chinensis. The sequence goes on along the minus strand of CM034149.1, from coordinate 656,784,620 downwards.
GTGGAGACCTCTAATCGTAGTATAACCCCATCATGTAACATAGTGTAGTCAAAAAATCATGCAATTTAGACATTTATTTATCCCAATCTCATACTAATATTTAGAAGGTTATTGAGTGAATAAAGTATTATTCAAACCCCATCGTTTGGCAATATTATTTATTTTATTTTGTAATTTGTAACCTATTGCACTCATATGCCCAGTCATTTCTGTATACCCGTGTTGTTTTAGACTAGGTTGAGGTGCCCATATTTAGTATTGGGGTGCCCATGGGTGTCCTGGTCCCACCTGGGGGTGCCATGGTCCCTTTTACACTTTCTTGCCACTTTTTGGGCCTCTTCTAGCCATTTTCATCTTTATATTTCTTTTTTTCGGCATGTTTGGGGTTACCTACAAAATTAGAGAAAGAGAACATTATAAATATAAAGTCATGAGACCATAATGAGGGACCTAACATCATCTACTAATATCAATCCATCCAGAGTTACATCCATCTATTGCATTGGCATCCACATAAATCCATCATCAAGAAACAAGCTAGGACATATGCATCAAACTTAAAGGGGGAGGGATTCTATTCTATTCCATACACACATTATATTACATTTTCTACAATTAGTTATAAATTGTTATTTCACAATGTGCAACTAGAACAAGAGCACCTAGGGCATGACATGCACGCATGCACGCATGCACGCGCACACAAACGTGCACACACACATACACACTACATCTGGGTCTGAAATGTAGTGCAACACTCAGTTAGTAAGCGCATTATTGTGGAAGCTGAGGTCAGTCTGACCTATTCATTTACATATTTATTTTTTTAGGGTTTTGATACTTCCTTTTGGGTATTATGTAGGTTATTCTTCCTATTGGAATATTTGGAGCATTTAGCACAGTATAAGGAAATTAATGTGACAAGAAGCGAAGGATAAAAATCATCTCTCAGACCTGTGAAGACTAGTTCTAGACCTTTTTCCCAGACCGGGGTGCATGTTTTGTTTACTAGAGTACTTGTGGGCACCCCAGTCCTCTCCTAGGTGCTCCAATCCAACCACATCACCCAAATATGTCCTTTCCAGGACCCTGACATAGTCGTTCCTACTTTCTGATTTTTTGTTTATCATTGTGACACAGTCTGATAGGCTTCTATTATTCAGTTGAGTTCTTTCCTATTCTCTCTTATATATTAGGGTTTCTAATTTCATTAGTTTTATTTATTTATCACATTTTCATATATTCCTAGTCTATTTACTTACTTTGTTATATGTCCTCCTATATTAGATTAACTATCTTTTACTACATTAATTTAGTCAATTTCATTTAATCATTTTGGTGAACCCTGAACCGACCATTCATGCTTCTAGGAATTTCCTTTCTTCCATATTTCATTCTAGGGTTTATTCTTCTCTTGCCATGGCCTATTCTCATGAGGAGTTTACTGAAGCTTACCTTAAAGCCATCAACAATCACCTTGATAAGCATCCATAAGATCTAGATTTACTTTTACATGTTCCTCATGAGGAAGATACTAACTTAGTTAAACTCACCGCTTCTGTAGCCATACCCACTTATGTTTCCATTCAACCACCTACTTCTACTCTTCTTCCCATTTATACTATTCTTGTTTCTATCCCTACTCCCACCAACCACTTTACACTACCTCTAGTTTCTCATGTATGCTAGTGTTTCCCTCGGAAATGTTTCGTTCCTTTTAGAAACAGATAAGGTTACTGTTAGGAGGAATACATGTAGAATGTCGATATGGTGTGCGCGTACCGTAGAGAAAGATCAGACTGACTGTGAAGAACTCCTTTTTTTCTTGGAAGGACTACCTGCAAATAAGAACACAAGACCACAAGATTTTGATTAAACAATAAATGAGGAAACTGCCTTGGGCCCAGGAAATATAAAACTTCCTTTCGAAGGTGGTCAGTTTCCCTGCTAATATGAATTAACACAAAAGACTGTAAAATATCAATTAAGTTGTTTCGTTGAACTGGGTAGGAAAAAGGCTGTTTTTCTGGTTTTGATCAGAGGAACCGATGGCGGTTACTGATAACCGATGCCGGTTACTGATAACCGATACCGGTGGGTTATAGGATCTTCTTGGTAGCTATGGTGTTTGTAAGGCTGGTTTATGGATGATATTAGGAAATGAGATGATGAGAGGTAAAAGAATAACAGTTAGATGCAATGGCACGTTGGGTAGTGGACTCAGAAATGGATTTAGGAGGACTGAGATTCAGGAAGCATAAGAAATGTTATAACAGAGGACATGCAAGATGTGACTTACTAGTTTTGACCAAGATGCAAGCTGATCTCCTTTGCTGTAAACACTTCTGGTATTTCCACTCGTCTCTGCTTGGTCAAGTGAAGATCTGGACTCTGTTCCTCGCTCCCAATAATCTCTGTTGATCCAGAAATCCTTCGACTGATCTCCAAAATGAAATTCCGATCCGTTGTTTTGGTTTGGGGAGCCCATTTACAGGGAACCGATGGCGGTTGGGTAACCGACGGCGGTCGAGTAGGAACCGACATCGGTAAGGAAAAAGTAGGCTATTTTTAGTAAAATCGCCCACCTTCCCTGCTTTTCTCCCGAGAGATCAGCTGCGGGGTTGGTCAAGTGACTAGAAGGTCTGTTTTGGGTGTGAGAAAGGGGTCATTAGTTATGGGTGTAGGTGTAGACCAAGTTTTAGGTTTTAATTAGGTTAGTTTAGGATTAGGGCTAGGTCATGATGAGGTGGCAAAATGAGGTGGTAGGTGAGGTGATGGGGATTTATCAATTACAAGGTAATTAATAAATAATTGTGTAAATTTTAGGTAATGAGGTTAGGTTGCGAAATGGGATGTGGGTCACAAGGGGTCGTAAGACACGAATTTGGTGTCTACAACTAGGTATCATCCGTTGGCAACCAAAACTTAAATTATCTTTATCATGACATTTACGCCTAATTTCATAAGTTACAATAGGCCACCTCCCATGCATCTCCATCCTTGGATTCTACTTTGTTGTTGCATACTCTATTCGTTCCCACCATTTCTACTCATCCACTTCCATCTAACTTTTTCACTCCTAAGCTTCCCATATTCATTGGGAATGGGGACCCATAAGATAGTATTAGAGCATTTCATATTTCTTGTCTTGATTTTGTTGATGATCGTATCCTTTTAGCTAATATTTTTCCTCGTAGTCTTCATGATTATTTGATGTGTTGATTTTACGAGTTACCTGTTCACTCGGTAACCTTCTTTACACATCTAGCTGATGCATTTATTACTCATTTTCTATCAACATTAGCTCTAATATTTCTTATGCCTAGCTAGCATAAATAAAACAAGGCTCAAATGAACATATCGCTAACTATGTTTTAAGGTATAATAATAATTTAGCTAAGATGAAAAATGTTCTTGCTGACTCTGAGATGTAGGATTTATTTATTCAGATTCTATTACCAACTCTACAAGAGAGTGTTCTCTTTGAGACGTATCCATAATTTAATCAACTTTGTCATACTCTTAAGCTTTATGAGACCAAACTCATATCCATTGGAAAGATTAAGTATCAAGAATAGACTTCTTCTTCCACTTTTTTTCCTTGCAAGACACCATTCAAAACATCTACAACTAAACCAACCGATTCCAAAGTCACTGTCAATACCATCGATCCTATTAAGGAAGTTAAAACATAACAACCTCGATGCACATTTAACAACCTTCCCATCACCCCACATCTTATATTAAGTCATATTATTGAAAACAACCTTATCACACTTCCCCCTCCCCTCGAGTTAGACCCATCATGACCAAAAGGTAGGAACTATAACGAAATATTCCCTTGTGATTATCATCGATGCATGGGACATTCTATAAATAGATTCCTCAAACTCCACACCATCATCCAAGATCTAATTGACAACAACACACTCAAGTTCCCAGAATATACTAGCCCTGCCACAAACAATGAAAAAGGTAAACTCAAGATTTTTAGTAGTGACTCTCAATAACTTGATAAAAAGACAATAGACTCTTCTGATAATCTTGTGTATCATGTGGTATCGGCTCTTGGGTTAGGAGCTCTAGATTTCTTAGTAGCTAACACTGAAGTTTCAATGCTAGTTATTTATTTCTCCAAAAATGATTATCATGTCAAGTTTACATCTAACCATTTACACAAAGTGCATCTATTAGCTTAACCTCTATTAATAACACTAAGGTTGACCCATCATGGCCCATTAGTGCATGTTCTATGTCACTCCTCAAGGCTATCAGGTATCCTCTATCACAAGTCGAATACCCTTTCAAAAACCCCTTTGGAGTTTTTTAACTACATGTCACGGTTGGCCCTCTTGCAATTCTTGTGCCTTTCCTTATTGGAAACATAGTTGAGGGATGTGACATGCTCCTTGGTCTTAATTTGATTCATCATTCTCAATCTATCATTTCCATGAATCATTTGTGCCTCAAATTCATTCATAACAATTAGGTCATTTCTATTGATGGTATCCCTCCATCTACTCCATGGCCCCCATATCCTCACATAGAATCTAGTGAATCCCCTACTTCATCTACCGCATCACACTCTATGTTACTCAAATCACAATCTACTCCTATTTTTCCTACTCACGTACCATATCCACGACCACATCACTCCACTATCCCTATACATCGGTATAGGCCTATTCCTTGGACAACGACTACATCATAACATAGATCACCACCTCATTTTATTCGACATAGGTATTCTTCACCTTTTCATTCTATATTTCATATATCTCCATCACCGACACATTTTGTGAAACCATAACCTACTTCATACATTCATCCCTCACATGCGTATAGGATTCATTCACCACTACAAAATTTTCCTACCATACCTCTAATATTAGAGTATGGTCACACGCTTTCATCACTTGCATCAAATGAAGGACCTGTGTCCTTCACCATCATTGGATAGTTTTTTTACTCACATGTAATTTGGGGGAATGATACTCCACCTCTTCCCCCCACCTCATCTTAGCATAGTCATAATCATCACCTTTTACATTCTTATACAATCATATTTGCACATTTTGCATATTCATCATACATTCTATCATCACTACCTGATGAAACACTCTTGTGCTTCATTTCACACTTGACTGTTGAGGGATTACTACTACATTGAACCCCATGCATTTCACCATAGGCATTACACATTACACTTCATCATACATTACGCATCATTCACCCTACATTCTACTACAACATTTTAACATTCATGTATTCACACATCCTGCATTATGATAGTCATCATTAGGCATACACCACTATCTACGTGTCTTACATCCTACACTACTTATCCTACATATTGCATGATCCATTTGTCTACATATAATACATATTACACCACACATCTTCACAAATATTCTACATGTAAAAATGACGGTTCGTTGTATTCTCCAATCATTTAACTAATTGAATTTTCCATTAGTGTCATTATAAACCGGGGATGTGTCCTAGGTTGTATGCAATAGAGCTTTATGTAACTAGTTTTCCTATTGGGTCCCTTGTTTGGGGGTTGTTGTGATATTTTCCTAAGTTGGTTACTAATTTATGGAATCTTAATATAAATCTACGGAATTTAGTTATTGTGATGATATGAAGTTTAAAATATGAACTTCTAAAGTTAAATTGAAATGCACACATAGAATATGAAAGAATGGAATTGAAATTGCACACTCATAACTAAGAATCAGTAGAAGTAAAAGCATATACTAAGTTAAAATTTGTATAAAAGGAAACACACGTTCTGAATAGAAATTCCAATAGGAAAAGAAAATACATTCAAATAGAGATTTTTTGAAATATACTAAAACAGAGATTGCAGTGAAACTAATCAGAAAATCAGATGTGCATATAAATGTAAACATCCTCCTATCTCCTTAGTTTAGTGGGCCCTTGCTCTCCTTTGGGATAGAGGAAATATCTACAGATTTAGATCCTCAAAATGATGCTTACTTATATTAATTAAAAAATGTTCCATAGCATATTCAACACATGAAAATAAGAGTTCTCAATACCATAGGTTATGTATTGCAAAGTATATAAAATAACAACTACTATCACGTTCTTAAGAAGGTGTCTTTATATAGACACAAATAGTTACAAAATTTTCCATAATAGGCGGCACTGACATCTCCCACTAATCAACATTAACCAAGAATCATAAATTTCTATGAGACTATTAGAAACACGTCCCATACTTATAGGTTGATGGGTGGAAAAATTCTCTTTCTCCTACATTCCATCTCCAAACTCAAACTTCTTAATTGCATTAGAAATAAATGTTCATCATTTCCCTACACACATCACCACATTTCCCTCACAAAGATAGTTATTAGAATGTTATATGGTAATCAAGTTGCATGAAAAAAAGCAAGGAAAATGCATCAAACTCACTAAGATACAACTATATAAAGCATCCCCGTGCATTATCAAATCATATATAAATGAAAATTTATTAACCATAGGAATGATATAAATGAGCCAAATAATGCACTCATCATTTCCCATGTACTTTACCTGTTGCATGTCCCAATGCAACTTATTTATGCCCTTCCCTGTGACCAAGTTGTTGGGCCATGTCATAATCTTCAAACTAATCAGCATACTATTTTTTGGTGCCTTTACACCCATGAATGTTGGAAGTTACTTCGACCTAAGCTGTAAAACCCTCATTTAACTGTCCAACATTGTTTTTCCAGGTGGTAGTAGGACTCAAGAGGAGAGGTGGTCGCGCATTAAGTCCTACCCATTCATCACTGTATTGTTTTCTAGTTTTTTTCTAATAACTACCTATGATGAGTGCATTATTTGGCTCATTTATATCATTCCTATGGTTAATAAATTGTCATTTAGATATGATTTGATAATGCATGGGGATACTTTGTATAGTTGTATCTTAGTGATTTTGTTTCATTTTTCTTGCTTTTTTCATGCAACCAGATTACCGTATAACCTCTTATTAACTGTCTTCGTGAGGGAAATGTGATGATTTGTGTAGGGAAATGACGAATGTTTATTACTGATACAATTAAGAAGTCCGAGTTTGGAGTAGGAATGTGGGAGCATGATAATTTTTCCACCCATCAACCTATAAGTATGGGACTTGTTCCTAACAGTCCCATAGGAATTTATGAGTCTTGGTTAATGTTGATTAGTGGGAGATGTTAGTGCCACCTATTATGGAGAATTATGTAACTATTTGTGTCTATATAAAGACTCCTTCTTAAGAACATGATAGTAGTTGTTATTTTATGTAATTTGCAATACATAGCTTGTGGTATTGAGAACTCTTCTTTTCATGTACTGGCCATGCTATGGAACGTATTTGAATTAATATAAGTAAGTTTCATTTTGAGGATCTAAAGTTGTAGAGATTTTCTTTGTCCTAAGGGAGAGCAAGGGCACACTCGACCAAGGAGACAGGAGGTTGTTTACATTTATATGTCTAGTTTTTTTATAAGTTTCACTTCAATATTTGTTTTAGTATATTTCATACAATCTCAGTTTGAATGTATTTTCTTTTCCTATTGGAATTTCTATTCAGAATGTGTGTTTCCTTTCATAAAATCGTTAACTTAGTATATGCTCTTACTTCTACCGATTCTTAGTTCTGAGTGTGTAATTTCAATTCCGTTCTTTCATATTCTATGTGTGTATTTCCATGTAATTTAGAAGTCCAACTTTTAAACTTCATTTCATCACAACAAATAAATTTCATAGATTTATATTAAGATTCTATAGATTAGTAACCAACTTAGGAAAATCTCACAAAAACCCCCAAATAGGAGACCCAACAGGAAAACTAATTACATAAATCTCCATTGCATACAACCTATGACACAACCCCAATTTATAATGACACTAACGGAAGATTCAGCTAGTTAAATGATTGTAGAATACAACGACCCATCATTTTTGGTGTTGTTTCCACGGACACCATAGCCCACCACATCATTTTTCTCACTTCACATGTTATAGGTGTTAATGGAGTTTACATATGTAACCAGTATATGTCTTGAGCCTTATTTCAATAACTAACCTTGATGCATAGGCCACGAGAAGAATAAGGGAGATTTACATCACGCAACATCCAAAAAAATGGATGGGTACCACTTCTTTAATAAAAGGATTGACAGAGGTGCGGAGGAGAGGAAATTTGTTGAGGGTAATGAGAAACTGGTCTTCATCACGGTGGGTCTGCAGGTCAGCTCCATCCCTCCACCTTTTGATGAGGTCACCCGTATGATGGTGCATTATATCTCTTTGGAGGGGAGATTCGTCACTATGCCCTCAAAGCATCTTGTGTTCCTCAATCACTTCCGCAGGAGTTTCATGGTATGCTTCCCTCATTATCTACTTAATTATCTTGAGCGCTCCATTTTGGAGTTTCAAAAGCATGCACGTGCGGTCCCTCTGCATCAAGGTCTCATCTTCTTGTTGCATAAGCTTTGTCTTCTTAGGTCTCCTGGCATCCCCTCCTCCCATGTTTTTGTTCCTCCTCTGCCCAGCACCACTGTCGCTACCCCCATCTCTTCTCCTTCTATCCCCATCACCACTGTTGTCACCCCTCTTCCCTCCTTCTCGACTCCCTCAATCAGCCCCCCACCTCTGCTCCCACCCACTTAGCTTCCACTTTGACTAGACCTATTACTAGGTCTTCTAAAAAACTGGACCTTGATACCCTTGTTTCGGGGAATGCACCTCAGGACCTAGAAATTGCTCATAACCTCCTACATATTAGAAGTACTGGTTATCAGGAGGAACACATTAAGAACTCCACAAAAAGGTTGGAAGACTTAGAAGCTGACATGTTGTTGTTGAAAGAAGAGGTTAGAAACTTGGCAAAGCAAAAAGGTAAGAGGAAGAAGGAAGAGGATATTGATATTGATAATAAATAGGTTGAAGACATATATAATAAATTGAACTCCTTGGACAACCATCTAGGGAAAGCCAAGACTTGCCATGACTATAATATGGCTATTTTTAGTGCAATTGAAGAATTTATTAAGCAGCATGTCTGCAGTGTCTCTAATCTCAGCAGAATTCCAGCAACTCTTTGGGGCACAGAAAAGGAAAGCAAACAAACCATTGAACGGCTGGATGTTACTGACTCTACTCATATGATGACATTGGCTATGTTCACCTCTTAGTAGAATATCAAATCCAGAAATGAAAAAGCCGCCAAGAAGTAATTGTGGATGTTCTTGTTGTACTCCATAATTTTTGTTGTTTGTTTGCTATTTTTTGGTTGCTCTTCTGCAGTGTTCGAACTTGTTTGTTGTTTTGGGGTAGCTGCTCTTTGGTTACATTGGGTTTCTATGTATCATATGGATATTGATCCTTTTTGTAATGATTCTCATTCCTATTATGGCTTCTAGGCCCTCTTTTGTTCATAAGGGTATAGTCCCTTTCAAAAAACTATTTACCATTAATAAAAAAAAACATCCAACAAATATCTCCAAATAGAATATATGAAGGGAACAATAAGAGTGACACCGACTCCAACACAACACCTAGAAACCTTTTTGAGCATCTTTCATCCTCCGACTGACACTCAAAAGTGGGGTACCATGGGAATAATGGAGACCGACTGTTAGGACCCCAAAATATTGTCTGAGTACAAAAGGCACGTAGGCACGCAAGGCCTAGTTGAAGAAGGGTGCATAAGGAGATGGCACGTAGGATAGGGTTTAAGGAAGATTTTAAGAAAACTTGTGGCATGTGCACAAACAAAGCTAATGTTTCAGGACTTGGCCATATTAGGAATTTTGGGTAGGACATGAGAAAAGCGTGACTCGACAGTGAATGAGGAGTGGATAAGGTGGTAGCCTAACAACGTGATGCCCATGAAAGGAATATGATTAGTGATAGAGGATTCTAGAAGACCATCATTACAAGGAGTGGAGAGCTCGGATATGATGGAGCATGATCCCATGGAGGAACACATTCAAAAACTTTGCACCATATATGAGGCCACAGAAGGATGAGTTAGCACTCTCAAATGCCTATAAATACAAGCACCCACAAAAGAAAAGGGAGTAGATCAGATATACTATAGAGGAGAATATAGAGAGCAGAGCTCTGTAGAAATACTATGAGAACTCTATGGGATTGGGTAGAGGCTATATAAGGGAGTAATGTATTAAGGGGATGGGATATAAATTTTTCTTTGTATGGATGAAGGACATGATCCTTGCTGTGATGTATGACTTCAGTCTGATCAAGATGTGGTAGTCTAATGGATCCATTTAATGTAATGAGGTTACAAACATGAATAAGTATGAATGTAATTGATTTGGTTCATATCTATATCTTTTCATTTTTGTTCATGAATGTTATGGAATAGATGTAAATCCTTATGTATTTTCCTTTCTATTGTAGTTCTATTTGTTATCTGTAAGTACCCTCTATTTGGAATGAATACATTTGTCTAGAGGCCATTCTAAGCCCTATGATGATTGTATGTCTCATTTCCACCTTTATTCATTAAGTTCCTGACATAGATAATTTTTTCCCACTTAACTCACATAAAAGAGAGACTCAACACCCATGTGTGCCTCAGGTGAGTGCCTAATTCCCACTGGGTGAAAGGTTAGTGTGTATGGGATTCCCTTGTTCTTTGGTGGGTGTAAAAACGACTATATATTGGTTCCATTTTCAGGACCTATTTTTTAAGTTGTAATGGGAAATGACATGCATCATGGTCTGGATAATGAGTAATGACAAAACGTCTAACTCTAGAGAGTGTTGAATCTTGGTTCAGGAGCACAGAGGATGAGTTTTCTTAGAGATTTAATATTGGGACCAAGTTTGATGTACAAAGGTGAGTGGAAGAGAATATCTACCATGAACTGTATGAATTTTTTTTTGTTGTTTCCGGGTAAAGCTGTATGAATGACTCTCAGCATATGCATCGAGAGTAAGTTGGTTCTATAGAGCACATGTGTGGACACAAGAGGACTATCAGAATCTAAAGGATGCAGATTTGACCTGGACACATGTTATTGATTAGTGGTGGAAGAGGGTGTTGGCCAGCTACACTCTATAGTACACTATTTCCACATATTCTTGTTCAGAAGTTGCTAAGTTTGAGTTTCTACAAGAGCCTAGAGGATCATTTATACATGTTATCCCTCTGGCAATGAAGATCTTAATTTTTACCTTGAGTTTAGAGGTATTTATAATGGTTAGCTAAACCATTTTGAGTGTTGGGCATGGAAGCTAGGGTGGAGGAAGATGGAAGATATTATGATGGAGAAAGAAAGGGAGGAGATACGACTCAAGTATAGTGAAGTGCGTGAAAGGGAGATTGCTAGACAATGTGAGGTTGTAAGTGTGATGGACCTATGGAGGTAGATGTTATGGGAAGGAGTTAAGGTTCACGCGGAGGACATGGGACCTTAGCATTTTATGCTTCCCCATCTTGACAAGTGTGTAAGAGAGACCCCTTCATCTTTTGATGAGAGTTCTTTGCATGGAGAGAGAAGAGTCATTGGTGTGTATCTGAACCCACATAGTGACCAAACCCTGGTGCTTGGTTTTCCATATCAAGGAAGGAGTATTGCTGACCCAGTTGGTATCAGTGGAAGTGACAGATCTACACCTAGGAGATATAATTTTTCATTTACCACTTCTATGGCTACATATATTATTCCAGTATTCGAAGGAATTTTTGGACAAGGAGCAAGTACACAATCCTTCAGTCTCGCATCTAGGAGTGGCACAGGGTACACTAGTGGTAGTGGGGACATTATCATAGACCGTCGGCATGTAATTCATTAGAACTTTGGGGACCCTTTTCATGACCACTATAGGACCTGGTGGATCCGGTGGTGGGTGAAACACCGGAGGAAACCAAGGCTCTGGCTCAGGAGGATAAGGGCCCCAGCCACCTCCTCAAGTATTCTTTGAGATGTCTTTACATTTTCTAGATTATGGGGGTATTGAAGACATTGCAGAACATGTTCACAAGTGTGAGCTATTATGGTGCACAAAAGGGATCACTACCCCAGAGAGGAAGGTAAGCCAGTTTGCAACTACGTTGCAAGATCATGTGTATAGCCGGTATTGAAAATATGATCCACACCAGATGGTGGTGGACTATACTACTTTTAATAATGCTTTCTTGTCAAAGTTTCACATCCCTAAGTTTTAACAGAAGAGCATCAGTGCCCTAAAGGAGATTCAACATGGAATGGTGGAGAGTGTGTGGGAGTATGACACATGGTTTAAGACTCTCCTCTTAAAATTATCATATGACATTCACCCTTCACAGCATGCTCAATGGTTTTTTGGGGGGTTGATAACTCCATTTAGAAGAGATTTATCTCATAAAAATTAATAGACCCGTGCGAGGCGTTAGAAGCCGCTCTATGCGCTGAAGCTATTACAAGTGTTGATATTAGTGTTAGCCCATTTCTGGAGGCTCAAATTACTGCTATGGCTTAGCAGCTAGATAAGTTGTCTATGAACTCGGCCCATGAGAATTGCAGTGGTATATGGTGTACAGATTATGAAGTAGAGGGGCATGTCAAGGATAGTTTCCCCCAGAGGATAGTACGTTTCGTAACAGTAGACTATGAAATTTGTCATGGGGACCATGATGCAAGTAGATGTCCCTTGTTACAACATGTAATTTGGAAGAATGTGTCCTGCTACTAGTAAGATTTACACCTCTACAACCCATGATACTAAGGACTGTAGACTGATTGACCAAATCCCTGAGGCCATTGATCATGGTGTGCCAGACTAGCATTGCTAGTAGCTCCAAGGAGGATGACCAAATTTATGAACGATGCGTGGATGGAGGAGTGTGTGGAATGGTTTTTTGCGGAGGATTTTGTGGTTGCAATGGCTGCAGAGGAGGAAGAAGTGAGTTCCCATGAGGAAATTGTTACAATTATGGGTCCACGGACCATTATAAATGAGAATTATTTGACTTATTGCAGTGCTCATGGTGCAGGAAGAAACACAAGTATGAGGAGTGCCCTGAGTTATTTGAGCACATGAATCAGTAGTACTGGAAAGACAAGGGCACTACAATGGTAAGTATCAAGAAGTATGATACGCATTGGATGCCTAGAGTGCGCATGACTTGGGATTAGAACCTTGTCGTGGTCACTACTCGAGCAGAGGCTGCATGCGCCTGGGAGGTACCAAAGAAAATAACCTTAGTTTCAGGAGAGGAAGTTGTGCATGGGAAGTACCCAGACCCTATGCATCAGAAGGAGGTATATCAAGAAACCATGGACATCATTCAGATTTTACAAGGAGAAATCCAATGTCTAAAGGAGTAGTCTAGGAGGGAGGAGAAAAGAAGGAAGGTTGAGGCACCAAAATATGACCTGGATGAGGTAAAGGAAGAATGTAAAATGCCAAGGTAAGAGAATATTATTCCCTTTCTAGGAGCATGGTTGAGAGAGAAAGTACCACATGCGCGTAGGAGGAAAGCGTGAAAGGTAGGTATTGCATGTAAACCTTCCCCGTCATAGCCTTGACTATGATAGGGAGATCACGTTAAATGTAGTTGTGGATGGATGGCTCCTTAGTAATATCCTTATTGACACAGGCATAGAGGTTAATGTTCTCACCTTGGATGCATAACATCAGATGGGAAGGCCTACATTACAGTTGTATTCGAATGTGTTGTATATGGATAGAAAAACAAAGGAAATTCCCATCGGTGTCTTAAAGGATGCAACTATCACCATTTAGGGGGCTAAGTTTACTGGGGACTTCAAATTCTTGGTGCTCACTGAGGCATACAATTTCCTAGCACTACTTGGGTGACCATGGTGTTATAAGAACAATGTGGATCTTTGGTTCAATAAGGGGTACATTAACTTTGAGAACAAGGAAGAAAGATTTATCATTCCCCTTATAAATGGGAAGTCAGTACCATACACAGAGCCCTTAGGAGAAGAGGTCCTTGATCAGATTTATGTGCATTCTATTCGAGACCCAGAGATAATCCATCCTATCGACGGAGTTATCTAGTTTAAGGATGCTCAGTCAGTAAGTGACACCACTATTCTATCATGTGACAATTGGGCACACAAAACTTATGAGTTGGTTGGGAAATAAATAAAGGGTCTTGTAACTAGAGCACCTAAGGCGCACTCACTTAGGAACCTAAGAGGAAGGAAGTTACCTAAGTATTCTAGAGGGGCTTACACTGAGACCTTCTTGTAGGAAATAGAGGCCCAATGGAGAAACAAGAATGAAAGAAGAGAGATGTTAATTTATTTTCTACTTGAAATTGTTGTGCACCGATGGGAAACATATCAGGATAATCTCTTAGAATGGCATGAAGTGAGAATTTCCTTCTCTGTTTGGTTCTCTAGAAGCAACATGCCCACCGCCATCAAAGACTACCATGGTAAGGAGCCCACCTCTTTCCACATCCAAGCCTATGAGAGAGCCTAGGGGGAAGGCATGGAAGCTTTTCCACCATCCCTTTAGGTACACAAACTATATTCTACACTGTAGGGTTGTGCACATGTATGGTACATCTACTCTGAGACACACCGCCAAATAGGGAATTGGTAAGAACTAGTGGCTGATCTCGTCCAAGCATTTGAGTATCGAAGCACCAAACCATCGGTGGATAAGGCATTGCAGGAGGTCAAGCACATTACGATGGGGGATAGTGCAAAGGCAGAGGATAGGCTTGTAGAATTTTAGGAGAGCCATGCTTGGAGGGAAAATTTGGTGAAGATGAGTCTGATGAGGTGCAGTTTGAGTGCACGTGCATAGAGAGAAAAAAAAAAGATGTTCTATGTCATAGACGGTGAAGAGATGGAAAATTTGGAGGTTAACCATTCTCTAGGCTCACGTGAAGTGATGGATAGTGCTGATGAAAGAACATGCGCCTACCATGAGCCCATAAAGACTAAGAAGGTTAATATTGGGTCAGAGGTGGAACCCAAGGAAGCTATCATTGGAGATTATTGGTCAGAGAAGTAAGTCTCTAAGATCATTGATCTGTTACATGAATTTCAGGACCTGTTCCCATGTAGGTACCATGAGCTCAAGGACATTCATCATTCCCTGGGGGAGATGCAGATAAAACTGAAGGAAATTGCACACCCAGTTAGGAAGAGACCATACCAGATGAACCCCAATGTGTGCGTGAAGGTCAAGGAGGAAATAGACAAGATGATAGTGTCAAGAATCATAGAGGTGATGGAGGAGTTAGAGTGGATAAGTCTAATGGTGATTAGTATCAGAAATGATGGAAGGATAAGGATATGTGTTGATTATAGGGATCTGAATGTAGTGTGTGTCATTGATCCCTTCCTAACCCCATTCACTGAAGAAATCTGGAAGGAGTGGTAGGGCGTGAAGTCTACTCATTCACAGATGGGTTCTTAGACTCTCACTAGGTGAGGATTGCAAAGGAAGACCAGAGAATATAAAACCTTCACCACCTAGTGGGGAATTTTTTCCTATACAGTCATGCCTTTTGGGTTTAAGAATGTGCCTGTTGTGTTCTCATGCATTATAGTGTAGGCCTTCCAGGACTTCATCCACAAGTTTCTCCAAGTGTACCTTGATGATTGGACCATGTATGGACTAGTCAAGGACCATTTTGAAAATCTGAGATTGATGTTTGAAAGGTGTCGGTAGTTGAGGATATCCTTCAACATCAATAAATGTGTATTTGCTACCCATTTTGGACCCTGTTAGGACACATCATATGCAAAGAAGGCCTGCAAGTGGATCCTACCAAAATTGTAGTGATTGTGTGATTAGGGGATCTAACTAGTCAAAGTGTAGTGTGCAGGTTTCTTGGATATGCGGGATACTATCAGAAGTTCATCAATGGGTATGCCAAGATTTTCATGCCTTTAGAAGAGTTTCTCAGACATAAAAGTGCCTTCTATTGGGGAGAGGTGCAACAGAAGGCATTCAACACATTAAAGGATAGACTTGTCACCATGCCTATATTACGTTTCCCATCTTAGGATAAGCCCTTCCATGTTCATGTGGATGCATCTGGAATAGCCATTGGGGTAGTACTTGCACAACCTAGTGAGGGAATTTTTGATCACCCCTATGCTTTGCAAGTAGGAAGTTGACACCAACTAAAGCAGAATTACACTACGACTGAGCACGAGACATTGTCAATGATCTACAGCTTCATAAATTTAGACAGTATCTACTGGAAACTCCCTTTATCTTCTACACTGACCACATGGCATTAAAATATTTGGTGAACAAGCCCATCCTACAAGGGCACATATGTTGGTGGATGCTATTATTCCAAGAGTTCTAGTTCACTGTAGTTGTCAAACCAAGTAAGAGTAATTCCAGACCTGACTATTTATCTAGGATTGATTCAGGGGAGGACGTACAAAGAATTGAAGATACCATGGTAGATGCACAACTATTTAGGTTGTGGCACATGCCCTCAGACTTGGAGGATATTGTTTTGTTCCTTAAAATGGGTATGGCACCGAAGGGATGAAGACACTAGAGAAAAAGCAACTAGCCATACACATCGTGCCCTAAATGTTGATCAGTGGGGACTTGTACAAACTAGGGTGTGATGAAGTTTTACACAGGTGTGTACTAGAGCATGAGCACTTTACCATTATAGAGGAATCACACAGAGAAGTGCAAGTGGACATTATGCAGGTAACACCACCACACATAAAATAATAATGGCAGGATTGTGGTGGGAAACTCTGTATAAGGATTGCAAGGAGTATTGTAAAGCATGTGACCATTGTCAACACGTTGGCAAGTTAGGATGGAGAGATGAAATGAATTTGCACCCTATCCCTAGTGTTGAACCTTTTGAGAAATGGGAAATAGACTTTGTAGGCCCTATTGCACCAGCAGTGCAGTAGGACTGGATCACGCTATGTAATCACTTGCACAGACTATTTGACAAGGTGGGCAGAGGCAGCCCCAACTAAAGATTGTACAATGGCTACCACTACTAGATTTTTATGGGAGAACATTATCATGAGGTATGGATGCCCTTTAAGTTTAACCAGAGATAGGGGTACACATTTCTTGAATGAGACCGTGAGGATCCTGTTAGTAGAGTTCATGGTGGCTCATCACAAAAATACTCCCTATCACCCTCAGGAAAATGGAACCATGGAAGCATTTAACAAAATATTGAGTCATATCCTGAAAAATATTTGTGATGTCAGAAGAAAATATTGGGATGACAAGGTATCAGTTGTATTATGGGCTTATAGGACAAATTATAAAAGGATGAACAAAGCCTAACCATTTCAATTGGAGTTTGGCACAGAGGCTGTCCTACTGGTTGAGTTCATGTTACCTTCTCTGAAAATAACATGCGCAGGAGGGCTGGCTGATGAGCAAGCACTGGAAGAAAGGATTGATAAATTAATGAAGCTAGATGAAAGGTGATCATTGGCCAAATGGAGCCAAACAACTGAAAAATCAAATAAAAAAGCATGGCATGATTGCCACATTAGGAACAAGAAGTTTGAGGTTGGCCAAATGGTGTTGTTATATGATTCCAAGTTTTTGCACCATCCTAGGAAGTTAAAAGTGCACTGGTTGGGTCCCTACACCATCTTGTACATCCTTGATTCAGGTGCATGCTAGTTATAAGCGCTGGATGGGATGAGATTTCCAAGACACTTCAATGAGAGTAGGATGAAGCCCTACTATAAATAAGTCTTCTTGGTGTTTGTAAATAAGGCAGTATTGCCAGTTAGTTTAGGATTTACCTTAATGCATTTTCTTTTCTTGTGTTTCCCTTTCTTGTTGTTGTTTTATGTTGCACCTTGGGCACCGGTAATCTCATTAATTTTTGAAGGTTGTAACTACGTAGAGGACCGTGCATCATTCTAGTGTGGGGTAGAGTAAGGTGGAAGAACTTGAAGTGTGAAGTGCCAGGAAGGATTGCATTGGAAAGCCATGTTGAATGGCCCAGTGAAGGAAGTACGTGTAAGGAAAGGTGAAAAAGGATGGTTGGTGTCAGGATAAGGCTACATTGGGGATCCACGGATACAAGAGAGGAAGAAGCACAAAAGAAACATGAGGTAGGCGAGAAAAAATCATGTAAAGGATGGAAGAAGTGCCTTTGGTGCTATTGACACATGCACAAGAGTCTTCTATCAGATAGGTTGGTTGTGTGCCAGAAGGTTGTAGAATTTCTGCACAAGGTTGGGTGCGTGAGAAAGGGCGTAGAAGTACGGATTTTTGGAAAAATCCAAAATAAGTGTTGAATTACAGTGGTAGGTGAAGAATCATTTAATGCGCAAAAGAAGGAAAAACTATAAATAGAGGGTAGAGGCATTTCATTATTTACTTTACAAATACAAAGAGAGAAGTGCTTTTGCATCATTGCAAACTAGGGCTTCAAGAACTGATCCGTGTGAAGAAAAATTTGAAGAGTTTGAGCATGAGTAACTAGTTTTGATTTGCAAACTAGAAGGAAGGGATTTTATGGGCGTAAGAGTAGTTGTGAGAAGGTGTCATCTTGTGAAAGAATTATCCCAGTTAGGGTTTGAAAAAATAGGGCATAGGTTTAAGAGGTTTTCTTCACAAGTTTGAGATCTAAGGTTAGAAGGAGTGGAAGAGTAGAGTAACAAGAAGAGATTGAAGTGATAAGAGGACCTAGACAAAGGCACCCAAGAAACCAACCGTGTCACCCAAGAAGCCCAAGGGCAAGGGTAAGGGCAGAGAGCCAGCAACAACCACCACAAGCATAAATGAGGAGTGGTATGCATAAATGCAATACCCGGATGGATTTTTGCTTGGGAAGGAGTGGGAATACCATTTGAGAAAGATGGTGGTGAGTGATTATAACCATCACACAAACACAACAGAGAAGGAAATGACATTGGAGTTAGTGCGCCTGATGAACAAAAGGACACCAGAGGGTTTTCCCATCTATAGCAATGAGGTAAAAGTGAAGTTGGAGAAGGCATGGTTATTAAAACTCTATGAGTTGCCCTACTTTTGAAATCTCAAGCACCTCTATTAGTGGATGATGTCACACAATGCATGAGGACCACTTTTATTTTGTGGGGTGCAAGATGCGTATAAACCCTCAGCTAATTTTTAATTTTACAGGCCTCATCTGCGAGGGAGAAAGCATAGATGATGACCTGAGTGACAAGGATGCCATCAAAGAAACCGTCACTGCATATGATTACAAGAAGGGGTCAAGGTATTTTGATATTGTAGAAATCCCAGATCCCATCATGAGAATGGCCATGCACCTGGTCACAAAGTTAAATGATCAAGAAAGGTGGACACAGGTGAATAAGGCCTGGTTGAATGTATTCATAAAAATATCAGAGGCCACAATCTATAATTTATTGGCCTTCATTACAGATGAGATAATCATCAATGCACAGGAAGGAGACAAGGTACTCTTTGGAAATATCCTCCTGAAAATTGTATTTTTCAGAGATAGGAGTGCCTGATGTGGCAGACAAGTTTGTTTGGGAGTATCCGGCTGAAGATCCCTCACCTACGAAAAGATTTGCAAATTATACATGTGAAACAATGAATGCCTCCCACAAGGTGCACCTAGACAAGTGGTATAAGCACTTAAGGGATGTGTTCAGGGTAGAGTGGAGAATCCCAGAGAAACTACTAATGCTTACAGAGGGAGAAGCTGAGTTTTTTTGTGTACCAGAACTTTTGCATAGGTAGACACAAGTTGGTGGATGAAACCATGAGCCCATGGTGTAAACTCCCATTCTCCTTCACCACCCAGTACTTTTAAAGTAGTAGTTAACATGTTCAAATAAGTAAAGAGACTAAGGTTTGACCTAAGTGAGGTTGATCAGGACCACAGGGAGATGTACAGGACTCTGGTCTACCCCAAGAAGCACATGTATGTGGAAAATTATGTAGCACATGAAGTCAGAATGATGAAACCCCTGACTCTACCAATTGCAGGAAAGTCCATGGCACGTGTTTATCTCTACATTAGGAAAAATTTCAAGAAAGGCGCATACTTGGAGAATGATGTCTCCATACCTAAAGATCCCATGGGTAGAAGAAATCCCGCGCTCAAGAAAAGGGAGAGAGAAGAAGAAAAAGCACCAAGTGTGGAGATTTCCCAGCCAATAAGCGCATGCTGGTGGCAAGTGCCAAACCTAGCACCTATGTGTGTAGGAAGAAGACCCTGGAGAAGACACCAGAAGAAGAGGTGTCAGAGCAACCCCTCACCAAGGAGAAGTTTCACTAGAGGAAGCAGAGAAGGCTGGATCCCCTACAGAAGAGTCACCTCTTAGAAAGAAGCAGAGGATAGTAGAGGAGGCCGACTCGGAAGAAAATGAGAGCCTGGAGGCCTACATAGGTGAAAAGGATGATGACAATGAAGAAGATTATTCTAAAGAGTACCAAGAACCACTTGTTTTCAGCATGCATGGTTTAGAAGAAGAGGGCGGAGAAGAAGAACATGAGTTCCTTTTCGTGCGTGCAAGGGTAGTCAAGAGGAGGAAGGCACCCAGTACATGGGAAGAAGTAAGGAGGTTGGCGCGCAAGAGTAGAAAACTCCAAGCCTTACGTAGGAGAAAGTAAATGAGGTGGCAGAAAGAGAAGCAATGAAAATAATTGAGGCCTTAGTAGAACAAGAATTAGAGCACAATACTGACATAGTGATGGAAGAGGATAAGGAAGAAAGCATTGAGAAAGAACAAGTCAGTGTGGGAGGAGGTCCCATTCTAACAGTGAGTTTCCCCAAATCCACGTGCTCGGGAAGGAAGAGCCTTGATACATAATGAGGACAGGTCATGGGCTATGTTGCTAACCCAAGGAAGGTGCTACGCTCATGCTTCCAAAGCACTATACCCACGGAAAAAATTCTTGCTATGGTGTCATTTGACGAGGAGGGTCCATACCCCAGGACAAGGAAGATGCTCTCTTGGGCATTTGAGTCCCATATTGACGAGTCAGAGTTCAAAGTATACCAAGGGGAAATCATGCTAGTACTGGATTCTAAGGGAGCCAACCCCTTGGTAAATGCCCAATAACTCTTGAATGAGTAGTTATGTAATGCACTCAACAAGGTCATAGTCAAGGTTGAGTCTAGGCTATTTGGAAGAAATGATAGAGTAAAATTTCTAGAGGGAGAGCTAGAAAAGAAGGAAGAGGAGCTGGCTGAGAAGACTAAGGGCTTGAAACAAGAAGATTTGATCAGCACACAGCTGAAGTGTGAACTAAGGGATGAGAAGGAAAAGGTGTGCGAAGTATACAAAAATATGGAGTCTATCACAAGCACCATTATGTTGAAGAATCCAGACCTAACGCCACCCACAGAGAAGTACGATCCACTCTTGAATGCTTAGAAGATCTGACGTGCATCTTCACCATGGAGAGACAACCGTTGGCCCTGGATTCCACAGAAGAAGTGGTAACACACTTGGTGAGGGAGGACAAATTGAAAGTGGTAGCAATCATTGCTAAGTATAGCAAGGTACTTGCAGATGTCAAGATTGCTACCCAATATACTGAGGCCACGTAATATAATTACGCAGACAGGGATAGAGTGGTGAGCATCTTGGTCACCACTCACAAAGAAAAGTTGAAGGAGTTTTAAGAGAAGAATAAGGGAAATAGGGTGGAAAGAGATAGAATCCTTGCCGAGGTTGAAAAGAAATCCGAGGCCATTCAAACCTTAAGGGGTTCAATCAAAAACCGATTGAAGGAATTGTACCCACAAATCACAAGAAGAATGGACACACTTGAGGACATGGGAAAACAATTGGAAGGGGTGGTTGAGACTATGAATACCCAAGGAGATAGGTTAAGATTTAAGGAAGTGAGTACCTTAGTCGGTGACCTCTTCCAGAGAGCGCAGAATGAAGTAGATGCCAAGAACAAGCTAGAGGCTGACCTTAAAAGGGACTTCCCACTCCTTTTGCAGCAATAATTACCCTTCCATTATTTTATTCTTTCCCATTCCTTCATCCCCTTTTTTATTACTCTTCCCAAATTCTTTCATTCTTCTAGAACATATTGTAATTCTTTACTCTTGACAATATGTTTCTGAGGGCGGAGAATAGATGAAGTGTGGGGTGATATTGGGACCCCAAAATATTGGCTAAGTATAAAAATGTGCGTAGGTGCACAAGGCCTTGTTGAAGAAGGGCGTGCAAGGAGAAGGTGCGCAGGATAGGGTTTAAAAAAACTCATGGCATGTGGGCGGATAGAGCTAAGGTTTCAGGACTTATCCATATTGGGAATTTTGGGCAGGACATGAGAAAAGCATGACCTGACAACAACTGAGGAGTGGATAAGGTGCTATCTTGGCAACGTGATGCCCATGAAAGGAATATGCTTAGTGATAGAGGATTCTAGAAGACCATCATTACAAGGAGTGGAGAGCTTGGATCTGATGGAGCATGCTCCCATGGAGGATGACATTCAAACACTTGGCTCTATATCTGAGGCCATAAAAGGATGAGTTGGAACTTTGGGATGCCTATAAATACAAGCACCCGCAGAAAAAAAAAGGGAGCAGATCAGATATATGATAGAGGAGAATATAAAGAGCGGAGCTCTGCAGAAATGCTATGAGAACTCTGTGGGATTGGGTAGAGGCTATATAAGGGAGTAACGTATTAAGGGGATGGGATGTAAATTTTTATTTGTATGGATGAAGGACATGATCCCTGCTGTGATGTATGACTTCATTCTGATCAAGCTATGGTATTCTAATGGATCCATTGAATGTAATGAGGTTACAAACATGAATGAGTATGAATGTAATTGATTCAGTTCATATCTATATATTTTCATTTATGTTCATGGATGTTATGGAATAGATGTAATTCCTTATGTATTTTCCTTTCTGTTGTAGTTCTATCTATTATCTATAAGTACCCTCTATTTGGAATGAATACATTTTTCTAGAGGCCATTCTGAGCCCTATGATGATTGTATGTCTCATTTCCACCTTTATTCATTAAGTTCCTGACATAGATGATGGTTTCCCACTTAACTCACATAAAAGAGAGACTCAATGCCCACACGTGCCTCGGTGAGCACCCAATGCCTACTGAGTGAAAGGTCAGCACGCATGGTATTCCCTTGTTCTTTGGTGGGTGTAAAAATTAATACACCGACCCTTGGGTAGAACCTTCACTTATCCCATCATCTTGGATGAGGATGAGGACACACCCATGAAAAAAATCTCACCATCCATCCTCCCTATTTTTTTAGGCATGTCTACGAAATACCCCATCATTTTTTTGTTTGATTTCAAAATTCTTTGTCAAACCTATGACTATAGAAGGAATAATAAAAAACTCAAACTCTTTCCTTCCACCTCAAATACTCTATTATGAGATGGTTCATGGGATTTTCCTCTAACTCCATTTATTCTTAGGAAGTCATGGAGACAACCTTTTTGGATAAATACCAAGACTACTGCAGGGGAAGGGATATGAAAGAAGAGTTCTTCTAGATATGGCAAAAAGAGGATGAAAATATAGAGAATTATCTGATAGATTTCTCTTTCTTCATCGATGGAGCGGTTATGAGTTACATGAAGACATCACTAAGACAATTTTCCTTAAATTAAATTGATGAAGGAAACCAAATATCCCCTCCATCTTATTTGCAGAATAGATGTTCATAAACTTACTATGGAACAAATCATTGGGTATGCCGAAGTTACTCCAGAACATGAGGGGGTATATGGAAGAGAAAAACATCCAAGCTTTCCCTAGGTACCTCTAAACTTTTGGAGGAAATAGTGCCAACATGAAAAAGGACATTTTGTTATAATAACATCAACCATAGATGGGATTAAGGCCAAAACCAATGTTGTCAAAGAACCTCTGGACATATATTGCCCTAAGTGTAGGAACAAACATGCCCTAAGAGAATGTCCTTTGGATGTTACAAACATTTGTTTGATTTGTGAAGTTCCTAACCACGACACTAATAATTGCACCTTATTATCACAGTTGAAAGGAGGCTTGAATGCTATCTCTCAAGTCGATGCAAATGGTCAACTTTGTTCAAAGGCCAAATAATTAGGATGTATATTCCCCTCGACCTTCTCAGAACCCCTGGAGGATGTCATGTCCTACTCAGGATTCTCAGCCTACTTAGGGAGAACCTGAGTGGACAACATCAAATTGGGTGACTTATCTACAACCACCACCCTGGATGAATTCCTACACTCAGCTAGGTTGGACACCACCAACTCCAATAAGTCCATGGCACAACCAAAAGTAGGTTACCTTCGCAGAATCCTAACTAAAACTAGCAATGGGCACCACAACAAAACATTAATCAACAAAGGAGGTTCCAACAAACACAACAAGCTTTAATGGTCCCACCAAAAAACTATCAACAACATGGATAGGAAACACAAACAAAAATTCCATCCCATCCTGTATCAAACCCAAAAAATCAAGACTGCTTCAATTGATGAAGCAGGACCAAGTAATACAATGCAAGTTAATACTATTAGTAATCTGAGACTAAGGTCTAGGAAACATTGAATCATCCTATAGTTATCATGGAAATGATTGTATACACTGATGAAGATGAGATGCTTGAGGAAAATGAAGGAACTATACCTTCTCCAAAAACAAAAAACACTCAGAATGATCAAGAAACTAATCAAAATTCCCACAAAGCTCCTTTTCTTGAGTATTACTGACACTCAAATTGCTGATGAAAAATAGTTCAAGAGGTGAAAAATGTGCACATTGAGGTCCCACTACTGTGATCAATAAGGGACATCCCAGAATTAAACCAAACAATTAGAAACAAGTTGTATAAAGACACCTTGAAGAAAGAAGAAATACCAAAAAACCATCAGCGTGGAAGGAAATTTGGATGATCTTTTTGTTGGCACACTTATTTCACCAAAATATGGGAATCCTGGGAGTCCAGTCATTACCATTTTTATAAAAAATTAGTCAATATCTAACATTTTGGTGGATCTTGGTGTTGCCATAAATGTTATAACAACATATATGTTCAATCTGATGTCCTTAATAGGACTATAACCTACAAATACTGTTCTTCAATTAGCACATTAGTCATTTGTTATACCAGATGGTGTGATTGAGGATATAATGGTCACTATTTAATCCTAGGAGTATCTTGTCGATTTCATGATCTTATAGCCTAAAACTTGGAAATTGGGATATCCAGTCATTTTGGGACGACCTTGGTTGGCTACTCTTCTTGCATATATTGAATGTAGGTCAGGAAAAATGACTATTCTAAATGGACAAAAATCCAAACATATCTCATTATATCCTCCTTCCCAGCCTTATGTGTATGATTTTGAACATGTATGGGTGGACTTCTTTGGATACTAATTCTCTCAGTTCTTCTTATTTGGCCACCATTGCAGTGCAAAATCATATGACAGAAGTTGTTGATTCATACACACTGACTGATGCAGAGGGCTTTGTGAGTACGGAAATCAGCACTGTGGCTACAGAAATCAGAAATATGATTACAGACCCATCATTTGTTCTAGAAATGACAAATACTGTCACCTCAGTAAGTGATACTTCTAATGAAGCTTGTAAAGAAATCTATGCTTATAATATGGAATCCAAAGTCTCTAATTTCTATTATGCTCTGACCAAGATTTTGTCTCTTGAAAATGTATCCATTTTGCACTTGCTTCACCCCCATGTTTTCCCATTGAATTCTTTAATCACCAATGTAGAGCTCACCATTTTAGAAGATACCAAATAAGTGTCTATTGGCATAGGAGAAGAACTGACCATTGGTCATAATTTGGAGGCCAACCAAGAGGCTAGGGTTCCTGATATTTTGAGGAAATAATCCAACGCTTTTGCTTAGGATTACATTGACATGAAAGGAATTCATGCTATAATCTGTACTCACCATATCTACACTGAAGATGTTAAACCCATAAGGCATCCGCAAAGAAGAGTTAACCCAACCCTCAAAGATAGTAAAAAATGAGATAGAAAAATTTCTAAAGGTAGGATTCATCTACCCTATATCTGATAGTCAGTGGGTCTCACCATTAGTTATAGTCCCCAAGAAAAAAGGTAAATGGATAATCTGTGTTGACTATAGGGAACTCAACAAATCCACCAAGAAATATTACTTTCCCCTAACTTTTATTGACCAAAATCTGGACAATCTCGTCAATAAGAAATATTTCTCTTTCATGGATGGGTTTAATGGGTATAACTAAATAAGTATTGCACCTACTGACCAAGATAAAACCACCTTTACTTGCCCTTGGGGTAAATTTTATCATCAAGTCTTACATTTTGGGATTTGTAATGCACCTGCTACATTTCAGAGAGCAGTCTTGGGAATTTTTGTAGATCTTACAAATGACTATGTTGAGGTTTACATGGATTATTTCACTATGTATGGATCCACTTTTGACGAATCTATGCATAACCTTGAGAAATTATTGAGAAGATGTGAGAAGCACTAACTATCCCTGATTCACGAAAAATGTCTGATGATGGTGGATCAGGGAATTGTCTTAGGTCATCATGTTTTTGCCAAAGGTATATAGGTCACCATGTATAATGAGATTAGTGTGGGGTAATGTTGGTCAATGAATACTTGTCAAAGATCCCAAAAGGAGTCCAGGCAGGGATAGATGGCCTGAAACCAAGGGCATGGAAGGAAAGGAATGACCCGTGCATGGAAGGCAAGTTTATATTTCAAGACTTAGCCGATTTTGAGCATGAAGACCTATTTTTAGAAGATGGCATGTGGAACACATCAATGATGCAGAGACATGTGTGTCATGCATTGTCTATCTTTGGAGAAGTGATTCAAAGCGTTTTATGCATGAAGACAAGCTAAGAATAGAATTGACACTTCAGTTCATTGCAAGAGGACTATAGATAGCGCACTTGCATGTGTGGCTGTGATTATAAATGACGTGTGGCTATCAATAGCATGGGGCCTATTTTTGGAATAGATAAGTAGTGAAGGGAAAGTCCCCACCTTGTATATATGATGTTAGGTACATAGGAGGAGGGGGTGAGTATGAGATATATAAATATATATACAGAGAGAGTTGTATGTATGTAAGGAGATGTATGTATGTATGTGTAATAGAGAATATACACATATGATTGAACTAATATATTAGTTCCATATGTGCATTGTTATAGATCGATAGTACTACAGTATTGTAAGGAGCTTTTATATTTATAAATAAATGGAAGATATTGGTTGAATCTAAGTGTCATTCTGTGTATAGTTGAATAGTGCATATTATTAATTCAATCATGTTTACTGTTTAATATTGTTCTTTCATAGATCTAAGTGTAGTATGCATTGTGGAATGATGGATTAATTATGAATCTATATGTTTACTTCCTTCATCATGTTAAAATCCTATTATAGCAACCCTAAAGATGAACCTGGTACCTTTGCACGCTTCGGGTGAGTGCTTCATCTAGGCTGAGTGATGTGTCAACACGACTAGGTGTTATCTGGTAAATTCTAGGCTACATCATTGGTTCCATTTCCAGGACCTCTTTTTAGTTGTTTTTAGGATGGTTCTGCAATGAAGACGTACCAGTTAACTCTAGCAAGTATTGAGGGATGGATACACGATTTGGAGGAAGAATATGCGCAGCGGTTCAGTAATGGATTTGAGTTTAATGCATTCACTTGGGTAGAAAAGAACCTGTATGATAGCTTATATGAGATATTTTTCACTATCTTTCAAGTAGAACTATACGAGTGGCTTACTGCTTATGCATCTCAGTGGAATTGGAGGTATCACACACTTATCTGGACACAAGAAGAAAATTAGGCCCTCTATGATGCTGATCTGATCTGGACTCGCATAGTGGATATGTTGTTTTGTGGTGTTCTAAACAGTTATATTCTAGAATATTCAATTTTGACATACTCTTTCCCAGAGGTACCTAAGTTCCAAATTTTTTGGTATCCAAGAGGAACATATTTGCAAGGTATTCCACTGGTGATCAAGATCTTCATGGTAACTTTGAACCTGGAGAGCAAACAAATGGCTAACTAAACTTCGCCATGCGTGGGGGAAGGAATAGGTTTGGTTTAAGATGGAAAACCTAGTAGCAGAGAAGTAGAGAGAGGAAGGTGGTTTAAGTATAATTAGGCATGTGAGAGGGAGATAGAGAAGTAGCATTCTGTTACAGAGAGTATGGCATGGAGGAGAGAGATGGCTCATGAAGGATTTATAGCTCACGTAGAATACATGGAGCAAGGGCATCAGGAACTCCCCAATCTTGGAAAGCATGATAGATATCCCCCCTTAGCCTCACAAGAAGGTGCACCAGCAGAGACTACCTAGACCACGGGTGTGCATCTTAATTCACCTGGTGACCTAGCCCTTGCACTTGGTTTTTCAATATCTAGTATGACAAGTAACTAGTAAAATAACTTGGGAAGTAGGAGAGCAGGAGTAAGTTTGGGATCAAGAACATCAATGGCAAGACAGACGGATTTAATTTCATTTAAAGGAGCATTCTTAAGTGCATCATCTACATAGAATGTGAGCATGTAGAATGTTGGATTCACCTTTGGAAGTGGAACTACCTCACAGCCTGTAGGGGTATGGTACAGTACAGTACTATTGTCGAAGCACATAGGAGTATGTCTATAGGCCCTATTCCAACTACAGGTGGTGGATTAGGAGGTATAGGTGGTTCTAGTTCTAGAGGATCTGGTGGTTCTAGAAGCAGAGGGAACACATGAGGTTCTGAATCAGGTGGGTCAAGGCCCGTAATAACCATAGAATATCTATATGGAGATTTATTTTCATCTCCCGCAGTATAGAGGTATAGAGGATGTTGTCAAACATGTGCATATGTGTGAAAGATTTTGGTGTGCTAAAGGGATCATGACTGCTAATCCAAAGGCAAGTCATTTCACCACTACATTACAGGGGTGTGCACACAGCTGGTATAGGAAGATTAACCCTAATCAAACTTTTGTGGATTATGCAACATTGAGAGATTCTTTCTTGAAAGAGTTCCATATCCCTGAGTTTGAGCAGAAGAGTATAAGTGTGCTCAAGGATATCAAGCAAGGCACTGCTAATATTTTATGTGAGTATGATGCTCATTTTAAGACACTTCTATATAAGATATCTTATGATATTCACGCTAGCCAACATGCATAGTGGTTTTTTTGAGGATTTATTACACCATTTAGAAGGGTGCTATCACATAAGACATACACGGATCCACGTAAAGCACTAGAAGAAAATTTACATGTTGAGGTAGTTGGGATCATATACACTAGCATTAGTCCATTCCTAAAGGCCCAAATTGTAGCTATGGCAAAATAGCTAGAGAAGCTATCAGCAAATTCAGCTCATGAAACGTGATCAAAAATTTGGTGTACAGATTGTGAAGTGGAAGGTCACACCAAGGATAGTTGCCCTCATAGATCTGTATGCTCAATACTATTGAATATGAAATTTGTCATTTATATCATGATGCTAGTCAATGTCCTTTATTACAATGCACAATAAGGAAGAATGTCTCTTGCTTTTGTAAAATTTATAGGTCCACAACCCATCATAATGAGGATTGTTAGTTGATTGGTCAGATCTAGGATGCTATAGACCTTGGGATACAAGAGAAAATTATAATAGATAATTCTAAGGGTAAGAATAAGTACCATGATCGAGATCATAATCAAACGTGCTATGACAGGAATGAGGGGTGTTTTGAAGGAGATCGTGGAAGGGGGCATGGATATCATGGTGGATATGGAGGATGAGGCCATGGTGAAGGAAGAGGAGAGTTCCCTTGTTGAACATGTTATATTGCCCACTATGGATCTCCTTAGAATATTGTGTTCTTTCTACAAAAATAACCACGGCTATGAAGAGTGCCCAAACTTATATGAGAATCTAAGTAAGAAGCATAAGCAAGAAAACAAAGGCATCGGGGGTGATTAGAATCCAGTGCATGCTAGAGGAT
This sequence comes from Taxus chinensis, assembly GCA_019776745.2. Classification (NCBI taxonomy): domain Eukaryota; kingdom Viridiplantae; phylum Streptophyta; class Pinopsida; order Cupressales; family Taxaceae; genus Taxus; species Taxus chinensis. The sequence goes on along the minus strand of CM034149.1, from coordinate 656,754,657 downwards.
CAGTGGATACCTAAGATAAAAAAAGGACCTGAGGCATTGATAATGAGGATTACTACATGCACTAAAGGAGCACATGTGAGAGAGGCATTGCACTAGAAGCCTACGATCATCAAGGAGGAGGTTTTGCATGCGAGCTATCCTATATCTTGCTCATCAGAAGGAAGATTACCAGGATACGATGGAAGTGCTAAGGAATATGTCAGGGTGAGATATAGTACCTAAAGGAGCAAAAGAAAGCATTAGAGATGGTTGAAAATGATATTGATGATCTATGTAAGATGTGTACAAGATGTTTTGCTAGGAGAAAATTATTCCGCTATTAGGAATTTGGTTAAAAGGGAACACTCCACTGCAGGTCTTAAGACTAGACGGTAGATTCTGCATGAAAATCTTCCCCTTAATAGCATTGACTATGACAAAGAAATTAATCTGAATGCTATTATGGATGGGTGGCTATTGAGCAACATATTGATCGATACAAGTGTACGGAGGTAAATGTTCTTACATTATATGAATGGGTACAAATGGGGAGGCCTCCATTGCAGCCATCATCTAATGTGTTGTTTATGGCAAACCAGACTAAGGCCACTCCCATAGGAGTTTTGAAAGATGCATTTATAACTATACAAATGGCCAAGTTCATTGGGGATGTAACATCCACTTTTGTCACTTTGTCTCTACAATTTATTGTTATTTTTAACTTTATGTAGCTGATTTAAATACCCATATATTTAAATCTACATAAACCTTAATGCAATCCATTTCTGATTACCATCATGAACCATGTGCAACTGTATGAGAGAATACTGAACCTACTCGTTCTCCCTCAATAGTCTGTTTGAATCCTTACATGAAATGTATCCTTTGGTTCTCCTTTGTCAAGGTATGATATATAAGTGAATGCTCCTAAGTGTCTACCTGGGTTCCACCTATGAAATCCATAGGCATCTGATAGCTTAGATTAAAGGGAAATATTGACAGTGTAATCAATAACTTACACCACTTTGCGTAAAGTTTCTGAGTCATGTATGCCATGCTCAATTCCACGACGACACACTCATCATAAGGAAATTTTCGTTTCACCTTAATCACTTATTTAGTTATATGGATTCACAACTTAAATACTGTAAACAGCTACAAGCCTTGAATAAGGTACAAACCAGTTTAACCTACATGAAGACGTACCTCTATGTCATCTTATGATGCCTATGGGAAAGAAAGTGTTCTCATAACAATTCACCTTGTTACTCACCCACATCTCTTCTCGTAGCCATCATAGGTTGATATAAGGGTGCATACCCAGGAGGTCCAATCTATCTTGTAACTCTATTAAGGTTTGTACTTAGGACAACACCATACTACAATCCAGTCTCTTGATGAGACAACTCATTACAGATGCTAAACGGTAGTATCCTAATGGTGACAATCGTCACCATAGGGATACGACTGTGTAGTATATGCAGTGAGTTCACCTACCTAGAATCCTGTATTGGTGCATGGTGTTTAATGTTTTCAAGGTAATCATTAAAGAACAACCTAGGACTTACGACACCTTCTCCATGAATGGGTCATACCTAAGGTCTGGATTAAGTTGATCCCAGGACCCCCAATCTCTATAACACTTAATTACCTTTCAATATCTCATACCCATGTTAACCATTGATAGAAACGATACCATCAAGGTCTATGATCATTATTATAGTTACAAAAACTATCCCAGCTTTAACATTTAGGCTCATGTTCCTTATTTCATATTCTAGGGATATGTACTTATATAAAGCTAAGTATTTAGGTATGATTCATTCCTTGAATTAAGTGCCATAGGCTATCAATGCCAACCATCCTTTTAGTTTAAGCACATCACTTTAATTAATTATAGCTTAGTAAAGAGTGTTCATTTATTTTACTATCTCCAACAAGTAAGATATATCTGGGGTATCCGATATGGTAGATTTGATGAACCACTTTCCCATTTATCTTTCCCTGTCATATCCTTTTTAAAATATCACTCTCTAATTCTCTTTAGAGATAATTACAGTATTGACTAGGGATGAGATTCAAATGCTATGTTCTTTTTAACTTAGTAAGCATGTTCCCATCTTACTTCCATTATATCTGACATGCTTATGTGTTCATAATGATGCATCATGGGATAGCCCCCTAATTGAAAACATTTCATCTCCTTGAGAAAAATATTTATAACACAATTTATCACAATTATGCAATTCCCAAATAGTGAAACCATACTCAATATATTTTCATGTTAGATTACCATAATCCCTTTCTCTTGTTGCTTATGTGTATTGTCCTTGTATAGGACTTAGAGTTGATTTCACTTAGAAATCAATATTAAATTATTATATCTTTGTTAAGAGTTAGTATAACCTGAGTTTATAATATAGCCATAGCACAGAAGTACCTGATTATCATAACCTTTCCATGGTTTCATGATAGTCCAGTTGCTTTCTTAGCAGCGGCCATTAAGATTAGACAATCTTACTTCTAGATATCTTTTACTGGTTGAGTACACTCTATACAAAACCTTTGGAGAACTTAACACAACTTTACAAGTAGGTTGATATATTGCATTTTATAATGAGGTGGTTATCCATTAGCAACCTCAACTATTTCCAAGTATGCTTAATGTATGGTTCGTTAGAACATGATATTCTTAGGAAACATTCCACTCATAGTTCCTTATATGTTCCCTAGCATTCACACGTATGTTGTGTGTATCTCTTACTACTTGATTTATACTAATGTTTATTACAATAGTATTGAATACACTAAATACCTATCTTGATAGATTTCCAACTCATAACACATCATTTGCCAATTAATCTCTTATAATACAATATATTACAACTGGTAATCTTCCTTTAATTCCTTCTAAGAGATAAATACAACTCATGTCTATAAGCATGACCAATATCTTTCATTTTAATGAATAAAACAATTATATTCAATAACAAGGCCTTTCCCATTTCCAAGGAGAAGTATTTCATTTAAGAACATTCAAGTCAGTCATATCTTCAAACTTTCCTCGATCAAAATAATATACAAAACTAAATACTTCACCCTTCCTTCTTTGTGTTTATCTGCAAAATTGTTAGCACGAGTCAGTTCACAAGAACTGAGCATGATAAGCACCAACTCACCATAATGACATGCTTTACTTAGTTATTTCATAAAAAGAACTCATATTATTTTTATGGATCAATATTACTGAACTTAAGAAGATAAACAATTCTTTCTATAACATGCCAAGAGCAAGCAATTTAATGAGCCATGAAAGAAATCAATTTCAGACTTACATTTCAATACAACTATTTCAGTCCCTCAGAAACAGTCATCTAAATTTAAGACACATGAGAATCATAAGTATTCAAAAGACTACCGTATAAGAGTATCTAGATTTCACTCATGCAATCCCATACTTGCATGCCTAAAATTGTTTTACTCAACAATTAAGTAACCAAAGATATATATAAAGAATCACAATCTTCCATCTCTCAACTCTTCTCAACAGATCCAACAAGGATTTCATACACCCATAAGGTCTACTAAGGTCCAAGCAAATAATACCAAGACATCAAGAGTATTTAGTTAAAAATACGATATTAGAGTGATTAACCTCAAGGATGAGAGAGAGCATTCATGACATCTTGCCATATAGCAAACAGGTAAAATTCGAGTGACAAATTACATAACCAAAACTTTCCTTGACTTAAGCATTTATTGAACATTCCAAGACTAGGAAAGAGAACATAATTCCTTTCTTCAGCCTGGTTATCATCATATTAATACCGAATAATTACTAAATCATTTCAAGTTGTTTTAACGAAAGGGAGTCATGATAACATGACTGTAATTAAACCAATTATCCCAATTGGGCATTCATTATCGCATGAATTTTCTCATGAAAAAATTCAAATGAAAGGTTTCATTACTCCTCACTGAGTTAAAGACTCTATTATAACAATGAAAAGTTTCTACCAACCCATTCTACTGAACAAGGTTGGAGCATACCGAATTATTCATGACACAACCCAAAAGAAATCAATAAGGGGATTTTTTAGATGTCATGAGAACTCTGTAATCCCTAAGGGAGAATGAAATACTACATGATAAGAGTTAAGGAGTTAAATTTTCAGGTGAACAGGAATAACACACAATCATATACATGAACTTATACCCATCAAGGATCTAGCACTTCATAAGATCTTAGTTAGATAATAAACCAGGATATATCCTTATGAGGAGAATGTTACTTAAAATATTATGACCTTAAGTGGGTTTCAACTAAAACTCAACACATCATGTTTTTCAACTAGATATCAAAGTAAGGTCATCAAGTCAATCGAGCTTTGCTCTGCATCAGTTACAATGAAGGAGTAATAACACCCAATTTTTTTAACACTCCAGAAGCCAAGAGGCTTTCTATCTTGATCAACTTTAATATCATATCATGCATGATGAATCAAGTTCAACCATAAGAGACATAAAACCAACTTAAGATAAAATTGAACAACTCATCAAGAAATCAACTAGACTCATGGAACTATTCCAAATCATTTTCCCAAACCTTCTAACAACTATGTAAATGGTAGATCAGTACTAGACATAGTAATCATCAAATCTTCAGTACAAATTTTTAAATCCAAGAAGAAGGGTATCAACAAAATCAACAATCATAGTCGAGAGCGTGCAGATCTCCGAAATCAAACACAACTAAAAATTCTTTACCTATTTGTTTAGATATTAGAACCCAATAAAAAGAATTGTTCAACTCTTTTCGACCACAAGATATAATGCAAAAGCCTCTAAGAGGACAGTTCAACTATTTAGGATTATTTCCTTAAAATAGCAGTAGGTTATATATATTTCAAGAAGGAGAAGGTTTTTAGTCGTAATCAACTTTTCTTTCAAACTAAACATAGCATTGCGGGTAGAATAGCCAAGATTTTAAGGAAGTCAAAGAGATAAAATAAATGACTTAGACCTCGGGATAGCTACAATATTTTCATAGGAGCACAACAAATTTCCAGTTACAGAAGGATTATAGAAGCATCTGAGTGCTAAGTGAGGTATAATTTGTCTCTAAGAGGAACCAACTCAGAACATAATAAGTCCACATCCTGTATTGAACTCGGAAAGAGTCGAATACTACCAGAGTTTAGAAGAATAAAAATGAAGATCAATACAAATAAACAGAGTGGATTAAACCTGAGCACCTCAACCTGATGAGCAACCAGCTGAAACTAGATTGCCAACAAATTACTTCAGTTAGCTGTTAGGAGACTCGACATTCTGTCAAGCCATCATACGTAGCTCGAGGATAAATCATTAACGTCATTCAAGAATACCCATTCAAGGGTTAAAGATCAGACTTAGTATTTTACTGCAGCTGCCCTCATTGTCTGCAGCTAGATATTATTATTAAATACAATTGTTTATCCTCAGTACAATTACTTACTCAAAATAAAACCAGGTTGACTAAGAATTAACGATACCTCCTACAATACTAACCCAATAGGAATTGTTTTATTTAAAAAGAAACAAACCCAGTTTTTGTAAATCTAACGATTACCAGGACAAGGAAAGTCATCTACAGCCAAAACCCCAAACACACTAGTTTTCAGTATTCCGCAATGTCTTGCAAAATCTATATAACCCCATAAAGGATGGGTAAAAATTTAAGCAAGGTTTTCTATGGTTTAGTTACTTATTAAATTCTCAACTTAAATAAGAATTCAAAACAATACTGGCCTGTCGAGCCAAAACTCAATGATGAATATAGCTGCAACACTCATTCAACCCATGGAATACGTTATTTCAGAGAAATAATAAATCACATTGAAGTCTACAACCATTAATTTATTTCCAAACATAATTCATCACAAATCAAAGGTAAAACATACTCTACAGAAGTAAGAATAAATTGATTCTTCACTACTGAAATTACGAACACAAAATTTCAATCAAAACAAGTTCTTTTTGTGAAATTGCTAAATAGAGCACAAGATTATGATGAGTTCAGAGTGTATCATGCCTGTTACGCCTGTATTTTCTTTCCTTGCAAAGCTTTCACGATTCCTTAGAAAAATCCCTAAACCCTTGAAGTGAATCCCTTTTATTAACAGATCACAATGCTTCCTCGATGTTTAATGAGTCTGGGAACTTGCTGAACAATCAACTCAACTGATGTTTTCACCATGCAACTCAAAAAACACATAGTTCCAACTTTCTTTGCATGCAGAGCTTCTGCAAATTTCTTGTAAGAGAATGATTCAATACCAAAAACCTCCTTATCTTCCCCAATCCATCCATGCATTCCCCGAGGAAGGTGGAAGTTTATTGCTTAATAAATGACATTAATGCAGTGGTTGGAGCTTGCCGCCAAGTTTTTCAAGCCAACTATCTTTAGCTTCAAAATTTGGTAAGATTCCATATGCATGCCATGCAAAGCACCTATAGTTTTAGTTAACCGAAAAATCCTTTCCCAAAAACTCGATTGGCAGGGAAAATTAAATAAAACAATAAATAATTCTATGCATATGTACTAGTGGTGGGGTGCCAACTCACCACCTGAGTTAATTTAAAAACTTTAGATTATACAAATTAAGGGGTCAAATAATATCCCATGCAATAACAGTTTGGTGTTCTACTTTTCATGACTTAGGACTTAACAAAATTTAATATGTTTATATATCTTTTCGAATAGCCAAAGTTATATCAACTCTAAATTTTCAAACAATAAGTTCTCATGTTAGGTTAAGAACCATACCTCAAGATTAGATTGTTCCTTCCCTGATTACACAAGTTAATACATCTCCAGTAATAGTTGTTTAACTACTTTTGAAACTTGCAAAATCCCTTTTCACATATATAGGTATATATATATATATATATATATATATATATACACACACACACATATATACAAAGCCATTTATAACGTTGGCGTTGATCGATTGAGTTGCTTGAGTATGCTTCGAGGGGATTGAAGTCTTCAATTTAAATAATTAATTCCTTGACTAATGACTGTAATCCTTCATCCAAGAAAATATGACCATGCTAGTATTAGCCACCATGTGGGGTAGACTATCGGAGGGTCGGCTCAAGGCCAATTATTAGTCAAAATAAGGTCTTATTCAAATTCCAATTTTGGTCGTTAAACAAACTATCAAAATTTTCAAAGCCTTAACATAACTTAGTTAAAAAAACTATAAGGTTAACAATTTAATAGAGATAAGCAACAACATCACAAATCACTTTCGAGGCTTAAATTTACACCAAGGATTTTATGATATACCACATTACAAATGACGTAATGTCACCTTAGCGAAAACAGTTCATCAATAAGATAGACCCCGGATTAGCAGGGTTCACATCTAAGGAGATCATCCTTAGCTTTTTCATGATAATTTGATTACATATTCACATCAAGTTTCCATCTAATTTTTGATACGCAAAGGTTCCAACAACAAAGGATAAAACCATTTGTCCTATCATTCCTTGTATGCGTTATTCAGGAGCCAGAGGTCAATGAGCCATCAAAAGAAGGCATCCTATAGTGGGAGGATTCTCATTCTATTAGTGATACTATGAGTATTTCTTGTGACAATTGGGCTCATGGTACATATGAATTAGTAGGACATGAGGTGAAAATCCCAGTTTCACGCAAGAATGGACTTTGTTCAATTCAACGGATAGGTAGCATAGTACTTTGGTATACAGGGACAGAAGATCTTCCTGAGTTTTTAAGGGCCATGGAAACTCAGTGGACAGATCAAGTTAAAATGAGAGATATGTTAGTATATATAGTGTGTGAGATAGCAGTGCACTGGAGGGTAGTCCATATAGATAATATTATAAATTGGTAAGAGATTGGAGTCGCTTTGTCTACTAGGTTTATAAGGAATAATGCACCTACGCAAAATCTACACTTATCATGGTGATCAATCGGTTCAGCATCACATTCAGCTATGTGAGAGACTCTAGACAGTAGGACAGGAAGTATTACCACCTTCACTCTAGGTGCATAGATTGTATTCTATGTTATAATGATGCACATGTACTTGATATGTATATGCATAACTACATCGAGAAACTAGAAAATGGAAAGATTTGACTGCAGGACTGATCCATACTTACGACTACTTCTCAACTAAACCACCTATAGCAGAGGCATTACAATTTGTCAAGCACTTAACTATGGGAGATAGTGCAAAATCCAAGGAGCATATACAAGAATTATTCAGTGGGGTAGAGTTCAAAGCATGTTTTGAAAAGGAAGAATAAATGGACTCCATACTACTTGAACGCACTTTCCTTGAGAAAGAGAAAGGAAAGATGGTTTGCGTCATGGATGATGAGGAAGTTGAGAACCTGGATATTGGACATTCACGCAAGGTGTGCGAGGTCTTAGACACTGCAGACAAGGATGCACGTACCTACCATGAACCCATGAACACAAAGAAGGTGAATATAGGTTTGGAGGCTGAGCCTAAGGAAGCTATAATTGGGAATTATTGGTCAGACTCGGAGGTAACAAAGATCATTGAGTTACTCAGGGATTATCAGAACATATTCCATCGAGGATATCATGAACTTAAAGGCGTGCATGAATCACTTGGGGAAATGAAGATCACACTTAAGGGTGGTGCACGGCCAATTAGAAAGATACTTTACAGAATGAATCTTAATTGTGCGAAAAGGTAAAAGAAGAAATTGATAAAATGTTTAAATATGGAATTATCAAGCCCCTTGATGAGTCTAAATGGGTTAGCCCAATGGTTACCAGTATCAAGAAGGATGAAAGGATTAGGACATGTGTGGACTACAGGGAGCTAAATGCTACATGTGTCATAGATCCATTCCCTACGCCATTCATTGAGATAATATTAGGAGTTGCAGGGCACAAAATATATTCCTTCACGGAGGGATTTTTCAGGTATCATCAGGTTAGGATTACTCAGGAGGATCAAGAAAAGACAACATTTACTATTGAATGGGGTAGTTTTGTGTATACTGTGATGCCTTTTGGATTGAAAAATGAACCTGTTGTATTCTTGTGCATAGTTGTTTAGGAATTTAAGGATTTTATTCATAATTTCTTATAGGTATACCTAGATGATTGGACAGTATATGGGCTTGTGAAAGATCATTGTGACAATCTGCACTTAATGTTTGAATGATGCAGACAATTGAGTATCTCTTTGAAAATCAAGAAGTGCATATTTTTTATGCCATTTGGGATACTGTTAGGACAAATAATCTGCAAGGAAGGTTTGCTAGTTGATCCAGCCAAGGTTGCAGTCATTTTAGGCTTGAAAGTGCCTGCCAGTAAGAGTGAGGTGCGCAAATTTTTAGGTCATATAGGGTATTATAGAAAATTTATAAAAGGGTATGCCAAATTTTCCACACCCTTGGAAGAATTTCTGAAGGGGAAAGGTACATTTTATTGGGGAGAACCGCAACTACGTGCGTTTGAGATATTAAAAGTGAAACTTACTACCGCACCCATTCTACACTTTCCCTCATGGGATAAACCATTTCATGTGCATGTGGATGCTTCTGGCATGGCCATTGGTGTTGTGTTAGCTCAACCTAGTGAAGGTATTATAGATTATCCAATCTATTTTGCTAGTAGGAAGCTGACTCCTGTGGAACAAAATTATATAACTACTGAGCATGAAACGTTGTCAATTATCTATGCATTACAATTTTCAATAGTACTTGTTAGTAACACCATTTTTGTTTTATACAGATCACATGGCATCGAAGTACTTGGTAAAAAATCCCACCTTACAGGGGCACATATGCAGATGGGTACTCCTATTTCAAGAGTTTGACTTCACAATTGTGGTGAAGCCAGGGAAAAGTAATTGTAGAACAGATCATTTATCTAGAATAAATTCAGGAGAGGATGCACAAACAATTGAAGAAACAATGTCATATGCAAAGTTATATAGGTTACAACACGCACCCATGGAATTAGAAGACATTGCTTTCTTTTTTTTTTATGAGTAATGTTCTTTGTTCTAAATACGTAATTTAGAACACACATACCATAACAACCATTCTTATAATAGATAACCATATGCAGTTGTAATGACTCGGTGAGCTACCAATCTATTCATTTCATGACTCGGTAAACTACCGATCTATTCATGTTTTAACATTAAGTATTGAATACTTTTCTGTATACTACGTATATTTGGTTCTCTTACCCTGTTCTGGGTATTGAGTGATCTATCTAAGGAACCTAACTAAATATTTGCTACCAATATTCATCTGCATCATGATCCTTAGACTAGGTGACATAGGACAACACAATCAGCAGCTTGCGATACTTTGGCCAAATATTTCTAACATACTATTCGTATTACTTATTCCTTGATGGCATACTCATCAATCCGGAATACATCCTTCACCCCCACTCTATTGTTATCTAGAATGTCCTTTACTGACTTTTGTCAGTCCACTTGCCCAAGGTTTAACCCTAGTTTAAGTTAACAACATAGGTTATGATAGGAAGAGGCTCACAAAGACTTAGGGTATATTGGCATACTGGGTCAACCTAGGTCAACCCCATGTGCCAAGGTACCCTGAGTCCTAGAGGGCTACTTCATATCCTAACTATGCTACTATCCATTCCTAGAGGAAAACTAAGTTCAATTCCAAAAGTGTGTAGATCTTGACGATCAATGCAGAAGGGTGTTGCCACATGTCAACTGCATCACTGTATCCTCAAGAAGATCCTAATCTTCTCAAAGGTATAACCCTGTAGTTGGTGTGTGCCAGCATCCTATAGAATAGCCTCGTCGAGATGTACATACCCCTAGGAGATTATTAATATTTAATTAATTTGGATAATTAAAAGTAGATTTCAACAACCTTGCCCAAACCCTAATCCAACTCTCCCTAAGTTCTTTTCCAAATCAGGTTCCATTAATCCTTGAAGAAATTCCTTAACTTAAGATTGCTTTCAATGTTCGTTAATTTTGGCTTAACAAGCAGTTACCCAAAAAAATAGGACAGCAACCTCATAAGTTCCATTTAATGTGACTTAACCATTCAAGGAAGTGTAACAACCACCTAGGTTGTAACTTAATAGACTTTATTAAATGAAGTCTAATGATTATAAATCATATCTCCCTTTTTGTTTACATTTTCATGAGAGAGGAAGAGTCTTCCTCTTCATGGTCAAGTTCTAGGGTTTAACACACCCTTTATGTCCTTTACAAATTATGTAGTTTTCATTGTATGTTCATTACACATCACCTTACTATAATGAATTGTTTAGATAAGAACATTAAATTCTGCAACTTATCTAGCTACATCACATTTAGGGAAATTACTCTAATTCCCTTTATCCTACTTATCCAAGAATACTCATTTAAACATATAAATAATATGAAGAATATCAACAGGATAAGATTCCATTTCTTTTACAAAAGTACAAGATAATTTACACAACCAATGCAAGTAAATTCTCATCCTTCAATTCATTTTCAAAACTTATACATTTACAAACTTATGCATTTAGGCATACTGCATAACAACAACCTTCATTCAAAAGAATATAACTTTTCTTTTTTTTTCTACAACTCAAGAACGAATCAGAATTCTTCACAAGAATCAGACTTAAATCAGCCAATGCATCATATAAGTTTTTGCCTTCTTTTATCACTTACGAAGTCCATCTACAAAAATTTCTAGCACGGGTCAGTTCAATGAACTGAGCATGATAAGCACTAAGCCTTAAAATGAAGTGCATTCCACTAATTGTTCCAATAAAAACAACCCTACTTTAATGAACAATTAGTATTTCATACACTAAGCATAAGTAAAAACAATCAGAAAAGCAGAGCATTAATGAATCTGAATTCACTTCTAAAAGAAGAACAAAATATAATCTATAATATTTGTCTTACAAATTAAAGTATACTTGATCCTATCAATTATCTTTACCAACAACAGAACATAACATCTCATTGTTTCCAATTCTACCACAATAGAATACAACACTTATCTTTACTATAAGATAAAAGAAGTGTTTACAGCATAATCTCGTTAAGATGTTTTCATCTAACTTTTAAGTAAAGAAGAAGAAAAGCCATTTCACTATACTAAAACATATAATATCCACAAAGTAGAAACAGGTTCACATCATGACCTAATCTGTTTCAACTTAAGATTAACTACCTTAAAATCAAACATTTAAGATATTCATCAGAACAGAATAATATAAAAATCCAGGAAGGAAAGATGGATCATCAACCAACCAACAAGTTTGCATTCTCTTTTCAACAACCCAGTCATCATTCTCTTTCTATTTCATTTCAGTCAAATGATAAGTATGAGAAGGTTAATCAAGTAACGATTAACTTTTTCCTAAAAGAATTATTAACAGAAGGTTCCAAACAAATGAACTTATTCCAACTGTATTAGAAAAGAAGCTTAACAGAAATGATCCTACCCAGTAATCATTTCCTTCAACTTAATTAACAAAATCCCTTTTTCAATATATATACAGTTTAAGTTCATATAAGAGTTCCCAAAAGAAGAACAAGAACACCTTAAAGTAAGAAGGAATCTAATGCAACTTTTCTTTAAAAATCTTCCCATTGTAAGCAAGAGATCCATTTCAAATAGGAACATTAAAACAATGAAGGTCATACACATTCCATAGACACAAAAGAATCATAATTAATTCTTTTATAGGTTCTACATTCCTTCAGTGGACCTAACAAGAAGAGAAATCTGAGTAAGTACTAATGCTCAGAATTACCCAAGAGCTCAATCAAGACAATATTATTTACCATACTTTTCAACGTATTACTTCAAGAGTAAAAAAAAGAATGAATTCCCAATAAGAATGGTAAACTACAAAGATGATTCCAGTCAAAATCTCGCAAAGTTTACCAAACAACTCACAAGACCATGTTTCCAGTTTTCTCCATGCACATGCATCTGTTTCTTTTTAAGAGTTCTGAGTTTAAAACTAATTCACTCCAGTAATAAACTCAATTTAAATGACAAGATCTAACAACATATTAAAAAGATACTTTCTTGCCCAAGACTCGAAATACAAATCTGAGCACCATGATGAGCATAAGTTCCCACCAAAGATCAAAATCATTCAATTGATTATAAACAAGTTCGGGCAACATTATGTTCCCTTTTTAGTTTACACCTTTAAACAAAGAAAACCAGAAAGAATCCCAACTGAACCGACACCTTGCTCAGGTTTCCAATTCCAACAATAAGTAACAATTTCCTTGAATCGCTTTGCATCACATTACTCATATTGAGTTAATATAACTCCCACATCATAATGCTAGATAGAATGTAATGAATAAACTTTTAAACAGTTCAAAATAAGAATAGAGCTTCCATTTTCAATTAATCATCATATCAAACCCTGGTTACCAACTTAAATGGTTTGTAAGATCCTTAATAGAGTTCAGACTAAACACCAAAAAATACGAAGGCCATGTTCTTAATGAACTCTCTATAACATTTCATATGGTCACAATAAAACACAGGCACCAAACCCTATGCAGACTATCAACAGTCCATATTATCCATAATAATACAACACAGGTATCAAGCAGTGTGAGGGTTTCAACAACAATCAAATTTTCGCAAGTTAGAAAACAAGAACCAAGCCATCTACTACTCTATCACAGTTCCTTATATTTATGAAATGAAACACAAGCATCATAGCACCAAGAAACCTAACAGCAGTTCCCAAATACTCCTCAAGTTTCAGACAGAACTCAAACTTGCATACAAGCTTCCATAAAAACACGAGCTCTTTACCAGCTCGAGATCACAAAACATATCGAGTTCACAAAACACTAATCTCAACAAACACAGGCGGAACTCAGAGTTTCCATAAAAACTCAGCTAGTAATTTATTGGCAACGAAAGTCATCGGAACCAAAACAAACAATTACCAAAAACTGAAAATGCCAAGCAGAGTTACCAACTTCGTTCTTGCATGCATAGTTCTTGTGCTAAAACAATACAACATAAGTTTCCAACAGAATCACATATACCATGGATTCGAAACCAAGAATGCAAGATTTACTAAACCCAGTAACCAATTAACCAGATAGAGCATGCAATGCACAAAACTCAACAGAGAAGAGTTGTTTTAATGAAAACACTTAGAAGAAAGCAAGAGATTTTAACAGTTAGAGCCTATCATGCCTGATAGTGTCTCTGTCAAATCGAAGAAGACCTCCAGCCGAGCTCACTACTTCTCCTCTTCTCCACGAAAGATCAAACAACCAAATTCCTTTTCCAGAATTCCTCTTATACATTCCACAAATGAAAATAGATTCAAAACTTCAAAAATAGCCATGAAGTGTAGTTCAATCTACTAGTTTGAAAAACTAGAGAGCATGCAGAGTAAAAATCATGAAACATGCAAAGTGAAACAACCCAAGAAAAATCCGCTTGCATGCCTACCAAGATGGTTTGAGCACAAAAACTGAAAGTAATAAATTCCATTAATTCCAAATCTCCCAGCCTAATCTTCCTTGCCACCGCCTTCCAAGTCTGGCGAATGCCAAGTCAAAAATAACATGCATTTCCATTTTAGTGACACTTCCACCTAAGCCTCCGCCAAGTCATCTAGTCCCTACCAAAACTGGCAGTCCGTATGCATTTACCAACCTTATCAATAACATAAATGCCTTAGGAACCGTCACCCAAATGCATGCGACCACTTAAGTCCCCATTCATATCCATTAGTTTAGGATAGATTAGATTTCTTAGGTTAGATCTTAGGTAGATTAAAATTTATACCTTAGGATATAACACTAACAACTAACCCCCACCATAGGCCTTAGCAAATAGGTTTAGATAATTTCCACATAGGCAAATTAATTCAAAACACAATAGTTTTAGGCATTAGGTTAGATTACAATATTACCTTGTAGTATTAGGATCTAGGTTAATTTTAATACCTAGAAAATCAACCTTTCCAATTCCATTTGCACCAAGCTTAGGTTAGGTTGCAAATCAACCAATCATAACAGAATAAGAAGCTTTAGGTTAGAATCAGAATTCTATCAAGTGACATAGCTTAGGTAGAAATATATATATATATATTTACCTAGCTTAGGATCCCGTAGGTTAGTCCTATATAGGATCTTGGATCTCTCCTATGCCGTGAACAGGCTGCATTTCCATTTTCATCAGCAATGACCTTCCATGGTCGATCTCCAAAGACCCAAGCAAAACAAACCACTGAATGGAAACACGTTCACAAAAAAAAATCAAAGAACTTGTAACTACAAAGTTCAGTCCAATGTGTATCTTAATTCATGGAATGTCAATTTACCATTCATTCAACAGAGCAGATTTAAAACATTCCTTGGATCACTGAAATTGATCCAAGGATGAGTCAGATAAATAGGTAAGTTTACAACTTTTAAACCAGATTGCAAATCACCTACAAGAAGTGAAAAAAAATGGATTCAGGAAAGCCATTCCAATTCAGTCAAAGGATCTTAAGAGCAGAAAAGACTTATCCATATCAAGCATGATTTCCAATAATCAGAAGAACATATCCTTATAAGGAAAATCACATGTCAACACTTGAAATGCAAAGGAGGAAAATAACAACTGTCAAGGGTGTTACATGCTTCCCTCCTAAAAGAATCATCATCCCGATGATTATCTCTTTTAACAATTTACATCAAGGACAGTCAATTCATTCACTTCTCTAATCCTAAGTCAAATATTTCAAAACCTTATAGTTCCAGAAATCAGCATTAAATAACTTTTTATTCAAATCAAATAAATATCTACCCAAAACTGGCTTACTTAATGTCATATAAAGATAAAATCATAATAATTTTTTTTATCAGTCAACAGATTCAATTCTGCTCAAATAGATATGGAAAAGCAGTTTTCATATCCTCTAGATTTTCCCAAGTTGCACTCTCTTCACTAAACTGGTCCCACTGGACCTTACATTGACTTATTTCTCGATTTCTTAAATGTAACTGGTGAGTTTCCAAGCACTTGAATGGGTTTAACCATGATTATTCTTGGGTCTTGGACCTACAAGGAATTCCAATTTAACACATGTGATAAATCTGAAACAATTTCTTAAGCAAAGAAATATGGAAAACATCATGCATTCGTGACAGAGCAGGTGGTAGTGCTAAACGATAAGCTACAGGGTTGATTACTTCGACTATTTCAAAAGGTCCCACATAACGAGGTGATAACTTGGCAGCCTTGCCAAAAGTTATAGAACTCTTTTTCGGTTTAACCCAAAGAAAAACCTTCTCACCAAGTTCAAATTTCCTATCAACCTACCTTTAAGTCAGCATAACTCTTTTGTCTATCTACTACTTCTTTCAAGCATTCACGAATCATTTTAACTTGTTGTTCCATTTCCATAAGGATTTCAGGTCCAATTACCTCTCTATCCTCAATGCTATCCCAACTAATAGGGGTTCTACATTTCCTTCCGTAAAGTGCCTCGAAAGGTGTCATCTTAAGAGAAGCATGATATGTATTATTGTATGCAAATTCAACTAATGGAAGGTACTCCTCCCACTTATACTGCTGATCCATACAATACATCCATAACATATCTTCCAAAACCTGATTTACTCTTTCAGTCTATCCATCCATTTCCAGATGATACGCAGAACTGAAATTTAGTTTAGTTCCAAGAGCTGCATTGAGCATTTGCCAAAACCTTGATGTCATTCTAGGGTCTCTATCAGATATGATTAATTCAGGTACTCCATGTAATCTTAAAATTTCATGTACAAATATTTTAGCCAAAACAAGAGAATCATCCTTTAGATTTCCAGCAATAAAATGAGCTACTTTCATTAGTTTATCAACTACTACCAAAATAACATCATGTTTATTTCTTGACATAGGCAATCCTTGTACAAAATCCATGCTTATTACCTGCCATTTGTACTACGGTATGCTATGAGGATACAATAAACCTGGCTGGGTGCATATGTTCCACTTTTACACGTTGACATTCAAGACAATGAGTCACAAAATCAATAACATCCTTTTTCATTCCTTTCCAGAAATATTGTTGTTTTATATCAGCAAGCATTTTTGTAATGCCAGGGTGTCTAGAAAAAGGTGAATTGTGAAACTCTGCCAACAATTTCTTTCTCAAATCATTAAGCAAAGGTATGTATACTCTGTTTTCATATCGTAAGATTCCTTCATTATCAAAGTGAAAACCTTTATACCTTTCATCTTTTGGATCTGCAGCAAGCACTATTTTTACTTGCTGAAAGTAAGAATCAGATTCCATAACACTTTTTACTTCATCCTTAAACTGAGTTCTTAGTGTTATAAGAGCATAAATGTGCTTCCTACGACTTAGAGCATCAACCACTCTATTCTCTTTTCCTTTAATGTAACTTATGTCAAAATCATATTGAGACAAAAACTCTAGCCACCTTCGCTATCTTGCATTCAGATTTGGCTGAGTGAAAATGTACTTCAGCCCAAGATGATCAGTTTTCAACTCAAATGGTTTACCAAGCAAGATAATGCCTCCAAACTTGAAGTGCATGAACTATGGCAGCAAGCTCTAAATCATGTGGAGCATAATTCAACTCATGTAACTTAAGTTTTCTACTTTCATAAGCTATGACATGATCATTTTGTAACAAAATACCTCCAAGACCTTCCCTGGATGCATCTGTTACAACAGTAAAGTCTCCATTAGGATCAGGTATAGCTAAAATAGGTGTTGAAGTCAACTGACTTTTCAAATTTTTAAAAGCAGATTCACATTTATCATTCCAAACAAATTTCTTATCCTTTTTCTGCAATGAAGTTATTGGTGCAGCCACCTTAGAAAAATCCTTAACAAATTTTCTATAATAACCTGCAAGGCCCATGAAGCTTCTAACTTCATGTACATTCTTTGGTGCAGGCCACTCGGTTATAGCTACAATTTTAGAAGGATCTACAACAATCCCATCTTTACTTATAACATGACCCAAATAGTGAACTTCGGTGTCATAGAAAGAACATTTGGACAACTTACCATACAACCATCTCTTTCTCAGAATTTCCAAAACTATTTTCAAGTGTTCATGATGCTCCTCAACACTTTTAGAATATATGAGAATGTCATCCAAGAATACAAGCACAAACTTGTCCAAGTATTCTTGAAAGATATTATTCATTAAGTTCATAAAAGTTGCAGGTGCATTAGTTAATCCAAAGGGTAAAACCGTGAATTCATAATGCCCATACCTTGTCTAAAAGTCATTTTATGAATGTCCTCATCCTTAATTCGTAATTGATGATATCCAGATCGAAGATCTATCTTAGAATATACCGATGCTCCACACATCTGATCAAATAGATCATCAATTCTAGGAAGTGGGTATCTATTTTTTATTGTTGCTTTGTTTAACATCCTGTAATCAATGCACAATCTAAGTGTTCCATATTTATTTTTCACAAAGATCACTGGTGCTCCCCAAGGTGAAACACTTGGTCTAATCAAACCCTTAGACAAAATTTCTTGCAACTGAGCCTTAAGCTCTACTAACTCTGTGGTAGTCATTCGATAAGGTGCTTTAGAAATAGGTTCAGTACCTAGTTTGATTTCAATCATGAAGTCAAACTCCCTTTTGGGTGGTAATCCTAGTAATTCTTCTGAAACACATCACTGTAGTTCTGTAACAGTGGATAACGTTTCATGAAATCATTGTTTTCTTCCACAGATTCTAAAATTTTTACTGCATATAAGGTACAACCCTTATTTTTGGCCTTTTTAAGTTGCATAGCTGACAATTTCCTAACAGAAATTTCTCATTTTACACCTTGAATCTCTGTTAATTTCTCTACAGATCATCTAAACAACTAATATGTTTTTCAAAATAGTCTACCTTTGCTTTATGCTCTGCTAACCAATTTACACCTATGACTATATCATAAGATCCCAAAGGTGCTACATAGAGATCAACTTCAGTGGAAAAGCTAGGTAAGTCAAGGACTGCCCCAAAAAGACACATACTAATTGTATGAACAAAATTATTACCATAATGTACAGTCCATGATTTATCCATTTTTCCATCTTTTCTTTTAAGTTTCGAAGCAAGTTTACTAGAAATAAAACATTCAGTAGCTCCCGTATCAAAAATAATAGTAACAGGTATGCCGAATAACTTACCAGGAACTTCTATAGGTGTAACTTGCTTTTCAGCTTGCTTGTCAGCTACTGCAGCATGTATCTTGTGCTACTAATTATGATCATCCTTCTTCAAAGGACATTGATTCATGTAATGATCTTTGCCACAATTATAACATCCTCCTACCGGTCCCTTTTTAGACTCAGAATTATTTCCAGCCTTAAAGTTATCATTTTGACCTCCATAGGACTTCCATTCCATTATTATTATTCTTGGCAAAATTGTTCCATGTATTTCCAGTAGACTTATTCATTGTTGTTTTCTTATTATTATCAGCTGAAAACTTACTTTTATTACCAAATATTTTCCATGGTCCTTTCTTAGGTGCAAGAGAAGCTGAAGAAGAGTTTGGAACTTTCTTCCGTACTTCTTCCTTATGAGCAGAAATAGCCTTTAATTTCTGTTCTTTCCTTATGGATTTTTCAACAACCCCTTCCATAGTGGTTGGGCTATGAACATCAACCTCTCCCCCAATAATGGGATTCAATCCCATGATGAATTTCTATATCCTGAACTTCTCATCAGTTTGGTACTGAGGTACATACTTGAGGAGTTTCGTAAACCTTTCCCAATACTCAGTTATAGTTAACTTTCCTTGAGCTAAGTTCTGAAATTCCATCATTTTCTGATCATAATAAAGTTGTGGCAGCCAACGTTGCCTAAAGTAACTTTTAAATTGATCCCAAGTGATGTTAGTTTCATCAATATTTAACTCAGCCTTACGGTTATCCCACCATGAAGATGCTTCATGGGAAAGCTGATATGCTCCCCAAATAGCTTTGGTTTCCTCTGAGAAGTTCCTTATTGCAAATTACTTCTCCATTTCATTGAGCCAATTCTCAGCTCCATCTCATAACGTGGTGCCATCAAACTTTGGTGGACTTATCCTTTTTATATCATTGGTGAGTTCAGCTACCAACCTTGCCTTTTTGTTTTCTGGCTGGACAGGCACATTAAAATTGTTATTATCAACACCCAAATTGGGGTTGTCCTCAGGAGGTGGCTGATTGTTATTACCAGCTTCTTCTTCCTCCTCATTACCCATCACTTGTTGTTCAAGTACAGCCAAATGATCTCTTGTGTCCAACAGGAAGCAAGGATCTCATCAAGTTTTTGGGTTGTTGCTGCTCCTTCATTAGGTGGAGCATTATTCGTAACACTTCCTCTTGTCCTAACCATTTTTTGTTACAAGAAAATTCAAGTTTTTATCAGATTATGGACACAATAGGTCCAAGAGCTGCAACCTTCAGCTCTGATACCAAGATGTAACATTCCCATTTTAAGACTTTAGAAACAAGGTTTTTTTTTTATGAGTAATGTTCTTTGTTCTAAATATGTAATTTAGAACACACATTCCATAACAACCATTCTTATAACAGATAACCATATGCAGCTGTAATGACTCCGTGAGCTACCGATCTATTCATTTCATGACTTGATAAACTACCGATCTATTCATGTTTTAACATTAAGTATTGAATACTTTTCTGTATACTACATATATTTGGTTCTCTTACCCTATTATGGGTATTGAGTGATCTGTCTAAGGAACCTAACTGAATATTTGTTACCAATATTCATCTGCATCATGATCCTTAGACTAGGTGACATAGGACAATGCAATCAGTAGCTTGTGATACTTTGGCCAAAGATTTCTAACATATTGTTCGTATTACTTATTCCTTGATGGCATACTCGTCAATCTAGAATATGTCCTTCACCCCCACTCTATTATTATCTAGAATGTCCTTTAATGACTTTTGTTAGTCCACTTGCCCAAGGTTTAACCCTAGTTCAGGTTAACAACATAGGTTATGATAGGAAGAGGCTCACAAAGACTTAGGGTATATTGGCATACTGGGTCAACCTAGGTCAACCCCGTGTGCCAAGGTACCCTAAGTCCTAGAGGGCTACTTCATATCCTAACTATGCTACTATCCATTCCTAGAGGAAAACTAAGTTCAATTCCAAAAGTGTGTAGATCTTGACAATCAATGCAGAAGGGTGTTACCACATGTTAACTGCATCGTTGTATCCTTAAGAAGATCCTAATCTTCTCAAAGGTATAGCCCTGCAGTTGGCATGTGCCAGCATCCTACAAATA
Source organism: Taxus chinensis (assembly GCA_019776745.2). Classification (NCBI taxonomy): domain Eukaryota; kingdom Viridiplantae; phylum Streptophyta; class Pinopsida; order Cupressales; family Taxaceae; genus Taxus; species Taxus chinensis. The sequence goes on along the minus strand of CM034149.1, from coordinate 656,733,327 downwards.
GCCTCATCGAGATGTACATACCCCTAGGAGATTATTAATATTTAATTAATTTAGATAATTAAAAGTATATTTCAACAACCTTGCCCAGACCCTAATCTAACTCTCCCTAAGTTCTTTTCCAAATCAGGTTCCATTAATCCTTGAATAAACTTCCTTAACTTAATATTACTTTCAATGTTCATTAATTTTAGCTTAACAAGCAGTTACCCAAAAATAATAGGACATCAACCTCATAAGTTTCCATTTAATGTGACTTAACCATTCAAGGAAGTGTAACAACCACCTAGGTTATAACTTAATAGACTTTATTAAATAAAGTCTAATGATTATAAATCATATCTCCCTTTTGGTTTACATTTTCATGAGAGAGGAAGATGCATCTTCCTCTTCATGGTCATGTCATCTATGGCCGAACCATAATCAGATTATTACTACCTGATCTCGACCCTTGTAGGCTGTAATTATTTGTCGATGATTTTCTCCTTTTAACGTATTCAATTTAAAAATTAATGCAAGACAATAATGACAATTGCACATAGATTGATTACAGTTCGGCAATTGCCTATGTCTCCGGGTTTACGTGGTTTAGATTTTCCACTAGTCAAAACTTGTAATTTTGTTACAATAGTACTTTCACAAGAAAACCTAATGGAAACAATTTAAACTTGCTAGAAGAATAATTATGCCAGACCTTCCAACGAAAATTACTGCTAATTAGCCCCGACTTCCACCTTCCTGATCACATACAATCCTATTATCAATTAATCAGCCTTCCCAACGCATTTGTAACAATGTGATTTATAAACTCTGGTCGAAATCCAGGATTTGCAAGTAATTGGTGTGGTGCTATGGGCCGACTAGGTATATTTGAATAACTCCTAGCCACAAATATTTACATTCTACATTGCCTAACAATAATAGGCCAATAGATAATACCTCGTTGAGCTACCGATCCCTAAATAATCTTGACAAACAATAATGATTCCTCATGTGTAACTTTGCACCTCCAGCGCTCTAGGAATCCATTTTCCGAGTTTAACGTCAAACTACAGCTTAACCCTGTTAATAACCATATGTGATTGTGTCCTTTCAATAGAACTAAACTAACCTATTTACTACAACTTTTAGGGCCCTCAAATAATGGACGTAGGGACATCATCCTTAGTAGCTACGATATTAGCCCACCCGTACATAGAAATTGGGATAAAAATTCCCAATCCATTGGCGGATTGCATAGGAAATGGGATTAATACCCATTTTAGCCGATTAGCATATTTAATGGGATTAAATCTAAGTTTGTCCTTCATATTAAATGGGTGTCAAATCCACATTGCCCAAGGTTTAATGCCTAGTTCAGGCTTTAATAAGCCTTTCCCATGCGTCATAGGAAGTGGCTCAAAGACTTACGTAAGCATAAGCGGGTTATCCTAAGTCTCCTCTCTGACATGGATTTCCACGATGTCTATTAGAGGGCTGCTCCTTACAAGGTAACTTCACTACTTCTTCCACGTGGAAACTATTATGTTCATAGTCCAAGCTTAAGAGTTTAGATAGCTTCCGTTCAAGTGCATTAGCCATGGTTTAATAACTGTAATTTTCTATCCTTGAGAAGATCCTATGATGATTCCCATAATCAAGGTGACATTAACGATATTCCATATCACTACATGCATGGCATTTGGAAAGTGTACTTACCCCTAGTAGATTATAATTTCGACCCATACAATGTGGATAGATAATAAATTAACTTCAGATAACCATATGACCACTTGTCCAACTCTCCCGATAGTGTCTGTCCAATCGAGTGAAATCCACGAGTCCTTGGCAAGCCACGTGTCACAGTGCAATTCTAATGTCAAATTTTGACCAGTTGACCAAAGTTGACTTTCCTATCTATAGTCCATTGCTAACTTTGACTTAACCATTCTAGGAAGTGTCCCGACCACCTTTGTAAGCGTAACTCATAGACATTATTAAAGCTCTCGGAGATGATTATAAATCATACACTGACACCATTTTGTTTAGGGAACTTTCATAAAGGAAGAGTGATCCTCTTCATGATTAAGTTCTAGGGTGTAACACACCCTTTATGTCCTTTACAAATTCTATAGACTTCATTGTATGTTCATTACACATCACACTTACTATAATGAATTGTTTAGATAAGAACATTAAATTCTGCAACTTATTAGCTGCATCACATTTAGGGAAATTACTCTAATTCCATTTATCCTACTTATCCAATAATCCTCATTTAAACATATAAATAATATGAAGATATCAACAGGATAGATTCCATTTCTTTTACAAAAGTACAAGATAATTTACACAACCAATGCAAGTAAATTCTCATCCTTCAATTCATTTTCAAAACTTATACATTTACAAACTTATGCATTTTAGGCATACTGCATAACAAAAACCTTCATTCAAAATAATATAAATTTTCATTTTTCAATACAACTCAAGAATGAATCATAATTCTTCACAAGAATCAGACTTAATCAGCCAATGCATCATATAAGTTTTTGCCTTCTTTTATCACTTACGAAGGTCCATCCTGCAAAAATTGGCATGAGTTAGTTCAATGAACTGAGCATGATAAGCACTAATTCCTTAAAAATAAGTGCAAGACTAATTGTTCAAATATTAAACAGCCCTGCGTTGCATTCAAGGTATGAAATAGGTAATATCATAATTGCATTACCACCCACGTCCATTTACCCTCATCTATTACACCTCACATACTACTTCAACATCTACAGTCCATTTAAATACGAGATCATATTCCTATATGTCTACACCCATATCTACTCTCTATAAATATCTCCACATCCATTATACCCATATCTACTAAATACATGTCTACTATACGTGACATTTTGTCCCTCACAAAACTAATCTTGTTAATGATTTGTTTACTCAACAACTCATACAATCCATTTACTCACCCATCATACATCTACATCTATACCCATATCTAATCTTTATTATACCCACATAGACATTTGATATTCACATCCTACATCAACCCTTAAAGCACTTACCAAGGAGACATCTCTCTGTTCACACTCACAACATAGATGTCCCTAATTCGCCATGCTCATATCCAACAAGGGGTAACCAGTTTTGTAAACAACAACCTTGTCGGAGTATTCAACTACTGGATCTTGTTATCTGGATCTTGCTAATAATACCAATCATCCTTATCGTAAAAACATCTTCATCGACTGATCATCCTTCCACCGATATCTACCACAACCTATATCGAAACCATACTTATTCTACCTCAAAGAAAACCCTACGTAGATGAAATTCATCATGGTAAGCTAGTCAAGCAGTTTGAAAAACTTCCACAAAAATAGACACTCTAGGAACTGTTGGCATTCCCATCCAAACACATCTAAACTCATTTGTATACATGAAACTAGTTTCACCCCCTTGTGTAAAGCACACCATCATATCTGAAATAATCTAATTTCACAATCATCTATCTTAGCGACCTTAGCGTTTGAATTTTGAGAGGACTGTGATTTTCCTTCATAAAAAATTACCTCCTTACCTCCAACAAGAAAAGACCATCCACTAGGAAATCCTCATCACTAAATCCAAATCAAAATCCAAGGCTTCCCTATAAAGCCCATAAGAGCAAGGCGCCACTGATATCCTTCATCCACCACTCCTAAACCAAATCAATCCACAAAACCCCCTCTTCTAAAACCCTCATTAGGTCTTATACTGAAATCCTTCATTGCCTCATCCAAGCATCCATAATTACCCTTCCCCTATTAAATCCTTTTATTCGTTAGGGTAGAAACTCATGTGGTTTGATTATAACACCATTTGTGATTATCATAGTGTCCTTGGACATGACACAGAGCACTATAAGGCTCTTCAAACCCTCATAAACAACCTCATATAAGAGGATGAACTTCTCATAGAAAAATACCACCCTCTTCCATCCACTAGCTCACCTACATCTAAACCCAATCTTCAAATCAAATCTACAACTTCCAAGGCCCTAAAATCTGGTCCTCCATCAACATCCTTCGTCGTGATTCCAGCACCAAACTTTACACTCTTCCAAAGAAGGTCCCCCTCTTTTCATTAATGTTTTTCATATTACCACTCATTCTCGCGCCACGATTCTCAAACATCTACCCAATTCAAAACCAAGATTTTTCATCACTTCCCCTTCTAACAAGCCCCATCCATCTACCTCTTTTTAAAAGGCTAAGATATCCATGCTAGCCACTTCATGAACCCAAAATCCTACTGCCATTGAACAAAGCATTGTGAAGCAATTAAATCATGATCCTGTCAAAAAGTATGTCTATGAACTTATCCAAATCTCATCTAACTATCAACAGGATCTCATCGAATCTCTACAGTGCATACCAATCACCACCGATGAGCCTCAACCTTTCATGGCCCTTGTTGGATATCTTACCACTTCCACTGCCATCTCTTTCGACAATTGTGAAATCCCTGACATTCTAACTAAATATCATGATATTTCCGTTTTCATCACCATCAATATCAATGACACCTTCATCCAATGGTCTATAATTAACCATGGTGCTAACATCAACATCATCTCATCACATACCTTGAACTAACTCAAACTTCTCGACACCATTGTCACCCAATCACCTGTAGTTCTTTAAGCCTTAAATGATACTATTTCCCCTACTTTAAGAATAGTTATCCTCCCCATCTGCATTGGTGAAAAGCTCCTCCATGAACTATTCTACATTGTTGAGGAGTTCCAATATAACATCTTTCTCAAATGACCATGGATCCTATTATCAGCCAATTTTGACTTCGCATAAATTGTTTAAAAATTTGAAAATTTTGAAAAGTGTTACCCTGCATGGTTCATTGCCCTCGTTGCGACCGTCTCATTTTTTTTATCGTTTCGGTCTTCATTTCGTCCTTTTCGGGCGAGAACTCTTCCCGCCAGGGTTTAAAACGCGTTAAAATACAGGAAAATTAATTATTAATTAATTAATTGCTCCTTATTTGATTAAATTAATTTTTAAATCACTTAAGGAATATTCCCAATTAAATAAATATAAATTAAAAATCATTCGACAAATTTCATTGCCGGGGAAGTAAGCTTACGCTTCCAACTACCGAGAAGCCAATTTGGCTTCCCGAACCCGGATTTCCCCTTTCCTAGCAATTTCCTTCATTTTTCCCACACGTGGGATTTTCTCTGCCACATTGCCAAATCATGGATTGGCTAACGGGCAGGAAATTCCCCAATTTCCCACATTTTATAAATTGAACGGGGATTGCCAACCCATTTTGCTACATTCTCGTTGGCAATTGTCCGTTGCTTTCCCCATTTCCCCTTGGCACTTAAGTTACTACCCGGGAAGAGAGGAAGTTGAATTAATTCTCGTAACTTCCTCCATCAAACCCGTTGGAAAAAATCATGTGAAGCTTTGCTTCCTATTTCTTCTGAAAGACACAATATGGGGTCGCATCCAACAATCTTCCACGCATTTGTCTGTAGAGAGAAGGAACACCCAAGATCTAATAGCTTTCCACGCAGCCAAGGAAGTAAGAACAGTCCGAAGAAATTTGTTTTCTTTACAAGTTTTCATGCATTAAAGGAGGCGCACAGCATTTTCGAACAGTTTTCCACGCCTTGGTTGGAGGATAGACAAGACAGCTGAAGACAAAAGTTCTTTTTCATGCATAAGAGAAGTCCATGCGCCCAGCTGGAAGAATAGAACAGTTATAAAGCAAAATAAAATTGGTTTTTAAGTAAATTTCCACGCCCATCAAGATCTCAGCCAAAGAAGACAGCAAAAGAGTGAAGAAAAAGAGAGGCCGCGCCTAGAGGAAAAGGGAAATAAGACAGTCCAAGAAATTAAAAAAAATTCAAATTCATGCGCACATAGGCAGATTGGAGAACGGGGTCAAATCACGAACAAAGAAGAAATTAGTCCCAGGAACCTACCTTCGGTTATTCACGAGATGCAATAATTAAAAATAATTCCTAAATTGCATATGAAGAGATCCGCCCAGCATCGAAAGGCACCCAGTTGATAACTCAGTGGAGAGTTCAGGGCCGAATTGACAAAAAACCTAGTGTCAAATTGAAATCATCTCAGAAATCAGTGTAGACTCTCAGTTGTAAGAGCTCGAAATTGATGGTCTTGTTAATGTAAAATATAGCTCATTGAAAATTGACGAATGAAAGGAACTGTACAAGGATCTCAGTGGAGTCCATCGATGCAAAAAGATAATGAAGGCCAAGTCAGGGAGAGTCAAAGTTAACATGATGCCAAGTTTAATCCATTAAGACAGTGCTCGACCAACCACTTGGGAGAATGATCTTGTTTGACCGAGATGATATGAAATTATGCAGATATGGGAGGTTCAACATCATTGAATCTCAGGTTTGTGATTACATAATGGAAGGACTTCTATCGACCCAGGAAGATAGTATAAGCACCATCGAATACCAATGTAAAATTGAGTCAAACCAACATCTTAAAAAGAGCTGTGAATTATAATGGTGTTCAGACCTTCCTCAAGCCGAGTATTCAGGTGCACAGGCAGTTTGACATGTTGCAATATAGTAAGAGTTATTTTGAGCACTTCCAACAAGCAGGTCACCCAACTATGTTTTTATCTGTTCAGCATCGAATGCATCCTCAAATTCGGGATTCTCCTTCAAGATATTTTTATCAAAATCGATTAAGTGACAGTGAGAGTGTTACCGGGAGACCTGATGAAATTTATTACAAAGATTCTCTATCGAGACCTTACTTGTTTTACGATGTAATCTCATGGAAGACGAATCTCATAGAGGTGTAACTGTTTCATATCAGAATATTCATGAGGCATAATTTGCTTTGCAATTATATGAGCATCTTCAACGAGTCACTAAGTTGGCAGGCATAAAGGATTCTGTTGAAATTATCACACCTTACAAGCTACAGCTGAAATGTTTGCACTGAGATTTTAATGTTATCAAACTCGGCAGGAGAAGATTCATGAAGATCCCACGTGCTGGTGGAAAAGTGGAGATCGGTGGCCATCTGTCCAAAAAGATCTGGCCAAATGATAACGAAACCCCGCACTCCAATCCCGGACATGGGAAATAAGGCAAGCGTTGCCAAGGGAAATGACGTGATGTCAAGCCATTGAAAAGATTCCGTGAAGTGGAGAAATCGAGTCAAATTGCCAAGTTTGCATGGCAAAGCTGAGGCCGGGGCCCGTGGATTGATGTGGCCAAGCAGTTATGCGGGAATTCGGAGCTGGTATGCCAAATGGAAAATATTAAGATGGCATTCCAAGTTGTTCACTTCGTGTAGGGGAGATTCAGGAAAACACTACCAAATGGGAAATATTAAGATGGCAAACCATGATCAGAATTCCGCACGGGCCATGTAAACAAGATCAGAGCACGTTGTGCAAGTCACACGGAAGGTAAGTCGGAGAACGTGGGGAATGAGGCAGTTGAAGTGTTTAATAGGATTGGACGTGGTGGTCTAGCCTGGCCAAAATCGAGTATGACACAGTTCTACGCTCAAAGCTCCACAAATTCTGCTTACCACGCATAATGTCCCTGTAAACTCGTCTACATATCCTCAACTATTACAGACCTGCATTTCTAGGAATATGCTTTCACAAGAAAGAGACACCTTCTCATGGAATACCATAATCGCAGCTTACAGAAGACACGGGTTTCCTCATGAAGCATTGATATTGTTCCTCACGAAGCAACAGACAGGTGTCCTCCAGATCAGTTCGCCTTTACCAGCATGCAACGAATGGATGTCCGACCTTATCATTTCTCCTTTGCCAGCATACTTCTCCCAACTCCGATTCAGGCTCTGAGCATTCGGTGGTCGTGAGACAGATCAACCACAGGCAGCAGGCATGTGTAGTACAGTAGAAGCCTTTCTTTCAAGCGTTTAAACAAGCAGTTCCAAGAAAAAAATATTCACTGCTGTATACAATGGATTGGAGTCACGTCATTCAAGGCTTCATAGAATTTCCATGAACCAGAGAGATGAAGATTTATTACGTGCAAAGTGAAATGATTCATATTGCTCAACATTGTTTTCTCCTAGAAACGAATTGAATGTGAAGGTCAACTCTGAAATACCTAGTCGGCCGTTTTGCATGCTAAATCCTTGTCACTTGTAAATGGTCTCTTTGAGAAACTCTGTGGGTAGTAGGCAGTATTTATACCCTTCCATTATGTATGTCCAATCAGACAATGATCCAAAAGGACATGTTGAGGTTTGGAGTTCGACATGATATAAAGGGATTAAGCATGTATTCGAAGAGAAGCGCTTGAAATACCACATGAATTTCTCAGGGTGATCGCATGAATCAACATCGAGGAAGAGGTGTGAAAATGTGAACATGATTGAACAAGTCTTAATATTTCCCGCAGATACAAAGTATAGAATAGCTCGAGAGATCGACTGAATCAAAGAAGAGCTCAATGCATGAGCTAGTGCTTGAGTTTATAACCAATGAGCATAGACCCATTGTTGTTCAGGGAGTAAGGAAATCAGATGTGTAGGATGGTAAATATGAGCTCGGTACATAGACATGTGAGAGCCCGAGTTGAGCCAACCGGGTGCTCAGGTTGATATGAAAAACAAAGCCAGGTCGAATCAGTTGAAGAGCTCGTGGTGTTATTTCATGGATTTTGAACGTGGAATGCATGTGAATATGTGGTCCAAAACAAGAAGAAATAAATCTATCTGTCAAGCTAGAGCTATCACAGAGAAATCAATCGATTGAGTGTTGACAGGGCAACGTAACGTGATCCCTAACAATTTTCATAGCTCGAAAATCATTTCTAAATGGCGCAACATGCAGGAGTGAAATAATTTAAATTCATTGAATTGTTTAACCTCTGTGGGTACAACCAATGTATTATGGATCAAATGCACTAAGTATGATTTAGAGTCAAACTTTTCATATTTTGGAAATGTTAGTACCAAGTCAAGATAAAGAATAAGCTCGCGGGTGTCGAAGTTTAATGTATTTGTAGAGGCCTTCAATTTCGATCTTAAAGCTTCATGTTCACGATGCACATAGGTGGCTTGGTAATTCAGAATGGATCGATTTGGAGTTTGAAGCAAGACCGTAGTAGTGGCATTCGTGAGGCGAGTCTTAATTTGCGTCAGGCCAGGTTCACAGGATCTACATGCATTTTAGGAAAATGATAAGAATCAAGTTTGATAGCTCACCATTCGAAGGACTCAATGTAAAAGAGCTCGATTGCCAAGACGAGGAAAGAGTTGGTGTGGGGTTCAAAATCAATTGCAACACCGAGTTAGAGGATTCGAAGCTCATCGAGTTTGGCTATGTGCAGATTCTATCCACATGGACCCCCCTCCTCTTCAAGTCAAACGGGTCAACGGGGGGGTCCCGACATTATGTTAATTAAATTAATATTTTTATTTAAATATTTTAATAATACTATTTATTATTATTATTTAAATATTTTTTTTAAACATTCTTTTAATTAATTGAGAAGACTAGGTCATCAGGCAATTAATGACCCATGATGGAACCTTCTCAGGTAGTTCAACTAACTGCAATAAATACATCATGGGCCTTCATTTTAGGAATGCAATTATGACCATTTCCTCTTCTTTCTCACATATTCTTCTATAAATGTAAGTTGGAAGCTCATTTCAAAGGGTTCCAATAGTTCAGACAAGTTGGACAGTTAAATATCTCAGGCAAGTGTATACTTTTCAAGAATCCTCTCTCTTCTACAAGTTGTTCTTGTGTGTTGAGAGAACTTTCAAGCCTCCTCTTCAAGACTGTAATGGCAACTATTGCCTCTTTTGAATGTATGATGCATTGTGCATGTTATTGAAGCAATAAAAGTGTGTGTTTTGTGACTAATCTCGGTCCTTTCATCCTTCTGTGCTTCTTTGTGTCTTTCTCATACTTGTAGGTACACTGTGCAAGTTTAAGTTCTATTGCAGGTTCTTGGAGTTCTGTGCTTATCGAGTGGTGAAGTATTGCATGCAGTTGAGTTGTGGTGTTTGTTCACCCTTCTTGAGTTCATCCTTCTTCAATGGGAAATTGGTATATTTCTTGGTCTGATAAAGTTTAACAAAGGGAATGCGTGTCTCTTAGTTTGTGGTATCCTGTACCCTCTCTAAGTTGCAGTAGGTGAAGTTGACCTGTGGTGCACACACCCTCTTTAAATTAACCCTTCCTGAAGTCTGAAGACACCCTTTATTTGGTGCATCACCATCCCTAGTATAGTTTCATTTCTGTAAATCTCTTTCCCTAAAACCCCATGAAAATGTTAGCATAGGACTAGATAATCATTTTTGTTACACTAGGAGTAGTACAACACTTAGTTTAGGAAGAGGAAGCCGGCCTTCTCTGGAGGTTCACCTCGAGCCCCAGTCCCACAGCTTGAGAGGTGATCCTATGTGTCCCAATCACACCGAATGTCCTATTCACATCCTGGCCAATCGGAGGGTGTAGTGATTTGGCGACAACAGTTTTTGGCATGCCCGGTGGGACAGAGTTGGTACTTCTCTTCTCACTTACACAAGTCAAAGTACGTGGTGACTCTATATCTCTGGATTCCAAATATCAATGCAGTAACTTATGTGAAGAATTCAGACAAGAGCTTCTTCAAAGAAAGGAAAGTATCAACATATCGAACTTTCCTTGTCTCCTCCAAAGAGAAGCAGAAGAGGCATTTCCACATCCCCAGTTGCAGATTTAACTAGTAGGGGTCATTCAACTGCTCCTTACGGAAGATTTCCTCCACCCAGGAACAATCAACCTTTCGTTGCTATGGCGAGGAACCAAGTTTTTCCCCCTTTCAATGCAAGCAGTCCTCTCATGTTGGCTCAACGTGATCCGATACCTATTGCGGCACTCAAAAGTTTACCCGTCTACATGGGGGAAACTCACGTTACTCCAGTGGAGCATATCTTTGATGTAGCTAGCATCTGCACAGTACATAATATCACCAAAGACAACGTTGCAGTTAGACTTCTTGCTACCTCTTTCAAGGGAAAAGCGCTTCAATGGTTTCGTGGGTTAGGTGTTGGCACTATAACCACTTGGGACGAGCTGGGAGAAAAGCTATGTAAACAATTTGAAGACAAAAGTGATCACCTATCACTTTTGGAACAACTTACTACCATAAAGAGAGCTTCCCAAGAATACATGAGTGATTTCAACTTCCGATTCCACAGGACTTGGAATAGGATTCCGGCACTCGTAAAACCTTCTGCACATAATGCATTCTTGTACTATTTGCGAGCCTTGAATAGTGATGTAGCAGTTATGATCCAGTCCATGGGAGGGACTACACTGTTTGATGCTTACGAAGTTGCCATAAGTGCAGAGAATTCTTTGATTCAGGCTGGAAAGATAGCTTCACGACCACCAATGCCCTTTTCTCCAGATCTTACGAATCATCAGCCTATCATTGCTCCTATTCCAGTAGACTCCAAGCAACCATCTCAATCTTCCCCTGCTTCTTCAAATGACCTAATTGAAGTCAAGTCACTACTGTAAAAATTTAGAAATGAGCTCGTTGCACTCAAAAGGCAACAATTTCAATACAATCATCTGTATCAGCCACAAAATCAGCAGTATCAGGCTAACCATCCTCCTTTTCAAGGAAACAATCAGCCTCAAAATCAAACTATAAGTCAAGTTGCAAATGTCAGGCCCTTGAACTTTCAGAACCCTCTTGCAGCTGGCTCATCTAGAGCTATAGTACCTGTTCAAAATAATCTGGTTCAAGACTACGAATGGTGTTATCCTTGCTCTCAACCTCACAATCAAAATCTTTGTCCCAATGGGGTTCTTAGCCAGGCCCTTATGGTTCAAAGTGTATCTACCCATTTAGAGTTAACAAACAATTCATCTACGCAAGAAGCATTAGATCAACCGCAGGCACCTGAAGAATCCACGTTGCTAAACTGGCAAAAAGAAGATTTTTGCAGATTGAATATAGATTCTTCATCAGTGGCAGCAAACACTCGTTCCAAAAAGAGAGAAATGGATCCTCAACCTCTCGAAGCTGATCTAGCGTCCACTTCTCAACCTGGGTTACAAATGGCAGTTGATAAAAATGTGGGAAAGAAATCACCAGAAACACCGGCTAGCCACACCGCAGGGAAAGATGGTTCTCCAGGCATCACGGTACCCAAGAAACATTTTCCAAAGGAGGACCCCAATGCCCAAAAAAGTGTCATCAAAGTTGGAGCAATTCCCTTCAGCATAGTAGAACAAATGAAGAAAACCAATCTGAGCGTTACCATGTGGGATGCACTCTCGATCCCTTCCCAAAGAAACCTATTGCGAGAAGCTCTGAATAGTTTTAGAAAACCAATGGATCACCAAGCCATGGAGTGACAAATACTACAAATTTGTGTCAACCGGAAGGGAAAATCATTCCTACGGAAAACAAACCACCGCCATTCTACATTTCCTTGATCATTGGCAACCACCTGGTACATAATTGCATGATCGATTCTGGTGCCAGTAGCTCTGTCATGCCGAAACAAATTGCAGATGTACTAGGCATCTAATATGTGCCAGTTGCAAGAGGGGTTGTTCAACTGGATGGCACAGCTGTTAAGACTGTTGGGGTTATCAAAGGACTTTAACTTACCATTCATGCATGCCCAAGTTTTTCATTCACCCAAGACATATCGGTCATCGGTCTCCCTCCCCTCTTTGCCATCTGCCTATCACGGGATTTCACTGCCAAGATGGGCGGTTACCTATCAGCCGATTGGTCGCATATGATTCTCAGGACTCGATACGGAACCAAAGTAACTATAAGGGTAGAACCAATATGCCATAATCATGTAGAACCCTACACTGCTAGTCCCATAAATGGAAATTACACCATCGACGATCCCAAAGAGGAAGATGCCGATCATGAACCAACCACCCTTGTTGAAGAAGTCCCTGATACTTTGCTAGATGAAGTAAGTAGATATCATTAGTACGATCCCTACGTTGATGTATTGGCAGAAGAAGAAGCTGGTTTGCTAGTTTTGGAAGAAACAGGATTAGGTACTTACTGTATCCATGAAGAAGATACGATCATACCACAACTTGTCAAAACACCAAGTGATTCTAAAGGATTGTGGAAATTTTTCTTCGATGGCTCAAGAAGTAAGAATGGATATGGTGCTAGTGTTATGTTAATCTCTCCAGAGGGAGATAAGTAATTCTCATCTTTCCGGTTGCAGTTCAGTTGCACTAATAATGTTGTTGAATACGAGGCTCTTGTGTAAGGAATTCAGCTAGCCCAAAGGAAGGGAATCAAGGCCCTGATTGTTTTTGGAGATAGTGAGTTAGTTGTTCATCAAGTTTTGGCACATAGTGCATCCAAAAATGATCTTTTAAGATCATACAAGAACTGAGTCTAGGACCTGATTGAATATTTCGAAGCTTTTGGAATCCATGCAATCCCTAGAAATCAAAATCAAGATGCAGATAGGCTTGCTACAATTGGTTCACAATACAACATACCAGTTGATATCATGAAAGAAGGGTAGAAATTTTTTAAAATGGTGGTTCGACCAGAAGTCCCTGATAATGTGAGTAGTTGGCAAGTGTTTGATAGTGACAAAAAAATTGTCCTCTTCCTACAAGAAGATGCGGAGTTTGCTACAAAGAATCAAGATAAGTTGCAGGAGTCATATGGTGAGTAAATTATCCAATTGAAAAGCAACAAGTTACCAAAAGGTTTAGTCACTTTGGAATCCATTTTCAATTCAGATGACCAAGCCACAAGACAAAGCCCTAACATGGTGGTCAGAGAAGAGTATTTTGAGGAAGTTGAGGTATCAAATGAAAATTTTCTTAAGATCGAAAAAGTGTGTACTTCTGAAGAGAAAGAAGCTTTCATCAAACTTTGTCAAGAGTATCATGACATCTTTGCATGGAGCTATAAAGATCTGCATGGTTTTGATCCAGGTCTAGCACAACATACCATCGAACTGGATCCTAATGCTAAGCCAGTTCGTCAGAAACAGAGACCAATTAATCCCAAAATTGAGCCACTAATGAGAAAGGAGCTAACCAAGCTCATCGAGGCCTGTATAATTTTTCCCATCAAGCATTCGTCATGGGTAGCCAATTTGGTGCCCATGAGGAAGAAGAACGGATAGATCCGGTTATGCATAGATTTCAGGGATTTGAATCGTGCATCATTAAAAGACCATTATCCTCTTCCATCGATGGAGCAGATCCTTCAAACGGTGGTAGGAGCTCAAATATTTTCTTTGCTCAATGGATATTCAGGTTACAATCAAATCCTAGTCCAAGAATCTGACCAATTCAAAACAGCTTTCACTACCAAGTGGGGCACGTATGCCTACAATAAAATGCCATTCGGATTGTCCAATGCCGGAGCTACTTTCCAACGAGCCATGGACATGGCATTTAAGGGAATAATCAACGATATTATTTTAGTTTACCTTGATGATATAACTATATACTCTAAGCATGCAGAAGATCACATCACACATCTAAGAAAAGTTTTCCAAAGGTGTAGGGAATTTGGGGTTTCACTTAACCCCAAGAAATGTATTTTCGTAGTGCACGAGGGAAAATTGTTGGGGCATGTGGTCTCAGCAGAAGGATTATCAATCGATCCAGCTAGGATTCATTTAATTATGTCCTTATCTCTCCCAAGTCACAAGAAGGGCCTCCAGAGTTTTCTGGGAACCATAAATTTTGTGCAGAGATTCATCCCTCAATTTGTGACATTGGCTAAACCACTAACAGCCATGCTAAAGAAAAACATGCCATTCTCATGGACAAAGGAAGGATGAGAAAGCTTTGAAGCCATCAAAAATGCCATTTCTCAAGCTCCCACACTTGTGAACCCCAGTTTTGACAAAGACTTTATCCTTTATGCTTTTGCAGGTCAAGAGAGCATTTCAGGGATCCTCACCCAACAAAACAACAACCTAATGGAGCAACCAATCACTTTCTTTAGTCAATCCCTCAAAGACTACGAGTTCAAATACTCATTCATTGAAAAGCAAGTCTTTGCGGTTATTCAAGATTTGAAGAAATTCAAGCACATGTTGTCCAACAACAAGATTCATCTGATGGTGTCTCATCCAGGTGTCAAGGAGTTTTTGCTGACCAAAGAAATGAATGAAAAGCGTGCTGGATGGATCACAAAGGTAATGGAGTATGACGTGGACATCAAAGTCACTAAACTTGTCAGAGGTAAGGGTTTATGTCAGCAACTTGCAACAGACATGGAATCAAAAATTAATGAGGACGTGGCACTCCTAAATACTGATGAGGATGTTGATCAAGTTGACTGGTTATCTAAAATGAAGAATTTCATCTTCTCAGGAGCATACCTAGCAAACATGGATAAAAACCAAAGATGAACTTTCCATATTCAATCTATCCCATATGTTTTGGTAGATAGCGTTCTCTATCAAAAAGATTTGAACGACGTCCTCCTTCGGTGCATAGGACCAGAACAGGTCAGTAAGATACTAGAAGAATTTCATAATGGCCTATCTGGAGGACATTATTCTGCACGAACAACAACTACCAAGATCATGCGAGCTGGCTACTATTGGCCAGATTTATTCAAGGATGCCCATCTCTGGGTAAGGAAATGTAAGGAATGTGCCTTTTTCATAGGTAAGCAGAAGCTGGTAGCTCTTCCGCTGCATCCAATTCAAGTGGATCAACCCTTTGTTCAATGGGGGTTGAACTTCATCGGAATGATTAATCCTCCATCCAATGACGGACATAAGTGGGTCCTTACCGCAACAGACTATTTTACTCGATGGACAGAGGCGGTAGCATTAAAAGAGAGCAATGAAAAGGCAGTTCTAGATTTTTTGGAGGGTATAATGACGAGGTTCGGTGTTCCATTTACAGTCATTTCAGACAATGCGCTGGCTTTTCTTGGTATGAAATTGAGTGAATGGGCTATTAAAAATGGGGTATACCTCAAAACTTCATCCAATTACTATCCTCAAGGAAACGGATTGGCTGAGTCTAGCAACAAAAACCTCATAAGGATTATTAAGCGCATAATGGAGACTAACAAGAGGACTTGGCATACACAGCTTAAGACTGCCTTATGGGCAGATCGGATCACACCTAAAAGGGCCATCGGAAATTCTCCTTTCGTTTTGGTATATGGAAGAGAGGAAAAACTCCCGCTCTCATTGGAGTTACCTTCTTTGGAGTTA
Organism: Taxus chinensis; assembly: GCA_019776745.2. Classification (NCBI taxonomy): domain Eukaryota; kingdom Viridiplantae; phylum Streptophyta; class Pinopsida; order Cupressales; family Taxaceae; genus Taxus; species Taxus chinensis. Next base: position 656,717,098 of record CM034149.1, on the reverse strand, counting down.
GCTCATCAACTTGAAGTTATAGAGAGTGATCCTCTGACAGTAAGGTTTGCTGAACTCATGGAGTTAGAGGAAGTACAAGACAAGGCTATGAAAACTTTGGAGCATCATCAGGTTCAAGTTAAGAAATATTTTGACAAGAAGGCGTCTGACAGGCATTTTCAAGAGGGAGATTTAGTTCTGAAATGGGATGAAGACAGGGCCAAACCAGGCACGCATGCCAAGTTTGACGCTCTCTGGAGTGGGCCATACATCATCACAAGTTACAAAGAGGCAAATTCGTTCCATCTATCTAGGCTCAATGGAGAAGAACTGCCCATTCATGTGAATGGGATACATCTCAAAGCTTGTTTTTGAGAAGCGTTCCACCCCTTGTACAGTTAAATTAGGTGTTTTCCTCCAAGTGCTTATGCACATTGTTGCGTGTTGTTGTTTTTATTTCCTTGTTGTTGTGTTTTGTGTTGTTCTGCACATTGTTTCATCATTAGAGGGTGTCAGGGATAGAAAGGTTCAAGGTTTCCATAAGAGTTTCAAAATTTGCTTCATTCAAAATTTTGCAGTGTTCCATGGATGTCAAGCATTCAATAGATTCAGTATACTTCATGCTTAGCAGTCCAGGGAGGTCCAGGATATCAGCAATGCTCAAGGAGATTCCGGGATATGTCCAAGAAAATCATACTACTTTCAGGATTTCACATAGACTCCATTCCCAATGGATGACTTAAGGCTACTGGAATCATGCTTAGCAGGCAATCATCCCTGAGAGGTTGCCAAAAATGTTATCCAAGTTTGCACACATGGCAAGATTGGACAACGGGGTCCTATCACGTTCAAAATGAAATAATAGTCCCAGGAACCCACCTTCAGTTATTAACGAGATGCAATAATTAAAAATAATTCCTAAATTGCATATGAAGAGATCACCTAGCATCGAAAGGCACCCAGTTGATCTCAACTCAGTGGAGAGTTCAGGGTCGAGTTGATAAAGAACCCGGTGTCAAATTGATAATCATCTCAGAAATCATCTCAGTGGAGACTCTCAGTTGCAAGAGCTTGACGATGGTCTTGTTAATGCAAAATATAGCTCATTGAAAATTGACGAATGAAAGGAACTGTACAAGGATCTCGGTGGAGATCGATGCAAAAAGATCTAAAGGCCAAGTCAGGGAGAGTCAAAGTTAACATGATGCCAAGTGTAATCCATTAAGACAGTGCTCGACCAACCACTTGGGAGAATGATCTTGTTTGACCGAGATGATATGAAATTATGCAGATATGGGAGGTTCAACATCATTGAATCTCGGTTTTGTAATTACATAATGGAAGGACTTCTATCGACCCAGGAAGATAGTATAAGCACCATTGAATACCAATGTAAAATTGAGTCAAACCGACATCTTAAAAAGAGCTGTGAATTATAATGGTGTTCAGACCTTCCTCGACCGAGTATTCGGTGCACAGGCAGTTGACATCTTGCAGTATAGTAAGAGTTCTTTTGAGCACTTCCAACAAACAGGTCGCCCAACTATGTTTTTATCTGTTCAACATTGAATGCATCCTCAAATTCGGGATTCTCCTTCAAGATATTTTTTATCAAAATCGATTAAGTGACAGTGAGATTGTTACCGGGAGACCTGATGAAATTTATTACAAATGTTCTCTATCGATACCTTACTGGTTTTACGATGTAATTCATGGAAGCGGATCTCATAGAGGTGTAACTGTTTCATATCAGAATATTCATGAGGCATAATTTGCTTTGCAATTATATGAGCATCTTCAATGAGTCACTAAGTTGGCAGGCATAAAGGATTCTGTTGAAATTATCACACCTTACAAGCTACAGATGAAATGTTTGCACTGAGAGTTTAATGTTATCAAACTCGGCAGGAGAAGATTCATGAAGATTCCGCGCACTGGTGGAAAAGTGGAGATCGGTGGCCATCTGTCCAAAACGATTTGGCCAAATGATAACGAAACCTCGCACTCCAATCCCGGACGTGGGAAATAAGGCGAGCATGGCCAAGGGAAATGACATGATGTCAAGCCAGTGAAAAGATTCTGTGAAGTGGAGAAATCGGGTCAAATTTCAAAGTTTGCGCGGAAAAGCTGAGGCCAGGGCCCGTGGATTGATGTGGCCAAGCCATTATGCGGGAATTCGGAGTTGGTATGCCAAATGGGAAATATTAAGATGGCATTCCAAGTTGTTCACTCCGTGTAGGGGAGATTCAGGCAAACACTGCCAAATGGGAAATATTAAGATGGCAAACCATGATCAGATTTCTGCACGGGCCGTGTAAACAGGATTGGAGCACGTTGTGTGAGTCACACAGAAGGTAAGTCAGAGAATGTGGGAATGAGACAGTTGAAGTGTTTAATAGGATTGGACGTAGTGGTCTAGCCTGGCCAAAATCGAGTATGACACGGTTCTATGCTCAAAGCTCGACACATTCTGCTTACCACGCATAATGTCCTTGTAAACCCGTCTACATATCTTCAACTATTGCAGACCTGCATTTCCAGGAATATGTTTTCACAAGAAAGAGATGCCTTCTCATGGAATACCATAATCGCAGCTTACAGAAGACACGGGTTTCCTCACAAATCATTGATACTGTTCCTCATGAAGCAACAGACAGGTGTCCTCCCGATCAGTTCGCCTTTGCCAGCATGCTTCTCCCAACTCCGATTCAGGCTCTGAGCATTCGGTGGTCGCAAGACAGATCAACCACAGGCAGAAGGCATGTGCAGTACAGTAGAAGCCTTTCTTTCGAGCGTTTAAACAAGAAGTTGCAGGAAACAAATATTCACTGCTGTATACAATGGATTGGAGTCACGTCATTCAAGGCTTCATAGAATTTCCATGAACCAGGAGATGAAGGTTTATTACGTGCAGAGTGAAATGATTCATATTGCTCAGCATTGTTTTCTCCTAGAAATGAATTGAGTATGAAGGTCAACTCTGAAATACCTGGTCATCTGTTTTGCATGCTACATCCTTGTCACTTGTAAATGGTCTCTTTGAGAAACTCTGTGGGCAGTAGGCAATATTTATACCCTTCCACTATGTACGTCCAATCAGACAATGATCCAAAAGGACGTGTTGAGGTTTGGAGTTCGACATGATATAAAGGGATTAAGCATGTATTCAAAGAGAAGCGCTTGAAATACCACATGAATTTCTCAGGGTGATCACAGGAATCAACATTGAGGAAGAGGCATGAAAATGTGAACATGATCGAACAAGTCTTAATATTTCCCGCAGATACAAAACATAGAATAGCTCGAGAGATCAACCGAATCAAAGAAGAGCTCAATGCATGAGCTAGTGCTTGAGTTTATAACCAATGAGCATAGACCCATTGTTGTTCAGGGAGTAAGGAAATCAGATGTGCAGAATGGTAAATATGAGCTCGGTACATAGACATGTGAGAGTCCGAGTTGAGCCAACCGGGTGCTCGGGTTGATATGCAAAACAAAGCTAGGTCGAATCAGTTGAAGAGCTCGTGTTGTTGTTTCATGGAGTTTGAACATGGAATGCATGTGAATATGTGGTCCAAAACAAGATGAAATAACTCTATCTATCAAGCTAGAGCTATCACAGAGAAATCAATCGATTGAGTGTTGACAGGGCCACGTAACGTGATCCCTAACAATTTTCATAGCTCGAAAATCATTTCTAAATGGCGCAACATGCAGGAGTGAAATAATTTAAATTCATTGAATTGTTTAACCTCTGTGGGTACAACCAATGTATTATGGATCAAATCCACTAAGTATGATTTAGAGTCAAACTTTTCATATTGTGGAAACGTTGGTACCAAGTCGAGATAAAGAATAAGCTCGCGGGTGTCGAAGTTTAATGTATTTGTAGAGGCCTTCAATTTCGAGCTTAAAGCTTCATGTTCACGATGCATATAGGTGGCTTGGTAATTCAGAATGGCTCGATTTGGAGTTTGAAGCAAGACCGTAGCAGTGGCATTCGTGAGGCGAGTCTTAATTTGCGTTAGGCCAGGTTCACATGATCTACATGCATTTTAGGAAAATGATAAGAATTGAGTTTGATAGCTCACCATTCGAAGGACTCAATGCAAAAGAGCCCGATTTCCAAGATGAGGAAAGAGTTGGTGTGGGGTTCAAAATCAATTGCAACACCGAGTTAGAGGATTCGAAGCTCACCGAGTTTGGCTATGTGCAGACTCTATCCACATGGACCCCCCTCCTCTTCAAGTCAAACGGGTCAACGGGGGGGTCCCAACATTATGTTAATTAAATTAATATTTTTATTTAAATATTTTAATAATAATATTTATTATTATTATTTAAATATTTTATTTAAATAATATTTTAATTAATTGAGAAGACTAGGTCATCAGGCAATTAATGACCCATGATGGAACCTGCTCAGGTGGTTCAACTAACTGCAATAAATACATCATGGGCCTTCAATTTAGGAATGTAATTATGACCTTTCCTCTTCTTTCTCACATATTCTTCTATAAATGTAAGTTGGAAGCTCATTTCAAAGGGTTCCAACAGTTCAGACAAGTTGGACAGTTAGATATCTCAGGCGAGTGTATACTTTTCAAGAATCCTCTCTCTTCTGCAAGTTGTTCTTGTGTGTTGAGAGAACTTTCAAGCCTCCTCTTCAAGACTGTAATGGCAACTATCGCCTCTTCTAAATGTATGATGCATTGTGCATGTTATTGATGCAATAAAAGTGTGTGATTTGTGACTAATCTCGGTCCTTTCATCCTTTTATGCTTCTTTGTGCCTTTCTCGTACTTGTAGGTACACTGTGCAAGTTTAAGTTCTATTGCAGGTTCTTGGAGTTCTATGCTTATCGAGTGGTTAAGTATTGCATGCAGTTGAGTTGTGGTGTCTGTTCACCCTTCTTGAGTTCATCCTTCTTCACTGGGAAACTGGTATATTTCTCGGTCTGATAAAGTTTAACAAAGGGAATGCGTGTCTCTTAGTTTGTGGTATCTTGTACCCTCCCTAAGTTGCAGTAGGTGAAGTTGACCTGTGGTGCACACACCCTCTTCAAATTAACCCTTCCTGAGTCTAAAGACACCCTTTATCTGGTGCATCACCATCCTTAGTATATTTTCATTTCTGTAAATCTCTTTCCCTAAAACCCCATAAAAATGTTAGCGTAGGAATAGATAATCATTTTTGTTACACTAAGGAGTAGTACATCACTTAGTTTAGGAAGAGGAAGCCGGCCTTCTCCGGAGGTTCACCTCGAGCCCAAGTCCCATAGCTTGAGAGGTGATCCCATGTGTCCCAATCACATTGAACGTCCTATTCACATCCTGGCCATTTGGAGGGTGCAGTGATTTGGCGACAACACTAACAAGAAGAGAAATCTGAGTAAGTACTAACATTCATAATTGCCCAAGAGCTCAATCAAGAAAATATTATTTTCCATACTTTTCAACGTATTACTTCAAGAGTAAAAAAAAGAATGAATTCCCAATAAGAATGGTAAACTACAAAGATGATTCTAGTCAAAATCTCGAAAATTTTACCAAACAACTCTCAAGACCATATTTCCAGTTTTCTCCATGCACATACAACTATTTCTTTTTAAGAGTTCTGAGTTTAAAATAATTCACTCTAGTAATAAACTTAGATTAAATGACAAGATCTAATCAACATATTAAAAAATACGTTCTGCCCAAGACTCGTAATACAAATTTGAGCACCATGTTGAGAAAAAGTTCCCACCAAATATCAAAATCATTCAATTTATTATAAACAAGTTCGGAAAACATTACGTTCCCTTTTTAGTTTACACCTTTAAAGAAAGAAAACCAGAAAGAATACCAAACTAATTTGACATCTGCTCAAGTTTCCATTTCCAACAATAAGTAATAATTTCCTTGAATCACTTTACATCACATTACCTCATATTTGAGTTAATATAAAATCCCTCATCGTAATGCTAGGTAGAATGTAATGAATAAACTTTTAAACAGTTCAAAATAAGAATAGAGCTTCCATTTTCAATTAATCATTTATCAAACCCTGGTTACCAACTTAAACGGATTGTAAGATCCTTAACAGATTTTAGGCAAGACACCAAGAATTATGAAGGCCGTGTTCTTAATGAACTCTCTATAACAGTTGATATGGTCACAATAAAACACATGCACCAAACCCTATGCAACCTATCAACAGTCCATATTATCCATGACAATACAACACAAGTATGAAGTAATATATGGATTTTAACAACTATCAAGGTTTTCACAAGATGGAAAACAAGAATCAAGCCATCTACAACTTAATTGTAGTTCCTTATATTTATGCAACAAACACCAGCATCATGGTACCAAGAAACCTAACAACAGTTCTCAAATACTCCTCAAATTTCAGACATAACTCGAACTTGCATACAAGCTTCCATAAAAACACGAGCTCTTTACTATCTCGAGATCACAAAACACATTGAGTTTAAAAAACACTGATCTCAACAAACACAGGTAGAACTCAGAGTTTCCACAAAAACTCAACTAGTAATTTATTGGCAACGAAAGTCATCGGAACCAAAACAAACAATTACCAAAAACTGAAAATGCCAAGCAGAGTTACCAAATTCATTCTTGCATGCATAGTTCTTGTGCTAAAACAACACAACATAAGTTTACAATAGAATCACATATACCATGGATTCGAAACCAAGAATGCAAGATTTAATAAACCCAGCAACCAATTAACCAGATAGAGCATGCAATGCACAAAACTCAACAGAGCAGATTTGTTTTAATGAAAACACTTAGAAGAAAGAAAGATATTTTAACAGTTAGAGCCTATCATGCCTGATAGTGTCTCTGTCAAATTGAAGAAGACCTCCAACCAAGCTCACTACTTCTCCTCTTCTCCACGAAAGATCAAACAACCAAATTCCTTTTCTAAAATTCCTCTTATACATTCCACGAAATGAAAATAGATTCAAAACTTCAAAAATAACCATGAAGTGTAGTTCAATCTACTAGTTCAAAAAACCAGAGAGTATGCAGAGCATAAATCATGAAACATGCAAAGTGAAACAACCTCAGAAAAATCTGTTTGCATGCCTACCAAGATGGTTTGAGCACAAAAACTAAAAGTAATAAATTTCATTAATTCCAAAATCTCCTACCTAATCTTCCTTACCACCACCTTCCAAGTCTGGTGAATTCCAAGTCAAAAATAACATGCATTTCGATTTTAGTGACACCTCCACTAAGTCATCTAGTCCCTACCAAAACTAGTAGTCCGTATGCATTTACCAACCTTATCAATAACATAAATGCCTTAGGAACTGTCACCCAAATGCATGTGACCTATTAAGTCCCCATTCATATCCATTAGTTTAGGATAGATTAAATTGCTTAGGTTAGATCTTAGCTAGATTAAAATTTATACCTTAGGATATAACACTAACAACTAACCCCCACCATAGGCCTTAGCAAATAGGTTTAGATAATTTCCACATAGGAAAATTAATTCAAAACAAAATAGTTTTAGGCATTAGGTTAGATTACAATATTACCTTATAGTATTAGGATCTAGGTTAATTTTAATACCTAGTAACCTTTCCAATTCCATTTGCACCAAGCTTAGGTTAGGTTACTAATCAACCAATCATAATATAATAAGAAGCTTTAGGTTAGAATCAAAATTCTATCAAGTGATATAGGATCTTGGATCTCTCCTATGTCGTGAACAGGTTGTATTTCTATTTTTGTCAGCAATGACCTGCCATGGTCGATCTCCAAAGACCCAAGCAAAATGAACCACTGAATGGAAACACATTCACACAAAAAATATCAAAGAACTTGTAACTACAAAGTTTAGTCCAATGTGTATCTTAATTCATAGAATGTCAATTTACCATTCGTTCAACAGAGTATATTTAAAACATTCCTTGGATCACTAAAATTGATCCAAGGATGAGTTAGATAAATAGGTAAGTTTACAACTTTTAAACCAAAATACAAATCACCTACAAGAAGTGAAAAAAATGGATTTAGGAAAGCCATTCCAATTCAGTCAAAGGATCTTAAGATTAGAAAATACTTATCCATATCAAGCATGATTTCCAATAATCAGAAGAACATATCCTTATAAGGAAAATCACATGCCAACACTTGAAATGCAAAGGAGGAAAATAACAACTGTCAAGGGTGTTACAATAAATGGGCCATTGATTTTTTAGGACCTATTTTTCCAGCCGCGCACATGACTGGATCACACTATATTATTACTTGCATAGATTATCTCACACGGTGGGTAGAAATAATAGCTACTAAGGACTGTACGACAACTACAACAAATAGGTTTCTGTGGGAGAATGTTCTTATGGGATTGGATGTCCCTTAAGCTTGCCAAGTGATCGAGGTACACATTTTTTGAATGAGACAATCAGGATCCTATTAGATGATTTTATGGTTATACACCATAAAACTATAACTTATCATCCTTAGGAAAACGGAAATGTTGAAGCCTTCAACAAGATTTTGAGCCAGAATTTGACAAAGATTTGTGATGTTGGAAGAAATGATTGGGATGAAAAAGTATTAGTTGTTCTTTAGGCATATAGAACAACTTACAAGAGATTGAAAAAAGCCACACTATTTCAGGTTGGTGTTTAGCATGGAAGTTGTTCTCCCTATAGAATTTATGTTACCTTCTTTGACGCATTGCGTGCACGCTGGAGGTCTAGCTTATGAACAAGGCTCTAGAAGAGCGTATCGAAAAGATGATTCAATTGGATGAGCGCCAAGCCATAACATGGTGGAGTCAAAAGCAGGAAAAGTCCAAGTAGAAGGCATGACATGAAAGAAGCATAAGGGATAAGAAGTTCGAGATTAGACAAAGTGGTACTTCTTTATGACTCAAAGTTTTTGTGCCATCGAAGAAAGCTCAAAGTACATTGGTTGGTGCCATATGTCATCACTTATATACTTGAATAAGGTGCTTGCCAGTTAGAAGCACTTTATGGAACATGGCTACCCGATTACTTTAATGGGAGTAGGCTGAAGCCGTACTATAAATAATTCTTCCTAGTGATTGTAATAAGGAAGTATTGCCTTTTAGCTTAGGTTTGCCATTTTGTATTTCCTTAATGTATTTCCTTCATTATCGCTTATGCTTTGTCAATTTAGTTGTTGTTTTTATGTAATAAGCGCACTTGCACACATAAAGCTAATTACTATGTGAATAATGTCTATGTGCAGAGGACTGCACATACCTTTAGTGTGGGGTGGTTATCAGTTATCCAAGTAAAATACTGTGGGAATTGAGAAGGTGAAAGGAATAAGCTGCCATGGGTGCACTTTAACTCAAAAGAATAGTTGCTTCTTAAAAGTGACCAAGGATGGAGATGAATGAAAGAACAATATAATGTGAGGTAAGTGGAGGCCATGATAGCTACTGGGAGAAGGTACAATGATGAAGTAATTGGGCATAGGAGCTCATGCTAAAGAGAAGTTTGTGACCAGAGGGTAGGAAGACGCGTTAGAAGGTTATAGCTGGGGCGCAAAGATGTACCATGCGTAGAACAAATAGATTTGGTCAATGAATGAGGGGATATCTGGTATATGAAGGAGAAATAAATGCATCAATATTTGAAAGTTTTTTAAAAATTTATATAAGGAAGGAATGTGGATTCATTTTTAGCGTTGCGAACTAAGAGTATTTGAGGAAAGATCCAAGTGCGAAGAGCCGAGTGATCGAGTTAAGGTGTGAAGGGTGTGAAACCAAGTGTGATAACCAGATTTATGTGACAAGAATCTTGCGTCCCCGGTGGTGAATGGATTTGAGTGAAGAAGGGAGATAAAAAATGGTTCAGGTTATGAAGTTTCCACCTAGGGCATGATTGAATTGACCTAGGGTTTGATTCGCAAAGTTGTAGAGTTGAAGAGGAAACATTTGTAAGGTAAAAATAACACCTATGGAGGCATCTACAGTAGTAATAAAAGTAAAGAAGAAGGTGGTTGTCAAGGAGGAAGAGATGGCACCTGAAAGCCATTTTTTAGAGATGTAATATTCATAAGGAGTCATTATTGGGAAAGGAATGGGATTCACCCATCAGAAAGAGAAAATTAAGTGAATACAATCACAGGAATTCGGAGAACAAGAAGAAGCTTGATTCCTTGCTCACTACTAGCATGAACAAGCACACGGACAGATGACTATGCTGGTTGTATGATGTTGCGGGTGAGAAGTTCTTTGAAGAGAATTGGGGTCTACCAACTGTATGAGATTCCATATTTTGGGAAGTATGAGCCCTTGTATCAGTGGCTCATGAGAAGGGTGCACGAAGGAATTATTCTACTTTGTAGGATGTAAAGTTAGAATCTCATATGTGCTTGTATCATCCGTTACATGTATGAAGGCCATAGGAGAAGATATAAAAGGTGATCTCACAGATAAAGCTGTGATTTTAAAAACCAGATAGGATTTTCGTTACTTGAAGGGTCCGCACGGAATGGATATAGACAAACTGAAGAACTGGCCAGGTGTATGCAAGCTGCAGTACCCACCTTGTTATCAAGTTGAATGATTAAGAGCGGTGGTCATAGGTGAATACCATGTGGTTACACATGGCACGTAAGATGTTAGAAGGGATAATCTACAACATTGCAGGCTATATTACAAAGCAAGTAGTTGAAGAAGCATGCATAGGAGGGAAGATCATCTTTGGGGCTATTATACTATCATTAGTCTTCATGGAGATTAGAGTACCAGATGGACCGAAGGAGAAATTATAGGAATACCCCATGGAGAACAAGTCACTAGCTGAAATATTCAGCAAGTATCTATGCAAAGGGGCCATGACAGATGAGCATAAAGAAAAGGGCGGAGAAATGGTATGATAAGCTCTGCACGGACATTTGGAGAAGAGTGGCGTATCCGAAAGGACCTACCAGCATTGGTAGGGAAATACTTTCAGTTTGTTTTATATTAACATTTCTGCATCACATGCTTCCCAATGAAAGATGGAGTTTGGAGCCCTTGGTGTAAATTGCCTTATGCATTTACTGTAAGGTATTTCCAAGCATCTGTTCATATATTTCTAGACACCACGCTGACTGGTCTTCAATGTATATAATGTAGACTATGACTACCATACGTTGAGGAATAAGTATGTGTATCCTAGAAGAAGTGCTTATACAGAGAGAATCATTTCGAAGGTGCTGAATATCAAGCCAATAAGCTCTGGCTGTAGCAGATGTGGGGCCAGACATTGGTGTATCTCCAGTTGAAGTCCAAAGATGGAGAATAACAAGTATGTGGAAGGCGAGTTCGCACTTCCAGCACCACCAAAGGGAATGCATACAATGGAGAACATCCCTATGCCTAAGCCCATAGAGGTAATTGAAGTGGAGGATGAGGAGGAGGAGTGCGAAGATAGTGGTGGTTTAGAGCATAGAGGTAGGAGACATCCTATAAATAAGGGTGAAGATGATCATGCCATTACACCAACTCAGCCACAAGAGGGGGATGATGAGGACTTGAATGCAGTCCAAAGGGAACAAAGGTTTAAGAGGGTGTTTAGGAGAACAAGGACCCAAGGTGCTACTCCAACCACTATGTGAAAATCACCTAGACTCTCCCCATAGAAGGAGGCTAATGTGAATGCAGAAGGAGGAAAATGAAGTTAAATGAGGAGGTGGAAGAGTTAGAGTAAAGCGCACCTAAATCTCCTACACTTCCAGAGAACACAGAAGAACAGGGTGAAGGAATCAAAGGAAAAAGAAGAGGATGAGAAAAAACTAGAGGAGATAGCTACAGAGAATGTTCAGGAAATGGAGACAGAAGTTCCTAAATTTGGAAGATAAAGTTCCTAAGCAACAATGGTCTAGAAGAACAAGTGGAGATCACATTCCACCAGCCATGGGGTATGCATAGGGACGCAAGAAATAATTGTTCGTGCCCTCTTTCAGAGCATGATAGCACAAAAGGATTTATTCAACTAGGAGCTAATGGATGAGGATATGATGATTGTGCCCACTCGAAAGCAACTATCGTGGTCAATGCACACCCACATGGATGAGCCTGAATTTGATGTGTACAAAGAGTCATGCATTTTGAGATGATTAAAGAAGGCACCCCAAGTTATACAAATGACAGTAAATCCTACTGGCATGTCAGATGAGCAAGGTCAACAATGCATTGGTGAAGGTTTCTACTAAGGTGGCTAGAAGAAACATGGATAAAGCTGCCACGATCAAAGCGCTGTGCACGAGGACCTAAAGACAAAGGATGTAGAGATAGTGCACATGACACAAGAGAGGGACTTTATGTAGAAGAAGAAAAATGAGGTATTTATCAGCATCGCAGAGAAGATTGGGGACAATGTAATCAGAGCAAGGCCACACTTGAAGTCCAAGGTACCATAGATATTTCCTTCAGCAATACACTATGTAGGAAAGTTGGTGGACTTGGTACTTGAAGATGGAACCTCTGCACATGCAAGCACCATAGAACGCTCAAAGCAAGATGATGAATGAGAGAAATCATCTAGTGATGAGAAAAGATTACATCTTATAAAGGGATGTTACCAGCATTACAAGAAGTATTGAAGAAAGTAGACCAGGCTTTAAAAATATGCATAGCTCTAGAGGCGCTTATCAACATCAAGACCCTCGAAGAGAATAACGAGGTCTAGAAAGGGATGAAGGATGAGACATTGTGCCACGTAGCAAGATTGTTCAATGGCTAAATAGAAGCGTGAGGCCCTGGCATAGCAACACAAGAGTCAAACATACGACTCGGCTGGAAGATCTTGGGAAGCTAATTGCGCAGAAGATGGATCATTTTAGAAGGGAGAATGACATCTATGCCTAGTGTTGTATTAGTTATACAGAAACGAGAAAGGAGATATTATGAGGGATGAATTGAAATTCATTGTTGTGGACATCCTAGAAAAAGTAGAGAAAGCACTCACTAAATGGATAGGTTTTGGAGGCTGGAAATAAAAGAGGATTATCAAGAGTTGATACTTTCAAACTGATATAGAGGAGACTGCCTCATAACATCATAGAATTTATTTATTTATCTACATTATTTTATTCTAATTCTTTCCATTTTTCTATTCTTTCCTTCAATTTTTGGAGATACCCATTGTCGGGATGACAATGAGATTAGTGTGGGGTAACGTTGATCAAAGAATACCTGTCAAAGATCACACAAGGATTCCGGGTGGGAATAGAAGGCCTAGGATCAAAGGCGTAGAAGGATAGGAAGGTACTTGCGTGCACAGAAGGCAGGTTCAAATTTTAGGACTTAGCTGATTTTGAGCATGAATACCTATTTTTAGAAGATGGCATGTGTGGAACACATCAACGATGTAGAGACGTGTGCGTCTATGCATTTTCTATCTTTGGAGGAGCAGATTGAAATCATTTTTGCATGAAGATGAGATGAGAATATAATTGAAACTACAGTTAACTACAAGAGGTCTATAGATAGCACACTTGCATTTTGTGGTTATGCTTGTAAACAATGTGTGGCTATCAATAGACATGCAAGCCTATTTCTGGAATAGATAAGTAGTGAAGGGAAAGTCCCCATCCTATATATATGATATTAGGTATATAGGAGGAGGGGATGAGTATGAGATATATAGATATATACAGAGAGTTAGAGAGACAGCTGGATGTATGGAAGGATAAGTGTGTATGTATGTGTAACAGAGAATATACACATATGATGTGAATTATTGTATTAGATCCATACGCGCATTGGTATAGATTGATAATACTATAAGGAGCCTCTATATTTAATAATAGACGGAATATATTGGATGAATCTAAGTGTAATTTTGTGTGTAATTGAGTAGTGCATGTTATTTATTCAATCATGATTACTGTTTAAGCTTGTTCTTTCATATATTTGAGTGGTAGCATGCATTATAGGAATGATGGATTAGTTACAAATATATAGGTTTCTTCCTTCATCATGCTAACATCCTGCTACAGCAACTCCTAAAGAGGGACATGGTACCTTTGCGCGCTTCGGGTGGGCGCTCAGTCAAGGTTAAGTGATGTGCCAACGTGACTAGGGTGTTATATGGTAAATTCTAGGCTACATCAGGATGACTACATAAAATTTTGAGGCAGCCTACACTCTTAACCACCACTGCAGGGTAGATCCTTAGCTGGTCTTAGGACAACTTGAGAAATGGGGAATTGATTTCATTGTATCTTTTAATCCTCCATCTTTTGGGAAAGAATACCTCTTGGTATGCATGGACTACATTACAAAATGGGTTGAGGTTCAAGCATTGGCATTTTCCAATGAGGATGTTTTTGTTGATTTCCTATACAATTAGATATTGCTACGATTTGGGGCCCCCAGGGCCATTATATTTGATCAAGGTCCTCAATTTGTGTCTAAAATGATTGAATATTTTCTTGACATCTAGCGAATCAAGCACTAGAAATTGTCCCCATATCACCCCCAATCTAATGGGTAGGTATAAGTCACCAACAAAGAACTTGAGAACATTCTCACTAAAGTGGTTAGTGTTGATAGGAAAAATTGGGTACCAAAACTTCTCGAGGAAGTTTGGGCCTATAACACAACCTAGAAAACTAGTACTGGTTTTTCTCCCTATGAGTTGGTATATGGGAAGAAGCCAATGTTACCTGCTGATTTTGAGTTACACACCTAGAGAACCACACAAGAATTAAGAATCAATTTGGATGAAGCACAACGTGAATGGGTGATGTAGATGAATGAATTGGATGAAATATGGATGGAAGCACAACAAAAGATGGAAATTCTCACATGCACCAGAGGAAGACATAACATGAGGATGATGAATGATATCATGTGACCATTTCACAGATTTCATTTGTGGGATTGTGTACCTAGATGACATTTTTGTCTTCAATAATATCATGGGGGGACCATGTTCAACAGGTAAGTTATGAACATGATTCCTTTAGACCCTACATTAGATCATAAAAGTCTATGCCAACATAGATAAGTGTTCATTGTTACGATTGAAATCATCCAATCATTTAGGATACACCATTAAAAAGGAATGGTGTGCGTGTGGACCTATAGAAGATCATAGGTCATCCAAGACTTACTAACCCCAAAGGCTCTCACATTTTTAGAAGAAATTTTTCTTAGGACTAGCCAACATCTATGCATGATGTTTTTACTTTAGTTTTCTTAGATTGCATGGCATCTAAACTCCCCTAGCAGACAAATGAGTAGATTATTTTCTTTGTATGATAGAGGTGTAAAAAAAATCATTTACAGGAGAATGGTCATGAGCCTTTGATCTAATAATAGTTATGGTATTATCAGATATACAATGTTTCATTTGAGATATAATGTCAAGATCTTCGTTATAGCATAGCCACTCAACGCACATCCTCACTCAACACGTGCATCGAGGTGGCAATATACGGATAGTGAGAAATGTCTCCAACTAGCAATGTGCAGGTACCTTTTAATTCATTATGAAAATAAGTTGTATGCCATTGTGTAAGCAATTAAAAAATGGTAAAAATACAATATGGGATAAGGGCCTATCATATACAAAAATCATTGATGCCTTTATTATGGATATCATACCGAACCTAAGGAAAGTTTCGATAATGACCATACACTGAGAGTGTAATGAGTCCATCTATTTGTAGTAGTTCACATCTCACATGTGTCATCCTAGACAAGAAGGAATAGGTGCCAATTTCCAAGTCACTAATTTTTTGAGTCAGCACCTCAATTACCTCACATAAAAAAAATCCATGACTCATGTGGGCATGATACATCAGAGTTGACATCATATATATGCCACATAAATTAAATATGCTTTTGTGTGTATATCATGGATATGAGGTGCATTTCAAATTTATAGTTCCTAACAACCTCCTATCATTACTACAAGAAGAGTTCTATGAACACATGGGACACTTCTATGTTACTATAGGGGAACATCACAAATTAATTTGAGCAGGCTCACTTATAGCTAGGTTGTAGGTCACTATCTGGAGTCAGAGAAAATAATGATTAGTCATGTAAAATTATTTCTAGCTTATAAATCTATATGACCCATGTTATCAAGAATACTATAAATTCTTACACAACTTGCATAATTTCCAAGCCAACTAATTGAATTTAGGGATTGTACACCCATTTGTAAGGCTTTGATGAAGAACACCATGGCATTAATATCTTGGAGATATATTGAAGCATATCAGGTATCCCGTGTCCACCAGGCACGACCAGTGGACTGTATTACTAGTTTGGTGGTTGATGAAGTTCTAAAAAGTGGACTAGATATTAACACCCTGAAAGTCATGACAAATGCTCAACATAGGATACTTGACAAAACTATTATTTGATGCATGAGGGTGAGGTTCATTTTTACCTTCCAAGGTAATCATCATTTCATAGGGTGGATTAGAATAATTGTTAAGAGGGATATTCTTAGTGACATTTGGAGGGAGATGGTCCATAATGGACATAAAACTAAACAAGTTCATATGTGATTCCACCCCTAGACCGATCACTAGATAGAGGTAATTCCCTCAACATGATTATACATCTACTTCAAGAAAGGATGCACTCCAAACACCCACACATATGGGATGAGAGTAATGTTTATTTCTAGACATAGTTGGCAGATTTAGATCTATTATAGATTAGTCGAGACACATTCCAGACTGGTGGAGTTATATCTCAGATTCTAAATCACACCAAGGCTCATTCATTAATTGTAGCATTGCCCATTAAGTGTTGGAATAAAAATATGCCCATATATAAAAAATTGAAGATGATGATTAAACCAAAATTTTGGAATTAATTCAAACACATCCAACAATAGGTTCATGTGATTACTGAAAAAAACCATCTATCCACACCTACAAGTCACTATCATGATGCCCATTAATTCGCCTTATGCACACTCCAAGAAGGAGGAACAAGGTGCTCAGACTGAACATTTGTAGAAATCTAGTGACTCTAAGGGATCCCATACAAGAACACTGTCTAGTCTCTAAAGATATGGGATACCTAGACTCCCTCACCAAATAAGTTGGTCTATGGCCGCAATGGTCCTGAGATAATATTCCCAAACTCTGGAAGTCTCATGTTGCATCCAAGGGTTTCAATGTTGAGTTACTCCACCCATATGTGTCCCACCACTCTTAGGGATGAGGATCGTAATCTGGTGAAAATTTTCAGAGAATAAAGCACGAGACACTAAACCATGTGACACCAATGAAATTTAGTCAAATCATTGATAGGTTTCAAGGACATGAACTCATTAGCAAATCTTTGGAAATCTACTTCAGTATCTAAAGCATAGGGATCCAGATCTAGAATCACACTGCAATGGGAAGTGGCTCACCAAGATTTATGATTGAGAAGTATCATTTCCACATGGTTCTTCCAAAGAGATGGGAGTAATGGGGACCATTTATTGTACAAATGGAATTTACTCAATGCATCAGTAGAGTAGTTTTTTTGAGAAGCTATTATTGGAAAGCACTGACAAGTATTTTTTTAGTAGCCTAAAACAATAGAGAGCTATAAGTCTTAGTATTTCAAATGATTTTGACCAATTATCTCTTGAGAGAATTCTAGGCTTCATTAGGGATAAATAAGATAGCCAAAGTGCTAAATGAAACTCATCCAATGGAGTTTTTCGAAAGTTTACAGTCTCATTTGGACTTGTAGTAGGTCATATGGTTTCCAAATTAGGTCAACAAGTCTTGTAGGAGACCATGACCTCAATTTACATCAGGAATACTAAGGAACAATATAGTAATAATAGGCAGTGGATTTTGTTATGTTGTCCACTTCTCTCTATTTGAATCCATCCCTAAGGTGGATACTAGTGGTATCCATATTGTGTCTGATATTTCAATTCCCATATAGAACCCTTAATATTCCAAACCTACTTTAGTCATTTTTACCTCCATATTTTATGTTATATCAGCTAATAAACCTGACTTCTTCATTAAATTGTTCGTGGGGGATATATATCATTTAGGAATGTATCTTTCATTATGGAGTTTTCTTATTTGTATACATTTTAAATTAACAAATGGATAGTTTTTCTCTACACCTCTTAAACATTAGTGAATCTATATTTCTATAAAACATTAAACATCATCATTGACTGTGTTGTCTGCCATGTGGACAAAATTCAGATTTATATTAGCTGCAACAATATGATATAAGCTAGAAAAATGGCTTCGAATACATTACTGAAATGTGACTAGGGGACTTTGATGCCTATCAAGCAAAAAGCAATATGGGGCATAAAGGTAAGGCATATTATAGGATCATGAAAGTAGAACTAATTGATCTTACAAGTAAAGTGAAAGGTGATATAAATGAAATCTAAAATGTTTTAATTGGAGTATTTGACGAGGTGATGCCCTCATCACAGTGTATCAAGTAGATATCAGAAGAGACTTGTAAGGGGGTACAGTGATAGACGGGTAATGAGGAAAATAGGTAGTGACCAGGTCTCCTGAAAATTCCTATTACTACCTAGAAATACAATGATGCGATAGTTACCCATAATTAGGGGTTTACATCATGGGTCGGAGTAACTTCTAACCAACCCATCCCCACTCTAAATGATGCCCCTTAAGAAAAACACTCAGGGGGATCAATGTTCCAATAGTATGACATGGCCAAAGAACTTGGTCATACAGAAGAGTGAATAGATAAGGTTGCATACAAGTCATGCAACAAGTAAAGTGTATTTGTAATGATGAATCCCCTAATTGGCTCATTTAGACTCATTCATATGGTTAATCAATCTTAATTTATTTATGAATTTCTAAGGCATGGTGGATTTTTTGTACTACATGTACCTTAGAAATTTTTACGATGCAAATTCTATACCTTCTTGGGATACAATGCAATCTAATAATTTTCAGTATAAGAAATCCTACTGAACTGTATTTTTGTTTGGATTTAATGTGATACATATGTACTTAGTTAAATCATTAAAATACTTATTGCCATATTTAAATGATTTTTTAGAAGTGTAAGGTTTTTGTTGGTATTCTTATTTTTGTGATAAATGCATTGAGCAATAATACTTCTATGGTCTTACCCATGTCAAGGTCATGAATTACGTGACATCATATTACTTTGACAAGTGACATCAGGAATTTACGAGTCTTGGTTAATGTTTGATTAGTGGGAGATGTTAGTGCTGCCTATTATGGTGAATTTTGTAACTGTTTATGTCTATATAAAGACACCATCTTAAGAACATGATAGTAGTTATTTTATATACTTTGCAATACATAGCCTGTGGTATTGAGAAATATTCTTTTCATGTATTGGATATGCTATGGAACGTATTTGAATTAATATAAGTGTCATTTTGAGGATCTAAAGCTGTAGATATTTCCTTTTTCCCAAGGGAGAGCAAGGGCCCACTTGACCAAGGAGACATGATGTTGTTTACATTTATATGCACATCTAGTTTTCTGATAAGTTTCACGGCAATCTTTGTTTCATTAAATTTCATGCAATCTCAGTTTGAATGTATTTTATTTTCCTATTAGAATTTCTATTCAGAACGTGTGTTTCCTTTTATACAAAGTTTAACTTAGGATATGCTTTTACTTCTACTAATTCTTAGTTATGAGTGTGTAATTTCAATTCCGTTCTTTCAGATTCTGTGTGTACATTTCCATTTTATTTAGAAGTCTAGCTTTAAAACTTCATCTCATCGCAGTAACTAAATTTTGTTGATTTATATTAAGATTCCATAGATTAATAACCAACTTTAGAAAATATCACAACAACTCCCAAACAGGAGACACAACAGGAAAATTGGTTACATAAAGCTCCACTGTATACAACCTAGGAAACAACCCTGGTTTATAATGATACTAATAGAAGATTCGGTTAGTTAAATGATTGGAGAATACAATGACCCATCACATACCATATGATGAGAGTCGTCAATCCTCACCATTAATAATATCAATCTAGGTTTGGTGTCCGATGGTTGTATGTTTTAAGAGATGAAGATATTTGGAAAATAACTCCTTTAAACACAAACCAAACTTACATAAAATAAATCACACTTGCAGAAATAAATATGCACTTGTAGAAATAAATTTTACATGAAATAAATCACACTTGCATGAAGGAAATCACACATGCATGAATAAAAAAAATTGCATAACTTTAAATTGCTGAATTAGAAATAAACATAATTAAATGAAACACTTGCAGGTTTACAACATACTGAATTTTCACAATACAAAGATAAAAACAATACAACATAATGAATTACAAATAAATGAATAAACATAAACATAAATACACAAATCCATCTTCCTTGAAATGAGTGGCAAGCTCATTCCTTAGAAGAGGATTTAAACCATACTTCCAAGATTTTAAAACTACAAAATATTTAAGAGGAAAGAACAGATATTTATTTCTTGGGAGAAAGAATTACATATCTTAGTGTGGAAGGTTGCATTTATAATTCATGCATCCAACAAAGTCATTATTTTAGGAAATACAATCTGATCTTATCTTTTTTCCAATCCTAACAACTAAGATCTTCATCTCCACAAAATATGGAGAGAGATATATTATTAAGAGTCAAAGTCTAATCTCACTTGTTTTAGGAAGATTTTCTCCCAAATTTTCTCCTTGCTTTTCGGTAACAAGAATCACAATGATTTTATTCTCCTACATTATTGGAAGAATTTTTTTCCTCAAAATATTATTTTGACCAAATAACTTTCCTGGATTTTCCATTTGACTTTGTTGTTTTTTATTGTGGAACTTTTGACGCTTGTCTAATATGTTTTTTCCTCGTATTACAGTTCACTAAAAGTTAGATTTATCTTCATTGGTAAAAAATGTTATAAATATGAATGAGGTTTTTTTTAAACACATTGCGATGAACAAAAACCTCTCTCAGATTTTCCATTTGAATTTTATGTTTCTGTTTATGGAACTTTTAGTTCTCATCTGATACATTTTTTCCTTGGATTGCAGCTCACTAAAAGTTAGATTTCTCTTCATTGGTAAAACCTGCAGAAAATATGAATAAGATTTATGTTAAACTCATTTCTATGAACAAAAACCTCTCTTATATTTTCCATTGGATTCTTGTATTTTTCACAATTCCTCAAAAACTGTCATTCCGTTGATGCAGGTTCCAGAGCTAATGTTGTCATTCCTTTTATGCAAGTTCCAGAACTAAAGTTGTCATTTCTTTTATGCAAGTTTTGTAACTAAATATACAAGTTTCAAAACTAAATATTTTTTTTCCATGAATTGCAAGTTTTGGAACTAACTATCATTCTATACCTTGTAGCTTTGTCCACTGTTTTAATTGCTTGAAAATATAAATATACAAATTGTAAGTTCTAGAACTAAATGTTATTTGATTGATGCGAGTTCTGGAACTAAATCTGTGAGTTCTAGAACTAAACCTACGAGTTCCAGAACTAAATCTGTGAGTTTCAGAGCTAACTTAAAACAACTATAAATTTTTCATGTGATCTCGGATTGAGATGATTATTTTTTAAAAAATTTCATGATTTTTTGAGAGGAAATTGAATATGAAATTATATTTAAGTTTAAATGTATTGTTCACGATCAATTCAACTTTTCCCAATACTAGCATTATCTTTCATTTATGGTCTGCATATAAAAGACTTTACATCTTTTCCCAAATAATCAATAGGATTAGTCAATAAAATAGATAACAAAAGATTTCTAAAGAATGAACAAGATATATATCCCATATTCTATCTTAAGAAAACTATAAGTTCCTAGATTACATTTAATCCACTTTCAAAGCTAACTTAGAAGGATAAAATAATGGTAATTTATGGCCAATTTATGGCCTCATCACCATACATATTACACCACGCATCTTCACACATAGTCTACATGTTATACTAGTCTTCATCATATAGGAGTCTAGAACTACATTACTATTCTATCTACATACATTACATCTCATCTTATGCATTAGATTGTACACATTCTATACATTTAGCATTGCATCTTACATACTTTCCACTCATCACATGGGAAAATTCTATCATTACATACACTACATTGTCTTCTACGCAATGCACTTACTACCCACTGATGCACTTTAGTTCTTCGGTCCATACTCGACTGTTGAGGGTTTACAAATCAAATGGACCCTACACTCATCACACATTTACTTTTCCACCTTTGTTCATGTGACATTACTAGTTTAGTGA
This sequence comes from Taxus chinensis, assembly GCA_019776745.2. NCBI lineage: Eukaryota > Viridiplantae > Streptophyta > Pinopsida > Cupressales > Taxaceae > Taxus > Taxus chinensis. The sequence goes on along the minus strand of CM034149.1, from coordinate 656,694,869 downwards.
CATAAGCTTTAGGCTAAATTGTCACCTATGTTATCCTTTTGTAGTGGTATAAACCTTAGGTTACATCACCACTCCCTACTATTCATCTTGTAGTGACATACACTTTAGGATACATCTTTACATATTATATCATTTTCTAGTGGCCTATAGATTAGGTTATATCACCACATCCTCCATAAATATTATAATGATATACACTTAGTGATAAATCATCACTCATCCATTCATCTTATAGTGATATACACTTAGGGATAAATCATCACTCTAAATTTCATCTCATCATGGTACACGCTTAGGCTATAAGGTCCATGCACATCTATTCTACATGTCCCATATCATGACCACTACATCTATACACATTTCCTCATAACACACTAGACATGATACACACACTCAACCACTTCCTGATGATGCACTCTTGTTTATGGTTCATTCTTGACTGCTGAGGGGGAAAAAATGAACCTCATTGCATAAATTTCCATTCACTTGGGGGGGCATGTGGATCATATCATTCTATCTTTCATTCCATTTCATCCATCCACAATATGTTGCATATTATGGTTTCTTATACTCTTGTTTACTTTTGTTGTTCATGATCACTTTATTACACATGCTAGTTAGATTAATTATATGTCATTTATCTATATCTTCCACACATATGCGTTCACGCATTTTTTCTAGTTGTGATCATAGATACAAGTCTCTTACACATGGCATGGATGCTTGCCTTCTACCCTTTCTGCATAGGTCATTAGGGGCATCCAAACATTCTTATTTTCTAGGTGTTATTGTTTCATTTTGTACTTAACACTTTACATTACTTGCTTATACATGATTTTGACATATTGGCTATCTTTCTAACATGCTAATGGGAGCTTCATTTGCAACATTTGTTATGCAGGGATATTGGTTTCCATACTTGTTTGTTACATTGTCTGTCATCGTCTTCCTTTGTTTGCTATTGTTTACGGGCCTTGCCCTATGTTTTGTGTGCATAATTGGTTGTTGTTTACGGCCATGATAGCCTTGTATGTCTTACGACATCAGGAGTGATGTCCCATGTTTGTAACCTAATTTGTGTGGCTTACTTGTCTTCTTACATGTTTACATTACTTTTCTTGGTAGCTTACACATTATTTACATATATTATACACTATTTTCTACATGTATGCATGTTTTTGGCTAGCCTTCTTATTTGTACATTCCTTTGTTTTTACCAATAATTTTTCAGTGTACATGGGGTTGGCCCTCTTTTAGGGACACATGTCTCCTATCAACGATGTCACATGTGCCCCCAAAGAGGGGGGGAATCATTTGGGGGTTTCTACATACTAACACATAGATTCTACACCATTTCAGTTTAGTTATATTTAGACAGTGAGTTCAGACCAGTCTACAAACCCCATACACTATGGCTTTTACAGGACATGGTATCCTTAGCATTTCTGGGAAGCAGTTATAGACTTGGAGGTTACAGTGGGTGTGCCTCCCTACACTACTTTGGCCAATGGCTTCGAATTACCTAAAAAACTAGGATAGCGTAGACATATCTACACACATTTAGGGAAGCAATTAGAGCTTGGAGGACATAGAGTATTTCCTCCCTACACTTCTTCATCTTACGATGCGAGATCGCCTAAAAAAATTGTAGTACAGGATATCCTTATAAAATATTTCTTGACATGGATTAGGTGCACATGTTTGATTTACATTTACATTTATAGTTACATACTTTACATTTACATACACATGCACCTTTTATATAGCATTTTTACACTTACATACATACATATTTGACTACTTGATTAGTTTCTCCTTACAGGTCTGACTATATGAGAAACAAACAGTGAAATGGGGGAAACAAAAACAACAATAATGACAAAAAAAAACCATGTAGTAAACAAATTATATCACACACATCACACTTTTATGCAAGTACACTACACTATGTGGAAATTACACACATGCTTTTTGCCCTAGGTTCACTCTCATCACTTTTTCTTTGCGCATTTTTTCATCTATAGTTTCCACTCTTCTCCATCTTTTTATCATTCCATGCTTTTGTCTAGTCCTTTGGCACACTCCTACTACACTCTTCATAGACATCATGTACACATCTCTATCTACTTTATGTTGCCAAGCTTTCCACTCACCAACATAAAGTGGGGGAAAAATGTAGTCACAAAATCATGTACTTTAGACATTTATTTTTCCCGGTCTCATACTACTATTTATAAGGTTATTGAGTGAAGATATTACTAAATAACCCCCATCCTTTGGCCATCTTATTTATTTTATTTCATAATTTTTGACCTATTTCACTCATATGCCCTGCAATTTCCAAACATCCCACATTATTTTATCCTCAGCTGGCGCACCCAGATTTAGTATTGGGTCGTCCATGGGCACCCTGGTCCCACATGGAGGTGCCCCAGTCCCTTTTACACCTTTCTGCCACCTTTTGGGCCTCTTCTAGCCATTTTTCATCTTTATCTTTCTTGTGGTCAGCCTTTTTGAGGTTATTTATGAAATTAAAGAAAGAGAACCCTATAAATATAAATTCATAAGACTATAATGAGGGACCTAGCATTATCTACTACTATCACTCCATCTAGTGTTGCATCTATCTATTACATTGGCATCCATATAGCTCCATCATCAAAGCACGAGCTAGGACATATACATCACACTTCATATGGGGAGTGATTCTATTCTATTCCATACACACATTCTATTACATTTTCAACATTTTTCTATTGCTCGCTATTTCATAAAGTGTGACTAGAACAAGAGCACCTAGGGAACAACATGCACATACACACTAGAACTACAACTAGGTCTGAAATGTAGTGCAAACGCTTAGTTAGTAAGTCCACTATTGTGGAAGTTGAGGTCAGTCCAACCCATTCACTTGCATCATTTTTTTAGGGTTTTGATACTTCCGTTTAGGTATTTTACAAGTTATTCTTCCTATTGGAATATTTGGATCATTCGGCATAGTATAGAGATATTTATGTGACAAGCAACGAAGGATAAAAGTCATCTCCTGGACTTGTGAAGACCATTTTTAAACCTCTTTCCTAGACCAGGGTGCCTGTTTTGCTTACCAGAGTGCCAACATCACCCAAATCTGTCCTCTGCAAGAACCTGGCACAATCATTCTTTCTTTCTAATTTTTTGTTCATCATTGTGACATAGTTTGACATGCTTCTGTTATTCAACTAATTCTTTCCTATTCCCTCTTGCACATTAGGGTTTCTAATTTCATTAGTTTTATTTACTTATCTCATTTTTATACTATCTTAGTCTATTTAATTACTGCATTATATGTCATTCTAGATCAGATCAACTATCTTTTACTACATTAATTTAGTCAATTTATAATTAATAACATAGTGATTACGAGATTGTAGAAGTTCTTACCTCCCAGAGTACGTGGTGGTTTGTACTAATATTTTCTCTATTTTTTAGAATTTATCTTCCCAATAATTATGTGTCTTCAAAATTTGTGTAGGGATTTCTTAGAATAAATTGTGTAAATCTATCATATGGGAAGTAGTCATTATCTACTTCTATAACTCCCTTGGGGGACTTCTAGAGTGTGAAATAAAGCATAACAATGAGCCAATGGTACTATAACACTTTACCTCCTTTTTACATGATATTTTATGAATTTTGTATTAATTTCATGTGCGAAGAGCTCAGATTAGTTGAAATTTAAACCGCCATCCCACATTCTTGTAATGATGTCCACAAATCCTAGGGATGGTTGTTTACATTCCCTAGTTTCTTGCCAATATCACTCTATTATGATTCTTGGAAAAACTCTGATTATGTGATTTTTGATAGCTCCTAATGGGATGTATCTCCCTTTACATAATGATAATAGGAAAATGTGGTTATCATCTTTATAGAAGGTCTGGTGGTTTTGATTGGAGAATAAAGATACCCCAGTTTGGGAGACTTGTAGCTTAGGTAACTATGGATATTTTGATAAGAATGTCATCCTATATAGAGAACCATATGCATTCATTTTTTCATCTACACATGATTATATGCATGAGCTCAAAATGGTCTCCCATGTAAATCGTTTTTACAAGCTTTTGTGCAATAATTTCTTAGACCATGTCCTTTGGTATAATTTTCCCTTGTGTGGCTTAAGCTTGGGATTTGGTCTATTCTACCCCCTAAAATTTTAGACCATGCTCTACTAGTTCAAGGTGAGATGGGTCATTCCACCTATTTTGTTGCAACATTATGTAGATCCCCATGTCTTCTTTTTCTGCATTCAATAGGGAAAGGAATGTAAATCCTTATTCTTACATCATTCTTTGGATTGATGGTGTTGTGGACCTGTTTAAAGGATCCATTTCTTTACTTGATTATCTTATTGTTTCATCACACTTTCTTTTTGCTAGTACTTCTCTCTTGTTTCTTTGTGTGCTTTGGCATGAAAATGACATCATTACTAATTGATTCACTTGTTTATACCTTTTGTGATTTCTAAGTTGTCGTTTTTGAACTGTTGATAACTTGAAATACCTCCTTAATTAATTTTATTTTTTTGATATTTCATTTTCCATGAGATCTTAAGCCTTTGATGTGTCATATATACTACTAGCTAGACTTTTTTTTTCTGTTTCTTTCTTATTTCCTGTGCATATTTCCCAGGCTTATTGGGTTCATTATTTCTCTCCATTTTTATTGGCAATGCCATTTTCATTGATGTAAAAGAGTAATATTGTCATTTTTTCTGAGGTCATTGATGTTAAAAGGTATGTGGAACATGAAGGTTAATTGGTAGTGTTAAGCTAAGGCGAGTCTTGTTTGTCTTACATGGTGGTCCATGGTGTACTTGAGTCATTTTGAGGACCTTGTAGAGGTGATGGAATGTTTTATTAATGTTAGGATGATTTATTGGAGTGTGATGAAAGTCATTGTAGGTTGTGAAAGGTTCACTAAGTGATGTAGAGATCATATTTGTTGATGCAATCTTGTTTAAGGTGTTTGTTTGGAGTCCTAGAGAGAAGAATGAGGTATGAGATGATGAAATGAATCATGTAAAAGATGTGTGAAAATGGTAATATCATGTGAATAATGATTATGATGTGTTGGGACACTCAAAAGTGTCTTAGAGGGTAGGTTTAGTTGGTAGTCATATTTTTTAGGTCTACACTAGACCTAATCCTTGTGAAAGCACGCCCTAGTGAAGTGAGTTAAATTTTTTTGAGCATGGAAATGGAAAGGAGAGAATTGTAAAAGGTGAATCATGTTGATAGGATGGTATGGTCCAAGGTTTCAGGTAATGAAAATAAATATTAAGAAATTTATGCCATTTTTACCAAACCAAGTTCTTAAAGGTGAGTTTTTGAAGCTAAAATTTGACTTTCTGATGCTCATTGAAGAGTGTATGATTTTCATGGAGACCCAAGATCATGGGGATATTTGAATAGGTTAGTCATGAATATTTTATAAGTGGAATGATGTTTTTTTATTGTCACATTTTTATGAACAATTGTTAAGAAGGTAAAATCACTTTTAAACCTTAAAACCCTAGTTGTGTAGCGACTTAAAATAAATTGGTTATAGTGATCCAGAATTGATTCCTTTTGTAAATTTGATGATTTTAGGTTTTGTAGGACTATTCTATATTTCTATTTATGTGATTTATAGGTTGTGATAATATGTGGGCCCTACCTAAAAATGTAAGTTTCTGGATATTTTCAATTTTTGCTAAAGTCCTCCATTATACCCGATGAATAATTTAGCATTTATGGAAGCATGGTAATTTTTATTTATGTCCATGCCTATTTCAGATCATGGTTGATCATTTAGTACATCAAGTGTGACCTATTTTATATGACTATTTTTTGGGTAGTTTTAAACAGTTTGGAGTAATCTAGGTGCAAATAAGTTTTAGAGGTGATAGCATTTTATTTATGGCTTGGTTTTAGTTTGATGATGACCCTGACGTAAATATATTTCTAATGGTATATCACACTTGAATTTTTAATGATTTTTTAGGATGTTGTGGCTTGTTCTTTGAAGACTAGTTTTATGATGTTTGTTTGTGCATCCTCTTGAGTGGCTTCATGAGGCGAAATGATTTTTCTAGCATGTTTCATAGTTTCTAGATGGTTTTTAAGTCTTAGAAAACATTTCTAAGTATATTCAATGATTTGGTGAAGTTTTTTTCTTGTCTAGGACATTCCCTCTATGGTGAGTTTCTTGATTTGGTGTTTTAGGGATTCTTGAGTCCTAATGGAAGCCTAGATGGTTTTAGGTGATGGTGGTGACCTACATGGATTTATGGATGATTTTTCTAGGATGTTATAATAATTTTTTTATTTTTTTAACTCCATAATGGTTGACAGCCTGACCTAGGTGATTTGTAATAATGAAACACATATTAAGGAAAGTTAGAAGGTTCGTTTGAGCTAGTTGTGTAAGAGGGAGAAAAGTGTGATGTAGAGGGTTGTTTGAAGGTGGTGAAGAAGCTAGTTTTGACATTATTGAGATGGAAATGAAGATGTGATGTTATTCTATAGAGAGATGAGATGATGACAAGCTAGGGAAGATATGGAAATCAACTTGAAGGAAGAGGTTTTGGGCATGGAGACTAGAGAGGTGTTTTGAGGAAGATAGAGAGGAGAGTGAGCTTCATGGTGTCATCATTAGTTGTGTGAGAAAAAATTAAGGGAATAAAAAAAATTAGATGGATTTTTTTTTGTTTTGAGTCATCTAGGGGGTTGGTGCCTTCTTTTAGGGCTGGTGCTCTACTAAACTAGGCAGTTGGTGATCCTTATAGGGTTGGTGTTTTACTAAACTGGGAGTTTGGTGTTCCTTGTGGGGTTGGTGCCTCACTAAATCTAGGGGTTGGTTCTCATTATTTATTTGGTTCTCAAATAAATTTGAAAAATGGCTATAATAATAAAAAATTTAGTGGGATTTCTTCCCCTTGAGGGTTTTCTACTTAAATTTGGTGTCCATGTTTTCTTGTGTTCATTTTGTATATGTTTGATGGTTTTTTTACATTTATTAATCTTAACGGATAAGCTAAGTTAAATGTTTGATGTATGTTGATGTTTAAAGTGAATGAAAATTTTTATCTCCACTAAATCACCATCCCATCTTAGTGGTTTTGCTTCCAATAATTGGTATCAAAGCACGAAATTTGAAGAAAACTTAACAAGCTTGAAGTGATCCTTGAAACAAAAAATGGGAAAAGCATATGAGGCTTAAATAACATTGATGTGTCAAATAAATAAGATCCAAGTTTTGGAATCCTTGGTTAAGGGATATGAATATCAAATTATTTGTATGAATTTTTAGCATGATCAGGCCATCAAAGTGCTGGAATATCAAGTTTGGTTAGTGACAAAAGCTCTAAAAGTAAAATAAGATTGTAGTAAAATAATGTCTTAGGCAGAATACCTAAAAGTAAAAGAGTATGAATGTATTAGGAATGAAGCTAAGATGAGATCCTTGAAGACTAGGTTGGGGAAAATATCTAGTTGGTTAAATACCTATGATAAGTTGTAAAAGAGTATTTGAGGCTCTAAATGATATTTTGAGAAGTAAAAGATCAGCTAGCAATAAATTAGGGCTTGGGTTTAATGGAGATGAAAAGAAAATTGAAATCCCAAGTCAAGATGAAAACCTATTTCCAAAGGAGGAAAAATTGAATTTATTTATGCCAATAAGGTATATTCCAAGAAAAATGTAAAGTCTAATCCCATAAGGCAACCAAATGCAATGAGGTATGGTTACTCTTTCAACGGATAATATTATGCTTGCAATGAATTTGGTCATAAAGTAAGATATTCTAGGAGATACGGAAAGAGTGAGTTCTCAAGGAACTATGAAAGGATTTACTATCAACACTCAAGGGGTATGTATGGTGTCTTGTGCTATAACTATTATAAATCAGGACACAATTCTAGATTTTGCTATCAAATTGAATCTCCAAGGTATAATAGTTTGTTTCAAACCCCTATAAGGAAATATAGAAGAGTGGTTAACAAGAATATTAATCCTAAAGATGAGCCTAAGACCACCAAGTTTTATTCTATGAACAAGAAGGATGATCTTAAGTATGAGGTCAAGAAATAAGTGCCAAAACTAGTCATAAACAACAAGAAGGAAGAAAAACAAAAAATAGTGATGCATAGTTCATATTCATATACCAAATAATGTTTGCAAAACTTGTTTCCAAATGAGTTGATGAAGTGTGCTAGGAATATATGTTGTCATCCAATGAAGAAGAGAAGAACAAGGTTGATGGGATCAATTTGGAAGTCACCAAGACAAGAAGGACCCTAAAAACTGATTTTCAACCTCATGAGTGCAAATAAAAAGATATTTGGTAATCTCCAAAAGACATCATGTTTTAAGTTCCTTAAAGAAAAGGGGTGTCTTCAGTATGCTTCATGAAGACATTATTTAGCAAGTGGAAGCACGGGTATGCTAATAAGTTGCAAGAAAAAGATTTTTGCTGTCATCATGGTCTTGTGACATCTATATAATGAAGGGTATGAGTCTTGATAGGATGTAGTATTTTGATTTGAGCACTTTTGAGTCTAGTGGTGACTAAATATAGGTCTGAGACTCTTGCAAGAGGCATACACATATAAAAGTGAAGAAGACTCAATAGATAGGTCTATGATATATAAGAGATGCAACAAGAAGGATTACGTGTATTCACCTCTTAATGAAAAGCCATGGAGGGGTACTTAAAGATGCTAATAAGGTGTGTTTAGTCTGATGAACTAGTACAAGCTATTCCTAAGGTATCCTGTTTTGAAAACATAATCATGTTTGAAGCTCTGTGACTATGTTTTTAAATCTGAGATAGGTCTATGTTCCCTGAGATGGTAATTGGTCTAAAAGACTAATATTACCTTGTGGTATTTGTATAACATGAAGAAATAAGATGGCTACATGTGTTGAAATTTTTGATAGGCGATCAAATGTATTTTCACAGTTTTATTGTTTATTGAGTAGATCTTAAAAAATATTGAAGTGATGAATGATGCATGAGTCATCTTGAAGTATTGTTATATGACCTCATTAAAATATAAGATATCTATAATTGTTTCTTAAGGCCTAACTTGATGTGTTGAGTTTTCCATATATGTGAGTGTATTCTTGAAGACGTGGTGAAAATATAAGAAGACATAGTTATTGAAATAATATAAGTGTGCTTAGTGGTTTCTCAAATGGTAAGATAAGAAGAAAGATCTATTTTGATATCATGTTGTAAGTAGAGGTATGAAAAGGTAGATTGATTGTTTGAGTACTGAGTTAGGTGAGTAAGTTGTTGAATGAAATGAGTAGAGGATCTAAGGTCTGGATCATTTTGATGGTTCAAGATGGGTTTTTATGAGGATTTCAAAGAATGATTATAGGTAGGAATGTTTGTAGAAGATGAAGTATTGTGTTATTATGAATCATGATGATTGACAGTATGATAGAAGGTGTAGGTATAACTTGATCCTTGTTGTGAAGCTTGAAGGCATGATAATAATTGCAAAGTATCTACATGATATTTTTTGTTTCTCAAAGGGTTATATCTCCCTATAAGGAACATCATGGGTGTGTAGGACCAGCCATATATGAGATGAAACTATAAGTTTACAGTTTGATAAGATTGACTAATTGATATTAGTCCCAATGTTAGTACATGGAGGTGTGAGACAACTGTAGGGTATGTTTTTAATCTATCTTGTTCAACTCATGAAGATATTTTGTAGATGGTATACATCATGGATATATGTTGATATTGAATTACACCAATAAGGATTGGTGTTGACCTATACTAGTTGAATCTTGTTGATCCTATATGTGTTTATTGGCTCTATGATTGACTCAATACAAAAAGGCTATCTATTTTGACTTAAAAGACTAATGACAAGTTGATTAAGAGGAAGATTATAAGGGTATGAAGGTATCAAGTGACATAGTTTAAATAGTAAATTTGGTTTGACAAAAAAATTGGTAGGGTATTCATAGTTTGTGCTCAGGTACAATCATGAAGGTCAAAAGGTATGATAAGCTCCTTGAAGATGTAGGTATTATGAGAAGATGACTCAAGCTGATAAAAATTGGGAATTTATGTTGTTCACATTATGAATAGGGTGCCTTATAATTGAAGTTCCATTCATAAGACCCAAAAGTTATATCAAAAGTCCATGTTTTTGTAGATGATGTATCAAAGCTTGCAGAGATGTTTAAACACCTTTGAAGTGTATAGACCTAGTTATCAGGGCCTAATAAGGGTGTACCATGATAAGTTGAAAAAATTATAAAGACAAAGAATATGGTATCAATAAGGCATGATGGTGTGCAAAGAAAATATAAATTGGATATGAGGATGAAAGTGAAGTGTTTCCAAGCGACGACACTTTTTTGTTGAGTTTGCATTGTCTAGAAGTATTGAAGTGAATTGAAAGGTAAGCATAGTCCAACAAGGAGTTTTCTGAGTTAGGGGGATCTTGAGTGAAGAACAAGAAACAATATGAAGGTGCAACCATTTTAAAATACATAAAATTTATATGAGAATAGGTTTGAATATTCTAAAGGTCTAAGATCACGATTGCATGTTTTTTTTTCCAAGAAGAATGATAATGGTACATATATGATGTGTCAAGACAAGATGTGTTTGAAGGACAAATCTGGAAGATATAATAGAAGTTGTGACTTCACATATAGGTATGTTTATTTTTTATTTTTATATTGTAAGGAAAAGGGTTCCAAGAAGAGTGTGATTGTAGAGTTTTAAAGTCATTTTTTTCATGTCAAGGAATGTATGGTGCTTGAAGTGAATGTATGACTCAAGGAAATTCTAATGGATATGTAAAAGTTGATCATTTATATTATCTTGTTAGTATTTCAATGATTTATAAGTTCCAAATTATTTTTTGAGGATATAGTTGAGAAGAAAGGCATATGAAGATGTTTTGAAGACTCAAAAGTAGGAAGACAAGTCGAAGAGGTAAGGTCTACATATTTGAAGTCTAGGAATGTGTTTTGAAGCCTACAATTTTTTTTTAAAAATATGACATATGCATAAATGGACTTAGAGGTCTAAATGAATATCAAATAATAGGTTTCCCAACTCAGGGGGAGATGTGAAAGAGCTAGGTAATATGTTGATATGCCAAAGACATGTAAGCATGATTTGGGAGGTTTGAATAGAATAATAAAAGCATGATCAACTATGTATTCAGAGGTGTTGAAAATTAAGCAAGAATGTTCATTCCAAATAGTTAGGTGTTTTTCATTTACACCAATTATGTGTTACCAACAAGTCAAGGACTCGAGGGATTCATTATAAGGCATTTCAGATCTTGAAAGGTATGCATGTGCTAAGGGGGAGAAAAGTTGCTTAAGAGTATCAAAATTAGTGTTGAAGAAGTCAAGTTGACCTTTACATGTTTGATTGATGTTTCCAAGCAATTGGAGGGCCCTTTGTGCTATAAAAATAGTATGTTAAAGGTATGTTTTATTTGTCATTAATTTCAAAAGGAGGAGAATGAGCTAATGGCATGTGAGTTCCTTAGGGGAAGTTTGAGTCTTTTTTTGCCATTAATAGGTTTTCTATCAATGAAAAAGGGGAAGATTATTGGCCATGGTATTTTAATTGATGTCAAAAAGTGATATTTTCATTTTTTTTCTAAGGTAATTGATGTTAAAAATTATGTGGAACATGACATTTGATTGGTAGTGTCAAACCAAGGTGAGTCTTATTGGTCTTATATGGTGGTTCATGGTGTCTTGAGTCATTTTGAGCGCCTTGTAGAGGTTATAGAGTGTTTTGGTTATGCTAGGATTGTCATGGAGTGTGATGAAATTAATTGGGGGTTTCTAAATTTTCTTAAGTGATGTAGAGGTCAAATTTTTTGATGTAACCTTGTTCAAGGTGCTTGTTTGGAGGCCTAGAGAGCAGAATGAGGTATGAGATGATGAAATTAAGAATATAGAAGTTGTGTAAGCATGGTAAGAGAATTAGAAGCACGAGTATGATGTGTTGGGACACTCAAAATTGTCTCAAAGGTCTTGTTCATCTGGTAGTCATGTTTTATAGGTCTACACTATAATTAATCCTTATGAAAGCATGTCATAGTGAAGTAAGTTGGACTATTTTGTGTATGGAAATAGAAAGGTGAGAATTGCAGAAGGTGGAGAAGGTTGATATGATGGTGTGATATAAGTTTTAGGTCCTATAATGCAAGAAGGGAAAATTTTAAGGGTCCCTCCAAAAAAACCTTAGAAAGTATTCGACAAATTTTAGAAAAACCACTTTTGAAAGTAAGGTGAATCTTATGAATTTTTTTTTGTAGGGACGGTGACTTTTTTGCAAAAGTTAGGAAAAGGTTTCCACTATAGAAGAAGAATAATTTTACTGAATGCAACAGGCCATAAGAATTCTACAATACTACCGGTCCATAGCAAGGATAATGCTACCAGATGGTAGTAATGATAATGCTACCAACTGGTAGAATTGTAGAATGCTACAGGTCGGTAGCATTATCATTGCTACCGACTAGTAGTATTATCCTTACTATGGACCAATAGCATGTGGGAATCCATTTGTCGTGTGTTTATTTTCCATTTTCTCAACACACATTTTCCACACAACAAATCAACATGAAAAATTAACATTTTCCGCATGACTTCCACATGACAAGTGAACATGGAAAATTAATGCATGTATGCTACCAGTCAGTAACAAGGATACTGCTACCATCTAGTAGCATTGTAGAATTATACTAGATGATAAAAATATACTTTCTATTGTTTGATATAATTTTACAACGCTACCATTTGGTATCATTTTACAATGCTACTGGTCGGTAGCATGCACATTGTTACTGACTGGTAGCATTGTGTTCTACAGGTTCACTATTGTGCCACCAACACCAACACGTCAACATAGCATTTTAGCCTCCATGACATATTAATTTTCCATGTGGAAGAGAAAATTAACACACATTTTCTCTTTCACATGGAAAATTAATGTGGCATTTGGATGAATCAACACATATTTTCTCTATAAATTAATGTTTTTTAATTTTTGTAATAACAAAGAATTTTTCTTTTCTTTTTCTATTTCTGAGGGGGTTTTTTCTTTGTGAATTGTGTTTACTATTTGATCCACAGTATTTCACGTGCCTTTGTAAAGCAGTTTTATTGACATGGTTGTCCCTCTACAAAGTAGTTTTATTTTCTATGTGGGTGTTCAAATAACTCTCATAGCTCCCATCTTGTCTAGAGAGTCGAATGAAAACACCATAATTTTCCATAATTAGTGGGTTGTTTTTTTCATTTCTTCTATTATACCTAGTGGAATGTTCATTCTATTCATAGAGTGGTGTGTTTCCCACTTCAAAAAGGTCATCATTAATACCATCGACGAAGAGAAACAAGTTTACACACTCTCAGTCTATGGGAAACTGAAGGTTATATATTCATATTACATGGAAAAATATTCATGGTCTTATATTTTCCTCTGCCTTCTTTACATAGTCTTCTCTGAAATTATACTAAGGGAAATTTATGCCCATTACTTACTATGCAAGCTATATCTATTCAAATCCACCTAGATCCATTTAAATTTTTTACCACCTTTGTAATTTGTAGGAAAGAAAGAATAAATAAATTATGCAAATCGAGTCCTCATTTTTTTGGTTGGTTGAAATAATTTAATATGCTACTTTTTATTTTGATTCTATCTACATTGTGTTCATTATTTATAGAATACATTGTACCTATCCAAGAGTAATTTTCAAATATGCCAATTTTTAAAAAATTAAGAAGGATATTTTAAAATTTATAAATGGAAGCTAAAATAGACCAACAACATACACAGTGCTACTAACTGGAAGCATTATGTATGCTATCGACTGGTAGTTTATTTTATACTACTAGTTGGTAGAATACACAATGCTACCACCCGACGACACTGTGGATGTTACTGTTTAGTAGCATTTGGCCTGCCTATCTTCTCCCACATCAATGGGCTTGGCTCTGCCCGCCCTACTGGCCTATGTATGTTGTTGGCTAGTAGCATGCACAATGTTGTTGGCTAGTAGCATGCACAATGTTGTTGGATGATAACATACACAATGGTTTCTTACGATAACACACAATACAAAAATATAACAATGAGAACTACCTTAATGCAATGTTGTAATATCTAGTTGATGATGATCTCAATCTTTAAAGAAGAAAGGAAGTGCGAGGAATATTTGATAATAAAAAATTTCATATGGAATAATGAATTGTAAATACTTAAATTGTGTGTGTGTGTGTGTATATGTGTGTGTGTGTGTGTGTGTGTGTGTCTATATATATATATAAGGTGAATTTGGAAAATTTTAATTTTACGCTAAAGGCAATTTAAATGAAAACAATCAGCTATTGATGTAAACTTCTAGGCAAACCAATCCCTAAAATTAACTTATACCTAGAAAATTTTGGCAACCCAATCCTAATTCCTACCCTAAAAATTCACCAATTTCAAATTTTAAAAACTGGAATATTTTTTAACTAACGAATATTCACTACTAAAATTTTCCCTGAATGCAATATTAGGCGACTTATGTCATTTTTACCAAAATTGAGTTCTTAAAGGTGATGTTTTGAAATAAAATTTGACTTTATGATGTTTGTTGGAGAGTTTATGCCTTGCATGGAAACCCAAGATTCTAGAGATAGTTGAATAGGTCAGTTATTAAGATTTTTCACGTAGAATGAGGCTGTTTGATTGTCACATTTTTATGAACAATCGTTAACAAGGTAAAAATATTTTAAACCCTCTTAAAACCCTAGCTATGTAACGACTTAGAAGAAATTACTTGTAGTGATCTAGAATTGATTCCTTTTTCAAATGTGATAATTTGAAGTTGTATAGGACTCATCCAAAAAAAAATTGAAGTGATTTAGAGGTTGTGATAATTTGTGGGCCCCACCTAAAAATGTAATTTTATGGATATTTTTAGTTTGAGACAAACTTATCCATTGGACATGATGACTAATTTATCATTTATGTAATCATGGGAGTATTTCTTCATGTTCATGATGGTTCTAGATCATGGTTGAGTCTTTAGGAGGTCAAGTGTGCCCTATTTTGTAGGACTTGTTTCTGGGTAGTTTTGGATAGTTTGGAGAAGTCTAGGTGAAAAGAATTTTTAGAGGTTTTAAATTTGTATTTATGTCTTATTTTGAGTTTTATGATGACCTTGAGGTCAATATACTTCCAATGGTTTATCACACTTGATTTTTTATGAGTTTTGAGGAAGTTATGGCTTGTTTTTTAAAGAATAATTTTTGGGATGCTTGTTTGTGTGTGTTCTTGAGTGGCTTCATGAGGTGAAATGATTGTTCTAGTGTGTTTCCCGGTTTCTGGAGGTTTGTTAAGGATTATACAACAAGTATTTTTCATGTTTTTTTGAATTATTTTTGATCTAGAACATTCCCTCTATGGTGAGTTATTTGATTTGGTGTTTTAGGGCTTCTTGACTCCTAATGTAATCCTAGATGGTTCTAGGTGATGGTGATGACCTACATGGTTTTATGGATGATTTTTATAGGATGTTCTAATTATTTTTGAGTGTTTTTACTCTATTATTTCTGACCCAAGTGATTTGTAATAAATAAATAGGTATAAAGGCAGGTTAGAAGGCTCATTTGAGCTAGTTGTGTAAGAGGGAGAAAAGTGCGACCTAGAGGGTTATTTAAAGGTGGTGAAAAAGGTATTTGTGACCTTATTGAGAGGGAAATGAGGATGTTATGATATTATAGGGAGATTTTAGATGATGGAAAGATAGGGTAGATGTGGAAATTAGCTTGAAGGAAGAGGTTTTAGGCATGGAGATTAGAGAGGTGTTTTGAGGAAGATAGAGAGGAGAGTGAGCTTGCTTCATGGTGTCATCATTAGTTGTGTGAGAAAAAAATTAGAGATGGAAAACATTTCCTATGTATTTTTATGGTGCTGAGTCATCTAGGGGGTTGGTTCCTCCTTGTAGGGTTGGTGTTCTACTAAACTAGGGGTTGGTGCTCCTTGTAAGGTTGGTGCTCCTTATGGGGTTGATGAATCACTAAATCTAGGGGTTGGTGCTTATTTTATAGTTGATTCTAAAATAAATTTGAAACATGGCTATAATAATGTTTTTTTTTAGTGGGTTTACATCCCCTTGAGGGTTTCCCATTTAAATTTGTTGTCCATGTGTTCTTGTGTTCTTATTGCATATGTTTTGATGGTTGTGTTACATTTATTAATCTTAATGGATAATTCAAGTTGAGTGGTTGATTTATGTTGATGTTTAAAGTGATTAACTCAATGATTCAACCCCCCTCTCAAGGGTTACTGTTATCCAAAATGAGCCCCCTACTTATTTTGGCTAACTTGCCTTCATTCTTTCCTTCCTTGTGCTTTAAATTCATTTTTTACACATTTAAAGCACTCAAATGATTCTAGAAATGGCTTCATCAGATAGTATTTTTCTTCCCCTTTCCAGAAAGGTAAAATTTTCCTCCTAACTCCAAATATTTTGAAAGTTATGGCTCGGCGAAGTTTTTTGGGGAAATTTTCCCTTGACAGGTCCAAATCCAATGAGAAGATGCCACGTGGCGGTGGAGGTTAGGCCGGTGAAGTGAAGTTAAAAAATTCACCAAAGTGGGCAAAGGGAACAATGGAAAAAACTGGCCCACAGGCCCACGGAGGAGGATGGAGAAAAGTTTAGAAGGCCCGTAGACCAACCGGAGGATGCCATGTGTCCTGTCAGCAGCGAGAATCGGGGGCGCAGAGGAAATTTTGGTTTTTTGCCAAAATTGCAAAAGGTGCAAAGGAAAATATTGAAGTTCAAACTGGTGGGTGAACCAGGAAGTGACATGTGGTAGCGGAGTGACAGAGCGTGGGGAAATTTTGGGAAATTTTCCCAATGAAAAATCAAAGTGAAAAAGGTGAGGTTTGAGCCCGCATTTCCATCAACTAATGGGAAAGTGACATGTGGCAGCAGAGCAGCAGAGTGTGGGGAAATTTTTGGAAATTTTCCCAAATTCAAAAAATGGAAAATTTTCAAGTTTCGGCCTGCTAACCCGAATTTCGCCCTAAAATTTCCATTTTTTGCCCTAAATCTTCAGAGGGGCATAACTTTTGATCCCGAGCTCGAATTTTCACGTTCTTTATATCATTGGAAATATGTTGAAATCCTCTACATGATGGAATATTCAATTTTGATTTTTGATGGATATTTTTAGGAGAAAAATGGAAAAAAATATCTAGCATGTAAAAAACACAGAAAACGACTCCAACCACCAAAATTAATGAAGTATGGGCATCTATTTTTCTCTGTAAAGCAATGTACTTCGAAGTATGGGATTTTTTATGGAAACCCATCATTTATTGGGCCCATTAGATGAATCTTTTTGGTGGTTGAAGTCCCAAATCAATTTTCCCATGTTTTCTCCTTTCTTCCATTTTGCTTGATGGTTAAAAGCCAATTTTGGCTCATTTGTAACCTTGTTCATCATTCTTCTCTGCCTCTCCCTTCTTTTCTTCCCCAAGGTCAAAAATGGAGTTTGAACCTCCTCCCTTTCTCTATAATGGCATTTTTTCCCTCTTACCAGTAAAATGATGTTTTGTGTAAACTTCTGGAGCAATAAAAAACGTGTTTTGTGATGCATTTGTCCATCCTTACTCGTTTGGCTTGTCTTCTTATTGCCTCTCTTCATTGCAGGTATTTGTGCATGTTTGAATGTTCATTTCATGTTTTAGAGCTGTGTTCAT
Organism: Taxus chinensis; assembly: GCA_019776745.2. NCBI lineage: Eukaryota > Viridiplantae > Streptophyta > Pinopsida > Cupressales > Taxaceae > Taxus > Taxus chinensis. The sequence goes on along the minus strand of CM034149.1, from coordinate 656,677,078 downwards.
GGAGTTTTGGAACATTTTTTGTGTGAAATTTATCCTTGGTTTTGTGATGCACTTGTCCATCTTTTCCATTGCTCACCTCTTCTTGTTCCATGGCAGTTTTGATAGATGTTCAACATTTTCCTTCTCTAGTGTATCACCATTTTAGTGTAGGCTCTATTTTTCCCTCTCTTCTCTCTCTCTCTATCTCCTTGGCATAGTTAGATTAGGATTAGATTAGCTTGCTTGCACTGGAATAGCTTATGGCAGGTAGTTTAGGAAGAGGAACCAACCTTCTCTTGAGAGCTTTCCCATTTGTAAAGGTCCTACACTTTGGGAAAGCTCAATGTTGTGCATTCACACCAAATGACATTGCCTTAGAAAAGTAGATCCATAGGTCATTTTGGGAATGCTGTGAATTTTCACTAACAGTTACACTTATAACAATTTTTAATTTACACCATGATCAATGGTGATCTTGTTTGAATCAATCTTGACTTACACATACTCACACACAATTATTAATTACACAAACATATAATCTACAAAACTTAAAAAAATTGAATAACTTCCTACTATAACTATTGATTCGATGTACTAATTATCTTATTTAATACTTTCGTGAAATCATGCATTGTAGGATTTCATCATACATCCATTTATTCTTCTGGATAATATATTTCCATGTAGAACACTCAATATTACAATTTACTATTTTGTGATGTGATGAATGATATACATGACTTTCCATCTTATGCACAATTTTCTTGGGGTGTGATTTAAAATCGATTTCATATACCAAAACCCTTTGTTCTTTTTGGAAATCCTTACTACATAAGTTGTGGTTGTGTCATGTTTTCTATCTCTATTTGTGTTCTTATTGATTTATTCCTCCATTTTTTTCTTTCAATATATTCTTTATATCCCAACCGAGTAACTATTATGATGTGGAGAATTGGTAAAATATATTCCATTGGTATGATTGCTTCAATTCCATAAACCAAATACAATGGTGTCTTTCATGTACTTCCCTTATAGTTGGTTATGTATGACCGTAGAAGTAAGGATATTCAATCTTCCCAATCATCCCTTTGCACATTATAGATCTTTGTTATATATATTTCCAAAATTTTGTATATTTCAATTTTCCATTTTCTTGCAGATGATATGTTGTAATTTTTTGTTCCGCAATCATAAATTCTTATGTGAATATTTTGCTGGTGCTATTCAAAAAGTGTGTGCCCTTATCATTTACTATTTTTTGTGGACATCCAAATATAGTTATTATGTTACTATTTAGGAATTTAACCATATCCCTTGTTGCATAATTTATCATAGCTATAACTTCTACCCATTTTGTAAAATAGTCTGTTGTGATTATATATATTTCTATGGAAATTTTTGATGGAGGATGAATTGGTCAAATGAATTATATTACCCGTTGCTCAAATGGTCGCATTTCTAATATGGAATTAAGAGGCATTTCATCCTTTTGATTTAGTTTCCCTATTCATTGAAAAATTTCGCAACACTTTTTCATATTATGTGCATCCTGAAACAAGGTTGACCACAAAATCCTACATTGCAATATTTTTTGTAGTGAGTTCCCATGAAAATTTTCCTTTAGTTATTCCTTCATGAGCTTTGTGTAGTAATAGTTTTCTTTTATGTTCTAGTGTAACTCTACACAATACTTCATCTTTTCCTAGCTTGTACAAAAATCCATTGATGATAATATATGGTAATGTCTTTGTAATCATTTTTTTTTCTTTTCTTTCTCTGTATAGTGTTGTGGAAAAGTTCATTGTTGTAGGAACTGTGTAATTTATTCCAATTTTTATGGTATTGTGATAACATGAAATAATTGTACATCTTCATCTAATTCCTTTAGTTCTTCTCCTTTTTTTATGCAACTCAAGTGATCTAGTCATACATTTTCTCTCCCAGATTCACATTTATATTTAACTTATATTCTTGGAATAACATCAACCATTTTGATATCTACCTCCAAAGAGAATCTTATTCACTAGATAGCGTAGCACTTGGTGATCTATGAAAAACTCAAACTCATTTGCTAATAAATATTTCTTGAATTTTTAGAGCATAAAGATCATGGCTAAAGATTTTTATTTTGTAGTTAAGTAGTTTTTTGTTATGGGTGACAATTTTCTACTTGAAAAATGGATTAGATGGTTTATTCATCCTTTCCCTAATTGAGCTATAATTATTCCAATCGCACTATCTGATGTATCAACATGCACATGGAAAATATTTGACTAGTTTGGAAATACTAGTATTAGTGCACTAACCAATTTTTCTTTCAACTATGTGAATGCATTTTGACATTTGATTGTCCATTCAAAATTTTCACCCTTAAGTAACATATCCATTGGTTGTATTATGTTTGCATATCCTTTGATAAATTTCATGTAATACCCTAAATGTATTAGAAATCTGTGGAGCTCTAACAATATTATTAGTGGTTTAAGTCCAATTTTGATAACTATTTTAAATTCCTTCTTTACACGCTACGTGGTCAAGTAATATACCAAATGATGTAAATAAAAAACATTTTTTCAAATTTAGCTCTACATATTTCCAACATTAATCGTATCTTGGATACATATTATTTGAACAATGAGAATACAACCCAAGCATTCAAGTATACTTATAGGAATTCATGAATGAAATATTTGAAAACCTCTTGAAAATATTATGGGTGCATTTTTAGTCCAAATGGAATGAATTTATATGTAAATATTTTCCATTCAATTGTGAAAGTGGTTTTAGCTTGATCTTCTTGCACAATTGGGATTTTATGGTACTTAGTAAATCCATTTGTAAATGAGTATACTTCATATCCTGCTACTGCTTCCAAAATTTCATTTGTGAATGGAGTTGGGACTGGGTTATTAACACATACATCATTTAGAGCCGTATAGTCTCCACAAATAATAAAATCTCCCATTTTCTTGCCCAATCCAATTTTTCTATGGGGTATATTAGAGTTGCTTCTATCATCTAATCCAATTCTGATTTTACTTTCAATTTCATATTTGAATTCAATCTATATGGCCATTTATTTATAGGTTTTTCTCCTTCTTTTAACTATATGCACATTTCACTGATTGATGGATCAACTCCTTTTATTTCACTAAATTTTGTATCAAACACACATCTTTATAATCTCATAATAATTACAATAGTTTTGAAATCTCTTTTTGCTGTCCGCTAATCTCTCTGTCAAGGACCAGAAGTAACACCCTTTTTTATCATGGAAGATCAAATACTTCGACTAACATGGGATTGTCTTTAAGGTGTGGGACCTTTTTTCTTAAGATAAACCTCTAGAGAGGGTTGGTTCCTTCTCTCCTAGCTCAACACAAAATGACCTAAACTAACTAGAATGCAACTAAATCTAAACTAAATCTAAAACACACAAGATAAATGGTTGAGAGAAATAAAAAGATGCAAAATTAAAGAATAGAAGCTCACCGGTACTAAGACATGGTTCGAATTGTTAGGAATATCACTTTAGCGCTCACATTATATGGGTGTTTTATTATATATAATTATAAAAAAGATAAATTAGTTTTGTGTGAGTTGTTCAGTTGTTGACTGAACTCACGTGAATAGAATATTATTGAATAGTTAAAGCTAACTCCTTATTTCTAGGAGCAACTTAAACTATAAATATGTAATATGTTTCATATGAAATTAATGAATATTATATTGTTTTGTATTATTTTTTCCCAATTCTGAACCAAATTCAAGATTTGGTATCAGAGCGATCATTTATAATTAATATATGGATGTCTAAAAATAATTGGAAAGGAGCAATACACCTTTTTTGTTACTCCTATAGATGCGAGTCTTGCTTTGAAAAAATTGTGTATCAAATTCTCTATCTGCAAGTATTAGTTTTTCCTTATTTTGTTTGTGATTGGAAGAGACTGTATTGGCGCTAGAGCATTTGTTCTGGGTAACCTATGAGAGATAATAGAATTTCAAATAAGATTCTAAAGGAACATGTAAAATATAGAATTCTTTATTATTCTATGGGTAGTGTTGATCCTTGCATCGTGGACTTCAAAATCTAAGTAACCCATATCAATGTATGGTATTTTTTTTGAGGTGGTACAATATATTGTGCTCAACATCATCTATTGTAATATATGTGTAGTTTTAGCGCCTGATCATTTGTGCATCAGCTATCACTTTGTGCATTGCCTATATATTCAAAATCAACCCGCAACTATTCCATATTTTTTGCAAGAGCTCCTAAAATCCTCAGAAGTTTCAAGCCTGTCAACACATTTCTTCTTTTATTTACTTTCCCACATGGTTTGATAGCTACATACAAGAAATTCATGGACTGGCGAACATTTTTTGAGATCCACTTGAAGAAATATGTCTATCCTGGAAGTAAATATAATATTCATTCAATGTTGTTGGCGTGCAATAAGAAAATTATTCTAAATTGATGTTTTAGATCATGCATTGGACTCGAGCTCAGTGGATATTGGTTGGGCAGTGTGGCTTAACATCTGTGCATTCAATTTGCCTTTCTGTACAGTATGAATTTCAGAAAACATCTGTGCATTCAACTTGCCTTTCTGTACTCCTTTCTGTTGGACACATCATAGCTCCACTTATGTCTTCACGTATTCATGTTTCTCACAGAGTTTAGATATATCAAATTTCTAACGTTGGTCTTCAAACTAGAAGTAGTCGTATGCATTTTAATAGTCTATTGGTATTTTAGTTTTGAGTCGAGTCATGTTATTAGTTTTATCATTGTCCAAATACATTATTTATTATAAAAGAGTGTCATATAGGTGGGTTTAGTAATTTTTAACTATCGTCATTTTGTTGAACTTTTATCATAGTATTTTATCATCAAAAGAATATGTTTGTGTCAATTGTCTGTTATAATAGTATTGTCAAAAAAATGCCATAAAGTAAGTCAATTTGAGTCAATTTCATACTATGACATTTGTAGTATAATTTATAGCATCAATGTCATAGTGAACAGTTATAGTCAAAGTCAAAAGTTCGAAAAAAAATCCTTGCAGACGCATTTTTAGTGTTACCCGATGCCCTGGCAACCATTGAGCCCCATGATCACATCCAACTGAACTAGCAACAGGATAATGGAGTTCAGAGGCAACGGAGGATGGAGGGATATCAGTGCCTCTCATTAGTCACTAATGACAGGGCCGCTTTCTGATTTGGTGGCACATTTATATAGTATTTTCAGTTTTGTCTTTTGAGTTGTGTGTACAAAAATAAAACATGCTATACATTCCTTTCAATGATTGAAATGAGGATAATGTGCATCACAAATGCTGAGAACTATTGTATAGAAGGGAAGCTAAACTGGAGTGATCCTCTGACTGTTGTACTTCTAACATCGATTGACCGGTGAAAAAGAGTTCATTGGAAGTGAAAGTGAGAACTGTTGAGTTCATGTATGTAGGTGAATTGGTGGAAATGTGATCATCCAGTATGGGATTCACTATGGTGAAGTATATTTGTCAGGTGTAGCAAGATCTAGACAACAAGATCCAATCCAGTAGTATGCAGACCTAAAACTATGCGGAGGCATACGATTCTGTTTCCAGTTTTTTCAGATGTGCTTTTTCCCCATGTTCGCACTAAGGGGGGAATGTTAGGAATATCACTTTAGTGCTCATATTTTATGGGTGTTTTATTATATATAATTATAAAAGATATAAATTAGTTTTGTTTGATTTGTTCGGTTGTTGACCAAACTCACGTGAATAGAATATTGTTGAATAGTTAAAGCTAACTCCTTATTTATAGGAACAACTTAAACTATAAATATGTAATATGATTCATATGAAATTAAAGAATATTATATTGTTTTGTATTATTTATGCCCAATTATGAACCAAATTCAAGATGAATCTGACCTTGAATGACAAAAAAAGAACACATGCAATATTTTTCAAGAAACAAGGAGTTCTGAAAGACATGATTGATTAAAATGTAAGGAAAGAAAAAGGGAAAACATCCACGATGAACATAGATTATTTAAAGGGAAAGGACCACATATATGTTGCATTTAGAATGTATCCATCATGTGTATTGAGTAGAGGTCTGAAATATCTTACAAAATATGAAGTTACAAAGGTCTACAAGAAAGAAAATGCATGGCTCCAAGGAAGAGCCTACAAATTTGATAGAAGGGAAACATTAAAAATGTACCTTTGTATTTATATTTATAGAATATCATAAAGGGAGAGAGAGGGGAAAATTAAGGAATTTGGATTTGGATTTTTATAATGAGTGAAGAAAAATTTGTATCTCGTAGATTTTTTCGCCATTAATTTCCTAGACATATTATTGGTTTCCTCTGTAACATGTTGATGTAGAGAATTTTTTTTATCAAGCATATATATGACTATATAGAGATTACAAATAATAATTCTCAAAGTCTCTGCATAAGAAGATCTACTATAAGCCTATAATAGCAAAAAACTTTTTAGAATTTCTAAAACCTTGTAAAGTATGAAAAATATCACTAAAAGGAATTCACTAAGCATCTACCTGATCATACCATGCATACAACTCTTTGTCTCACACTAGAAATTGCTAACTCATTCATCAAATAGTTCATTACTCATTCTTACTGACCATGCATGCATCTATCTTAAATTTATCTACTATTGCTCTTGATTTGTTTGTACTAGCTCATGTCTCAACATGCACCTACTAAATTCTTCAATGTTTCTTATCCATCTTCCCTGTTTCAACATCCAACTCATTATTAGATCTCATCATAAAATGCATTCAATATAGCCCAAACATCAAAGCTTCTGTTATTGTTAAGACTTCCCTCCTTGAATCCTTAAAACAAGTTGTTTCTCCACTCATGCAAACAAGATTCTAGAACTACACACAAAGATATCTCAATTTCTATAGTGACCTCCCACTACCCTTGAACTACACACAACTCCTCTTACATTCCCTTTTTCATTTTTGTTGTCAAGCCCTCACTAGGTTTTTCTTCACCAAGTGTCATGTGCACATTATTCTTTAGGGAGTTTTAAGGCATATATTCATGGTTTCTGGGCACCCATTATTATATTTTTCCTCCCTCTAAATTTTTAGGCCCTAACTAAGAAGATAAAGATAACTTCCTTTGTAAATGTTCCTATACAACTAGTCTTGTCATTGTTCTTCACAAATTTCCACACCAACTATCAGAATAATCTCCCATCTGGTGGCTTGTTTCGATGCCCTAACTGAGAAGATAAAGGTAACTTCCTTTGTAAATGTGCCTATAAAACTAGTCTTTTCACTGTTCTTCACGGTTTTCCACACCAAATATCAGAATAATCTCCCAACCGGGGGCTTGTATTGATGCCAAACCTTCTCTAATGCTTAGATAACCTTAATACATATATTACTACCTATTTTCATAAAAATTCCATGGTGTACTCAAAATATAAGTGTCATTTTCTCTGGGAACTCTAGGGGGTCTATGCCTAGCACAAGAGGGTTGTTTAAGTAATAAATTTCAACAAACTTCACCTCTAAACTCTAATTTCCACAAAAGGGAGTGTTATCATGTCCTTCACATTATTCTTTGACAATAAGATGAAACTACAGCACTTACACGTGATAATAGACACTATCAACTTTGCACAATCCTATGGAAGTTCAATGATGTACATGTACGATTTATATGTGGCAAGATCTTTATTTCACAAGGCCTTTTTGTTTGAGATTCTACTCCACACCATCAATAAACACTAGAATTTTTCTTCCACACTTCTTGAGCCCCTCCATAGCATACCAATACAATTTTCAAAAATAGCCATTGCACACACAGTTACAGATTTGACAAGTTTTGCATATATTTGATAAGGTAAGAAACTAAAATTTGGTTATTTCCACTAACCTATTGAATTTGTAACTAATCCCGCAAAGATTTCAAGTTCCTTAATCCCAATACCTTCCTCATCCACAACTAACTATGTTAAACATGAACTTTTTTTTATCAAAACAAGGGGATTTTGATCTTCATACCAGTTTGGAATAAACACCAATAAGTTCTCACTACTAGTTCAGTCATGCACTACTCACAAAGGCCTGCATAGAATATTTTGTTCTCCAACAACACAAGAATGTATATCAAGCCATAAAAAATAGAGACATGTGTATCTTTACTACATATCTTCATACCAGAGTTTAATAGTTCTCCATTCAATATTCTCTTCCTCTCCCATGCAAGGGATGAGCTCTAAATTTACTAAATACTTCATATATCCGAGCTCCCACACACATACGTGTACTAACTACTAACCATGTAAATTTTCATAATTTTCTCATTATGAATGACCTCCCTAGATGTTTCATGACTGTCATATAGTGACCTTTCAACTTTCATCTCTCCTAAATGTGTAAATGTCCTTTTTACATCATTGCAAAAGTTCTAAGGATGCAAAAATAATCAACTACTCAACACAAAAACTATACCCTTACAAGACACCTAAAAAAACAATAAACAAAACCTAATCAAACATTTAACATCTTAGCTATGCCCTTGTAGGAACATTACATCTTTTGGAGGGAAAATTCCCATTTGAATTTCAAATTTTTCTCACTCTTGAATCTCTTTCCCATGACTTCACATGACCTTCTAGATATAAAAATTGATTCTTGAATGCCTCCTAATTATGCTCCTACATCATACTACCAAGGTGGAGAAAAGATTTTTTCATGTACCTTGTTTGCATAACGAAGCCTCTAGCTAAGTCTTCATTATTTTTTCTTTCCTTTAGTCTTCCTTGTACACATTCATTGTCCTTTCTTTCCTTCAGACCTTTTGGGTCCCATATGGTTGTCTTTTTACTTCCATTTTCCTTTACACTACTTGTTTTCTTCTTGATCTCTATCTTTTTCTTCATCATTTTCAATATTTCACTCACTGTACCTGCATGGAAAATAACATAAAATATACACGTTTCTTCATGTTTCAACATCTCTTCCATCTCTACATAGCTCATGTCCATATTGTATTCATTGCTTTTCTTTTTATAGTCTTCATTTTCTTTACCTTATTGTTTCAATAACTGTTTGTTCTCATCCACCTTCATATCATGCTACTCTTCCTCTTCGTTGAGTTGTGTATTTTCATCACATGATTCCACTCCATATATGACATGTTCTAAGGTTGTTACTTCCATCTCCAATTGTTCAATGCTTTCATAAAAAAATTCACTTTCTTGTATCACATCTTCTTCACTTGTCACTTTGTCTTCTTTCTCCATTGTCTTCTTGATTTCATCATTCATCTCAAGGCTCAATGCCTCTAACTGGTCACATAGTTTTTTACTCTTCATACCTGCATTCACACACTTGAAAATAATGTGAGAATCAAAATTTTGAGGCTTGGTTACCCCTGTAGATTATCCTTATTTTTTATCGTCACTTAAACTTGCATTCCTCTAAAATCTTCTTCCTTCTTCACTGTGTAAACTTTTCCATCATTGTGTTCACCCATCTCAAGGGAAGCCAAAAATTCTTCGATAATATCTTCATCATAATTATTTTCCTCTATCAACACCAATTCATTTACTACCTCTCTTTCTTTCTTATCCATATTCCTTCGCATGTGCTTTTGTCTTCTTTGTTATTGCTTGATCATTATAATCAGCTACATTATTTTCGTCTTCTTTTAAAGCTCTCTAATTGGCCACTTTACTTTCTTTCTCATTAAAAATTATATCCATGTCTATTGTCCTTTCTCTTCTCTATCTCTTTCAATGAGCATTATCAACTACTCTTCATCTTGTTTCAACTTTGTAATTTCCTGCTGAAACCACATATCTCTTTCCTTCATATTTTCCTCTCTCTCTCTCTCTCTCTCTCTCTCTCTCTCTCTCTCTTCTTGTTCTCTCTTTCTGTGGCTAATCAACTTGACCAATTATGTCTTCAACTCCTTTCTATCCATCTCTCTTTTACTGCTTCTTCTCACTCACTTTTCTCTCTCTTCTCTAGTAAGTTATCTTATTTCTTCTCTCTTTACACCTCACCTAGGATTGTCACCTTGTCTGTTTGTGTCTTCACTCTTTCTTCTCATCCTATTTTCACTCTTTCACACTTCCATTTCTTCTAACCTGTCAATCTTGAAACACATACTTCAAATTTCAATCATCAAATCAATTTCAATAAGAGCCCACACTCTGATACCAAATGATGCAGAGAAAAAAAAAATCAAGCATATATATGACTATCAAGAGATTGCAAATAAGACTTCTCACAGTCTTTGCATAAGCCTATAGTGGTTTGAAACTTGTTAAAATTTCTCAAACCTTGTAAAGTATAACAAATATAACTAAAAGGCCTTCACCAAGAATCTACCTGAACATACCCTACATATAACTCTATCACACTAGAAACTGATAACTCAGTCATTAAATAGTTCATTACTCATTCTTACTGACCTCTCATACATCTATTTTGAATTTCTCTACTCTTGCTCTTAATTTATTTGTACTAGATCTTGTCTCAACATGCACCTTCTAACTTATTAAATTTTTCTTACCCTTCTTCTCTATTTCAACATCCAACTCATTGTAAGATCTCATCATAAAATGCATTCAATATAGCCCAAACATCAAAGTTTCTCTTCTTGTTAATACTTCCCTCCTTGAATCCTTAAGACAAGTTGTTGCTCCACTCATACAAATAAGATAATAGAACTACCAACAAATAGCTATCGCTTTCTCTAGTGACCTCCCACTACCCATTATATGCCTTCAAATTTTAAGTTCTTAACTCTTTTCAAAACTCCTCTTATATTCACTTTTGTATTTTTGTTCCCAAACCCTCACTAGGTCTGTCTTCACCTAGTGTCATGTACAAATTCTTATTTAAGGAGTTTCAGAGCATACATTTATGGTTTCTAGGTACCCATTATTTCATTTGTACCAGGGAAAATTTTAGTGATGAATATTCGTTAATTCATGAATATTCTAGTTTTTGAAATTTGGAATTGTTGAATTTTGGGGGTACAAGTTAGGACCAGTTAGCCAAAATTTTCTTTTCTATGTAAAAATTATTCTTAGGGATCAATTCACCATTCCCACGAAATATAAATTTGTAAAATTCACCTAAATATAGTCATTCAGTAGCATATTTTAATGCTACCAGCCAACATCATAAAGTATGTTGTCGACCAGTAGCATTAAAATGCTACTGTGCGACAACATTTTTATGCTACTGGATGACATAATACTTATGCTGTCAGCTGGTGGCATAAAAATATCCCACCAACCGGTAGCATATAAAAAAGCTACCGTCTGGTAGTATTTATTAGTGATGTTGTGATGTCTTGATATTCGCCATTCGTGTGAAAGATAATTTTCCCAAATTCACCAAATATTTTCTAAGGATTTTTTTCAGAGGGACCCTTAAAATTTTCCTTGATTTTTCCTCCCTCTAAGTTTTTACGCCCTAACTCATAAGATAAAGGTAACTTCCTTTGTGAATGTTCTTATACAACTAGTCTTGTCACTATGCTTTATGGTTTTCCACACCAGTTGTCAAAAGAATCTCCCAGCCGGGGGCTTGTTTTGATGCCAAACTTTCTCCAATGCTTAGATAACCTTAAGACATATATTAATACCTATTTTCATATAATTCCATGGTGCAATAAAATGATAAGTGTCATTTTCTCTAGAAACCCTAGGGGGGTCTATGTCTGGCCCGAGAGGGTTGTTTAAGCAATAAATTTCAACAAAATTCACCTCTAAACTCTAAATTTGGCATAAGTTAATGTTATCATATCATTCATATTATTATTTTACCATAAGATGGAACTACACCACTTACAGGTGATAATGGAAGCTATCAACTTTGCACAAACATGTGGAAGTTTAATAATGCACATGTAAGGTTTGTATGTGGGAAGATCATTGTTTCACAAGGCTTGTTTGTCTGATATTATACTCCAAACCATCAATAAACATTGGAATTTTCCTTCCATACTTATTGAGACCCTCCATAGAATAAAAATACAATTTACAAAAAATCCATTGCACACAAAGTTACAGATTTGACAACTTTTACATATATTTGATAATCTAAACAATTGAGCTTTAGTTATGTCCACTAATCTATTACATTTTTAATTAATACCATGAAGATTTCAAGTTCCTTAATCCCAAGACCTTCCTCATCCATAGCCAACTATGTTAAACATGCACTTGCTTATTAAAACAAGGGGCTTTGGATCTTCATACTAGTTTGGAGTAAACACCTCTAGACACAAAATCATGCACTTTAGACATTATTTAGTCCCGGTCTCATAAAACTATTTAGAAGGTTTTTGAGTGAAGAAAGTACTAATCAACCCATGTCTCTTTGCCATTTTTATTTAATTTCCTTCGTCATTCATGGCCTTCATTACAGGCATGTCCAGTCTGTTTCAGACATCTTCCGTCATTTTAGCCTTGAATGGGGTGCCTCGATCCTTTTTGAACTTTCCTGCCACCTTTTGGGAACTTTCTAGCCATTTTAGCTTCTTATCGTTTTGGTGGTCAGCCATTTTGGGGTTAATTATGAAATTAGATCAAGAGAACCCTATAAATATAAAGTTATGAGACCATAATGAGGGACCACACATTAGTCATTGCTATCATCCACCTAGAGTTACACCCATTTAGAGATCATTTGCATCCATTAGCTCCATCACAAGGATAAGGATAGTTTGATTTGCATCACACAAACATAGGGGGAGGTATTCTATTCAACTCCATACACCATTCTATTACATTATACATCTATTTATTGCTCGTTACTTCTCAAAGTATGACTGACACAAGAGCACTTAGGGAACATCATGAACACACACACACACACACACACACACACACACACACACACACACACACACACACACACACACACTAGAAATACATTTGGGTCTAAAATGTAGTGCAATGTTCAGTTAGTAAGCCCACTATTGTGGTAGTTGAGGTCAGTCTAACCCATTCATTTACAATCTTATTTTTAGGGTTTTGATACTTATTATGGTCTCTTGTAGATCTTTCTTTCATCTTGGATTATCAACGACACCTGGCATTGTGTAGGGAATCTGATATGACACGCAACAAGGGTTTTGGACCACCTGTTGAACATGTGAAACTAAGTTAAAAACCTTTTGCATAGATCAGGGTGCCCATTCTGTATACCAAAGCACTCGTATGTGCCCCAGTCCCTCTCCAGGTGCTCTAGTCTAGATAGATAGTTCAGATCCTTCCTTTTCGAGACCTCTACACACTTGTTCCCGCTTCTAGTTTATACTATTTATTTTGTGACACAGTCCAATAGGATCCTCTAATTAGATGAGTTCATTCTAACTCTCTTAGTATTATAGGGTTTAGAATTTTCATCTTTATAGTTGTTTGGGTTGTTTTACATAGTCATTTACTGCATTTATTTATTGTATTTACATGTCATTCTAGATTAGATTAACTATCATATATCCCACTTATTAGTTAATTTTAGTTAATAATTTTAGTGAACATGAATCATTTATTCATGCTTATATGTTCTTCATTCATTTATTATCATCCTAGGTTTTGCATCATGAGTATCTCAATTAATGATTATTTGCTTACAAATCCCTTATTTACTACATAGAGTCCAACATTTTCTTGCTACTACTCGCATTTATACTGACATGCATACATACTTGGTTTATCAAGCATTTTGTGATGCATTCTCTTCACACATAGTATTCAATTCTAACCTTCCCACTAATGTTCACACTTTTTATAATGACCCGCCTCTGCATATCATATGTCACATTCATAATGTAGTTGTTAAGCACACTTTGATTGATAATGGATATGAACTTAACTTGTGTCCTATGTCATTCCTTTAATTTTTAGGTCTTTCCGCTTGTGATGTTAGTCCATCTAGTATTTTAATGCATGTTTATGATGGTTCTTTCCATCCATGTCTCACTCATGTTACATTTCTTATCACTATTGGTCCAAAGACTATCCACACTATTTTTTTCATTGTTGATTTCATAGTCTCCTACAACTATCTACTTGGTAGGCCATGGCTTCATGCCATGCAAGCTGTCACCAATACCACACATAATTGTGTAAATTTCTTACATGAAAGCATTGAGTAATCCATTTTTTCACAACCACGATCCATTTCAGTATTGTGACTCGGATCCTAATACTAGTATTCCTATTCCACACACAGATATTACATACAATGCGGGTAAGTGCAGCAAGTTGGGGGACAAAAAGGGGGTCATAAGTGGATGTCAATTGTAAATAACAACATAATATCAACTTGTAGGGATTATTAGAAATACATACACTCAAAATTAGAAAAACTTATATTAATATGAATCATAGCATCCAGAATCTAGTTTCTAAAATACTATTTTTTTAAAAAAATGGACAAGATTAGCTATATTAAACACTCAAAATTCAATGACTTGGTTTTTTTTTTAAAACACCTATAAAATTATAGTCCGTTTGCCCACGATTTGGATGACCAAAAATTGATATATATTTTTCTCCTTTGGTGAGAAGTTAGATGCCACTATCTATCTTGGGATGGATTTTATTTTTTATTTTTTTGAGTAATATTTTATTTTTTTATGATTTTTTCCATGAAAGTGGTATGAAAACATAAAGAAAACAGAGCACTTTCCGTTTGCCCGCCATAAATTCATCAAAAAATATTGAAATCAAATAAAATTTTTGTGAACATGTATATAATTTCACCACGGTTGGGATGGTATAAGTTTTGTCACATTCTGATAAGTGAAACAAAATTTGCAGTCTTAAACCTAGACATAAACATTCACGGGAAAAAGTGTCTTAAAGACCTACTATTAGTAAAAAATTATAAAATGATATTTATCCTATTCTATTCACTTTAAAATCAGTATTTCTACAAAGCTAACAGTCTCCCCTACACAATGGTACCATTTTTATGACATATTTTTTACTTTTCGGCATGGTTCAAGTATGTGGAAGACTAAATTTGATGTTTTTCTATTTTTAATGTAAAATTCAGGATTTGATGTCCACTTAATTGTCCCCCAACTTGGTGCACTTACCCATGCCCAACCTATAACATTCCCATTTTAAGACTTTAGAAACAAAGGAATTTTTTTTTGAATCATAATGTTCTCTGTTCTAAATAAAAAAGCATTTATAACACACATTCCATGCCAATCAATCTCATAACAGATAACCATATGTAGCTGTAATGACTCAATATGCTACCGATCTCTCATGTTGACTTAAAGTATAGAATACTTTATGTATACTATGTATACTTGGTTCTCCTACCCTATTCTGGGTACTGAGTGATCTTTTTAAAGAACCTATTTGAATATTTGTTACCAATATTCATCTGACATCACGTTGCTTTAAACTAGGTGACATAGGACAATGCAACCAGCGACTTGCGATACTTTGGCCAAAGATTTTCAACATGCTGTTCATATTACTATTCCTAGATGGCATATTCATCATTTTAAAATATGTTCTTCACCTCACTCTACTATTATCTAGAATGGTATTTACTGACTACCGTCAGTCCACTTGCCCAAGGTTTGACCCTAGCTCAGGTTCGCAACATAATTTGTTATAGGAAGACGCTCACAATGACTTAGGGTATATAGGCATACTTAACCAACCTAAGTCAACCGAATGTGCCAAGCTACCCTGAGTCATAGAAAGCTACTCCCTATTCCAAACATGCTACTAACTTGACCTAGAGAGAAAACTAAGTTCAAGTCCAGATGTGTGTAGATCTAGATGAACAATACGAAAGGGTGTTGCCACATGTCAACTACAACACTGTATCCTTGAGAATTTATTTGACTTCTTGAAGGTAAAATCATATAGTTGGCGTGTGCCAACATCCTTTAGGAATGATTCATCATGACGTAAATATCCCTTAGTGGTCATTAGATTAATAATTAAATTGGATTAAGATACAGATTACATCAACCATGCCTAACCCTAATTTCAACATTCATTAAGTTCTATATCCATAATTAATCTGATTTGTTATTGAGAACTTCATTATCTCATGTTTTCATTATTGTTCATTAATGTGGCATAGTAAGTAGTTATCCCAAAAATAAGATACAAAACATCAAACGTTTAATTCCCAATGCAACATAGTTGTCCAAATCAAGTGTGTCATCCACCTAGATTCAGCTAGTGTTTACTTCACAACGAAGTACAAAGATTAAAGATCATAACCACCATTCCCTTTTATCTTTCATTCTTTTGAGAGAGGAATAGTCGTTCTCTACATGATTAGATGTTAAGGTTAACATAAACTTTTTACCAATCTTTACTCATATATTTTAATTGTATGTCTAAAGCATATTCCATATTAGACTTTAGTTTTCTAGATAAAGAATGAAATATTTTGTAATTTAACAAGTTTCCTTATAATAAGGGGGAATTGTACTATCCCCTTTATCTAACTTATTACATGATAACAAAAATAATATACAAAAAAGATATAAAGAATACCGCCAAGATATCACTACTATTTCCATCATACAAGTATAAAAGAATTCACACCAAAAATTAAAGTCCAACTCAAAACCTTTCATTTCAAGATGATATATATACATTTACAAGACTATGCATTTCAACCATACTGCATGTCAATCATCATTAAGTTCATAATAGAATATCGTTTCTCTTTTCTAATACAACTCAAGAATGAATCAAAATTCTTTACATAAGATCCAGAACTAAATAAGCTAATGCATCATAAAAAAAATTTCCTTCTTTTATCACTTACGATGTCCATCTGTAAAAATTGCTAGCACGGGTCAGTTCAATGAACTGAGCATGATAAGCACTAAGCATTAAAACGAAGTGCATTCCACTAATTGTTCCATTAAAACAACTCTACTTCAATGAATCAATTAATATATCATACAAATAAGCATAATTAATATCAACCAGAAAATAAGTATAATAAAAGATTCTAAAGTCACTTTTTAAGAAATGAGCATAATATAATCCGTAACATCTACATTATAACATATAGTTTAATTGATCTTATCAATTACTTCTATAAAAAAATAGATCTTGTCATCCAATTGTTTCGTAATTCTATCATATTAGAATACAAAATTTATCTTTACTATGTAGAAAAATAAGTTAATTACAACATAGCTCATATTAGGATGATTCATCCTTCCATATAAGCAAAAAGAAGAAGAATCAATTGATTTTATTCCCTATACACTAATCATCTAAAAGATAGAAACAGGTTCAAACACTCATAACTGCTTCAGTTGAAAGATAACAATATGGATCCGTTATTAAAGAGGCAACATCTAAACAAGAATCCTATATCAATCCATGAAGGGATAGAGGATCAAAATAGTCTCACTGCAAGTCTTACTAACTTCTACATGTTAGAAGATATCATGAAAAGATCTGAAACTAGATGTTCCACCAATCAAAGCTAGACTCACACAAGGTTAATCTCTTCTAGTGTCCATCCAAGAAGGGTTCATAATAAGACAACGTAAAAAAAGAGAAAACATTCCAATATCAAATCCAAAAGAAGAGTGACTCAGTCAAAAAAGCAATCGGTCTAAGCATGTTATTATTTTCTCTTCAATAGATCGACTTACCTATTCTCTTTCCACATCATTACCAAAAATTATTAGTACAAGTATACTAAAAAATCCACAAGGAAATTCCCATCTCAAAAGAGTGGTTCCCCCCTATTTCCTATAAGAGAGAAGGATAGAAAGCCGAACCCCATAAGTCAATCAGACCTAAGAGAATAATCATTCTACAACCAATAAGAGAATCAAGATTCATAGAATTTCTATCAAATGAACTTATCTTTTCAAAAGTTAAAGGATCTCAAAAGGAAAAAAGTCCAATAAAGAATTCATTTCATTTCTAATATAAAATGAATTCCATCTCTAATTTCCAACTCAAAATTTCTTATACAAGCTCCCAAGGAGAAAAAAAAACTGAACATACAATTAGAAGAAAGCACACTTCAAGTTTCCCTTCAAATCATT
Source organism: Taxus chinensis (assembly GCA_019776745.2). Lineage (NCBI taxonomy): Eukaryota > Viridiplantae > Streptophyta > Pinopsida > Cupressales > Taxaceae > Taxus > Taxus chinensis. The sequence continues at coordinate 656,659,008 of CM034149.1, read as the reverse complement.
ACCAACCTAGTTTATCTATTCCAATTCCTTAAACACAAGTTCAAATTCAATTCATGGAAAGGAGTACACAGTACAGTCCCAAAAACAGTATATTGTCAACAAGAGAGCATATACCTTTCTCTTTTTATTGACCCAGAGATTCATTCGATGAATCCAACAAAGAATAGAAAACCAAAAACAGTATAATATAAACAAGTTTCAATTAAACTCTTGAACCTAAAAGAAACTGCATTACCAACTTCTAGATCTTACACGGCTCCAAATAACAGAGACATCAATTTCATGGTCCTCGTGAAGACAAATTAAGTGAAACAACCCTGAACCAGAGGTGATAAATCCTATCAACAAGATTTGGAATGAGAGAGTATTCAACTCTCCCTTCCTTAAAATCCAAAAGTCAATTTAAGAGGATCAAGAAGTGAGTAAGAAAACCCAATAAACGTAAAATTCAAACAATGTATCCACTTTACCTCCTACATGACTGAAAGAGAATCGCAACAAAGAATCTCAAGTTCCATCTATAAAGATTATGACAGAGAAGGTGTTCATTTAAAACGTTAATCGCAAAAATAAGAAGGCATATTGCATTACCATAAAACCTCAAAAATTATTAATGATTGTTCCAACAAACTCTATATCAAACCAAACCCACAACAAGATACATTTCCAGTCATTAATCCTTCAAACACAACAGTCAAGTCTTCAGCAAGACGCGGGATTTCTCAGGGCTGAGGAGGAAAGAATAACCTCAATACTTACATGCCCTTACCATTTCAATAACATGGTACAGTCTCAAAGAAAGAAGTACCACATCCATTCCAACTAAAAAAAAAATTACAAGGAGAAGATCTCAAAAGAGGTTAACAAATCTATCAAACCAAAACTACTTTCCTCAAGCTTCTTCAAGAAAATAGTCCCATAACGAGTTCTAACTATTCAAAACCTTGAATATGAGTAAAAACTCAAGCTCAGAATACAAGTACAGAATCAAACACAATGTCTTGAATGCAAGTTATGAACACACAAGTATTAGATATGAGTTTAGTGCCAAACACGAAGCTTCGAACACAAGTTCAGAACAACACAAAGCTTCAGTACAAGCTCAAAACAAAACACGAAGTTCCAACACAAGTTCAAACAAAACACAAGGATCAATAAAAGTTCATAACCACACAAAGCAACGGATTCTAGTTCAGAATAACACTAGTCTCGAACACATGTTCAGAACGAAGTACAGAGCTTCAAAAACAAGTTTCGCATGCATGCAACTACTGAACTTGCACAGAGATAGTTTCCAAAAGATGACATTATTTTGCAATGGATTTACATCCAAAAACCATAGGGATTCATAAAGCCATGAAAGTAAATAACTAGACAAATTATGAAAACATTTATCTCATGAGATCAGAATTGTTTTAATGAATCATTTAGAGGAAAGCAAGAAATATTAATGGTTAGAGCCTATCATGCCTGATAGTGCTTCTGCCAATTCGAAGGAGACTTCTAACCAAGCTTCCAACTATTTTTCTTCTCCATGAAAGATCAAAAACCAAACATATTTTCCTCAAATGCCTCATATAATTTCCTTCAATCGAAAATAGGCCAGAGAAGCCACAAAGTAAAAGTCAAACTGCTGGTTCGATGAACCAGATAGCTCCATGCAGAGTAAAAAATAGCGAGACATGCAAGACCAAACAAGCCCTCAAAAATCAGCCTCCCTTGTTTCCAAGACAATTTACATGCAAATACTGAGGTCCATTAATGCCATTAATTAAAAAATTCTCACCTATCTCTCCATGCCATCGCCTCCTAAAACTGGCAAAACCTATTTCCACTTCTTCATGCATTTGCAACTTTAGTGAATCCTCCACGAATGCCTCCACTAAATTTTACTAGCCTTTTCCAAACTAGTTGTACCTCCATTCATTTAACCAAAAATCAAATCAATTAAATTCCATTGGAACCGTTGCCATAGTGCCATGCGACCCCTTAGGTTCCCTTTTAATAGTTTAGGATAGATTTCCCAAAACTTAGGTTAGTCTAACAATATTTACCTTAGGTCTTAAAACATTGACATAGGTAATTTCCACCTTAGATTAGATCAATTCACAACCATATAGTATTAAGCATTAGGTTTATAATAGCCTAACATTACTTTAGTAATCTTTCCCTTATTCATTTAGCACATGAGCTTAGGCTAAATTGAAACCCAAATAAGTAGACATAGCTAGGAAGTAAGTTCTTTTACCTAGCTTAGGGTACCGTTAGGATAATCCTTTAGTTTTAGGATTCTAATTCCCTTCTTAGTCATGAAGCAAACTGCATTTCATTTACACCATTAATATCCTGAAGGGATCAATCCTAAATACCCAAGCACAAACATACAACTGAATGAATTCACGTTCATACAAGACCAAAGAATTTGTAACAAACAAAGTTCAGTCCACTACGTCTCTCCACCTACGAATGTCAATTTTACCATTCAGTCTAGTAAGGATATTTAAAACATTCCTTGGATCACTGGAATTGATCCAAGGATGAGTCAGTAAAAGATATCAGTTGGAAACTCTCAAAGCCAGATTGTAACTCACCTACAAGAAGTGAAAGAGGATTCTTGCAAGTTGTATCACTCATTCCAATGCATCCAAGAGTAGAAATGATTTATTCATAACAAGCATGATTTTCAACAATCCAGGAACACACCTCATTCAAGAAAATCACATGCCAATGCTTGTAATGCAAAAGGAAAATATAATTATTTGTCAAAGGTGTTACACAACCTACCAAAGAACCAACTCACTTACCACTTCTCGATGGTACCATTTGTATGATATATACAGTTTCTTCTATGCCACCTACTACTACTGCTGCCATGATTCCTTATCAGGGGCGTGTACACTCTATGAACATTTCTCTATCACCTACATCTCCACATGTACCACCTATATTAACACGCCTACCATTCACTTACACCCTCTTCATGAATGACTCAATATTACATTTGATCCTACATAAAATGACACCATATGTACACATGGGAGTTTAGCCCAACTCATACATGGTCTATTTCTCATGCACTCCTCTCTCTTCACCACTTACATTAGGAAAATCATGGCTAGATTACATTGGGGGCACTCTTGATTTTGATCATATAGACATATCTTTCCCCATGCCTTTTGGATGCACAATCATTTGCAATAGTTCCTTTCTTGGCTATACATAGAATCTTAAACATTGGTATGTGCATGGTTTTCCTCTTCTTCCATTTTCCGATGAGGAATATGCCATGGGAATGTACAACTTACACCTCAATGGCTCATTATGTTAGCAACCAGACACTATTGCTTATCAAGTCACGGATGCTTATCCAATCAACTATGATCCTGAGAGCGATGATATTATAGATGACATTACATGATTACATCCCTCATCTTACACACTTAGAGGGAATATAATCCAACACAACTCCCTCATTCTAGCATACTTGCATAATACTACATCACACTCTTAGCATTTATGCATGCATCATCATAACATCTACTCATATCTCATCTTTGCATTCTCATACAGCCATTTCCTAACATACACATATTCATTCATACTTTAGCATCATCATCACCCGCTGACACAAACTTGTGCTTCAGTTCACACTTGACTCTTGAGGGATTACTACACATGAAACCCACACACTGCACTATAGGTATTACACATTACGTATTTTCATACATCTCATGTCATCCATCATACATACTATATTTAATTTACATCATTTTGACCTTTGCACATCTATACATATTGCATTTAGAATACATCATTTGCACATTTGCATATCTACAAACACATCATATGGTCTTCTATCAGCATCACATATACTACATCATCTTCTATGGTCCACTCACTACCCTATGACACACTTTAGTTCCTCGGTCCATACTCGACTACCAAGGGTTTACAAATAAAATTGACCTTCTCATACTTAAAATTTCACCATTCACCCTTCTATCATGCGACATTACTAGGATAGTGACATATACTATAGGGTAAATGGCCACCTTCTCTATCATCTTGTAGTGGTATACAATTTAGGCTACATCACCACTCCTTACTATTTATCTTGTAGTAATACACACTTTAGGGATAAATCATCACTCATACATTCATTTTTTCATGATATGTACTTAGGCTATAAGGTTCATGCACATCTATTTTATATGTCACATATTATTATCACTAGGCATACATACTCCTCATAATACGCTATACACAACACACGCTTCGACCATTTCCCGATGACGCACACTCATTTACGGTTCATTCTTGACTACTGAGGGGGAAAACCAAATGAACATCACTACATACATTTCCATTCACTTAGGGGGGCATGCAGATCCTACCATCCATATTGTATTCCATTTCATCCATCCAAAACATACTACATATTATGGTTTCTTTTACTCTTGCTTACTTTTGCTTTCTCATGGTTCGTTTATCGCACATGGTAGTTAGATTACTTGTATGTCATTTATCTATATCATCCACATATGTGTGTTCACGTCTTTTTTTAGTTATGATCAAAGATACATGTCTCTTACATATAACACATATTTTCTGCCTTCTACCCTTCCTACACTAGTCATTGGGGGAATCCAGACTTGTATCTCATAGGTTTTATTATTTCATTTTGTACTTAGAACTTTACATTACTTAGTTATGCATGATTTTGACATACTACTTATCTTTCTAAAATTCTAATGGATGCTTCATGTGTAACATTTGTTATGTAGGGATATTTTCTTCCATACTTGTTTTTTATATTTATTTTTTATGATTTGCTCTTGTTTGTGGGCATTGCCCTTTATTTTATATGCACACATTTTTTCTTGTATGTGGCCATTATGGCCTTGCATGTCTTGTGACATCATGAGTAATGTCCCATGTTTATAACCCTCTTTGTGTGACTTACTTTGTCCTCTTACATGTTTACATTACTACTTTGCTTGGTATCTTATACATTGTTTGCATAGCTTAGACATTGTTTTCTATATGCATGCATATTTATACTAATACTTGTATTTGGTTAGTCTTCTTGTTTGTGCATGCCTTGGTTTCTACCAAGTGTAGTCCTTTCCCCTTATAGGGCAGAGTTTTAGAGTACATGTAGTTGGTCCTCTTTTGGTGCTTCATTTTCCTATCAAATGCGTCACATGCGCCCCCAAAGATGGGGGCATAATTTGGGGTTTTTCATACTATATAACTCTTCTACACCGGTTTAGTTCAATGTAATTTATGCCCTTAGAATTATGGGTTACATAAAACAAGTGGGTTCAAAATGGGTTAAGACCAGTTACAAACCCCATATAAAATGGATTTTACAAGACATAGTAGTCCTTAGCATTCTGGGAAGTAGTTATAGGATTATAGGTTACGGTGGGTGTGCCTCCCTACAATACTTCAGCTAGTGGCATTAGATCACCCAAATTACTAGGATATACAAAGATATCTTCACACACATTCAGGGAAGTAGTTACAGGTTGGAGGATACATCAGAATTCCTCTCTACACTTCTTCGGGCTATGGCATCGGATCAGCAAAAAAACCTCGATAGTACAATATATCCTTTTACGCTCTCTTTCTAAACATGGATTAGGTGCACATTTTCCATTTAAATATTTCATTTTTGTATTTTGCATTTACACATTTTTTACATGTGTCTTTTACATTACATTATTACACATACATACATACATATTTGACTAATTTATAGTTTTCTCCTTGCAGGTCCGACCGTATGGGAAACAAGAAGTCAAATGGGGGTAACAACAACAACAACGTTAACAATAACACTTTGTGGCAGCACACACCATACTAACCATGCAGGTACATCATGCACATCAACAACTACATACATGTTTCCACCCTAGGTTCACTCTCATCACTTTTTTTCACTTTTTCATCTTTAGTTTCCATGCTCTATCATATTTTTTGTCATTATACGCTTTGTCTAGTCCTTCGGTACATTTTCTACTACAATATTCATGGACATCAAGTACACATATCTATCTACTTTATGTTACCGAGCTTTCAACTCACCAACATAAAGTGGGGGAAAATGTAGACACAAAATCATGCACTTTAGACATTATTTAGTCTCAGTCTCATACAACTATTTAGAAGTTTTTTGAGTGAAGAAAGTAATAATTAACCCATGTCTCTTGGCTGTTTTATTTAATTTTTGGTGTAATTCCCAACCTTTATTGCATGCATTCCCAGTCTATTTTGGTCATCTTTTGTCATTTTATCCTTGACTGGGGCACTCAGGCTAGTATTGGGGTGCCCATGGGCACCTTGGTCCCACCAGGGGCACCCCGATCCTTTTTTAACTTTCCCACCACCTTTTGGGAACTTTCTATCCATTTTATCTTCTTATCTTTTTGGTGTTCATCCATTTCAGGGTTAATTACAAAATTAGACCAAGAGAACCCTAGAAATATAAATTTATGAGACCATAATGAGGGACCACACACTAGTCACTACTATTATCCACCTAGAATTGCATCCATTTGGAGATAATTTACATCCATTAGCTCCATCACAAGGACAAGGCTAGTTTAATCTACATCACACTTCATAGGGGGAGGGATTATATTCTATTCCATGCACACATTCTACTACATTCTACATCTAGTTATTGCTCACTACTTCACAAAATGTGACTAGTATAAGAGCACCTACAGAACATGATACAAACAGACACACACCAAAACTACATTTGGGTATGAAATTTAGTTCAAAACTTAGTTAGTAAGCCCATTGTTGTGGCATCTGAGGTCAATCTTCCTTTTTTAGGGTTTTGATACTTCTTATCATCTCCTGTAGGTCTTTCTTTCATATTGGATTATCAGTGACACTTGGCGTAGTGTAGTGAATCTGATGTGACACACAATGAGGGTTTTAGACCACTTGCCAAACCTATGAAACTTAGTTCCATACCTTTTACGTAGATCAAGGAGCCCAACCTGCAAACTAGAGTATCTGTAGGTGCCCCTGTCCCTCTCTAGGTGGTCTAGTCTAGATAGATAGCTTTGATCCTTCCTTTTCGGGACCTCTACATAGTAGTTCTTTCTTCTAGATTATTTTGTTTATTCTGTGAAACTGTTCAACAAGCTCCTCTAATCAGATGAGTTCATTCTAACTCTCTTAGTAATCAAGATTTTATCATTTTAATCTGCATAGTTTCTTGGGTTGTTTTACATAGTCAGTTACTACATTTATTTATTGTATCTACATGTCGTTCTAGATTAGATTAACTATCATATATCCCACATATTAGTTGATTTTATTTAACCAAAACCAATAAGATCTCACTACTAGTTCAGTCATGTAGTACTCATAAAGGCCTACATAGAATATTTTGTTCTCTAATAACACAAAAATGTATGTCAAGCCATAAAAAATAGAGACATGCGTATCTTTACTACAAATCTTCATACAAGAGTTAATATTTTTTCAGTAAATCTTCTCTTCCTCTCCCATGAAAGGGAGGAGTTCTAAATTTACTAACTACTACCTATATATGATCTCCCACACACATACATTTACTAACTACTAATCATGCAAATACCCATAAGTTTCTCATTATGAATGACCTCCCTAGATACTTCATGACTGTAAAATAATGACCTTTCAACTTCCATCTCTTCTAAATGTGTAAGTGTTCTTTTTACATCATTACAAGAATTATAGGGATGCATAAACACAACTACTCAACACACAAACTATACCATTACAAGAAACCTAAAAAAAATCTAAACAACACCTAATCAAAAACTTAACATCTTAGTTATGCCCTTGTAGGTGCATTACATCTTTTGGAGGAAAAATTTTCATTTTAATTTCAAATTTTTATCACTCTTGACTCTCTTTCCCATGACTTCTCATGACCTCCTATATACAAAAATGGATGCCTAAATGCCTCATAGTGATTCTCCTACATCATACACCATCATAATTCATAGGAAATAACATGGACATTGTTTGGAAATTTAAATTGGGTAGGTGAGGTGGTTGATCACCTTGAAACAAGTGATCTGCATGTTTCCTCAATTTCTCCTAAAATTTAATGTTTTTTCCTCCAAATTAGATTATTTTTTACACTTTTCATTGTAAAATGTGGCCTTTTAGAGATATGGAGAAAAAAATAATTCCCATGAAATTTGGATCTCTCAATCAAAATATATGACCTAAAAACCAGTTCCTCCTTGTCCCATGACATTCAAAGTTCTATGGGTTTCTTTTTTCACATGGATTTGGATGTTCTGTAGCATATTAAAATTTGTCAACCCATGTAATACCACATATGACCTCTACATTTCTTCAATTTCAATTCTGTGGCCATTCCTTATCTTGTGGTTTTGAATTCCACACTTAACCATTTCAACTCATGTCATACCGCGAACCTATTTCTCACACAAAAGCAATGAAGGATTCTATCCTTCACTCAATTCACCCATCCCATGGACTTATGTAGACATAAAATCTATCCACTCAGGTACATTTTTAGGTCCTAAAGTATACTCATGTATACATGATTCTTAAGAAAGAAAACTAGTGATTGACAACTCATTTTGGCCTTTTGGTTTCTTTATCTCTTGTACTTTACTGTTTCTGAGCATCCTTTTGGCTTTACACATCCTACATCTCTTCTAATACTTAATAGATCTATCTTTTGAAGGCCTCAGACACTAATGCCCAGCTAAGATAGAAGTACCCAAGCACTCATGTACCTTTTAGGCACTCTTGTCCCTTTTTCCTTCTTCTCATTGTATTGGGCCATTTTCACCTCTTTTGCATATTTTAACACTTTCGGTCATCCTTTTAGTTTTCAATTACAAAATCCAAAAAAGTGAATCATATATATACTTAGTTATTTCTCTCAAACAAGGAGCTAAAAACTATAAGCATTATATATCACCAACTAAGCTTGCAAAAATGCACAAGAGAACTACAAGGCATACATCTAGCACATCTATACAAAGGACAAGGGTTGCATTATATGTATACACTGCATAGGAGTGGAGTTCATTCTATTTCATCACACACATCTTTTGTACTCAATACAATCTACATCTAGCCTACTATCATTGTGTAACTTACATAAGGGAAAATGAGGGCATCATTACACTGTTGGCCATTGTGTCTTAATTTTTCATTGATGTAAAATGTAATTGATGGAAAAAGGATTCTAGGTGTCATATGAGTCTCCATAAATTTCCATGATGATGTATTGCATTGGTGAGTGTTTCTTGGGTGAAGTAGCATGGTGTTTAAGTGTGTTTGGTGCATGGTCCAAACATGCATGGTCTATTGTATGAACTCAAAATATTTTTAAAGTTTTTCATGAGTTAAATAAAGGTTAATATGATATGTCTAAGGTTTCCAATTGTTTGTAATTGGTCATCACAGTTAGTACATGTGATGTCATGGGTTGAAGTGGTCATTCTAGGTCTATTCCTAGACATAGGTCAAACAATATGAGATAAAAGCATGTAGTTTGGAGTAGGGAAGTCTTGTATGAGAATGGTAGAATTGTTATGACATAGTATATGATGTGTGGAAGGAATATTAGGTTAGGATTTAGAGGTTTAATGCATGTTTTGGGTCCTTGTGGAGCAAGAAAGTTAATACTACTCAATAAAACACATATAAGTCATGGTGGTTGAAGAGTTTCAAAGGTATAAAAACAAAAGTGATACTTGGGACAATTATAGGAGGTTTTCTTGGTGATTCATGTCAAGTTTCAAGTTAGGATGAAGATATTTTCTCAAGATATGATGTTTTTAGTAAAATTGAATTCTAGAGAAGGAAACACCAACTTGATATGTGTACTTTGTATGCTCACTCACTCACACATACTCTACATGGGATATCGAGGCTTTGGGGGCTGTTTTTTCATTGAGCTAAGAATATTTATAAAAAATAATGGATTTATTTTGTCTTCAAACTTTTATGAACAAAGGTTAAAAAGGTAAAGTAGTCTAAAATCTTAGTTAAACCCTCCTCCTACAGTGATATGGAAGAAATGGATTGTTTGGTCACCAAATGATCTAGGAAAGAAAAATTGATGTATCACAATTGTAGAGGATTCTCTAGGGCTCATTTTCGTGTATGTTTCATGTTCAACCTATTTCAGGAAGAAAGATAAAAACCCTAGTTTTTAGGAATTCTACAATTTTAGAGCTGAGATGGAAGCTTCAGGATGAAAATTAAATTGTTCCAAATTCCTTGGGAGGTGTTATATATGGAAATGAAAATTTTCAAGTATTTTTCTTGAAGAATTTTTGAGATATAGGTCTCCAAATTTGGCCAACCAATTTTTTCCTTAAGGGATAAAAGCTAGTCATTTTGGTTTGAGGTGAGTTTGATTGTTTTACATCATGGAAAAATGTTTTATAGACTTGGATAGTATATAGAATCCTAACATGATATGCTGGAATGATTGATTTTATTTAGAGAGGTGGTTTATTTCCTAATCCCTAGTGGCCTAATTGGTCCTATTTGGCTTGCCAAGAAGGTGTCATGGAAAAAGTGTGTTGGATTAGTTTTCTCCACATAAGCTATACATGTTAGTTCTTAGAGGTTTTTTTAGTATCCTTGGTGATGTGTTCCATGATTTTTTTGAGCTTGGAAGTTTCCTTAGAGGTGTTTGGATTCATATTCCTCAATACTTGTTCTTGAGTCCATTTTGGCAATTCGGAGTTATTTCAAAGATTAACTTGGTTGAAGGCCTTATGCTATATTTTAGAAGATGAAGTAAGTTATTTTAGTTATATGAATTCATAATATTTCCATAAACATGATATTTATGTCATGATGAATATTTAAAGTGTGTTAATTTGCTTGTTCTTAGTGGCCTATTTCTGGGCATGATCAACATACTTAAGTGAGGTAGGAAGATTGAATGAATTGGAGTGTTGTGCACTATTTAGTGATGTCTCGTGTACCTAGAGAGGGATTTAAATTCATGGTGAACATGTTAATGTTACCAATAATTCTTGATATTTGTTTTTTCCATGCAAAATGGTTCACTCTTGTTGGCTGGTTTTTTTGTGTTCTTGAAGAACTAGTTGGAGGTGTTTGCTTCTTGGCATTTTTCATGATTATGGAAGCTATTTTAGATGTTCCTAAGCTTGTAGAAGGTTAGTAGAGGTTATCCTTGACTGGCATGGAGATTTTGGAACAATGAAAAAGCTTGAGTGTTCCCTTGAAGATCAATTTTCATTCTTTAGAGGAGAAGGATAATGTTTTAGGCCTTGTTGAGATGTCTCTTATTTATTGGAGTTATCTTGACCATTTACAACCTAATTGGGTCTCTTGAGATGTTTTATATGGAGTTTTTATTATGTTTGAGAGTTATCATAGCTGACCTTAATTGTCTTAGTTGACCTTTGGTTGTGTTTATGATGATACATGTATATAAATGGGTTGTAATGACTCATTTGGATTAGCTGAGTTGAGGGGGTTATGAGTGATCTAGAGAAGGTTGAAGAAGAGTGATGAGGGGTCAAGGAAATAAATTAGATGAGGTGTGATGAAATGATAAATATTGGGGATTATATATGCAAGGTAAATTGACATAATCATCCCATAAAGAAGAAGGATTGAGTGATTTAGGAGAGAGAAGTTTGAAGAGGGTTTGGTGTGTTTAGAACTAAATTTGGACCACTATCAATTATGGGAGAAACGTATCTTTAATGATCATATATTTTAAGTGGATGAGTTGTCTCTTGGTCATACTAGGGGGTTGGTGGCTCCTTGTAGCATTGGTGTCCTACTAAACTAGGGGTTGGTGTTCCTTGTGGGATTGGTGTCTTACTAAATAAAACTTGCATGATGTGAAATATTCTTGAAAGTAATTTTCTATAAGTAATAATAGCATAGGTTTAGTGGTTTTTATTCACCTTGAGGATTTCCCACTTTATATCAGGTGTTCATATGTACTCTCTCTTGTTTATGTTCTTTTATGTACTCTATTTTGTTTATGTTCTTATGATTAGATGTTGAACACATAATAAGTTCATAATTAGTTATGGATGTTGAAAGGATGGTTTAAATTTTGATTGCCTGTAATGGTAAATAAAATAATTTTTTTATAGGAATGATTCACCCCCCTTATCATTCCAGCATGATTCTAAAAATTGGTATCATAGTGAGGTTCTTGTGAAGTATGTTTAACCACTTAAAAGGAGATCCTCTTAAAATCACAAGTATGACATATGTTCAGGATCAAGTTTAAGTAAATCCTTTAGTCAGGATGAGAGAATGTTTGAAACCCCTTGGGTTTGATATATGGTAGTTTTTTATTGGTTTTTGCACTCCCGTTTCCAAATCTCCACCTAATATAGTTGATGAAAATACTCTTGAATAAGAAAAAAAATGTCTTTGTGTTGATCTTGATGTAGCTTTCCTTGAAATTGAATATGAAGAAGTTGTTTATGACCTAGTAACTAAATTCAATAAAGCCTTAGATGAAGAAAATGTGTTTTAACATATAAAGGAAGAGGAAGTGTGTATTGAATCCCTATCCTTGGAGACAAGATATGAAATGTTTAAAAAGAGTTTCAAAGTTGAGTTGACTAGATGTCAGAGTTAAATTAACATGTTTAAGAGAGATGGTGTATCTAAAAGGGTTGACACTATGAGTATAAAGATATATATTATAGATCTGAGTTCCAATGTTCCATATTTCAAGAAAATAATAACATGGTTTCCTCAACAAAGCATTAAGGTATAAATTCATCATTCTTTCAAGCAAGGTATGGAAGTTTTCTCTTCAAATATATTTTCTTATTCAAATAATGTGATCATATAACTATTGCCAAGTTGAAGGAGGAGAAAATGATATGATATGGTGTTTCAAAAGTACATTAGTTGTCTTGGAGTTGTATGTATGATTGGAGGTCTACATGGTTTCCAATATAGGAAGAAATGTCTTATTACATTAAATTGGAGATGAAATGGAGAAAATGTGCTGTGACATAGGTTTCAAGAAGCATGAAATAGATCCAATCAGAAGGAAGAAGAGTTATAGAAGCTATGAAAAGTCTTAGGATAATTAATCAGAGTTTTTAAGTTGTTGAAAAAGTTTTTATGGCCCATAAAGAGTTTGACAATCATGAAGATGTTACAAGATGTTTTGTAGAGATTTTTCATGATGTTACTTAGGTATATATCTATCCAAAAAGGTGTTTATGATGTTAATAAGATATCTCAAAGTTTACAAATAAATGTCATCATGAAAATATCAGTAAAGATATTATTTCTCAAGATATGATTAAGTCATGAGAATAGGGTACATAATCTGGAATTAAGTACTTGAAGGTTGATCATTTTTATGAAAAGATAAATCATTCATATAGAAGTGCTTATTGAAGATATGTTGTTAGTGATGATTCTATATGCTTCAAAAGGTATGATTTCATTCAATTATTGTGAGTTTCATGTCTAAAGATCCTCAAATATGTATACAGTATGTGTCTTATCATTTATCAAAAGGTCTATGCTATCATATCTTGTGTCTTGTTAGTTGTGTTTCAAGTTGTCACTGGTGGATATGGTTAAGAGTCTTGATACAATCTATCTTGAGATCATGAAAAGGTCAACATGTCTATCTTTTATGTAGTTTTGTGGTCTCTAGTCATTGCAAAGTAATGTCTACTCCTTTAAGTATGATTGGTAATCCATCCTATGTTGATATCAATGAAATTTGAGAATCTCATATTAAATATTTGTGAACATACATATTCGGTGTCTGTCAAATAGTGAGTAGTAAGAGTATGTCTTGAGGTCATCAACACCATAAATTATTGATAAAGTAAGATGGTTATCTCAGTCTAGTACATGGTTTTGTTGTTAGTCATTGTCATCAAAACAAGTAAATAATCCAGGAATTGAATTAAGGGTTGCAAATATGACCCAAAATTGTGTTAATGTGTCTAATAATTTATTTTTGAGGTTTAAGGGGAGATATTGTGTTCTTCATTTCATGTCATGAGAATTTTAATGCATGAACTATCTATATGAGGTTGAAAATTTTCTACGGATAGGTTTGAGTTGTCAAAGGAACTATGTTTTGGTCTCGAAGACATGAGTGGGATTGAAGAATATCTTGATCCTAGGGGGAGAAACTGCAAGTATGGAGTAAGGTCTACTAAAGGAATGATTTTTTGATAGCCTTTGAAAAGTATGCGTTATGAGAGATGAAGGAAATTTATTGAATGATTATCATGGATCAAAATTGTAGATATAATATAAAAATGATAGGATTGGTCAAAACAAGTTTGTTATGCTAAAAGTAGAGTCCATAGGTTGAAGGTTGATTCAAGAAGGTAGTAAAACATTGAAGAGTTACTTGGGGAATGTGATATCTCGACTTGGTACACTTTCATGGAATAATATTAAGGTCTATGATCCTAATTTTCCATAGGCAATCAGATTTTTATTGTATAAAGATAGGGGGCACCTGGATGGTGATTCATATGCTTGGTATGCTCCTATTGCATTATGAAAGTTGGAATTTTTGGAATGAAGAGATTGTGTACATGAATTAGATAACAAAGAAAAGGAAATCAAATCTAACACCTAATAGCTTTAATACAATGTTAACTAGATCAATATACCATCATGCTTAGAGCTTAAGCAAAGCTAATCTATTAACATATTTGCATCAGAACATAAAATGAAGATTCAAAATAACATGCTAAAAAAATTAACCTCTATCTCTAATTGAATGCTAATGAAATGAACCTATTTAGATCCTTAGCAATCAAAGGGTTTGATTGTATAATTGAATCCCAAGGTTTCAAGAATGGATTCTTGTCAATCAATGACTATAAGACCATTTGACATATCTCCATATGACTTCAAACTTGGAAGAATGAATGCAAGAAATGAAAATAGCTAGCTCCTCCAATGAAGAATACTCTGAGATGATAAAATGGCTATAGCTTAGTCTCTATGCTCATTTAGGTGTAAGTAGAAAGGTTAGAGGGTTCCTTTTATAACCCAATGGTTTGAAGAATCTTTACATCCTATTGTATGTGGGATAATAGAAAAGATAGGTTAGTTATGGATAAACATGGTTTATAAGAGGTTGAGTTTAGCTTTAGGAGAGTTTAGTTTGTCCTCTAGTGACTCATGGGGATTGAGGGGGTTTATTAATTAACCAAAGTGATTAATTAATAGGTGTGCAAGCTTATAGAAGGTTTTTAGAGGAATAGTTAGTATGATTTATGTTATGAGAGGATTTTAATCAAATAAATGATGATTTATTGATTAAATAGAAGAGAAAAATAATTAATTAATAATAATTAATTAATCTCGATAGAAAGGGGTATTAATTAATTAGAAATAATTAATGAATCTAGATAGAAAGGGGAGTTGATTAAAGAAAAAGGAGAGCTTAATTAATTAATTTAGTCGTTAATTGACTGTCGTTGTTGGATAAAAGAGTTAATTAACTAACGTAATGTAATTAATTAATGACGATAGCAGAGAAAATGTGTGATATTGATGATATGTCATCAATTTGTGGGAAAGGGTATAATTAGCACAATTTAAAAGTATTTAAATTTCTCCAGCTAAATTATAGGTGTCTACATTTTCCCCTCTTTGGGGTGGCATAAGTGACACCACTTCAAAGATAGTAGACAAATAAAATTTTGAAGGAGGTAGAAGAAAAATTAGTAGAAGTGAGTGATGCCCCCTCGAGTGTCGATGGAGTGATGAAAGAAGGTGATCGACAATTGAAAAATGTGAGAGAAATGGATTAAAAGGAATGGGTAAGGGAAGGATGCCCCAGGTGAATGATGAAGAATAGTGTTGATAGGAGAATGATGTAGAATAAGGAATGAATATAAAAATAAAAGAGAAAGCTTTCATCCAGTGTATTGAAACAAATTTAGTGTCATCATATTTCCAAATATCTATGTCATCGGTCCTTATTAAAAATATAAGCATACGACCAAAGTAGAATGACATGAAAATCCATTATACAAGCAATTGTCCATTGCTAAAATACCAACTCCATGCAACATACAAAATGTAATACAATACAAGAAATTAAAATATGCCTAAGTCCTTGCAAACATACATAATGCAATGCAATACGATAAAGTAAACAAGATAACCTAATAGATAAACATAATGCAATGTTTTTGTTATCAAGATTTGATTCCGACCTATGTGAATTAATGACAAGGGTTAAAAGATGGTGCCCCAAGAAAGGATACATGCAAGGGGAATAACAAAGGACACTTGGGTCCTATGAAAAGTAATCGTGCACTATGAAACAGTACCAAGAAACTCATTGTGCCCCAGAGTACATACATAGTAAGAAAACCAACTTTGTTGATAGGGGTAGATCAAGATGATCCTATTGTCGTGCATAAGAACATGAGAGAACTAAAGAGTGATTTTTTGTAGGATGATTTTTATTGTTTTTGATTTTTTAGAAACATATTTGAATGTTTTTTATTTTAATTTTTTTTTGAAACTATGTATAGGAAGACAAAGAAGCGTGTATTCCCCCAGTGATAGATGGGATGTACAAGGGCATAATGCCATTGCGTATGTGCAAGAAAGGGAAGCTGTGAAAATTCCCCAGCGATTAGGTGAGAGCTATTTAAAGGAAAACTCTTCACATACTGAAGAGGGATCAAGGCCAATATAAAATAGGTTCAATCATGAGGTAGAAAGGATGCCCCCAGTGTAAGCTGGCCAATAAACACATGAGAGAAAAGAAGTAGAAAATTGTCTTATTAAAAGGGGAAAAAAGTGACTGCAAACATGGAAAAGAGGACATCTGATACACATGGATTTTCTAAATGATTTTCAAAGAACATAGGATGTTATGAAAATATTTAGAAGGTAATCGATGAAAATTGATTATCCCAAGGTACAAATCATGAGACAAGACATGTGCTAAAGAAAGAGTTTGAACAAGGTCCAAAAAGTAACACTTGATAACATACTAATATTTTTTACTCATCGAGATACCATGTGTGCATGTGGAAATGAATTACCTCTTGAAGGAAAGAGTTGATAAAAAGTAAGTGAAGACACTAGCCAATGTGTAGGAATGATTTAGTTTGAAAGGTGATTTCTGAATGGATTATGGAAGGAGAATCGTACATTGCTTCGACTTCCAGCCTAGGCATCCATAGCCCCGATGGAGATGCATTTGATTCTAATCACAACATTTCTCTACTATCAGTCAGAAATCCATAGCCCCCGGTAGAGATTATTGGAAATACCCCAAGAGAGAGTTATATATCAATTTGATTTTGCTTTTAGCTTTTGATTTTTGATTAATTGATTTTTATTATTTTTCTTTCTAAAAACTTATTTCAGCTCTTTTGTTTAACAAGGGGTTAAGAACCATTGATGGATTGATGGAAGGATGTGGAAGTGATTATGATGATGAAATTCTCTAGTGTTAAAAAATACACCCAAAAATTATTCCCAACAAGTTTATTATATGTAGATAGTGATAGGATCTCTAAGAGGTTATTTGTTCTTTAATTTACCAAGGTTATGAAAGACCAAGGTCAAATGGATACCATAGAGATAAATGTCACAAAATGGTGTGATAAATAAGCTAACCAAAATATCATTGAAGGGATGAAAATGGTGGATGAATTGTATAGGAATATGAAATAAAGGGAAGAAAGAACATCCATGTGTATGCAACACTTGATTGCAATTTTTGATCTTTGTACCTTTTATTTTGTTTTTGTAATGTTTTAATGTATTCTCTTTTGTTTTTTGTATTTTTGAACTATTTTATGATTTTTTTAATTTTTGATGGTTATCGGAATGAAACATGTCACTCTGTGTGATAGGATCCAACAATGATGTTCATGATTTATTTGATAAGAGAGACTAAGCGTGTTTATCTCTCAAGTGTAATATTATCCCCGATCTTGATGATCATGGTGAGATCGCACTCAAAAAATGATTGTGATTTGTTTTGAAACATGGGTTTCATATGTGGGAGATTGAGTTCCCTATCAATAAGTTTCTGCACTTTGTACCATACTTGATGGGTACGTTGATGTGCATTCTGGAATCGCATTTGATTTTAAATTTTATAATCATTTGATTTGTTGGGAGCTTTGGAGATATTAGTTGTTTTTGTCTTAGCTTGGTAAAAATCTTGTCTAGGTTTCTTATAATCTAATGCTTGACTTGTCTAATCATGGAAATTGGGAGAATAACATGGACATTTAGAAACAAACTGATGTGAGAAATGATGGTGGACTTGTTAAAATATTTGGTAGAAGAATAATTTAATGGATGAAAAGGATATGGTCTAAGGATTGAAGAAGATGGGCTACCAGGAGGTGAGCCACATATTGAAGACAAAGGGATACTAGGATGTGGCCCCAAAATAGAAGGATAAGGGATGTTAGGGCACGACCCATAGATGGAAGATGATGGGCTACTAGGATGTGGCCCCAAGAATAGAAGATGATGGAATACCCAGGGGTGACACATACATAGAAGAAAAGGGGCTAGTTACAAGTGTCCCAATGATAGAAGATAGTGGACTACTTGAAAATTTCCCACAAATAGCGAGAGGGATGGATAATAGAAGATGACCCACACCTAGATGAAGATCTAAGGGCTACTTGGCGTTGAAACCCATAAGAGATTGTGATTGAGGAATTGTGATAGACAAAAGAGTGATTGGGTGATTAGAAGATAGGCCATGGATCAATGCAAGACCTAGGAGTTTCATCACATAATGAAGAATGTGAAGATGGAAGAATAAGAGGAGGATCAAGTTGCATGATTTGAGGCTCTTCCTCTATTTCTTGGTAAAAGGAATCAACTTTTTCCTCACAATACATGGACACATCGAATTCTAAAGAGAATCCTTGTTCACAATTTGTTAGAGGGACATCTTCATGTTCCCCTATAAAGGCCATGATTTCTCCTTCATTTCTGAAATTCCTTAAATCAATCGGTATGGGTTGATAATTGACCATAAGGGTTTGATTAGACAAAAAAGGGCCAAACTGGTGTGAAATATTGAGAAGATGTTTGATTATGATTGATAGAAGAAGGTGACATAGGGGAAAAAGTAGACGCGGAGCTAGATGTTTCGGGAGTAGAAGAAGGTGGTGTGGACCTACCTATACCATGGTATATCATATGTAAACTAGTAGGATTAAGTAACAAAGTTTTCATATTGCGACGTGGGAGTCCTTTAATTCAGACATTGGAATAGAAAGGAATTTGAGTCTCTACGAATCTACAAAGAAGGAATAATTTGTGTGTTAGGTTGTGGAGCCTATTTTCATGTGAGAAAATGTTAAAGACTATAGAACTAAGAGTATTGTACACTGTTCCATAGTTGTCTCACTGTGGGTTCGGGGGGGTAGCTTAAAAGTACCTGAGAATTTTTTTTTCCGGCCTTAAAACGTGCCCGATATACCGGGAAACATTTTCTTCTCATATGGGTGGATTTTTTTCACCCATAGGTTTATGGGATGGTTTTGGCCCATGGTTTTGATACCCACAGTTTTGTAAAACTGCTTAAGTAGTTGTCTACTTATATGGTTTTATGCATATGGTAGGTATAATGTAACATTACATATGTGTTTTGAATTTGGGTGTGAATTCTATAGAGTTTGTTGAGTCATAGCTCCAAACAGATCTGGGTATTATATTGAGAGAGCGGTGGCTTGTAATAAAATATGAGCAAGTGATTCTTGGTGGACATAGCCCAAATTAGGTGAACCACGTTAAATACTGTCTCTTTGTGTTGTATTATTTTATTCTGTACTTTTATTTGAGATTTGTAATATTTTCTGCATATTAGTTTTTTACTGTTGCAATTCTATGAGGGATTATTCCACATATTTTATCCCTTATTATCTAACAATTGGTATCAGAGTCTTGGTTTGGTTTTCTGAAGTGTTGAATCGTAGGGAAAGTTTTAGCTTGAGTGGGAACTATGGCAGATGATGGAAGATCAAGGGTTGATAAATTCAATGGGTAGAATTTCAGTCTTTAGAAGATGCAGATGGAAGATTACCTTTATCAGAAGGATATTTATATTCCATTGTCTGAGAAGGTGAAACAAACCCTCGAGCATGACAGATGCGGAATGGGATTTGCTGGATAGGAAGGTACTTGGGAAAATCTCACTGTGTCTTGCATCTTCTGTATTATTTAATGTTTCAAAGGAAAAGAGTACAAAAGAACTGATGGATGCATTAGGGAAGTTGTATGAAAAATCCCTCTGCCTCTAATAAGATATTTTTAATGAAAAAATTGTTTAATATGAAGATGTATTTGAGAATGGTTCAGTAGCAGATCATTTAAATGGATTTTAATACGGTTGTAAATATGCTAGCTTTGGTTACAATAGAATTTGATGAAGAAGTTAGGGCTTTATTAATTTTCTGTGCTCTTTACCTGAGAGTTGGAATAGCCTAGTAATGGCGGTAAGCAACTCAGTTCCAGCTAACTCAAAGTTGAAGTTTGAGGATGTTGTAGGGGTGATTCTAAGTGAGGAAATGCAAAGAAAAATCTCTGGGGAATCTTCTACTTCAGGGAATGCTTTGACAGTGGAAACTAGAGGGAGACAAAAGAATAGAGGAAGTCATGGAAAATCAAAGGATCGGGAAAGGTCAAAATCCAAAAGTAAGATAGTATGCTGGCACTATGGAAAGTCTGGGCATGTAAAGAAGGACTGTTGGAGCTTTGGGACAAGAAGAAACAACATGAAGAAAACAAGGAGGAAAATGTGGCAATGGGTAATGTATGTCAGCATGCTTTGATTCTTTCTTTGCACAATATTGCTAAATCTTGGGTTTTAGATTCGAGGGATTCTTTCCATGCTACTCCACATAGGCATTATTTTGTTGATTATGTTCAAGGAGATTTTGGGCATGTTTTTCTTGGTGATGATGATCCTTGCAACATAGTTGGAAAAGGTTCTATTTAGGTTAAGATGTAAAATGGGAATACTTGGCTATTGAAGGATTTCAGACATGTGCCTACATTAAGACAAAATTTGATATCGGCAGGGAAGTTGGGAAGTGATGGTTGTACTGTGATATTTACAATGGACTCTTGGAAGGTTACCAAGGGTGCTCTTGTGGTGGCAAGAGGTAAGAAGGTTGGAACCTTGTATTTAACCACTTATAGCACTAATGTTTGTAATCTTGTGGCTTCAGAAGTAGATACAACATTGTGGCACTATAGGCTCGGTCATATGAGCCATAAGGGCATGGAGATCATAAAGAAGGATTTTCCTAGATATACAAAAACAAGTTTGGAGTTCTGTGAGGACTGCATATATGGGAAACAAAAGTGAGTAAGGTTTCTCAAGGTTGGACCTACAAAGAAAGAGAGTAAGTTAGAGCTGGTGCATTCTGATGTATGGGGGGCTGGCTTAGGTATCATCTCTTGGGGGTTCAAGTTATTATGTTACTTTTATTGATGATGCAACAAGGAAAGTTTGGGTTTATTGTATTAGAAACAAATCTGATGTATTTGAAACTTTTGTTAAATGGAAATCCTTGGTAGAGAATGAAATAGGTCTTAAGCTAAAATGTCTCAGGTCAGATAATGGAGGGGAGTATTGCAGCAATGAATTTGATGATTATTGTTCTAAGAATGGAATCCATAGGAAAATACAGTTCTAAGAACTCCGCAATCAGAATGGGGTGTCAGAAAGGATGAACAAAACAATAATGGAACATGCTAGGAGCATGAGGTTACATGCAGGACTGCCTCTTTCTTTTTGGGCAGAAGTGGTGAGCACAACTGTGTACTTGATAAATAGAGGACCCTCAAGTGCCTTGGATGGAGGCATACCTGAGGAGGCTTGGTATGGTAAGAAAGTTGATTATTCATTTCTTAGAGTCTTTGGATGTGAGGTGTTTATCCATATAGACAAGGATGATAGGACCAAGCTAGAGGATAAATAAGAAAAATGTACTTTCATTGGTTATGGTGGTGATGACTTTGGATATAAATGTTGGAGTATTAAGGAAAAGAAAATCATTTGATCTAGGGATGTGGTCTTTAATTAGAAAGTCATGTATAAGCAGTAGTTGCAGGAAAACATGGAAGAATCCAAGAAAGAATATGCAGTGGTAGAGGATCTTCCAAGATGGGAAAGTGACACATGAATTAATTCAGGAACCTCCTCAACAGGAACCCCAAACTCCTATATTGAGGAGGTCTTCTAGGGTAAGAAGAGAACCTGAACATTTTTCTCCTTCTCTTTATTATTTATTACTCACTGATAGTGGAGAGCTAGAGAGCTTTGATGAAGTAATGCAAGTAGATGCCAGGAAGAAGTGGGAGCAAGCCATGGATGAGGAGCATCAGTCTCTCATGGAGAACCAAACATGGGATTTGGTGAAGCTACCCAAAGGAAAAGAGCATTACAGAACAAGTGGGTGTTCAAAGTTAAAGAGGAAGAAGGAGGCAAGAAAATATACAAGGCCCGGTTGGTGGTCAAGGGGTTTGCACAAAAAAAAGGTATATATTTTGATGATATTTTTTCTCCTGTAGTAAAAATGACTTCTATTAGAACTGTTCTTGGAATAGTTACAGTAGAAGACTTGCACTTAGAAAGCTTGATGTAAAGACTGCATTTCTCCATGGTGATTTAGAGGAGGAACTATATATGCAGTAACCAGAGGGCTATGAGGTCAAAGGTAAAGAGGAGATGGTGTGCAAACTGAAGAAGAGATTGTATGGCTTGAAACAAGCTCCACGTCAATGGTATAAGAAATTTGATAGCTTCATGATGGAGCAAGGTTATATTAGATATGTCATTCTGACCATTGCATGTGTATACAAAGAATTTTGAGGATGGAAGTTATATTATCCTTTGTCTGTATGTGGATGACATGTTGGTTGTAGGTAAAAACATGTAGGAAATAAAAGTACTCAAGAAGAAGCTAAGTGAATCCTTTGCTATGAAGGATTTGGGGGGCAAGCCAAAAAAATCCTTGGTATGAGGATATCTCAGGATAGGAAGGAATGGAAAAACTGACTTTATCTCAGGAAGAGTACATTAAGAAGGTCTTGGAGAGGTTTAATATGTAGGATGCTAAACTAGTTGGGACTCCTTTGGTAGGCCATTTCAAGTTATCAAAGGAGTAGTGTCCCAAGAAGAGTAGCAGAGAAACCAGATGTCCAAGGTACCTTACTCATCAGCAGGTTGTTAGTTTGATGTATGCCATGGTGTGTACCAAGCCTGATATTTCCCATGCAGTGGGAGCAGTGAGTAGATTTATGAGTGATCCAGGTAGAGATCACTGACAGGTAGTAAAGTGGATCCTTCGGTATTTGAGAGGGACCATGGGGATAGTTTTGTGCTACAGTGGATCAAACACCACTTTGTGTGGTTATGTAGATTCAGATATGGCTGGAGATGTAGACAACATAGGAGGAGCATGACATAGGTTATGTTTATACTGTAGGTGGGACAACAGTGAGCTAGATTTCACGACTACAGAAGTTGGTGGCTTTTTCAACCACAAAGGCTGAGTATGTTGCTGCCATAGAGGAAAGCAAAGAAATGATTTGGTTACAAAAATTGCTTGAGGAGTTGGGGCATAAGCAAGAGGAAGAAAGCCACATAGTGATAGTCAGAGTGCTATACACCTAGCTAAGAACTCTACTTTCCACTCTAGGATGAAGCATATACAGTTAAGGTACCATTTCATTAGGAAAAATTTGGAGGAAGAGAAGTTGAAGCTGGAGAAGATTCATACCAGTTAGAATCCTACAGACATGATGACCAAGGTGGTCACAAGGGAAAAAATGAAGCTTGTGTTCACCTTTGGTTGGTCTTCACAGAAACTAGTGAAGGGTTGAGAAGCTTTCTCAGAGGAAAACTAGTCTCCAAGTGGGAGATTGTTAGGTTGTGGAGCCTATTTTCATGTGAGGAAGTGTTGAAGACTATACACTAAGAGTATTGTACACTTTCCATAGTTTTCTCATTGGGGTTCGGGGCCGGGCTGGGCCCCAAGCAGGGGTTCCGGGGGCACATCCCCTGAGAATTTTTTTTTTTGGGCTTGAAACGTGCCTGATATATCGAGAAACGTGATTCTTCTCATATGGGTGGGATTTTTTGACCATAGGTTTATGGGACAGTTTTGGCCCATGGTTTTGATACCCACTTTTTTGTAAAACTACTTAAGCAATTGTCTACTTATATGGTTTTATGCATATGGTAGGTATAATGAAAACATTGTAGATGTGTTTTGAATTCATTTGTGAATTATGTAGAGTTTTTTTTAGCATAGCTCCAAACAGATTTGGATATTGTATTGAGAGAGCGGTGGCTTGTAATAAAATATGAGCAAGTGATTCTTGGTTGACATAGCCCAAATTGGGTGAACCACGTTAAATACTACTCTCTTTGTGTTGTGTTATTTTATTCTGCACTTTTATTTGAGATCTGTAATATTTTTTGCATATTAGTTTTTTACTGTTGCGATTCTGTGAGGGATTATTCTACATATTTTATCCCTTATTTCCTAACATCGTGGGGGTGATCGATGAAGAATTTCTTCTGAAGAAAGGGAGGAGTGTGATTAAAGAATCACTTTGGATGAATAATAAAAAGGGTCCTACAAAGAAAGAGAGGACTCACAATTTAAGAATTATATTAGATGTTTGATTGGAGGGATTTAGAGTCATGTGTATCTTCAAAGGAAGAAGACATCATTGAGGTGACTGATAAAAGGGGTCTTGCGAAGAAAGGGAGGACTGCAACGTAAGATTCATATTAAATGGATGATGAAGAGGGTTCTGTGAAGATAGGGAGTACCGTTATGTATAATTCGTATTAGATGAATGATGAAGAGAATTTGTAGAGACACAAATATTTAGAGGAGGAGAGCATCATTTAGATGACATGATAATAGAGGTCTTGTGAAGAAGGGGAGGACCGCGACTTAGGATTTGAATTAAATGAATCTAAATAGTATTTTGGATCTGAATCATTAGAATAGTCGAGAAGAAATATTTGGATTGGAATCCTCAGAAGAAGAGGAAATGTTTGGATTAGAATCAAAAGAAGAGTGGGGAGGGAACCCAAATGATAATTTGGATCATAAGTTTCCAAACCATACCATTGACTATGAGATAAAGGTGGGGAATGGTTTACCGAAATGGGTTTTCTAGCGCGAAGAACCAAATTAGGTTTGGTCATGATGGGCATATTTTGATGTGAACTCTAAAACTTTGATTCCTTATTCTCATATGTATAAGAGACCTTACAATAATCATTTGTTTTTGGCATGTGTTGGGTTCAATGGTCTAGAAGAAAGATTGTATGATCAAACTTCTTCAAAGTGAAGAAGGTTTCATGTTGATTTGGGCAACATAATGACAACCAACTAGACATTTCCTAAATATGGGGATGCTTGTGTGATTTTCCAAAAAGGAAGCTAAGGAAAAAATACATCGTGATGACTCAAGATTGATAATCCATCAAGGTTTGGAGGCATAACATGTAAAATGATTGATCAAAATTTCTAGCAACAATATACAGGATACAAAGGAAAGATTTATCTACTTTATGTTCGATTGATGAAACCATTTAAAGTGAGGGTAAATAGAAAATGTTCATGCACTTGCTAAGGTTTGAGAGATATGTCACATAACTAAAATGATCATGAATTTATGAAAAAACATGAATATCGAGAGGATCAAATACCCAAAGGATTGTCCTAAAAATGATTTTATAAGGTGGATAAACACAAGGAATAATCACGCGAGTTCAAAACACAGACAAATTAATGACCAAAGAATAATGAATGATAAATAATCAATGGATCAAAGTGATTGTCATAAATGGATAAGTCAAAATGATGAATAATCGTAAGACACAATCACACAAGTTTTTTTTTAAACTCAATCATCGAATTACTTCCTAAGTTTTTTTCCAAATGATAGTTGGTGTTTCAATATGATTAACAAAATTTCACCATTTATTTCAAGTTCAAAGAAATGAAAAAGGCGTAAGTAATAATAAGAAGTTAATGCAATCCCCAAACAAATTATACTAAAAGTGAGCTTAAATCTAATCAAGACCTATATCCCTAAAAGTGTAGTTACAATTGTGAACGACACAACAATACCGCCAAGATACGTTAACCAAACTTTGAGAAAAATTAAGGTATTAATATCAATATGATATTGATGTAACACGCACAAGTGGTAACACTCAACACTTTTCAAAATTGAGGTAGTAATTGAAATAAAACTAAAGCTAGAGTATACCTAGGAATTTTTAAAGTGTATATAGCGTAACATCACAATATATATATATATATATATATATATATATATATATATATATATATATATATATATATATATATATATATTTAGGTCAAGTTTACAAGAAACAAGATGTAAATACCAAAATTATAACAACACAATATAAACAAGATAATAGTTCAAAGGATAGTCAAGGTGATGAATCCATCCTAACTACGATGACGATATTGACTTGGGTATCAAGATAAATAAGGCTACCAATGATACGAAAATGTCTCCACACACCTTATACATTTAAAAAATCAGCCACAAACATGGATGAGCGTAAACAGACATAAAAGTGGCGAATACAATCAATTAGGAGCACAAGGGTAGTCACTCTTCTTCTAATCAACAAAGTGTCAAAAGAAAGTGAAGGAAGTGGATCAATTAGGGGTGAAAAATGTTCACTTTAGCAGAGTTTCACCTCACCTTAGGGCGAGTGAAAAACTAAGCAAAAGTAATGCTTCACACATTTCGTGATGAATAATGGCTCTCATCTCAAATTGGTTCTAAATGATCACAGTTGGCTCATGGTCATAACTTCCTAGGTGGTTCACTCAACTAGGTTTTATCTAAGAGTGAGCTCAGTTTTCCAAGGTTTCCCAAGGATTATCCCAACTTTAATTTACCCCCTTCAAGCACAGTGGGGCAATAAATGTGTCCATCCTCTCACTGGGGTCGCAATATAGATAACTTTGACGCTAAATCTCATGTGTATACTAGTTAATCAAAAATTTTCTACAAGGTTCCCTCTTGTGTGGACTACTTTAATGACCACCCCCATTATTGTAGCTTAAGGATTATTCAAAGGGGTTATGTCTTAGTTTTAAGCAGATGGGGCATACCCTTACAAACTGCAAATCAAGTGTTTTGAATGTGGTGTTTTTTTTAATATTTTAGACTTAATGTGGTTTTTTTTTGGCAACCTACCACACGTGTAATTCCTTTGACAAGCATTTTTAGGTTGTGTACTTAAGCTTTAGTAGTTCTCCAAGAAAATCCCATTATTTAAAAGAGGATTAAGAGTTTCTTTTTATTCTCAAGATCATCCAAGGATGCAAGAGAAGAACATACAAAACAAATAATCCAACTAAAAAAGTAAAGGAAATATTTGTAATTAATGAACCATACAAAAATCTTGATAAATGTTCATTCTCTTAAACCAAAAATAAAAGATGAAGTTTGCAATTAACCAAATGTTAGAAAATGAAGACTATAGTTAATTTTTATTCTAAAGATCACCCTAAGGTGCAAGAGAAGACCATACACAAAATTTATCCCAACTAGATATAAATGGAAAACTTCAAATCAAAGGACCATAAAAAAATCTTTGTAAAAGGTTCATTCTCGTAAGCAAAATGAATAGTCAAATTTCCCAGTTAATCCAAATGTTAAAAATATAGAGATCAAAGTTGTTTTTTTAATTTTCAAGATCACCAAAAGCTGCAAGAGAAGAGCATACACAATCTTTGGTCTAAATCAAGTAAATCATGGAAATACAACATTCATCAAAACATTAGACATGTTATAAAATGACCAATTTTAAAATAATGGGAAAACCTAAAATTTCTGTAAATATAAATATTAAATATATGTTTTCATTTCATATTTCACTTCAATACCTTTCCAATGCAAATAAAACAGATTCATTTTGAGTTTGGGAGCAAAATTTATGGCCTTCGGAAGATGGCTTACACATATGTTCTTATGCTCACGGGTATGCACTTAACACATACTCAAAAAATGTGAATAAAACGTCCCTTAATCTGCAAAAAGGTCAAATTCTTCCAACCAAGATTCAATTTTTACAACAACCCATCACATTAGTATATTATTAGAAGACTCAGTGCTATCAAATATTAACATTCACGATCAAAAACTTAACTTTAAGAAATTGACAAAACTAGCATGTAGAATGATGAAAAAGTAAGCTCTAAAATTAAAAAACATGGAGAAATATTGAAATTTTATTACCAAGATTCAATTTTGACAGCAACCCACCACATTAATATGTAAATAGAATAATAAACACTATCAAACACTTACCTACATGCTCAAGAAATTAAGATTTTCAAGAAATTGACAAAACTAGCATGTAGAATGTTGAAAAAGTAAGCTCTAAAATGAAACATGGAGAAATCTTGAAATTTTCCCATCAAGATCAAATTTTGATAGCACTTACCTCCTTTATACCTACAAGGAAGACTCAAAACATGAAAACTCAACAAAACAAGTTATGTCAATATATGCAAAAAAGGGTTAGTAACCAAAATTGAAACTTAACTACAAAAACTTGAAATTAAGTACAAAGGAAAATGGAGTAAGTCCCACTGGGCATTCCAAATGTGTACATGAATTAGTTAAAAAATAAAAGAAAATTAAATCTAACACATAATAGATTCAATACAATCCTAACTATATCAATATACCATCATGCTTCGAGCTTAAGAAAAGCTAATCTATTAGCATATTTGCATTATAACATAAACTGAAGATTCAAACTAACATGCTAAACAAATTAACATCTATCTCTAATTGAATGCTAATGAAATGAACCTATTTAGATCCTTAGCAATCAAAGGGTTTGATTGTATGCTTGAATCCCAATGTTTAAATAATGGAGTCTTGTCAATCCATGAATATAAGACCATTTGACATATCTCCACATGACTTCAAACTTGGAAGAATGAATGCTTGAAATGAAAATAGCTAGATCCTCCAATGAATAATGCTCTAAGATGATAAATTGAGTATAGCTTAGGCTTTATGATTATTTAGGTGTAGGTAGAAAGGTTAGAGGAGGGATCCTTCTATAACCCAATGGTTTTAAGAAGCTTTGCATCCTATTGTATGTGGGATAATAACAAAGATAGGTTAGTTATGGATAAACATGGTTTAGAAGTGGCTAAGTTTAC
The DNA here is from genome assembly GCA_019776745.2 of Taxus chinensis. Classification (NCBI taxonomy): domain Eukaryota; kingdom Viridiplantae; phylum Streptophyta; class Pinopsida; order Cupressales; family Taxaceae; genus Taxus; species Taxus chinensis. Next base: position 656,629,729 of record CM034149.1, on the reverse strand, counting down.
TTTAGGAGAGTTTAGTTTTTCCTTTGATGACTCATGGGGATTGATGGGGTTTATTAATTAACCAAAGTGATTAATTAATAGGTATGTAAGCTTATAGAAGCTTTTTAAAGGCATATTTAGTATGATTTATGTTATGAGAGGATTTTAATCAAATAAATGATGATTTATTGATTAAATAGAAGAGACAATTAATTAATTAAGAATAATTAATTAATCTAGATCGAAAGTGGTATTAATTAACTAGAAATAATTAATTAATCTAGATATAAAAGGGATCTTAATTAATTAGAAATAATTAATTAATTTATATAGAAATGGGAGCTTAATTAATTAATCTAGATAGAAAGGGGAGTTGATTAACGGAAGGTTGTTAATTGGCATTGTTTTTTGGATAGAAGAGTTAATTAACTAACATAATGTAATTAATAAACGACAATAACAGAGAAAATGTGCGATATTGATGATATGTCGTTAATTTGTGGGAAAGGGTATAATTAGCGCAATTTAAGTATTTAAATTGCTTGAGATAAATTATAGGTTTCTATAGAGATGATTAAGAGTTTATGGTCCTAAAATTAACAAAAGTAGTGTTGGAGGAAAATTTTTGTCTTCAAGCATGGTACATGACTAGAAAGTGATGAAGAACATGAATGAATATTTTTTATTAGAATATCAGCTCAGAGGGAGCTATTTGTTGCTCATATCAGGTCCATAATCCTTCATTTGTTGTTGTTGAAGCCAAGAAGAGAAATTACAATCCAAGAGGAAGCTTGTATGCAAGTAAGTTTGAGTCCATTCATAGTTTCCATTGTGAGTTGTCATTTTTCATTATATCATTTATCATAGATTTCAAGGGGGAGAGTAGCATTAGAAACATGAAAAAGAGAGTCATGTAGGTGTTTCGTCTTGAGGTTGCCATAAATGTTTATGAAGACGGTTTCCATCAATGAAAAAGGGGGAGATTGTTGGCCATTTTGTCTTAGGTTTTCATCGATGTCAAAGGTCATTGATGGAAAAATTATTCTAGGTGTCAAATGAGTCTCCATGAAGTGTCATGATGATGTATTGCATTAGTGAGTGTTGTTTGGGTGAAGTAGCACAATGTTTAGATGTGTTTGATGCATGCTCCAAGCATGTATGGTCTAATGTATGAACTCAAAATATGGTAAAAGGTTTTAATGAGGTCAATCAAGGTTAATATGATATGTCAAAGGTGTCTAATTTTGTTTCAAGTGGTCATCATGGTCATTATATGTGATGTTATGGGTTGAAATGGTCATCCTAGGTCTATTCCTAGACTTAGGTCAAGCAGTATTAGATAGGGGCATGCATTTTAGAGTAGGGAAGTCTTGTATGAGCATAGTAAGAGTTTTATGACACTACATATGATGTGTGGAAGGCATATCATGTCGCCATTCATAGATTTAGTGTATGTTTTGGGTCCTTGTGGAGCAAGAAGGTGAAGACTAGTCAAGAACACACATGTAAGTCATGGTGGTTTAGAAGTTTCAGAGGTATAAAAAAAAGTGAGAATTGGGACAGTTAGATGAGGTTGTCATGGCTCTTCATGGAGAGTTTGAATTTGGGATGTATATATTTTTTCGATATATGATGATTTTTTTAAAATCGAGTTCTAGAGAAGGGAAAACCAACTCGGTATGTGAACTTCATATGCTCAAACAATCACCCATAATTTTCATGGTATATTTAGGATTTAGGGGTTATTTTTTCATTGAGATACGAACATTTTGCAAAAATAATGGATTGATTTGGTGGTAAAAATTTTATGAACGAAGGTTAAGAAGGTAATGTGGTATAAATCCCTAGTTAAACCCTCCGCCTAGAGTGATATGGAAGAAATGCATTATATAGTTAAAAAATGATCTAAAATAGAAAAAATGATGCATTAGGGTTATATAGGATTCTCCATGACTCATTTTATCATAGGTTTCATGTTTCATGTATTTGAGGAAGTGAGAGAAAAATGCTAGTTTTGTGGAAATTTACAATTTTAGGGCTGAGATGGAAGGTTTAGGATGAAAATTAAAATGTTACATCTTCCTTGAGATGTGTAATAGATGGCCATGAAAATTTGCATGAAATTTTTTTGAAGAACTTTTTAGATATAGGTCTCCAAAATTGGCCTACTGATTTTGGCCTTAAGGGCTAAAAGCTAGTCATTTTGGTTTGAGGTGATTTTGATTGTTTTGCATCATAGAGAAGTGTTTTATGGACTTGGATAGGGTAGAATCCTATAATGATGTGTTAGAGTGATTGATTTAATTTTCAGATGGTTTCTTTCCTAATCCCTAGTGGCTTAATTGGTCCTATTTGGTTTGCCAAGAAGGTGTCATGGAATAGGTGTGTTGGATTAGTTTTCTCCACATGAGCTATGCATGTTAGTTCTTAGAGGTGTTTTTCATATCCCTAGTGACATGTTACATGATGTTTTTGAGCTTGTAAGTGGATGTGTAGGTGTTTGGAGTCATATTATTTAAGACTCATTCTTGAGTTGATTTTTGCATATTGGATTAGTTTTATAGATTAATTGGGATGAAAGCCTTATGCTATGTTTTGGAAGAACAAGTGAGTTTTTTCACTTAGAGGAATTTATAATATTTCCATCCATATTTTATTTTTGTCATGATGAAGAGTTTAAGTGTGTCAAATTTCTTGTTCTTGTTGGCCTATTTTTGGGAATGATCAACATGATTAAATGAGGTAGGAATATTGAATGACTTGGAGTGTTTTTCCCATCTTGGTAATGTATCATGGACTTGGAGTGAGTTGGAGTCATGGTGCATCCATTCATATTCCAAATAAGTTTTCATAGTTGTTTTTTTTGTGTAAAATGATTTAATCTTGTAGATTGGTTTTTAGTGCTTCAAGACCTAGTTGGAGGTGTTTGCTTCTTGGCATGTTTCATGATGATGGTAGTTAGTGCAGATGTTCTTGAGCTTGTGGAAGGTTAGAAAAGGTTATCCATGAATTTTTTGTATCTTTTAGAACCATGAAAAATCTTGAGTCTGCCTTTAAATATCAATTTGCATTCGTTGGAGGAGAAGGCTAATGTTTTAGGCCTTATTGTGATGTCTTGTGCTTGATGGAGTTTTCTTGATCCTTGTCGACCTACTTGGGTCTCTTGAGGTGTTTTACATGGAGTTTTTTTTTTTTTTTAGCTTTAATGACCAAATTTAATTTCCTTAGCTAACCTTTGGTTGTGTTTATAATGAGACATGTATATAAGTGGGTTGTAATGACTCATTTGGATTAGTTAAGTTGAGGGGTTTATGAGAAAGCTAGAGATGGTTGAAGAAGAGTGAAGAGGGGTCAAGTAAAGAGATGAAAAGAGGTGAGATGAGATCAGGAAATATTGAGCGAGTTGGGAGAGAGAGAGAGAGAGAGAGAGAGAGAGAGAGGTTTGAACAGGGTTTGGTGTGCTTGGAGATGAATTTGGATCACTATAAGTTATGGGAGAAATATATCTTTAGTGATCATCTATTTTAGGTGGTTGAGTTAGTGCTTGGTCCTCCTAGGGGGTTAGTGTCTCTTTGTAAGATTGGTTGTCCTACTAAACTAGGGGTTGATGCTCTTTGTGGGATTAGGAGTGTTGAATGCATGTAATGGTAAATGAAATCAAGGTTTTGTAGGATGGATTCACCCCCCCTCTCAACACATTTTTATTATAACATACACACACAAGCACAAAAAAAATACATAGAGTCTGAGATGTAGCATAGTGCTCGGTCATAATTTCACTCTTCAGGTGACTGTTGGGGTCAGTACGACTCCACATTCTACATATTTTTTATTAGAATTGATGTGGCTTGTGGGAATGTGTAGGTATAAATTTGTTTTTCATGTTACAGGTAAAACTGGTGATCTAAGAGAAAAACTAGAGGGACAAAGATAGATCAGTAAATGAAACTCCTCAAGGCTAGAAAAGACCATAATTCTAAGAATATAAGTAGACACATGCACCTAGATTAGTCACTAGCACTAGGGGCAATCCTTTCCTCATGTGGGCACTCTTGTCATGTACATTTCTAGGTTTCTGAACCCTCATCAAGTCTTGATGAATTGTTTCTAGTCTGCTATAGAAGATACTCAATTCAGGTCGCTCGCAGGTTACACATAATAAACTATCATCTCCCCCCTCATTTTCTTAGGGTTTTACATTATTGAATGCTTATTTCTTGTGCATACTATACATAATTCTCACAATATCATTTACTACAATAGTTAGTCTAAAATTAAGATTTAATAAAAATTAGATTAAATCATTTGGTGAACCCATTCTCTTGAACCCTACCTTTCTCCAAGGCATCCTTTTGATCTTATTCCATGGATAATAATTATGAAATATTTACTCATGAAGACCTTCATGATCTCCAAGACCATATTTTTGAACATCCTCAATACCTAGATCTATTATATATTCTCTACCCATGATGAGTCCACGTGGTTAGCTAAGATCAACCCTCTGGTCTATAATGGTACTTTTGTTCCTATTATGACACTTCCTCCTCACACCACCACTCTTCTACTCTACACCTATTGCTCTTGTTTCTCTCCCTGATCCTACAAATCACTTCACCCTCCATATTAATTCTCACACACAACATGCCTCCCCTTCAGGAACTCTTGACCTAGCCTTTTTATACCATGACATATAAACAAAACTTCTCCAATTAGAATAAGCTTCTATATCCTTCTCACCATCTCTCTATTCCTCACTCCTCCTTCATATCCCTTTTGCACCCACCATATCCTCTTATCTTCTACCTCCTAATTTTTTTGCACCTAATATTCCCACATTTTATGGCCTTGACTACCCTCAAGATAACCTTCAATCCTTCCATATTGCATGTCTCAACTATGCCGATGACCTTACACGGTTAGCTAAATTGTTTCCTTTAAGATTAAATGACTATGATATGCATTAGTTCTATGATCTACTTATTCATTTGGTGACATCTTTTACTACTCTAGCTGATGCATTCCTTGCTCATTTTTATATAAATATCGGAACTAATATATCTTATGGAAAAATATCTAAAATCAAACAAGGATCCAAATAACATCTTGTAGACTATGTCTTGCAATATTAGAACAACCTTGCTAAAATGACCAATGTCCTCATTGATTCAGAATTGTAAGAGTTAGAAATTGTAGGAATTGAGAGGGGGGTGAATCAACGGTTATTAAAATTTTGAATCAATTTACAGTTATATCAATCTCTACTAACCTTAAACTACCTTAACCATGATAAGCATGCACATTAAAATAGTAGATAGAAACATAAAAAAGCACACATGAACACATGAAGAGACCAAATTTAATCTGGGAAACCCATAAGGGAAAAAACCCCACTGAAACCAGAGAACTAGCTTGGATAACTGTCCTATAAAATCATAGTTATTTCACTATGTGGTGAGCACCCACTCACCTTGAAGCACCAAATCTAGTACAATAACAAGCACCCACTCAACATATTTGGAAAGCACATCTACTTGCTAGGAAGCACCCATTCCCCAATTAATGAGAAAAAACTCAAACTTGAATCATACAAGAATTGTTTGTGCAACATTCCCATTTTAAAACTTTAGAAACAAGGGATTTTTTTTAACACAATGTTCTCTATTCTAAATAAAACATCATTTAGAACACACATTCCATGCCAATCAATCTCATAATAGATAACCATATGCAGCTGTAATGACTCGGTTACCAACCGATCTCTCATGTTTGTCTTAAAGTATAGAATAATTTATGTATACTATGTATATTTTGTTTTCCTACCCTATTTTGGGTACTGAGTGATCTGTTTAAAGAACCTATCTGAATATTTGTTACCAATATTCATCTAACACCATGTTTCTTTAAACTAGGTGACATAGGACAACGCAACCAGCAGCTTGTGATACTTTGGCCAAATATTTTCAACATACTGTTCATGTTACTATTCCTAGATGACATACTCATCATTTCAGAATACTTCTTTCACCTCACTCAACTGTTATCTAGAATGGTCTTTACTGACTACTGTTAGTCCACTTGACCAAGGTTTGACCCTAGCCCAGGTTAGCAACATAATTTGTTATAGGAAGATTCTCACGATGACTTAGGGTATATGGGTATACTCGAATGACCTAAGTCGACAGAATGTGCCAAGGTACCTTGAGTCATAAAAATCTACTCCCTATTCTAAACATGCTACTAACTTAACCTAGAGGGAAACTAAGTTCAAGTCCAAATGTGTGTAGATCTAGATGAAAAAATACGAAAGGGTGTTGCCATATGTCAACTGCAACACTGTATCCCCGTGAAGCCTTTGGTCTTCTTGAAGGTACAATCCTGTAGTTGGTATGTGCCAACATCCATTAGAACTGATTCATCGCGATGTACATACCCCTTGGTTGTAATTAATTCATAATTAAATTTGGATTAAGATTCAGATTGCAACAATCATGCCTAACCCTAATTCCAAAATTGTTAATTTCTCTATCCATAATTAATCTAATTGATATTAATAACTTCACTAACCCATGTTTGCATTGATGTTCAATAACTCGACATAACAAGCAATTATCACAAAAACAGGGCAGTAAACATCAAACGTTTAATTTTTAATGCAACCTAGCTGTCCAAAGCAGGTGTGTCATCCACCTAGGTGCAACTACTGGTTACTTTATATAAATAAAGTACAAAGATTAAAGATCATAACCACCATTCCTTTTATTTTTCATTCTTTTGAGAGAGGAAGAGTCTTCCTCTACATGGTTAGATTTTAGGGTTAACATAACCTTTTTATCATTCAATACTCATATAGTTTAATTGTATGTCCAATACATATTTCATTATTAAACTATAGTTGTTTAGTTAGATAATGACATCATTTACAATTTAACAAGTTTCATTATAGTAAGGGAGATTGTACTATCCCCTTAATCCAACTTATTAATTGATAACAATAGAAGTATACAAACAGATATAAAGAATATCGACAGGATATCATTTCTATTTCCTTCCTACAAAGTACAATAGAATTTACACCACAATTTGGAGTCATTCTCCAAACTTCAAATTCATCGAGATAAAATATACACTTTACAAGACTATGCTTTTTAGGCATACTACATGTTGATCAACATTAAGATCATAAATTTTCTTTTTCAATACAACTCAAGAATGAATCAAAATTATTTACAAAAGAATCAGAATTAAATAAGCCAATACATCATATAAAAATTTTCCTTCTTTTATCACTTACAAAGTCCATCTACAAAAAATTGCTAGCACGGGTCAGTTCATTAAACCAAGCATGATAAGCACTAAGCATTAAAATGAAGTGCATTCCACTAATTGTTCCATTAAAACAACTCTGCTTTAATGAAACAATTAATATATCATAAAAATAAGCACAGGTAATAACAACCAGAAAAGAAGAACAATCTAATAAGTTTGAATTCACCTTTAGGAAAAGCATAATAAAATCAGTAACCACTGCATTATATCATATAAGAATTGACCCAATCAATTACTTATTTAAAATAAACAACAAATCTTGTCGTCTAATTATTTCATAATTCTTTTCGAATTGAAATACAAAATTTAAATTTTCTACGTAACAAAAGAGTTACCTTCAACATAGTATATAATTAGGATGATTCATCCTATAACTTAAATAAATAAATAAATAAATAAATAAGAAGAATAATTAATACAGACTATCCACCATTCATATTCATCTGAAAGATAGAAAATAGGTTCAGAAAGTACAAAACTAATTACCCACCTAACTGCTTCAATTCAAGGGAACCAATAATAGGATTCAACATTAAAGAGACAACATCTAATACAAGAATCCCAAATCAATCTGAAAAGGGATAGAGAATCAAAACAATCTACTTGCAAGCCTTAAATAAATTCTACATTATAGAAGATATCATCTAAAGATCTGAAACCATACGTTCCAAAAATCAAGGCAAGGCTTACACAAGGATAATCTCTTCTCGTGTCCATCCAGGGGAGATTCATAATATGAAAGAGTGCAAAAGAGGAGTCCTTCCAAGAAAAAAATCCAAATGGAGCATGACTCAATCAAACAAAACAGTCAGTCTATACATTATTACATTTTTCCCTCCTACAGGACAGACTCAACTGTTCACTTTCCAAATCAATACATCAATAGACTTAATACAAAATAACTGAGATCAAGAAGATCAACGAGAACGATAGGGTTAATCCATTACTTAAGAATGATAGTCCCAAAGTTACCTAAACATACAATTGTTTCCATGAACTTTCCACAGTTAAAGGAACTCAATAGGAAAGGTCCGATCAAGAATTCATTCACCTTAGTATTATCAAATGAATTCCAAATTCCATTTCAAACTCAGGAGTTATTTTGCTAGTTCCAAAAAAAGAGAATACAAAATCAAACACACATGTTATAGAAAGCAGCACTTTTAGTTTCCCCTATGAATTCATACTTTATCAAACAATAATATCAACACTATCCTGTTTTATCTATTCCACGTTGTTTAAACACAAGTTCGAGTTTGTTCTACAGAGAAAAGTATACGGTACATTCCCAAGGCTGAAGTACAAAATATGGACAAAATAAAATGCATTCCACAAGAGAAATCTATTACTTTCTCCTTTTAAAGACCCAGAAATTCATTCCAATGAATCTAAAAGAGAATACTAAAACCCAACACCAGTATTAAGCTAAGAAAGTTCTATAACACTCACGAACTCAATAGAAACTGAAATCCCAACTACGATGGCTTACACAGCTCCACACCAAAAAGACATAAAGTTCGTGATCATAATGAAGAACAAATTTATGAAACAATCCCGAACCAGATGTACTAAATCCTTCCAAACAAGATTCAATTTACAAGAGTATCCAAATCTTCTCTCTTTTAAAAACCCAAAAATCAATTAAAAAGGATCTAAAAGAGAGTATGAAAACCCAACACATGTTTAAGTCAAGAAAGGTATCCACATTACCCTTGAAATTGACTTAAATAGAAATCACAACAAAATGACTTTCACAGCTCCATCTAGTACATAAAGATTGAGACAGAGAAGGTAATTTCCAATCAAAAAAACACAAGAAGAAGGATGAATACAACATTTCCATAAACTTCAAACCCATTACCGACTATTTCAAATGAGCTCTAATTCATACCAATGAGTAAGTAACAATACAGTATTGAACCAGAGGTTCCATAATCCCACAACAAGATACTATTCCATAAAAGGTCCATCATCCTTCTAACAAACTAGTCAAGAATTTCAAACAAGACGTGTGTTACCCAAAGTAGAGGAGAGTAGAATATCCTCAATTTTTGCACACCATCACATGCTCAAAGTAAATGGTATAGTCTGGGACAGAAGTACCACACCCATTCCAAACTCAAGAAGCATCAAGGAGAATATCTCAAAAGAGACTACCAGATCAACTCAAATCAAAAACCATTTTCTCAAGATTTTTCAAGCATACAGTCCCGAATATGAGTTATAAACAACAAAAAGCCTTGATTTACAAGTTCAGATCAACATAAATCCTTGAAAATGAGTTCAAGCAGACGTAAGCCTTGAATATGAGTTCAAGACAAAACACAGAGCTCTGAATACAAGTTCATAACAAAACACAAAGCCTCGAATACAAGTTCCACATGCATATAACCATTAAAATTGCCCAAAGAGTACATCCAAAGACTAACATTATCATGAAATGGATTCATATCCAAAAATCATATAGATTCATTCAATCATGAAAGTAAATAACTAGACAAAACATGTAACCATTTATCTCATGAGAGCATAATTGTTTTAATGAAACATTTAGAAGAAAGCAAGAAATCTTAATGGGTAGAGCCTATCATGCTTGATAGTTCTTCTAAAAATTTGAAGGAGACTTCTTGCCAAGCTTCCAACTCTTTTTCTCCTCCAAGAAATATCAAAAACCAAACATCTCTTTCTACAATGCCTCATATACTTTCCTTGGATCGAAAATAGACTAGAGAAACAAAAAATAGCCACAAAGTAAAAGTTGAACTGATGGTTTGAAGAACTAGATAGCTCCATGCAGAGTAAAAATTATAAGGCATGATAGATCAAACAACCTCCAAAAAATCCACCTTCATTGTTTCCAAGATGGTTTGCACGCAAAATTTGAGTTCATTAATGCAATTACTCCCCAATCTCCCACCTATCTCTCCTTTCCACTACCTCCTAAAACTAGCAAATGCTATTTCAATTTCAGCATACATTTCCAACTTTAGTGAAGACTCCACGTAAGCTTCCACCAAATTTACTTGCCTTTTCCAAAACTGGTAGTACTTCCCATTTATTCAAAAAAATCAAATCAAATAAATGCCTTTGGAATCATCGCCAAAATTCCATGGGACCCTAGGTCCCTTTCAATATTTTAGGATAGATTTCCATAACTTAGGTTAGTCTAAAAATTAATTACCTTAGGTTTAAAAACATTGTGATAGGTAGTTTCAACCTTAGGTTAGATCAAAATTCCCAACCAAATAGTATTAGGTATTAGGTTAAAAATATCCTAGCATTACCTTAGTTATTTCTCCCTTATTCCATTAGCACAACAACTTAGGTTAGGACGCCATCCCAAGAAAATATAATATTAAGCTTAGGTTATATTGTTACCTGAATAAGTAGACATAACTAGGAAGTAGGTGCATTTACCTAGTTTAGAATACCGTTAAGATAATCCCTTAGGTTTAGGATTTAGATTCCCTTCATATTTGTGAAGCAGACTTCATCCCTCTTACGTCATTAAATGTCCTGAAGAGATCAATCCCAAAGATCCAAGCTCAAACATACAACCGAATGCAGACACGATCTTACAAGATCAAATAATTTGTAACATACAAAAGTCCATTCTGCTATGTCTCTCAACTCACGAATGTTAGTTACCATTCAGTCTGGTAAGGAGATTTAAAACATTCTTGGATCACTGGAATTGATCCAAGGATGAGTCATTTAAAAGAGATAAGTTTGCAACCCTTAAAACCAGATTGCAACTCACCTATCAATAGTGAAAATGGATTCTTGCAAGCCATATCATTTTAGTGTAATGAATCCAAGAGTAGAATTGGTTTATCCATAAGAATCATGATCTTCAAAAATCAAGGGAACACACCTCATTTAAGAAAATTACATGCCAACACTTGCAATGCAAAAGAGAATAACAGTTTGTCAAAGGTGTTATAGTTTGATCACCTTCTTCACCTGGTTTCTTACACTGACCTAATGTGATCACTATTTCAGCTCACTACTTCATTTTCACTCCTCTTTCAAGATATCATTAATTTCTCATCAACTTAAACAAGTTATTTCCTTACACAATTGATATCAAATCTCAAAAAATGATTTACATATTGAGTCAAGATCTCTACTTCATGATAATGGTCCTCTCAAACCTCTACTACCTTCCAAGCTGATTTCACTTCATCTTCTATTCCCAAGATCAAAAAGACACTCTTAGGATTCAACATGTATCAAAAATTCTTCATGGTTCAACAACTAGAGGCACAAAACTTTTCCTTTTATATACAAGAAAAACTCATACACTTGGATTTTCAACTTCACATTCAATGCCTCTTCACTTTCAAACTTGTTTTTCACATACCAAGAAGATGATGAGATTTCAAACAAAACCTCATTCAAGTATCATTAATTCCTCAGTCATAATTTAGTTAACTTTTCATATGCCTCTCTTAGCAGCTCGTATAAAAAGATAACTAATTTCTCTTTTAAACTACCTCAACATTGTCATAACTATATTTGACATGTTTCTGTTTGTATCTGTGATATTTGAAATATTCCTTGAGGTGAAATGTGTCTCCAAATCTTCTTGATACTTTTCCAAACCTGCTTTGTAACTTTCATTTGCTGACACACCCTTCAACTGTAATTTATTCCCCGAGTTACAACGTTTTCTGACTTGTCATATACTTTCATCGTATAAAATTTTATCTTGTAGCTTTAATTTACCTCCTTCAAGTGTTATCAATAATATTAAATTTAACAATTTCTTCTAAGAAATCCTTATAACCGCTTACAAGAATTTAATCTTCATCATTTCATCTTTCAGTAACATTCAAAAAATTGTGAGAGCACTATGTTCTTGAGAACAGAGAATACATATCTTAACTAGATGCCTTGAGGTTTGAATTTTTCAAAAAAGGTTACAAAGGTTCTTGAGCCTATGAGAGGTCTACACCATCAGTAGGAATATGAAGATATTCAAAAATACAAAAGGAGAAGCACTTTGCATACTCATCATTCACAATAGCAGATATAGAATTGTATCTTCAAGAATTTAACACTTCCATAATTTATTTAGTAAAAATAACTTCAAAGACATATCCCTAGGCAGATGGCAGCCCTGCACAACTTCCCATATCAATATTTTTTATAAAAACGTGCTTAAAATATTAAATAAGTTTCGTTTATCAAGATAGTGCATTATGAGGGTTTCATGTTTCAAACCCTAACTAGTGGTTTTAGGCCTTTCAACACTCTAAACTTAATCTTTATGCCAATAAAATTGTGTGATCACCTCACTGGATGATTCACCTATAAGCTCCATGCATTATTTTTCCTGAAATGGAAGGAGATAATTAGAAGTCACAGTCACTAACCTTTATGACTATCAAGAGCAAACAAACATGGTTTTCAAGAAGATGATGATCATAGCTTGTAGAAATATTTCAGTAGCATCTAGGAAATTTTTGAGAAGTTTCATACCTCAGTCACTTTATCACACCAAGTTTCATTACTATTTCAAGACATATACACATGAAAAATAACCATTTGCTGAACTATGTGTGTACAGATTCTTGATACCACACAAATCAAACTTAACTTGGGATTTTATTTATAAAAAACAAATCAGTTTGATGATCATCCCTGGTAAGGACATTTCAATGAGAGAATATGAATTACCTTCAACACCTTGAATGCAAAGTTGTGAGGAGATATTTACAAACCAAATCAGAATTCAGTCCTCTTAACATAGCGTGTATAGAGAAGTTGAGGCACAATACAAAATATACCTTCACACTACTTCACCAAAGTACTTTTGATATTCAACCAATTGTATTAAACCTGTAGAACATGATCACACTCATTTCTTATATTATTATAATGCATACTCATAGAATCCTTCTTCAAGCATTATGCCAAGTTTGGCTTAAGGGAATATTCAACGTTAGAGAGGAAAAATGAATGAATGTGCACTAAACCAACACTGATCATGCTAAAGTATCTTTATCACATCAGATACAACCCTCCATTCCTTCTTCCACATCAAGAAATTTAACTTGGACTTTTCAAACTAGCATTGTACACCTAAAAGCATGCAAAAAATGGTCAAACAGTACAAACTGATTTGGTTTGAAGAGAAATAATACCACCATATTGACCTTGAAAGAGTATTTAATAATCATAAGATGTTTTACTATCTTGAAATTTTTATTTGGAGTAATAAAACCTCATATTATGTCTATCGCTTCAGGAAGGAGTCCTGGAGAGAGAAAAACACTACCAGTAAAATGCATAGAATTATTATTTTTATTTTCCAAATTTCCTCAAAAATTTTGAAAAAGTTTAGGCTTGGTGTTATCTTAAAAAATTCCTATACTTTATCCAAATAATTCTCAATTAAATTTGTTCAGATGCACATAAGATAGGGTGTTCATATTGCATTTCTCAATAAACCAATTTTAGTAAAACTTGAATAACTTCCAAAATATTATTCAAAACTTGATGAAACTTATCATGAAGCACTAAAAAACATCCCTATAATGATACATCTAGATTGTTTTCTCATAAATATGAATTTATAGCCTAGACCAATCTCATTTTCCTAAGCATTTTCTACTAGTCCTCAAAGCCAGTTTTAGTGAACATTTGAATTTTCCCTCTAGGAGTAAAAGTAAGCCTTGTAGATGCTTGTACATGCCCTAGATAGTATTCTTAGGATTTTACCATGCTTACCTAGGATTTTCATGGCATGTATTTAGCTCTTACACCTCATCAGGCTCTAGAACTAGGCCTAAATGAGCCAGTTTCAACTATGAATCCCAAAACTTGACCTGATGCTCACTCTAAAATATCTTGAACATGATGGTACTAAAATATTTGACTTGTAGAACACCTAATTCAAGCATACCAACCATATCCATTCCTTTAGAGGAAACTTTCCTCACTAACCAATCTTGTAGCATCTTGAAACCATCCTGGAATAAACTTGAACCCTCTTTATGAGCTCCAACCATCAATTAGAAGGAACTACCAACCAACCTTCATGTACCTCATTGAGCCTCACTTCACCACTCACTCCTTTTCCATCAATACCACTTGACATCAATGATAACACTAATGACCAAGGTTCAATAGTAATATCTATTCATTTAAATCATTTTTCCTCCACTCCAAGAGAGTGTCATTTTCGAGACCTCTCCTTCCTTTGACCAATTATGCCATACACTCAAATTGTGTGAAAGAAAACTACTATCTATGGGAAAACTGAAGTATTATGATACTTCTTCCACCTCATCCTCCAACGAGTTTCAAGATAAATCTACATTCAAACCATATTCTAAACCTATCGATGCTAAAGTTACTCTCAACATTACTTCTCCACTAACCAAGATCCAATTGCAATCCACGAGATGCACCTTTACTAACCTACCTTATGCACCTTGATTCTTATTACCATAGATCATTGAAATCAATATGTTTAATCTCCCTCCACCACTCAATCTAGATCATTCCTGACTATGAGGTAGTAACTACGATGAAAATTCACACTGTGATTATCACCAATACAAAGGGCATTTTACCGATCATTGATTTCAACTTAAAAATATCATTCAATATCCCATTGATAACATGCAATCGATCTGGCATATCCATCTACTTCTAAGTCAGTCAATGATAATCAAAAGCTTAAAATTGTTAACAAACCATTACCAAAACATGAAAAACAAGATAATGATTCATATGCTAATCATATATATCATGTTATGTCTCCTCCCTCATCACAGCTTCTTAGATTCCTAATTGTTACTGCTGACATGCCACCACTAGTTATTACATTCTCATATCATTATTACCATGCTACATTTTCCTTTTATTTGATGCATATTAATGCTTCTATTGGCACTCACACAGTTGACAATAATAAGATCCATCCCACAACCCTTTACAATGCATGCTCCATGGCACTCCTATAAGCTATCAACTTTTCAACTTTTCAAATCAAATTTATAGTCCCTAATTCTTATAGGCATGTCATCCTTCTCATTACTGTTGGATCCCTTACCATACTTACACCATTCCTCATTACATATAAAATCAAGGATTATAACATGGTATTAGGTCTCCCTTAGTTCCAGACTATCCAGGATATTCCTTCCATGCTCCACTCATGTCTTAAATTCATTAATAACTAGAAATTCCTCACCATAAAATGTATTCCACCACATACACTATTACCATGACCCACTCTTGCTTCTATTTTAGCATCAAACATGACATCTAGGCCTCTTGCACCTCTCAAGTATAAATCTCTCTCTACACCTATCTCTCCCATTCGTACACAACCCACATCACAACCCCACCATCCTCATTGGTCTATGATTCCACCCCATCGACCTAAGTCCCCTGCCTAGGAAGCCCCTTCCTATAGGTGTTCTCCACCTCCTTTACCTCATTGGTCTCCCTCACATACACATAAATATTATCCTACACTGTCGGTCCTAGACCATGGTCACATACTTTGTCTTTATTGGATATAAGATAAGGGGAATTCACTCTTCACTATCGTCAAATAGATTTCCATCACTTACACACTTTGGGGGAATCATGATTTATCCTCCCCCCTCATCCATCACTATTGGTTTTCTCTATTGTCTACTTTTAGATTATTTTCTACACTTCACACTCCTTGCTTCACAATAAAATATTTCCTAGCATACAATCTCTGATACACACACTGAACCATCGTTACCCGATGAAAAACTCTTGTTCCATGGTTCATGCTTGACTGTTGAGGGTCAATTCCTCCATGAACCTCACTTGTCACATCTTGGTTACTCATGCTACATGTTTCATCTCTAGATTTTTTAACATCACCACATCTCTGGTAAACATACTTTACCATCATTACTTGATGACAAAATATTGTTCTGAGGTTCATGGTTGATTGTTGAGGGTGTAATTCCTCCATGAACCTCACTTATCATATCTTGCTTACTCACACTCCATGATTCATGTATATATTTATGAGCATCACCACATCTATAGTAAACATACTTTACCTTCATTACCCGATGATGTACTCTTGTTTTATGGTTCATGTTTGACTTTTGAGGGTGTTATTTCTCTATGAACCTCACTTATCACATCCTGGATACTCAAACTTTT
This sequence comes from Taxus chinensis, assembly GCA_019776745.2. NCBI lineage: Eukaryota > Viridiplantae > Streptophyta > Pinopsida > Cupressales > Taxaceae > Taxus > Taxus chinensis. The sequence continues at coordinate 656,613,253 of CM034149.1, read as the reverse complement.
TGCTTCACATATATCTTTCTGAGCATCACCACATCTCTGGTAAAAATAATTTACCTTCATTACACGATGACACACTCTTGTTATATGGTTCATACTTGACTGTTAAGGGAGCATTCCAAAATGATCCCCATCTCACACAAATCCACTGGGGGGAAAAATGGTTCCTCTTATATAAACATCTTACATATAATAGGACACCATCACTTTCACACCACATTTACACATCTTGGTTTCATTTACTCTTGTTAGATTTTACTATTTATATGTTGCACTTTTGTTTCCTACGTTGGTTGGATACTAAGTATGTCATTATATTTTTGTATACATGCATGCACATTCACATGGTATCTTGACGTGAATGCAAGAATTTTACATATTCTTACATGATCTGTGATGCTTAACACTTCTCTTTACCAATCCCACCGAGGCTCCTTAGCTACTCTCATACTACACACTCACATGTTCTATTGTTAAAATATTTACTACTTGTCACTTAATTTTTTCTTCTCTATACATGCTTTGACATACTATTTATCTTTCTGACATACTAACGTGTAATTCATGTGTAGAATTTTCCTTGCTGAATTCTATACAACCATGGTTCTCTGTTACCTTTTTCTTGTTATTATTTTTTATTGTTTGCATGTTATGCCCTATGTATTACTTAATCATTTTTTCTTTATGGATACTTTGGCCCTGATTGCCTTATGAAATTGTGAACAATTTCCTATTTATGAAACTAAATTTTTATGGTCCCTCTTGTCTACACATTTTCTTATTACATTGTCTTCTATTGCATGCTAGTTATTTTTCACTAATGCTAATTTCTAGCCCATATTTTTTTTGCATGTGCCCTGGTTTCTACCATGCACATACCCTACCCCTTAAGGGTATCCAACCTTCAATATGCATATTAGTTTTAGGCCATATCATTTAGTATACCTCCTACATTCATCACATGTACCCCGAATTGGGGGGTCATCTACTGGGTGAGAAAATATCCCTTCTAGTAGCACAAATATCCAAAATAGAAAAACACAATATAGAGTTAACTAGAGAACATAGTCACAAACGGGTCTAGAATGTGACTTGGAAAAAAAAATAGAGTAGAAAATAACACGCAATACTAGACAAGAACGGTGGGTGTATGTGTCCCACTTGGATACTTTTTTCCTTGGGGAAAAAATAGATAGAACATTTTACAGAACAAATCTACAGTATCAGGATCTTGCCTTTAATTAAAAAAATTAGTCAAATAGTTACAATTCAGTTTCAAATCAGTTACAAATAGGGATGTGCCAATCTGTAGTGGAACTTTGAGAAGCATCATGGAAGGAGAGAAAAATAGATCTCTCTCCCCAACACTATCTACATACAAGGGACAAATGTGATCAAGAGCACTTTGAGGAAAGTAAAACTAATTTAATATGTACAAGATGAAATATTTATTTTAAAAGTAATGTTTGAGATAGACCCCATTGAATGGGATCATGAGCTCTTCTCCATCTAATTGTGACAATTGGAAAGCATTGTGCGGTTTGCATATTGAGATAAAATAGGGTCCACTCTATATGGCATAAAAATTTGAATGTCTACCTAGTTTGGATCTGTCTTGGTTGCATTTGAGGATGAGATATCCTTCCTAAAATCTTCTATCCACTTCTTTCTTTTGAAAATACTTCTTGACCTAAGCTTGATTAATCTCCATTATCTACATTGTTTTACGTCTTAGCTCTTCTAGCTCCATGAGTTGTGCATATATAACTTCCATAACATAAACTTCAAAAATATCTAGCTGATTTATGAGCTCCAGAGCTGACAATTCAACAGATAATGGAAAATTTTCTTCCTTACCATTAAAAAGTGTGAAAGGTGATATTTTAGTTGATCGTTTGGGAGTAATCCTATTAGTCCATAAGACCAATTTAAGATTTATATGCCAAGCTCTTTGATTTTACTCCAAAGTTCTAATGATAATCCTTAGGAGATTCTTGTTTTGACTTAGCCTTCCCATTACCTTGAGGATAATAGTTAGAATACATTCTCAGTTATATTCCATTCTTCACAACCCAATAAGAGATTTTAGTTCCAGGGAATGCCAAAGCATTATCGCAAATTATTGTGGAAGGAACACAAAATACGGTCATAATAATTTCATCATTTAGTTCCTTTAAAGCAACTACCTTTTCCATTTCATGAAGTAATTTATGGAAGTAAGGATCCACTTGTGACCTAAGATTAAATGCATATTGAATACTCTAATGAAATCAATCCCCCATTGAATGAATTGTTTATTTACAGAGATGCAATGGAGTGGAAGGGCTGCTAGCCTCTCCTTGCCTATAAAAAAGGAACACTTTTTTGCATTTTCTCACCCATGCATAAAAATACTTAAAAAGAATTGGCTAATAATAGACATTTTCATTATTTTTAGCGTTGTCATCCTTGGAAAAAAAATTCCTCCACCCATGACATCATGAAATTTAGGAAAGATCTTCTCAATATTATTTTCCTTGATGCATCTCAAAAGAAATCCATTGATATCTTTCTTAACTAGGATGCCATCAATAAGCACAAAGGGGGTAGATTGAAGTTTGAAATACCTTCTCTTGGCCTTTATCAAGCCTTACAGGAATTGGCCTATTTGGAGAAAGTACACTATGTCGTATATCCAACAATGAGTAAGTGGAACATCTGTGGGTTGTTCTCAATCAAGTTAGAGAATTAATACATACTCCTCTTCATTCCATGACTCTAAAACCAACTTATCACACAAACCTTTACCTCTAACTAGTTTAGTCACTTTGATATCAACATCATAATCCATTATTTTGATTGTCCAACAAGCTCTTTTCTCATTCAGATCCTTGTTCAAAAGAAACTTCTTCACACCTAAGTGTGACACCATGAGATGGATCTTGTTTTTGAATAACAGGTAAATTTTTTAATCTCTTATGACAACTAAGGCATGCTTCTAAAAAAATGATTACCTTACTTTATATTATTTAAGACTTTAGACAAAAAGGTAATTGGTTGTTCCAAATTTTTGGAAGCACAATCACTAAGAGGGGGGGTGAATTAGTGAGCCTTAAAATTTGTATTCACATTGACTTTAGCATTCATCAAATATAATTACCCATTAAACATTCATTCACCAAGAAACATAACCATACACATAAGAAAATGAACACAAGAACACAAGTACACTGGATTTAAGTGGAACATCCTTAAAGGGAAAAAAACCCACTGAAACAAAGATTTATTACATAAATGATTCAAATTTAGCTGAGAAACAACCCAAAAAAGGGCACTAACCCCTAATTTTAGTTAGGCACTAACCCTACAAGGAGCACCAACCCCAGAATTTAGTAGAGCACTAACACTACATGAAGGCACCAAACCCCTAGATGACTTAACACCAACTTAGAAATCTAAATTTTATTTTCACCTCTATAATGTTTCCATTACAACTAATAATGACTCTATTTAGGTCTCCTTTCTTCTATCTTCTCCAAATCTACCTTTTTTTCTCTCTCAAGAACTTATTTACCATGTTGATTAGGTCATCTGAACTTGAACACCATATGATCGACACCTATTAGCACTTCATAAAAACATATTTTCCTTCTCTTTATGGTCACACAGACCTTTTACACCTTCATAAATTTCCCTCTTACTCCCACTTTCTTGTCCTCTCTTAACCACAACAAATAGGCTTAAGAACATGCTTATATACATGCCTTAAGAATCAAATACATATAGGTAGTCCATCATAGGGAAAATAAACTTAAAATAAAATAATAATATCATGAAAAAATATTACAATAGATCCCTTAGGTTAGAACTAACATCTAAAAACATAACTCCTTCATTAGGAAACAAGTAGGCCTAAAGGCATAAAATAACTGCTTTGCAAAAACCTAATTTTCTTGGGCCCATATGAAAACAACAAAACCTCATTTATCACTTAGAAACTTATTATAAGTACATAAACTTATTTTTACATGCTCAATTAACCTTTTACTACTATATCATGCTCTGAATCCACCATTAGAACCAACTGTCCTCACTAGGTTTGTGACCTAAAAAAATAATCCTTAAAGATGAAGCTCAAAAACCAACAAAATACCTCAACCATGCAAGTATGAAACATGGATATAAATATCATGACATGAGGTTCATCAAAAAATTCATGAGACACCACCAATTAGACCATAAGTTCCTAAGAACACCTATGCAATAAAGACCACCAAAACTATCATAATCTGCCCCAAAACTAGTATTCCAAACTAGACTTCCATGGACCTCAAAAGGGATAAAACATGATCTAAAACAACTATAAACATTAATAATTACTTCAATACTCCCTCAAACATCAATTTAATCATAAGTTCCAATGAAAAACCTAAGATATATATCAATTTCTTCATAAACATGCATATTATTGTGGGGTCCACTCACTATCAAGACACTTAAATTTCACCTGATGAAAGATAGAGGAGTCCTCTACAACCTCCAATCATCATAATTGGTCAACCAATCCATTATGGTACACTTAGAATAAGATCTTCTCCATCACTTCTTAACTAGGGTTTAAGGAGGGTTTTAGATCACCTTAGCTTTTTGATGATTGTTTATAAAGCTCTACCCCTATTGGTCACATAAAGTTAAATAAGTATTAGTCATCCATGAAGGGTTGCATGCAATAGGATGCACGATATGTAAACATATGCATACAGGGTTGAAGGACCATGTAGAATCACGTGCACATAAAGGAAAGGAAGACAAGACAATGCGCAAAGGTGTGCACCATGCAGTAGGACAGGATAGTGCACGAGGCTTGTGTGTGTACATGAAGAATATTTAGAACCTAGCTATTTTGGGATAAGGTCTAAAAATAGACAACACATGATGACTTAGCGGCCAAGAAAAAACTATTAAAAGAGAAAAATAGCATGCATATAAAGACAAAAGTGGCGTTGGGTTGGAAAATTTGAAAAAGTATCAAGAGAGCACGTAGAAAAGTGAGACACACAAGTTTGGTGCATATGTGCACAAAGGGGCATTTGAAGTGGCATGCACCTAGAAACTCTAAACTTGGGACTTAGCCAATTTTACATGCACGGGCTAAAAATAGAATATGTGAGTTGGAGCATGGATCAAATAAAGGAGAAAGACAATGAGACTTGAGGACCAAGGAATGTATATTATTGGGATAAAGAACATATAAATGAAGATAAAATGTCATGCATAGTTTTAGCTATTATTAGGATTAAATAAATTATTATTTATAGGATAATCTATTAATAAATCCATTGTAAAAGCATGTAATCGTAGTGCATAACAATTTTTGGGCATATTTCCTATTTTGAGGATGCATGGGTGTTGAAGGACAAGTCCCCCACTCCTGTATATACTTGTTATAAATTTTTTGAGAACCTATCATGTAGTAGAGTTATGTTACTCAGATGAACTAGAGCGCATGACTCCATGATACTCTTATGATGTATTCATTTTATGCTATGTTATGAATGGGTTATTGTGGATGGATTATGGTAATTGATGTATTTGATTATGGTGGTTTATTGGTGCAATTATTATTAATTCTTATATGATTTTTTATATTACCTTATTATGTGTGTTTCCAACTTAAGCTCATGATCGTATGTTCTTATGGTTTAATATGGATCTAATTAGATATCATTTTGGTTAAGCACACTAAAATATTGTCAAGCTAGTACAAAGGAGGGACTTGGTAGTTTTGCATGCTTTGGGTGAGTATTAAGATATGTATGAATGAGATGTTAGCACACCTAGGTAGTTAGGTGAAATAAATAAGACTACATTTTGGTTTCATTTCTGGGACCTCTTTTCAAACTATTTTCCATGATGTTGCATGCAGATGGCATATCGATTGACCTTGGAAGGCATTGAAATTTGGGTAGAATACGGGCAAGATAATTTTGTGTAGAGATATAACATTGGATTTGATTTCAGTACACCCATATGGGTGAAAGGTAACCTTTATGACATGATTTATGAGACTTTCTTCTTCATCTTTCTAGTAGAATTGTATGAGTGGATGTCAGCATATGCATTAGGGAAGTCATGGGGTTATACACCAAGGAACTAGACACAAGAAGATTAATAAAATCTTTATGATGTTGATGTGGATTGGATTAGATTTGTAGATCATTGGTGGGTTGGAGTGTTGCGCAGTTATACATTGGAGTACGTTATTTCTACTTATATGTTCTATGAGGAAGATGAATAAATTTTTTACTTGAAACCAAAGGATCATATTTACATGTTATGCCCTTGGAGATTAAGATCTTGATTATAGCACTGGATTTAGAACGCCTCCATATGGCTAGATAAACATCCACCACACACAGAGGTAGGATCAGGTGTGGTGAAAGATGGTGGACATGACAATAGAAAGACAAAGAGAGGAAAGAAAACTCAAGGTTAATGAATCACAAGAGAGGGACAAGGCATGCAAAAGGGAGATTTTGGAGGCAATGGTGATGAGGAGTGAGATGGATTGCAAAGGTTTTGAAGCTCATATGGAATATGAGGAGCAACAACATCTGTTACTCCCCACGTTGGGTAAACACAAAAGAGAATCCACTTTGGATTTGGGTGAGAAAATGTCAGGAGAAGGCATGAGTACTGTAGGTGCACATCTGATCCCACCTAACAACCTAGCCCTTGTGATCAATTTTCTGGATCTAGTATTCATTTAAAAGCATGCTAGTGTAGGTAAGAAAGAAGTGACAAGTAGATATCATTTTCCACTAAATACAAAAGTGCATCATACAACATATATTCCTATGGAAGAACAATCGACACCTTTATTTAGAAGTTAGATTATAGGATTGCTCTCAGGCGTGTCATTAGGAAATAATGTGGGTGCAAAGACAGTTAGGGATACTTCAGTAAGTGTTGTGACAGCACATACTATAGGTGTTCTGTTCAGTACCACAACTGGGACACAAAGAATTACATCAACTAGTCTATAACCCATAGTAGGAGGATCATGTGGATCACGAGGCTTAGGCGTAGGTAGATCAGGAGGATCGGGTGGATTAGGTAGAGGGAATAATGATGAAGGTTATAGTTCTAGATCTGGTGGACAAGGCTCACATCCCTCTCTAAAATGTAGAGGTATTTTATATACAACAGAGCATGTGTACAAGTGTGATCTATTGTGGCGTGCTAAAGGAATTGTAACCTTAGATAGGAAATAAATTCAGTTTGATACTACTCTAAAAGGGTGTGTGCATAGCTGGTATAAAAAGTATGACCCACATAAGAATGTGGTGGATTATGATGCTTTGTGATCTGCATTTATAGATGAGTTTCATATTTTGGAGTTTGAGAAGAAAATTATTAGCTACTTAAAGAGATCAATAAAGGGTTATAAAAGTGTTAGGTAGTATGGCATGTGTTTCAAGACATTGTTGTCCAAATTGTCTTATAATATTCATCCCAGTCAGCATGAATATTGGTTTGTTGGAGGAATGTTGACGTTATTTCATAGGGTGTTATTTGACAATACATATGTGGATCCATGTGAGGCCTTGGAATAAGATTTTTGCGCTAAGGAAGTTTAAAGTGTTGATACTGGAGTGATTCCATTTCTAGAGGTGTAGATTGTGGCCATGGAAAAGTAGCTAAAGAATCTTTCTACTAATTCATCTCATGAGACACGCAGTGGTATATGGTGCACATATTGTGAAGTTTAAGGACATACAAATGATAGTTTCCCATGCAGGTCAGTGCGAGTGTTGTTATTAGATTGTGAGGTCTATCACTTGAATCATGATGTTTGGGATTTCCCTCTATTACAATGTTCTATTCAAAATAAGGTGTATGTGTATTGTAAGATTTGCAAGTGTTATACTCACGACACCGCTGAATATAGATTGATTGATCACATCCATGAAACTATTGATATAGGAGTGCACCAGACTAGTGTGGCTAGTAGATTGAAGCAACAAGAAGTCCATGACCATGAAGGGATCGGAAATGAAAATAACAATAATGGTGACTTCTGGGGAGGATATAAAGGACACGGTCATGGTGGTGGTAGAGGTCAGTTTGCATGAGGAACTTATTATACTTGTGTATCTCTCGATTATTATCAGCATGAGTGCCCTCAGAGTAATGTTTGATCATGATGCATGAAGAAATATAAGTTAGAAGAATTCCCAAATCTATATGAGAACATGAGTATGAAAAATAAGAAAGGAAAGGGCATAATAATGATTACGGTGCAATGCATTGTTGTTGATTAATGAATGCCAAGAAGACACCTGATTCTGAGTTACATCTAATGACAATTACTACATGTGATGAGGCCACACACAATCATGAACCATTGAATACTAATCCACTCATTTTTAGATAAGAGGTGATACATGCTAAGTATCTAGATGTTGTGTACTAGAAGGAAGTCTATCTGGATACAATGGAATTCATCAGATAAGGGAGAGATACAATGTTTGAAAGAGTAGACATGCAAGAGAGATTGTGCAAGGAAAGTTGAACTCCCGTAGAAGGATGTTGATGAATTTAAAGAGGTGTACAAGATGTTGCGCCAGGAGAATATCATTCCTCTACTAGGGGAATGGCTATGAGAGAAGGTACAACACACTGGGTTTGAGCATGAAAGGTATATACTTCATGTAATTCTACTACCCATAATCATGACTTTGAAAAATAGATTACACTTGATGCATTAATTGATGGGTGGATTTTATGCAACATTTTTACTGACATAGGTGCAAAAGTGAATGTGATAAATTTGGATGCTTGGAATCAAATGGGTATACCAACCTTGCAGCCATCAATGAATGTGTTGTATATGGTGAAAAAAACTAGGGTGATGCTGATTATGGTCTTGAAGCATGAAACTATTACCATTCATGGAGTCAAGTTTACTAGGGGCTTTGAGGTATTGGAGCTTGTTAAAGTAGAATACTTTCCAACATTACTTGGATGGCCCTAGTGCTATGCAAACAAGACAGATATACGCTTTAATAAAAGGTAAATCAGTTTTGATAATGATGAAGATCACATGATTATACCCTTAATGAATAAGAAGGCAGAGCCCTATGTTGATCCCTTGAGTGAAGAAGAGCTTGATAGGATATATGTGCAGTAATTGCATAATCCAAAGAATTTTGAACCATTCAAGAATGACATGCTTCATTGGGAAGATGCATAGTCTATAAATGACACTACAAGTGTTGCTTGTGATAATTGGGCTCATAGAACACACAAAATGGTTGGGCATAAAGTGAAAGGATGACTCACCAAGATAATTAGGCTGCACATGATTAGGGGGTTAGGATTTACTAGGGTACCATGATCCCAATATGTTTCTGCGGGCCATGGAGAATCAGTGGCATAATAAAGGGGATAGAATAAATATGTTGGTCTATAATTTGCACACAACTTTAGCGCACTGGTGGGTGACACATAGAGAAAGCCTATTGGAATGGAGAGAAGTGAGAATCACCTTTTACATTAGGTTTACTTAGAGCAATGTACCTATGCAGACATGTGAATTTCATGGGAAGTCTCCTACCTCCCATTATGTTCCTGATTTTGAGAGAACATGGGCATAGGGTAACAAGGCCTTACCTCCATCACTTTGAGTCCATGATTGATTTTTCATATTCTTATGGGAAAATATTATTGGTAGGTATGGCTATCCTTTGAGCTTGACAAGTGATAGAGTAACTCATTTCCTTAATGAGATAATCAAAATCCTATTAAAATATTTTATGGTGGCACACCATAAAAAACCCTTATCACCCTCAAGCTAATGGTATTGTAGAGGATTTTAATAATATTTTAGGGAAGCCATTGACAAAAATATTGGATGTTTGGAGGAAAGACTAGGATGATAAAGTATCAACTTTACTTTAGGGATATAGGACCACTTATAAAATGTTAAATAAAGCAACACCTTTTCAGTTAGTGTTTTGTACTGAGGTGGTATTACCAGTTGAATTTATGTTACCATCCCTGCATATTACGTGCTTAGGTGGAATAGTTGATGAGCAAGCTAGTGAAGAGTACATTGACAAACTAATGTAGTTAGACAAGTGGTGCACCATCACACGTTGGAGTTAGAATACTGAGAAGGAAAGATAAAAAGCATGACACGATAGACATATTAGGAACAAGACATTTAAAATTAGAAAAATGGTTCTTCTCTATGACTCTAAGTTTGTGAGCCACCCAAGGAAATTGGATGTGCATTAGTTGGGACCTTTTGTAGTAACCAAGATACTTGAATCACATGTTTGTCAGTTGCAAGTGTTGGATGGCGCTATGTTTCCTTGTTACTTTAATGGGAGTAGGCTAAATCCATACTATAAATAAATATTCTTAGTGTTTGTAATGAGGCAATATTGCCATTTAGATTAGATTTCCCTTTCATATGTTTCCTTTAAATCGTTTCTATGCTTTTTTCATTTCAATTATTAGTTTTGTTGTAATAAGTGCGCTTGTGCATAGGAAGTTGATTACTATCTATCGAGTTCATGTGTAGAGGACCATACATAATTTTAGTGTGGGGTGGAGCTAGTACAAGAAAAAGGAATATACTGGAGTTAAGATTCAAGTTTATTTTGGCACATAGGTATATATATGGGTTGGAATATGAATGTCCTATGATTTTGGTGTGTGCAGGAGAAAGGTGTTAAAGGTTCTTGGGATGAAGGAGTTCATAGGAAATTTTCTCAGAATGAAGACCACACATGAGGAAATTTTGCACAGTGTAATGTGAGGTAAGAAGTGATATGGTAAGATACTTGGTAGGAGGTGCAGAGGATTATGTGCTTTGGCACATGGAGGCATGTGTAAGGAGGTATGTGGGAAAGAAGTAGTAGGAACACCAGAAGGTTACGACTGGGGCATGGAAGAAAGAAGAAAAAAGCACATAAAAATAAGAAAAATGTCATTAAAGTTGAAGTACGATGGTAGGTGAGGATAAATTAATGTGGAAAATTTGGAAAAATATATAAAAGGGGTGTATAGGATTTCATTCTTACCTTTCATATTTAATTTTTTGATCCTTGAAGATTGAATGAATGCTAAGAGTAATTGTAGAAGAGTAGAACATTGAACTGGTTGATATTTGGTCACGGCCATAGTAGAGCTCCTTTATGAGAAGTGTTTGAGAAATTGGAAGGCATATGAAGAGTAGGGTTTAAGGAGTTAAGGTTTGAAAAGAATAAATTAAAACTAGGGCATGTGGATTCGAGGTTACAGAAGTAGAAGGTGGATAAAGTCAAGGATAAGTTGTAAGTGAGAAATGGCACTGAAGAGAGCACCTGTAACTACCACAAAGGGTAAGAAGATGAATGAAGAAAATGTGGAAGTAGAAGACACACCAAAGGAAATATTATCTAAAATATAGTATCCTAATGACATCATTATGGGGCATGTTTGGGAGTCCCATGTAAGGAAAATAAAGGTAAGTGACTACAACCACCATACTAGTGCAAATAAATATAAGATAGAAAAAGAACTAGTGAAAATGACAAACCAATTTATGATGACAAAGGAAAAAATATTTTGAAGAAATACGGAGTCTTACAAATCTATGAATTTCCATACTTCAGTTTACTAGAAATACTTTATCAGTGGTTGATGTTGAGAGCCCATGAAGACTTTTCTACTTTGCATGGAGCAAATCACCGCACCTTTAATTGGGAAGATTATAGGATTAAGGAGTTCAAGAACTGAAATTTCTAGTGACTTAGATGAAGAAGTAGGTGTGGAAGAAACTTTTTTTGAGCTATCTTATCAGAAAGGAGGGCACATGATGGATGTGTAAAAGACAATTGATCCCGTGGTTAGTATTATCACTCACCTCTTGACAAATTTTAATAACTAGGAGTGTTGGGGCCAAGTGAATAAGAAATGGATTCATATTGCAAAGAATATGATAGAGGGGAATGTCTACAACCTTGCAGCATTTATAGTAGAAGGAATTATTGAGGAGGCATACAAGGGTGATAACATTAGCTAGGGCACGATAATTTTGATGATTGTGTTTACAGAGATCGGTGTACCAGATGGCCCCAAGGAAAAAATGTGGTAGTACCCATCATAAAAGAGGCTATTGTATGAAAGGTTTGAAAAATATACATGTGATGGAGCCACGGGTGGCACATACAAGCTTAGGTTGGAATTATGGTATAGGAGAATGCATGAGGCCTTTGAACATGAGTGGCACATACCAAAATACTTTCCTAAAATGGTAGATGGGGAAGAAGAGTTTACATTGTACCAACGCTACTACATTTAGAGGTTTCAAATGAAGACTAGTAAGTGGATCCCTTGGTATCAGCTCCCATATGCATTTACAATGCATTATTTTCAAGCTTCGGTGAAAATATTCTCATATGTAAAAATCTCAGATTTGATGTAGATAAATTTGATTGTGACTACCATATGCTCCACAAGACTTATGTATATCCAGGTAAGTCTACCTAAATTTATAGTATGATATTAGATGATATCATCATTAATTATTTAACTTTGGCAATTGGAAATGTTGGTATAGCTAAGGTACATCAACCTTAAGCCTTAATTGGTAAACGAGAAGTATATATAAAATAAGTTCAAGCTCCTATATATTCTCATGGGGAAGCATACAGTTGACACAAGGCAGGAGCATGATCCTACCCCTCCCATAACATAAGAGGAATATATTAAGGATGAGGAGGAGGAGGAGGATTTTGATGCACTCAATCATGGTGTAAGAAGGAAACCGATTGTAGGTAGTAAGATACCACATGAAGATAGTCCCCTAGGGCATGAAGAAGAAGAGGTGAGGATTGATCCTGTGACCAATGAGATAGAGAAAGAAAAGGGAAAAGGAAGTGTAGTCGAGCATGGTGGTAGAAGAAATTTAAGAAGAACTAAGCATTAGGTTAATTGTGCAAAACCACTTAGAAGGTCACCTAGGACATCCCCTATTAAACCAAACCAACTAAATAAAATAAAGAGAAGGCACAAATATGTGCCTAGAGGTGACAGTGAGTAAGAAGTATCAGATGAAGCCACACACAATACATAGTCCCCACAAATTATTGATGTGGAAGAAGATGAGGATCATAGACATGAAGAAACCCATCATGATAAAGAAGTGACAAGTGAGCACGGGGAGGAAGACGCCACTGGAGGTGATGAAGAAAAGGAGAAGAGTGCAGAGGAACCATTCATTGGGCATGGGGGTGTGTCAGCTGAATATCTAATTTGAGGCAAAAAAACATATCCCCAAGGGAAAAAACTCTGATAGGAAGAAGGAAGAATAAGGTTTGGTGACACCTAACTTGGGATATGTTAATGATCATTCAAAGATCATCCAAGTGATGTTACAGATAACCCTTTCTCATGACTTGTTATATGGGTGGGAGATACTAGACCTGAAGGAAGCTAACATACACATAAGGAAGATGTTGAGCTAGATGATGTAAACACATATGGATGAAACATATTTTGACATCACCGAGGATGTATGCATAAGGTACTGGATGAAGAATTCACATCAAGTGATCCACATCATAGTGAAACCCACATAATTTATAGATGAATAAGCTGGTACTTCCTTGACAAAAATGGCCCAAAGAAATTTGGATAAATGGGCAATGCTTAGAACATTGTTGGAAGATAAAAATAATAAAGAAGAGGAGATCTAATTCCTGACAAAGGAGAATGATAGATCAGAGAGGAAGGAAAGGGTTGTCCTAGACATGGAAAAATAGATAGGAGAAAATATCTTGGGAGAGTGCATGTAGTATGAAGATAAGGTTACTGGCTTGTTTCCCTCTACATTACATTACTTGCAATGCTTGGTAAATTTACTTTTGAAGGAGAACACAAGTGCACAAGTACAAAACACAAAGGAGATAGCTACAGAGAAGGAGAAGAATAAAAATATTATAAAGCGTCAGATTGCAGGATATGATACCATGTTACAAACATTGAAAGATGATCTGAAGAAGGAAGGATAGGCGCTAGGAAAATGTGAAGGTCCTAAAAATACTTAAGGTAAGGAAAATATAGGAGGAGAATGAGGTATATGAAGAAAAGATAGATGAAGCACTCAGTAGAGAGGATAAGTTGGTTGTAGTTACAAAGAAGTGGAGTGCGCTTAAGACAACTAGGGAGCCTCATGAGGATCAAATAAAGCAGCTAGGAGAATTGTTTACATGAAAGATGGATTTCATAGAGAGCACAATATCAAGAGTTGCTAGAGTGACAAGGGAACTGAAGCACAAGGTCCAAGACATGAATCTAGATGAAATGGAGAAAATAATTGGTGAAGTCTCAGATAAAACGAAGAAGTGGCTAGGAGAGAGGAATGAATTGGAGACTGATATAAATAAGGAGTACCCTAAACATTTGTAGCCATCTGAGGAATAAGGTGCACTAGGAATTCTTCTATTTAATTCATTATTTCATTTTTGTATGGCCATTCTTTATTCCTTTTATTCTTTGGAATGATAAGGTGAACCCCATTTCTAAGGGTAGCAATGTAATCAGTGTGGGGTAATGTTGGGTTAGAAACACTGATGAAGTATCAAGAGATTATGTGAAACACTAAGGCATGAAAATGGGGCATGTATGCATGTGCAAAGGGGCAGTTGAAGTGGTGCATGCTTGGAAAGTCTAAACTTGTGACTTAAAATTTTTTCATACACAAGCTAAAAATAGAAAAGGAGAGTTAGAGTGTGGATCATGAAAAGGAGAAAGACAAGTAGACTTGAGAACCAAGGAACATATATTCTTGGGATATATCACATGAAATTGAAGATGAAAAGTCATGCATAGTTTGGGATATTATTAGGATTAAAGCAAGTATGATTTATAGAAAAATATATTAACAACTCCATTATAAAAGCATGAAACTGTAGTGCATGGCTATTTTTGGGAATGTTTCCTATTTGTAGGATGCAGGGGTGGTGGAGGGAGAGTCCCCCACCCCTATATCTACTTTTTATTATTAATTTTTTGGAGAACCTGTCATGTTGTAGAGTTATGTTACTTTGATGAAATAGAGTGTATGACTCTATGATACTCTTGTGATGTATTCAGTTTGTGCTATGTTATGAATGGATTATTGTGGATGGATTCTTGTAATTGATGTATCTGAGTATGGTGGTTTATTTGTGCAATTGGTATTAATTCTAATATGATTTGTTATAGTACCATATTATGTGTGTTTCCAACTTAATCTCATAATCTGATGTTCTATAATGAAATTCATGCAATGAGTTGTTATGGTTGAATAAGGATCTTTTTGGTTAAGCATGATAACATCTTGTCAAACTAGTACAAAGGAGGGTCTTAGTAGCTTCACAAACTTTAGGTGAGCATTCAGATATGTCTGAATGAGATGCCAGTGCACATAAATAGTAAGATGAAATAAATAAGACTACATTTTACCCATCAATTACTACATCAAGTGTAATCTCTTTGTCAAATTCATGATTCTGGGGTGGTATATTTTCATGAAGTATTTTCCTTTCACACTCAGACCCAGTAGGTGGTTACCTTCTCTCATAGTCATTCCCCTAGTAAATAAATGATGTTCTCATGGTATAACATCCTACACACCTCTTTCAAGTCATCAACATCCTTTTGTGGGAGTTCAAATTTCCTTACACAATCTCTCTTGTGTGCCTACTCTTTCAAACATTGTATCTATCCTTGCAGTGCCCTCATGAATTCCATGGTATCATGATAGACTTCCATCTAGTGCACAATATCTAGATACTTAGCATGTATCACCTCTTCTCTTGAAAGGAGTGGTTTAGTCTTAAATGGTTTGCATTTATAGGAGATCTTAACGTGTGTAGTAACCATCAGTAGTTATAACTCAGGATTAGGTATCTTTTTAGGCATCCATTGATCAACAACAATTTGTTGCACTTTAATCATTCATGTGTCCTTTTGTTTCTTCTTATTATTACTCATGTGCTTATATAGATTCGGGCATTCCTCCAACTTATGCTACTTCTCACACCATAAGAAAGTGTTATTCTGAGAGCACTCACGCTAATAATGACTGAGAGATCCAAAAGTATAAAATTTTCCTCACGTAAACCAGCCTCTACCACCACTGTGACCTCAGTCTCTATATCCTCCTCGAAAGCCACCATTCCTATTATTTCATTATCACACCCTTCATGGTCATAACATTCTTGTTCCTTTGATCCACTAGCCACACTAGTTTGGTGCATTCCTATCTCAATAACTTCATGGATGTGATCAATCAATCTACAGTAAGTGGTTTCATGAGTATGAGACTTGAAAATCTTATAATAAGCATACACCTTCTTCTACATAGCACGCTGCAATATAGGGAAATCCCAAACATAAAGATTCAAGTCAAAGACCTCACAATCTATTAAAAACACTCACATTGATCTGTGTGGGAAACTATCATTGGTATGTCCTTTAACTTCACAATCTGTGCACCATATACCACTGTGTTTCTCATGAGTTGAATTAGCAGAAAACTTCTCCAGCTATTTTTCCATGGCCACAATTTATAACTCTAGAAATGGGTTCACTTTAGTATCAACACTTCCAACTACCTCAACACACAAAGATGCTTCCAAGGCCTCGTGTGGATCCAAATATGTCATGTGAGATAGCACCCTATGAAATGGATTCAACAATCCTCTAACGAACCACTATACATGCTGACTAGGATGAATATCATAAGACAATTTAGACAATAATGTCTTGAAATGCACGTCATACTTCAATACACTTTTAGATATCCCTTTCTCAATCTATTTGAGTGGACTAATACTTTTCTACTCAAACTCTGGAATACGAAACTCAACTAGAAACATAGAGTGCAAAGTATCATAATCCACCGTAGTTTGATGTGGGTCATAATTTATATACCAGCTATGCACACACCCTTGTAGAGTAGTAGCAAACCAATTTACTTTCCTATCTGAGGATGTAATTCCTTTAACATGCCATATTAGCTCACACTTGTACACATGCTCTATTGCATCTTCAATTCCTCTATATTCTGACAAGTGGAGAGAAATATCATAGTAAAATTCTTAAGGTTATTGTGAGGGTTGCTAGGGAGGTGGGCCTTGTCCACCAAATCTAGAACTAGAACCTCCACTAGTATTACCTCCACCCGATCCACCTGATCTACTTGATCCACATGCACTCGATACTCCTGATTTTCCTAATTCTCTTGTTGTACGCTATAGACTAGTTGATATATGTCTTTGTGTCCTAGTTGTGATACTGAACTGAAAACCTACAATTTACATGGTTGAATCAATTACCAAAGTATTCGCAACTGTCTTCGCACCCACATTTTGTCTTGATGACATGCCTGAGAACAATCCTGTAATGTAAATTCCAAAAAAAGGCTCTGACTCTGCTGCCATAGGAATATGTGTTATATGATGCACTTCTATATTCACTAGAAAATGATATATGTCGTTGCTTTCTTACCTACATTATCCTACTTCTTAATGACTACTGGATCTGGAAAACCAAGCATAAGGGCTAGGTTGTTATGTGGGATTAGATGTTTTCCTGCAGTACTCGTGCCTTCTCCCAACATGCTCTCATTCAAAGCCAAAGGGTAATCTACACATTGGGTACTCTGTTATGATTACCCATTGTGTAGAGTACCAGATGTTGCAGCTCCTCGTCTTCTACAAGAGCTTACAAAAATTCATGATCCATCTCTCTCCTCATCGCCATTTCATCTACAATCTCCCTTACATGTGCCACATCCCTCTCTCACGCTTCATTAAACTTGAGTCATATTTCCTCTCTCTATGTTTTTTTCAGGTCCGCCATCTTTCACCTCACCTACTCCTTCCCCTGAGTGTGATGTATGTTTATCTAGTCATAGGAAGGCACTCTAAATACAACACTATAATCAAGATCTTAATCGCTAAGGGCATAACACACAAATATAATCCTCCATTGTTGCAGCCTAGAATTTACCAGATAACACCCTAGTCATGCGCTAACACATCAATCAGCCTTGACAATGAGCGCTCACCCGAAGTACACAAAAAGGTACCAAGTCCCTCTTTAGGGTTGTTGTAGCAGGATGCTAGCATGATGAAGGAAGAAACATATAGATTCATAACTAATCTATCATTCTACAATGTATGCTACATTTCAGAGCTATGATAGAAAAAGCTTTAAACAGTAATCATGATTGAATCAATAACATGTACTACTTAATTCCACACATAGAATGACACTTAGGTTTAGCCAATATCTTCCATCTATTAATAAACATAGAAGCTCCTTATAATAATGTTAATCTATACCAATGCATGTATGGGTATGATACAGTAATTCAGTCATATGCGTATATCTCTATACCTCCATACATCCCTCACAATAATATATTACCACTATGTACTTCACATCATATATATAGGGTGGGGACTTTCCCTTCACCTCTTATCTATTCCAGAAATAGGTCACATTCTATTAATAGCCATGCACCGTTCACAGGCATAGCGACACATGCAAGTTTGCTATCTATATGACCTCTTACAGTTAACTGGAGTTTCAATCCTATTCTTAGATTGTCTCCATGTAAAGTGCTTCGATCCGATCCTCCAAAAATAGACAATGCATGGTGCGCGCACGTATCTGCATCATTGGTATGTTTTGCACGCCATCTTTTAAAAATAGGTTGTCATGCTCAAAATCAACTAAGTCCTAAATGTCTGAACTTGCCTTGCATGCGCGGGTCCTTTCTTTTACTTCTGCACCCTTGATCCTAGCCTTCTCTCCCGCACAGACTCCTTGTGTGTTCTCTAACAAGTATTCTCTGATCAACATTATCCCATCACTAATCTCATTATCGTCTTGAGAATAGGTATTCCTCCAAAAATTGAAGTAAAGAATAGAATAATGGAAAGAATAAGAATGAAATAATCTAGAAAAATAAAGAATTATTATGAGGTTATGAGATAGCCTCCTTTGTATTAGTTTGAAGTATCCATTCTAGATACACCTCCTTTATTTTGGCCTCCAAAACCTGCCATTCAGTGAGTACTTGTCTCTTCTTTTTCTAGGATGTCCACAAGCAATGGATTCCAACTCATCCCCTTGTAATCACTCCCTTTTCATTCTGTAGAACCAACACAACGCTAGACATTGATGTCATTCTTCCTTGTAAAAGATCCATCTTCTGTGCAATTAACTTCCCAAGCTCTTCCAGCCGAGTCTTGTGTGGCTCTTGTGCTGCTACTTCCAAGGCCTCCATGCTTCTATTTAACTATTGACAATCTTTTTGTGCAGCCCAATGTCTCATCCTTCATTACTTTCTGGACCTCATTGTTTTCTTCAAGGGTATTTATGCTGATAAGTGCCTCTGGAGCTGTGTAGATATTTAAAGCATGGTCTACTTTCTTCAATACTTCTTGTAATGCTTGTAGCATCCCTTCATGAGATGCAATCTTTTGCATCACCGAGGATTTCTATCATTCATTCATCTTGCCCATGAATTTCTTGGCACTATCATGTGTAGAGGTTCATATTCAAGTACCAAGTCCACTAACTTTCCTACATAGTGTATTGTTAAAGGAAACGTCTGTGGTACCTTGGCCTCCAAGTGTGGCCTTACTTTGATGACATTTTGCCCATTCTCCTATGTGATGCTAATAAATAGTTCATTTTTCCTCTGCACGAAGTCCCTCTCTTTTGTTATGTGTGCTATCTCCACATCCTTTGTCTTTAGCTCCTCGTGTAACACTCTAATTATTGCAGCTTTGTTTGTGTTTCTTCTAGCCACTTCCAGTAAAAACCTTCACCAATGTGTTGCTGACCTGCTCATCTGACATAACAGTAGGCTTTATTGTCATGTGTCTAGCTTGGGGTGCCTTTTTCAGCCATCTCAAAATGCATGACTCTTCGCATACATCAAAGTTAGGCTCATCTATGTGGGTGTGCATTGACCATGATAGTTGCTTTTCGAGTGCACGCATAGTCACCTATATCCTCATCTATTAGCTCTCTAGCTGAATAAATCCTTCTGTTCTATCGTACTCTGGAATTGGGCACAGACAATTTTTCCTGCATCCTTTACATACCCCATGGCTGGTGGAATGTGCTCTCCACTTGTTCTTCTAGACCATTGTTACTTAGGGACTTTAGCTTCCAAATTTGGCACTTGTGTCTCAATGTCCTGAACATTCTCAACAGCTACTGTCTCCTCTGGTCCCTTCTTGTCCTCTTCTCTTCCCTTTGATTCATCACCTTGTTCTTCTATGTTCTCTAGAAGTGTGGGAGAATTAGGAACGCTTTCCTCTGACTCTTTCGTCTCTTCATTTAACTTCAGTTTCTTCCTTCTTTGCACAGTTACCTCCTTCTGCGGAGAGAGTTTGGGTAATCTGTGCATCTATGGTTGGAGTAGCACCTTGGGTCCTTGTTCTCCTAAACACCCTCTTAAATTTGTACTCCCCTTGAATTGCATTCAATTCCTCATCATCCCCCTCTTGTGGTTGAGGTGGTGTAATGGCGCGCTCAGCTTCACCCTTATTTTTAGGATGTCTCCTACCTCTATGCTCCAAACCACCACTACCTTCGTGCTCCTCCTCCTCATCCTCCACTTTAATTGGCTCTATGGGCTTAGGCACTAGTATGTTCTCCATTGTATGCTTTCCCTTTAGTGGTGCGGGAAGTGCAAACTCACCTTCCACATATTTTTTATTCCCCATCTTTGGCTTTAATTGAAGATACACCAATGCTACCCCTACATCTGATACAGCCAGACTTAATTGGCTTAGTATTCAACACCTCTGAAATGATCCTCTCGGTGAAGGAACTTCTTCCAGGATACACATACTTCTTTCTCAATGTGTAGTAGTCACCGTCTACCTTATCTGCATTGAATACTAGTCAACGTGCGTGTCTATAAATATGTGAGCAGATGCTTGGAAATACCTTGTAGTGAATGTGTAAGGTAGCTTACACCAAGGGCTCCAAAATGCATCTTTCATTAGGAAGCGCATGATGCAGAAAATGTTGATATACAAAAAACTGGACTTGTTTTCCTACTACTAATGGTCGGTCCTTTGAGATATGCCACTCTTCTCTAAATGCCATGCGTGGAGCCTGTCATACCATTTCTCCGCCCTTTGGTTTACGTCGTCTATCATGGCCCCTTTACATAGATACTTGCTGAACCTTTCAGCTAGTGACTTATTCTACATGGGGTAATTCCCATACCTTTTCCTTTAGCCTGTCTGCTACTCCAATTTCCATGAATACTAGTGATAGTAGAACAGCCCCAAAGTTGATCTTCCCTCTTGTGCGTGCTTCTTCGACTATTTGTTTCTACAATATAGCCTACAATATTATATATTTCTCCTTCTGACATCTTATGCACAACATGTAACCACATAGTATTTACCTCTGACCACCACTCCTGATCATTCAACTTTGTAACAAGGTGTGTTATTGCTTGCATAACCAGATAGTTCTTTAATTTGCCTATATCCATACCACATGGGCCTTTCAGGTATCCCAACTCCTATTTGTTCTTTAAAATTATGGCCTTTATCTATGAGATCATTCTTTATGTCCTCTCCTGTTGCCTTCAAACCTGTAATTAATGAGATAAGCATAGATGAAATTCTAACTCTATGTCCTACAAAGTAGAAGAAGTCCTCGTGCATTTTTCTCATGAGCCACTGATACAAGGGCTCATACTTTCCAAAAAATGGAAACTCATATAATTGGTAGACCCCAATTCTCTTCAGAAGCTTCTTGTCTGCATCATCATAAACTTGACATGTCATATGTCCGTACGCTTGTTCGTCCTAGTAGTGAGCAAGGATTCGAGCTCCTTCTTGTTCTCTACAGTCCTGTGATTATATTCACTCACTTTGCTCTTTTTGATAGTTGAATCCCACTCCTAGCCAATACGATGACTCAAACTGGCTATTACATTTCTAAAAAGTCACTTTCAGGATGCCATCTCTTCTTCCTCAATGACCACCTTCTTCTTTCCTTTTGTTGTTGCTACAAGATGCCTTCTTGGGTGCCATTTTTTTCCTTTGCAAACGTCTCCTCTTTAACTCTGCAACTTTGTATGAATCAAACCCTAGCTCAATTCAACTCATGCCCTAGGTGGAAACGTTTTTGACCTAACTCCATCTCTTCCTCCTTACTTCGCTCAAACCCTTCACCACCAAGGACGCAAGCTTCTTTTTGCACACAAATTTGTTTATCACGCTTGGTTTCACACCCTTTTCACCTTAACTCGATCACTCAGCTCTTCGCAATTGGCTCTTTCCTCAAATTCTCTTAGTTGCAACAGTAAAAATGAATTTGCATCCCATTCTTATACAATTTTTTTCAAAATTTGATGCATTTATTGCTCCTTCACCTACAAATTATCCTCTCATTTACTGACCAAATTTGTTTCATTCCACGCATGTATATCTTCGCATGCCCCAGCTATAACCTTCTAGTGCACCTTCCTACCCTCTGGTCACAGACTTCTCTTTAACACGTGCACACCCTTGTGCCTGAGTACCTCATCACTTTACCTTCTCCTGGTAGTTATCATGGCCTCCGCTTACCTCACGTTATACTATCCTTTCATTCATCTCCATCCTTGGTCACTTTTGAGAAGTAATCTTGTTTTGACTTAAAGCATGCACCCGTAGCAGCTTATTCCTTTCACCTTTCAATTCCCATGTAGTCTTTTACTTGGATAAATACAACCACCCCATACTAAGGGTATGTGCAGTCCTTTGCGTACATAAACATTCTTCACATAGTAATTAGCTTCATGTGCGCAAGCGTGCATTTTACACAAGAAAGACAACTAAATTGACAAAGCATAGCAACAATGAAGGAAATACATTAAGTAAATACATAAGGGAAACCTAATTTAAATGGCAATACTACCTTATTAAAAACACCAAGAAGTCTTATTTATAGTAGGGTTTTATCCTACTCCCGTTAAAGTAACTGGGTAGTCATGTTCCATCAAGTGCTTACTAACTAGCAAGCACCTGATTTCAAGTATGTGAGTGATGACATATGGCCCCAACCAATGTGCTTTGAGCTTGCCTGGATGGCGCAAGAAGTTAGAGTCATAAAGAAGTACCATTTGTCCAATCTCAAGATTTCTTATCCCTTATGTTTTTGTTATGCCATGCCTTCTGCCTAGCCTTTTCCTACTTCTAAATCCATCATGTTATGGCTTGTCACTCATCTATTTGAATGATCTTCTCGATACACTCTTCTAAATCATATTCATTAGCTAGACCTACAGCGCGTGCACACTGCGTAAAGAAGGTAACATAAATTCTGATAGGGAGAACGGCTTCTGCACGTCAAACACCAGCTGAAATGGTGTGGCTTTGTTCAATCTCTTATAAGTTGTTCTATATGTCCCAAAGAACAGCTGACACTTTGTCATCCCAATCCTTTCTTCCAACATCACAAATTTTTGTCAAAGTCTGGCTCAAAATCTTGTTGAAAGCCTTAACATTTCCATTTACCTGAGGATGGTAGGGTGTAGTTTTATGGTGTGCAACCATAAACTCAACTAATAGGATCCTAATTGTCTCATTCAAAAAGTGTGTACCCCTATCACTTGTCAAGCTTAAAGGACATCCATGTCTTGTAAGAAAATTCTCCTATAGAAATCCTAGTCGTTGTAGTTATTGTACAGGCCTTTGTAGGTGTTGTTTCTACCCACCGTGTGATATAATTTGTGCAAGTAATGATATATCGCGATCCACTCCTGCGCGCGGCTGGAAAAATAGGTCCTACAAAGTCAATATCCCATTGCTCAAATGGTTCGGCACTAGTAATTGGTATCAAAGGCATCTCATCTCTTTACCCTAGTTTTCCTAAGCTGCTGACAATGATCACACGCCTTACAATATTCTTTACAGTCTTTATACAATGTCTCCCACCATAATCCAGCAAGTAGGATCTTATCGAGCAGTCGCATCACCTGCATAATGGCCTCATGCAACACCACCATGAGCTTCTTCTATAATATCCTTGCGCTCATGCTCTAATACAAAATGGTGTAGTACTCTCATCTCTGCCTAACTTGTAGAGGTCACCACTGATTAACATAAATGGTGTTGTGTGTATATCAAGTTGTTTCTTTTCTAATGCCTTCATTCCTTCTGGTGCTATACCAGTCCACAGAAAGACAACAATGTCTTCTAATTTTGATGGTGTGTATTGTAACCTATATAACTGTACATCTGGCATGGTTTCTTCAATTGTCTGTGCTTCCTCTCCTGAGTTGATTCTAGATAATTGGTCTAGTCTAGAATTACTTTTCCCTAGCTTCACCAAAACTGTGGAATCAAACTCTTGAAATAGGAGTACCCATATGCATGTGTGCTCCTATAGGACGGGATTGTTCTACCAAGTACTTCAATTCTATGTGATCTGTATAAAACACAAATGGTGTTACTAACAAGTATTTTCGAAACTTGTGCAATGCATAGATCATGGACAAAACTTCACACTCTATAGTTATATAATTTTATGTTCAGCAAGAGTCAGCTTCTTGCTAGCAAAAAAAATTGGATGATCGACAATACCCTCTCTAGGATAAGCTACCACAGCACCAATGGTCATGCTAGAGGCGTTCCACATGCACATGAGATGGTTTATCCCATGAGGGAAAGCGTAGAATGGGCGCGGTAGTAAGTTTCTCTTATAATATCTCAAACGCGCGTCTATTGTGGTTCTCCCCAATAAAATGTACCTTTCCCCTCTAGTAATTCTTCCAAGGGTGTAGCAATTTTGGCATACCCTTTGATGAATTTTCTATAATATCTTTTATGACCTAAAAATCCATGCACCTCGCTTTGACTGGTAGGTGCTCTCCTAGGCCTAAAATGACTGCAACCTTAGTTGGATCAATGAGCAAACCTTCCTTATAGATTATATGTCCTAAAAATATTCTAAACAGTGTAGCAAATATGCACTTCTTAATGTTCAAAGAGATACTCAACTATCCGTGCACCATTCAAACATTAAGCGCAAATTATCACAATGATCTTTCACAAGCCAATATATTGTCCAATCATCTAGGTATACCTGTAATAAGTTATGAATAAAATATTTGAATGCCTGAACAACTATGGCGCGAGAATACAACAGGTGCACTTTTTCAATCCAAAAGGCATCATACAGTATAGGAAAAAACTGCTCCATTCAAGTAATAAATTTTGTCTTTTCTTGATCCTCCTTAGTAATCCTAACCTGATGATACCCAGAAAACCCATCTGTAAAGGAGTATATTTCACATGCCCTGCAACACCTTCTAGTATTTCCTCAGTAAATGGCGTAGGGAATGGATTAGTGATGCATATGCAGCATTCAACTCCTTGTAGCCACACATATTCTAATTCATCCATTCTTCTTGATATCGATCACCATTGGGATAACCCATTTTGACTCATCAAGAGGTTTGATAATTCCAGATTTCAACATTTTATCAATTTCTTCTTTTACCTTTTTGATCAAATTAGGATTCATTCTGTAATGCCTCTTTCTAACTGGGTGTGCACCATCCTTAAGCTTTATCTTCATTTCCCCAAGTGATTTATGAACGCCTTTAAGTTCGTGATACCCTCGAGGGAATAAGTCCTAATAATCCCTGAGTAACTCAATGATATTTGCTACCTCTGAGTTTGACCAGTAGTCTCCAATTATGGCCTCCTTAGGCTTAGCCTCCGAACCTATATTCACCTTCTTTGTCTTCATGGGTTCATTATAGGTGCGTGTATCCTTATCTGCACTATCCAAGACCTTGCACACCCCTTGTGAATGTTCAATATCCAGATTCTCAACTTCCTCATCATCCACGATGTAAACCATATTTCCTTTCTCTTTCTCAAGGCAAGTGCGTTCAAGTAGTATGAAGTCCATTTCTTCTTCCTTTTCAAAATGTGCTCCAGACTCTGTCTCACCAAATAATTCCTAAATATGCTCTTCTAATTTTGCACTATCTCCTATGGTTAAGTGCTTGATAGATTTTAATGCCTCTTCTATTAAGGTTGAGAAGAAAAGTAGTCAAAGGTCTGGATCATCCTTGTAGTCAAATTTTGCCATTTTCCAATCTCTCGATGTAGTTTTGCATATACAAACTAGGCGCATGTGCATCCTTGTAACATAGAGTAAAATCTATACACCCAGATTGAAGGTGGTAATGCTTTCTGTCCTATTGTATAGAGTCTCTCACACTGTTGAATGTTATACTGAATAGGTTGATCACCATGATAAGTGCATATATACATAAGTGCATTGTTCCTTACAAACCTAATAGATAGGGTGATTCCAATCTCTTCCCATTCTATAATATTATCTTTTTGGACTACCCACCAGTGTGTTTCTGTCCCACGCAAGGTATATACTAACATAGATCTTCTCTTAATTTGATCTGTCCATTGTGTTTCCATGGCTTTCAAAAATGTAGGAAGATCTTCTGCCCTTGTATACCAAGGTATTGTGCTACCTATCCGTCGGACCGAACGATGTCCATTCTTGCATGTAACCACACTTTTTACTTCACATACTACTAATTCATATGTACCATGAGCCTAATTATCACAAACAATACTCATAGTATCACTAATAAAATGAGAATCCTCCCATTGTATGATGCCTTCTTTTGATGGCTCATTGACCTCTGGGGTCCTGAATAGTGCGTACATAAAATTGGTTTAAGTCCTCCTCACTTAGAGGCTCAAAATATGGTGTAGACTTCCCATCTTTCAATGGTATCACAACCCTTTCCTCCTTATACTCAAAGCTGATATACCCCTTATTAAATCTCAAGTCAACATTATTTGCATAACACCAAGGGTGTCCAAGCAAGGCTAGAAAATTATCTGCTTCTGCAATTGCTAATACCTCAAAATCCCCAATGATCTTGGCCCCTTGTATGGTTAGAGGAAGCATCCTTCAAAACTCCAATGGGAGTGTCCTTAGTTTCATTTTCCATAAACAACACATTAGATGATGGCTGTAATGGAGGCCTCCCCATTTATACCCATGCATCTAATGTAAGCACATTTACTTCCTCACCTATATCAATCAATATGTTTCTCAACAACCATCCATCCACAACAGCATTCTGATTAATTTCCTTGTCATAGTCAATGCTATCAAGGGGAAGATTTGCATGCAGGATCTATCATTTGGTCTCAAAACTTGCGTGTGGAGTGTTCCCCTTTAACCAACTTCCTAATAGTGGGATAATGTTCTCTTGGCACAACACTCTGCACACTTCTCACAGATCATTGATATCAGTTTGGACTGTCTCTAATGCTTTCTTCTTCTCCTTTAAGTATTTTATCTCACCCTAACAATTCCTTAGCACTTCCATGGTATCCTGGTAAACTCTCATCTCACATATGCCTGCATAAAAAATTGATACTGATGCCTACATAATTAAACATTGTGATAATGACCCTTAGGGAGATGGAGATTCAAATGAGATGCGGTGAAGAATACCAAATCCATGTGATGATTTAAGGTGATAAAATGGATGGATCATACTTCAATCCTTTTCTCAACACATATGGTGAAATGAGAAGTGCACTTAGATCGGGATGCACCATTGTGGCCAAAATTGGGAATCAAGAAGGATTCTATTTTGTTTGAGAAAAAAATACCACTTTCCACCATTTTGAAAGCATTATTTTGACCTCCATGAAGACCAAAATTAGTGAGGAATGTAGGATGAACAAATAAGACCATTTTTATCCTTTTCTGGATACTTACTCTTTTTAGTAAGTCTTTCCTAGATGGACTAGTTTTGGCAATGTCACTGAATTGTCACTTTTGAGCACTTTTCCTCTTGGGAATTAACTTAGTATATAAAATCAATTCTTTCTTTATACATAATATCAATATTAAGTTCCTTGAATGAGGACTTAATAAAAATATACTTTGGCCATGGGGTGTCAGATCAAACCAAAAAAGGTCTCTAAAGGTTCTACTCCTCACCAGGATGCTTTGCTCCAATTTTTAGGGATTTTTCTCCTCCAAATCTTCACAAATTCAAAAAGGAAACTTGAAATTCTTCTCATTATTTATATAATAGAGCATAATTATAGAAAATAACATTCCCACATAACTTTAATTCAACAAATTTTCTAGAGGCAAGAAAGGGTTCATTGGAAAGCTGATTTTTCGAGAATCTCATGCTCTGATTATTAGCTTGTTTGACTTGCTACAACTCAAGATACATAAGGATGAAGTTTTAAATGGATGTAATTTTCTGATTTCCATAAAAATTTGATGAGGGCATAAATTATGTTTTGAAAATAATCATTCTAATGGCATTCATGTAAGGAACCTTCAGTTTGAATTTCATGGAAAATGGAGCAAGGATTTGCGAGATATGAGAAAAATGTGTTCTGAGCATGGGGTTTCCATATTAGGCATGATATTGTTACAACATAAATGGAGGGAAAAGGGATTAAAAATTTATTTCAAAAAATGGAAAATGGTGATTTGAATTTTTAAATCAAACTATGGTTAAGTCAAACTCACCTCTTGATTCACTTGCACTCCTTATCCTTAACCCAGGTTGAGAGTGGGTTAAAAATTTCCAGATGGGGGAAGTGAGCCTCCATTGAACCTTACCACATTTTTTAAGTGGGTGAAATTTTTATTTAAGCATTGAAAAATGTGCCATGGGGTCATCTTTCATGAGGATGGGAACTAGTTTGCACAATGGTGTGAGTTGTTAACAACATCCTAACATGCAAGTTGAGTGTTCAAGTTCTGGGAGAGAGAGGGCTACCAAGGGGTCACACTTTTCTACACATGATACACTATTCACCAGGTACAAAGGTAAAAAAATTATCTCATCATTTCAAAGTGCACTAAGGGGGTGCTGGAACATGAGGAAGGGGCCAAGATTATGCGTGAGTTGTCAACACCTTCCTAACCACTTAAGTTGTCACTTAAGTGACACAAACTCAAAAAACATATCCTCTCACCTAGGGTCACCATTTTCTACACCCATTGAAATTTTTAACCAGGTTAAAAGGTGAAAAATTTCTTGCATTATTTCAAATTTTGACCTAGACACTTATAGTAAGACCACCTTCACCAACAACTGCCAAAAATAAACCCTGAAGAGTGAGTCTTTTCCCTGGAGCTTCCCTAAGAGTTTCATGGACAAAAATTATATGATTTTGAATATAAAGTACCTTATGAGACCAATGGTAGCACTTATAGGTGCCAATTAATCTTGAAATTCAAAATTTTCCCCACTTTTTTATTCTATTCAAGCACGTACATCGGAATTTAAAACTACCACCAAAGAGAAAATTACATTTTTTTAAAATTATCACATGGACCATGTAGAGGGTTAAATTAAATTCACTTTTATTTTGGAATTGTTAATGATTATCTTTTCAGATGGATCGTGAGAGTCATGGGATACCTTAGGGAAGTGGGATGTGGCCCCTAAGATAACCTCTAGGTTTTATAGAATCTATCTCTTCTCTATGGCGCGAGGTAAGGGTTAGAGGAAAAATAAAACAAAGTGCAAAACTAACTGAGGTGATACGCCAAAACTGATCTTAAAATACACAGAGATAGATCCTGGGAAACTGATTTTAGAATAGTTGAAGAGCATTGAGCATGGTATACTATTTTTTAGAAGTATCTTGAATTATCAAAGGAAGAGAAAGTGTAAAACATAATAATATGTAGATGATAGATGTATATAGAAAACCCAAGGGCATATAACACAATAGATCTTCAAAATTTATCTAAAAACTACCAACAATAAAGGATGAAAGACACAGACTTATTGAAAGATAAAATGTACAGAACAAGAACTCTTTATTCATAGAGAAAATGATACATAAGGCCAATACGACATAGATTACAACTTTCTTCTACAACAGATCCTTGCTAAGGCTAGAAAATACAATAACTAATCCTATAATCCTTTTTCATAGTTCTAGTTTGTCTCTCTTTTATATTTTCTCCACCTTTCCTTTTAGATCAGAACTTTCCTTTATAGACCCCCTTGGCTCTCAATTCAATTTCAGGAATCAGATATTCTACCGCCAGCATTCAATTTTCTTACAAAATCCTTCATTTTCTGGGAAATATCTCAACTGCCTGTCGATGACATTTACGATTTCCTTTAATTCTTCTAACTTGCACTCCTTTGGTTGGTGATTATTCTTCCCTGCCACGTGGTGGTCGCGCGCTTGTTTGAGGGCCTTTCTTTGGGCTTTGTCTTTAAACCTAATCCTAAGTGACACATAGAGGTTGTGTGCTTGTTCGAGGATGTTCCTTCACTCTTTATTTGAAATTGCATTCAGGTGACAAGTGGAGACCCTATGTGTTTTCACTATATCTTTAACTATTTAATCCACTGGGGTAGTTTTATAGAGCCTGAGACACATGGGCGGTACAATGTAAATTTGGGAACATTTATTTCTATGCATCTTGCCCTAAGCATGTCAAAGGGACACGTGGATATCTTCTACATTCATCTCATTACTTAACCAAATTTTGGCTCAAACAAACAAAAAAAATTAGGGCCGAGGCGACAAAAGACAGTGGCTGGTAAAAGAGTCTCATGCAAAAAGAACTCTACAGTTATGGCAACTCACCAAGGGACTTCATGCCAGTCATGGAAGGATCTAAAAATCCTATTTACCTCAAAATTCAAAATGTGGCTTACAAAATGCCATGTAGATCTGTTGCAAATCCATCTAATATCTAAGCCATTTCACCTCTGTTGGGTAAGTTCTTTGCTGCAATGCCTGGAAAGCTTGATCCAACTCGATTATCTCCTTGTGAGAAAAGGTTTGGAGACTCTGCATTACTGTGTGCAAAAATAAATCCAACTACACGATTGGGTTCAGGATGGCTTCCACCTCGATGACGTTGGAGCTCTCTTTTAAAGATTGAAAGATAGTATTATCTTTTCATTTAGTGATCAAGAGATGTTGAATTTGGTCCTTTGATAGGACTGTAGATTCATTGGGAAAGGGGGAAGGCAATCCTAATTGAACCAATTCATTAATACTCTATTTCCACTCCTTAATCCCCTATTGGAGATGGGTCAAGAGATTCTGACATTTGATAAATGCTTTTTTATAGCTCAGGATCTCATTTATCTTCACAGGAATCATCCTCTTGTTTGTGATTTTGGTGCCTTGTAGGGTGAAGTCAGAAGAATCATAAAGTTTATGAATCATCAGTAATGATCCAGGGGACCTTAACAGATACGATGCTACTAATGGTGGAGGCTATGGTTTCCACATTTGAGAACAACCCCTATGTATCAGATATAAATCCAAGTGTGAGAGCTATATTTATTATCATGGTGGAAATTTGGTCACACCAAAAGGCATATAGATCATGCACAATTTTTATAATTCCCCCTTTTTAGGGTTGTTTTCCCAATTTATGGGTCAAGTCCTTGACTGCGTCCTCAGATGATTTCAAACTTGTCTAGAGGATTCCCTTTTCTACATCAATGGTGTGAAACTTTTCCTGGAGTGTAACCACCTCTGCCTTTCTTGAATCAACCTGCTATTGGAGGGCTACTTTCTCTTGTGAGAGTGAATTGGTCAAGGCTTCAGATGTGGTGAGTTTAGATTCTAGAATCTTAGCTTCTACCTAAGAAGCAACAAGGACTTCTCGTGATGGAGCTTCCTTAAATTCCTTGTGAATTTATTTGATCTCGTTTCCTTTTCCTTTAATCTTGGCTTGTTGGTTGGCCACCGTGGCTTCTTCCCTGCGGAGGCTAGATTGTGCCTTTTTCATCTATTTTCTGAGCTTGAGGTAGTCTATCATGCCTATAGTCATAGTTTCATTCATTAACTTGACCTTATCCTGAGGCCTGAACTCTAAGAGGTCAACCGCGACAGTGGTGATAGAATAGTCTTCAGGATACATCTTCTCTATGGGTTTGGATGCTTGGGGGACTAACCACACGATGGTCAAGGAGATTTTTTGATGGTCATATAATGACCACATCTAATTTTTTGCTCTTTCCAACATATCCTTCTTATTTTTCTTCACCCTTCTGCTATCTCGGGATGCATTGGTAGTTTCATCTCAACTCAAAAATTCTGAGGGAGAAGGGACAACCCCACTTGTGAATGAGAACTCAAGTTGCGGACCATATGGAATTGTAATAGGTGGTTGAGGCTGTGAAGTTACTAGAGTTGAAGAAGTTCATGTCACCACATGGGGGGATAAATTTGGGATCTTGAAGGGAGGTTAAGGAAAAAGAGAGGATTCACGTGGAGGGAGAGTCTGAGATGGGGTCACTGATAAGGGGATACCCCCTGAAGGTGAAAATGGTGGTGGATGAGGAAATTGAAAGGGAGCCTTGGGAGGAGGGAGAGGGGGTGGAGATGAAGGGGTCTCGACCATCTTCAAATTTTGTGTGGGGGCCTCATCATTGATTCCTCCACTGTTCTCCCACCCTAGGGAACTGATGTGGGTTGCAGAGTGGGGGCTATACTAGTAATTACTATTGAGAGGGCTAAGAGGACTTTGTGATTGATCTTGTGAACCACTCTTTGATCATTTTTACTATGTCCTCACTCTCTACATTAGACCCGTGATCCGTATCCCAAAAATCCTCCCATTGTTCATCGTTGGATATGCCGTCAAAATTGAGGACAATTTTTCTGATCTCCTACATATATTTCTAATAGGATTCAAATTTTTATGCACTCTAGTCTTTGTTATGTAGGGTCACTCTGAGTCATTTTTTCATTATGAGGGTGGGATCATACCTGTGTCAGAGTGGATGGAACAATTCCCACTCTGGAGTTGGAATGTTGCTAATCTCGATGAACATGTATGGTGACTCTGCTTGAGGGGACTGCCTATCTTCAAAAAACTTCCTAGACTTGTGCTTGCAGGAGTCTAAATTTTTTTTCCAAACTAAATTCGAGGTCATTATCCCATCTAGGTCATACTTCCATGAGTCTTGAATTAGGGTGAAGCCACAGGAAGCTAGCTTTTGTGTGAGCATATGTTCCACCTTTCTTTTAATCACAGTAATTCCTCCCTTTCTCAAGGGGAGGTCAAAAAGTGCCTTTTTTTTATCAGAGTTGAATTCAACATCCAAGAGTACCAGCTTTCTGGCTATCTCAAGACCCACCACCCTTTTTGTGAGGATCCTTGGGAGCATGAAGTATTCATCTTGAAAACTATGTAGTTGAATCATAGAATGTCCTACTCTGAAAAAATAATCATAAGGGTGTAAAGGATTTGTAAGGATGGACTGAACAGAGCTATGGGTAAGTGCATGAAAGTGGTGGACAATTCCGTGGACATAAAAACTTAAAATTTAGGAATCGCAATCGTGGTTCCTAAATTTCAGGTTTGGAAATAACCAAACCTAAAACCGTGATTGCGGTTTAGAACCGCAATTGCAGAACTCTAAGACAAAAAAAAGTAGTCCCGTGAGTCCTCGTTTCCCCCATTTTTCATTTCAAACTGTGATTTCTCCTAGATTTTTTTCACTGGAGCTTTGAATACCACCTCAAAATTTCTCATTGGACTTCTGGATCATGATAGATTCAACCATGTCACCAATACGAGGAGGTAAGCCCCTGATTTTATTCATTTTTTTTGCATTTTAGGTTAATTTTTTGCATTTTCATGGGTTTTTTTGAAATGTTTGTTTATGTATACAATTTTCTTGTTTTGTTAGTTGGTTGGCAAGCTTGAAATCATGTAAACTGTCAAACATTCCTCAAAACCCTCCGAACATTCCTCAAAACCCTCCTCCAAACATAGATCCGCCTCCTGTGGCTTCTTCTATCCCCACTGAACTAGCAGGAACACAAGATAATATCATTGGAAGAATTTGAGAAAATAAAATTGTCATTGAGAACCTATATGCATACTATAAGACAAAATCATGCCACAAATCCATCCCGCATGACTTTAGCCAACACATTGCAAACATTGATTGGCGAAGTCGAATCTGCAACCAACCAAATACATAGATGGAATACTTTTAGAGGTGATTGTAGGCGGTGGTATGCAGATAAATTATCCTATGCGGCTGTAAAAGACAAAAAAAATGGAAAAGACCTCATTTGTGTATTATTTATTGACTCGAGAACCAATGCCCCCCACAGTTAGTTACAAACAGTTCCCAATCCATTGGTGCCACAATGACCAATCAAAAACAATTTTTGGGACCGATGGTGGATGGTTTTGATTATCCACCATGCAACAACAATGAGGTTCCTCTTTATGTTTTGAAGAAATTATATTGTGAGTTCGTGCTTAATGAGGTCCTGAATTATTTTGAATTTTCTAACTTTTTTGGTCAAGGAGGTGGCTCTGCACAAAGTAGACTTGGTGCACGCATAGGTCAACCAAGGATCCCTCATGCCCCAAAACCCCCACTACCTTCAGTTATCCCTCCTACAGTGAAGGAGGTTGTGGAGATTGACACACTTCATGCATTGAGGGAGCTCATTGACACTCTGACCCAGCATAATGACCAGATTACATCTGGTGATGTTGGTGGAGGTGCCAATTCTAGCGCACCACACCACTATGGATCATGTGGTGCCATATGCATTGTGGGAAAGACATCATTTGCTGGTTCACATGATTTCTTTTCTATAGATGAGAAGTAGGGGATGTTTTTGGAACTGGTGCCACTGATATTGGTCTTTCATAGGTAAATTTCAAATAATTATAAATTATATATATATATATATATATATATATATACAATAGTTTAATTCACATGTTTGAGATTTTAATATATATGTATTTGATTTTACGTCATGTACATACATGTAAAAAACTAATTTTTTATTTTATTTTAAATAGCAAGAGCTGGTGAAGGAAACATCCGGTGTTGACATGCTAGCTACTACAACTGGGTGTTAGGAAATAAGAGATAAAATATGCGAAATAATCCCTTACAGAATGGCAACAGTAGAAACTAATATGCAGAAAATATTACAGATCACAAATAAAAGTGCAGAATAAATAACACAACACAGAGAGACAAGATTTAACGTGGTTCACCCAATTTGGGCTACATCCACCAAGAATCACTTGCTCAGATTTTATTACAAGCCTTCACTCTCTCAATACAATACCTAGATCCATTTGGAGCTATGCTCAACAAACTCTATAGAATTCAAACCCGAATTCAAAACACATCTGTAATACATTTGCATGTTTTTTTTATCATATACATAAGACCATATAAATAGACAATTGCTTAAGTAGTTTTACAAAACAGTGGGTATCAAACAATGGGTAGAAAACAAAACCGTCCCATAAACCTATGGGTAACCGAAGAGGTGATTTTACAAAACAATGGGTACCGAAAAAACATGGGCCCAAAAACAGCCCATAACGGTTACCCATTACCCATGGGTTAATAAACCACCCATGAAAATTTGCTTCAGGGGCTTTGCCCCCAAATCCCCTTCCATTGGGGGGGCTTCAACCCCCTGAACCCCCCTGACCTACTCATCGGCAAACGGGACCGCAGTAAAAATACCCGAGTGTAACACATAAAAGGTGTACCATACTCTAACATGAAAATAGGCTCCACAAACATAACACTGGGCGTGTTTCAAACATAAGTTTCAAGTTGTACAAAATTACATTTTTAATTTCATTTGATTGCACTAGATTATTATTATAATGTTTCACGTGAATGTTGTACATATTAATATGTTTTTCTTTTATACACAGGAGCTTGGCGGGTCATCATCTGCTCTGGGAACTAAGGCTACTAGAATGCCTCACATGATTTTTACACAGGTTAGTTTCTCTTTAAACTTTGTTTCTAATTGTGGAAGTTCACGTGGATTACATGCTTTGGACCTTTGTTATGTGGTGCAGTCATGTAGATTTTAATATTGATTTTTACATGTTTTTGTATAGCTTATGACTGCCAGAGAGACTCCTCCATATATACAGACTGTGGAGGCTGCTGTAGATACTGCCATAGCATCTGCAGATCCACTGAGGTACAATTGTTCAAATTTGTTAAATTTTGGAGGTTCATTATTTCTTTTACTTAAATCTACAATATCAAATTTTGTATGTATGTGAAATAATTAATTTGAAAATTCATTATTTTATGTAGCTTACCCCTTGTGAGTCTACTATTGTCCCTGTGATGCGTCAATGACAAATTGATAGGGATCATGACATTGCGGTAAGATTTCACATGCATTTTAACTAAATTGTACAAGTTTCTAAATTTTGAATGTATTTTAAAATTTTGGGTGTTAAAAAAATGTTGTTTATGAATGTGCAGGTTAGGTTGCAGGCCTGCTTAGAGACGCCTAGGACCACATGGATGAAATCCATAGTGGCATCTCCCTCCACTACATCCCTAGGTCGTGGAAGTGCTACTTATAGTAGGGCGAAGAGAGGGAAGATGTTTCATGAGTAGATTCATAGTCCACTTGGATGTACATATATATATATATATATATATATATATATATATATATATATATATGGCCCATCTGGTCCTAGTGAACATGTTTCTTCATGTAGTCCATTGTATATATATAACCTTTTGCGACCGCATATGGTCCTATATACATTATGACATACTTAGTTCGAGATGTACACATGTTATGAACTTACATATTTTCAGAGACGTGCTTCTAGAGCACACTTTGTTTGATTCTTAGATATCCATGTGTGTTGGTTTTTCATAACGATATTACTTCTATATGTTTGATTTAATTTCATTGCATGTATGATATCCTTCTATGTATGTTTTCATAACCATTTATTAGTTCTAGATATGTATGTTTGATTTAAAATTAAAAAACCATGTCCCGGAGCACTACATGGTACAATTGTTAAGCAAACCTATTCCATTAAGCAAAACCATGCTAGGTGAACTACAAAAGGGAAATACGTAATTACTTTTTTTTCTTTTAAAGCTAACACTAATCTGTTGCATATCAACTAATGTGAACATTGATAGAAATAAGTGAGGTAGAGTTCATCTTGAACTATATGAATATAACGTTACTTATGGTGCAATTACATGGTACAATTGTTAAGAAATTAAGGGAAGCATTTACATTGTTTTAGAGAAATTAAGGGAATCAATAGATATACACACCTTATCTCTTTATAATTTGGTGCTATATGCCAATCAACTAAGAAGTTAAACATTCAATTTGATTATCGTTTAAAGTAGATTCACTTCTCTCTTTCATTTTCATTGTTTGTCTCCTTCTTCTTGGACTTACCATCCTCTCTTTCCTTTTATTTTCTTGTATGTATTCAAGACTTCTTTCTTTCTCCTTCTTATTTTTCCATTGTTCACTCTTTTTTCTCTTGACTTGTCTCTTGTTGCTTTGAATATCCTATCATAAATATCTCCTCAAGCCTTTGTATTTCCTCATGTACAACAAGTATTCACTCTCTCCTTCACTTTCTTCATTTATTGATCACAGCCATTACATGCTTGCCTCAAACTGAAATTTGACCTTTTCTCACCACTTTCCTCTTGTTTCCCATTTCATATTGAATGAGTACCTATTTATTCTCTAAGCATTTCATTTTGCACTTCCTTTCTCCTCCATTATTCTTCTTTTGTGTTATGTTCTCCATTATGAGAATTCTTTTCTCTTCTTCATGTTTCTCGTGCATGGAAACTATTTTCCTCTTATTCCTTCATAGGCTCTCACTTATTTGTTTCCTTCACTTCTTTTAGCATGCTTCATAAGTGACTTGATTGGCCACTTCACTCTCCTTCTAAAATTCCATCCAAATATGCAAACTTGAAGCTACTTGCCTTAGAATTTTATTGATAATCTTATTCATATGTTCACATTCTCACCATACTATTAGAAACAATGAATAAATGCATTTCATTCCTTTAACATGACTTACCTTTACTCACCACTTTTCACTAGTTCTTGCTTCACTAGCAATTATGGCTCATTTAATTTCAACTCCATTTAGTATTCTTGACCTATATTCAAATACTTAATCCACTATTAGAATAACAAGGGAATGATTTATTCTTGTGAATCTTCAAAGCATGATAATTAGGGTATTAGATACCCATTAAGGGATGAAAAGTATGTAAAAAGTTTCAAGGTAGCCAAGAGCATGACCATATTACAATGCAAACATAATGAGCATGTAAGCACATAGCTAGGGCAGCAAAGAGGATGGAGAGAGATCACCACAACAACATAGCTCAAGAGAGAAAATCAAGGATAGTGATGAAGCACCTAAGAGGACAGAGGCAAGTCCAAAGAGAACAAGAGAGATGGAAGGTAAACAAGTGACATTGAATGTTTTGAGTCCTAGGAAATGAACGGAGGTGAGGAGTGAGAAGTCATGCCTCAGGAAAATCGTGGCACCAAAATGAATGTGCCAACACATCTGGGTGGCTAGGTGAATGCTAGAGGAGGTGTTGTTTCAGTGTGCGACAAGGTCGTTGCTTTCGGGATACTTCGTTTGGGCATAGTCCCTTAAGAGCCCTGAGACCAAAATATCGTTCAACTTCGATAGGGTGACTACTCAGACTCCATGGCACCTAGAGAAGTCTCGTCTAATCTAAAACCTTTGCATAGGGACCCTCTACAATAGCCTCTCTTAGTTTTTTCCTTCCCAGATCGGTGCTCTTGCTGCCCTATTGTTTACAAACACGTGAAATAGTGCAGTTTGAGCCATTGTAAGGTTGTCAATCACTATATTTTGCAAATGGTGCGTAGTGGCACCGAATCAACTGCACTCGACATGTCCGGGTGGCTAGGTGAATGCTAGAGGAAGGGGTGTTTTTCAGTGCGCGACAAGGTCGTTTCTTCCGGGCTACTTCGTTCGGGCGTAGTCCCTTAAGAGCCCTGAGACCAAAATATCGTTCAACTTCGACGGGTGACTACTCAGACTCCGTGACACCTAGAGATGTCTCATCTGATCCAACACCTCCAGTGTAGGGACCCTCTACAATAGCCTCTCTTAGTTTTCTCCTTCCTAGATCAGGTGCTCTTGCTGCCCTATTGTTTGCAAACGCGTGAAATAGTGCAGTTTGAGCCAGTGTAAGGTTGTCAAATGCTATATTTTACAAACGGTGGGTCATGGCACCGAACCAAATGCACTTCTGGGTAGCCAGGTGAATGCTAGAGGAGGTGGTGTTTTGGTGCACAGCACAAGGTCATTGCTTCCGGGCTACTTTGTTCGGGCGTAGTCCCTTAAGAGCCCTGAGACCAAAATATCGTTCAACTTCGACGGGTGACTACTCAGACTCCATGACACCTAGAGATGTCTCATCTAATCCAACACCTTAGCATAGGGACCCTCTACAATAGCCTCTCTCAGTTTTTTCCCGTTCTCATATTGGTGCTCTCG
Source organism: Taxus chinensis (assembly GCA_019776745.2). NCBI lineage: Eukaryota > Viridiplantae > Streptophyta > Pinopsida > Cupressales > Taxaceae > Taxus > Taxus chinensis. The sequence continues at coordinate 656,573,824 of CM034149.1, read as the reverse complement.
CTGCCCTACATTGTTTGCAAACGCGTGAAATAGTGCAGTTTGAGCCAGTGTAAGGTTGTCAAACGCTATATTTTGTAAACGGTGGGTCGTGGCACTAAACTGACTATGCACTGACACGTCATGGGTGGCCAGGTGAATGCTAGAGGAGGTGGTGTTTTGGTGCGCAACAAGGTCATTGCTTCCGGGCTACTTCGTTCAGGCGTAGTCCCTTAAGAGCCCTGAGACCAAAATATCGTTCAACTTCGACGGGTGACTACTCAGACTCCGTGGCACCTAGAGATGTCTCATCTGATCTGAAACCTCAGAATGTAGGGACCCTCTACAATAGCCTCTCTCAGTTTTTTCCTTCTCAGATCGGTGCTCTCGCTGCCCTATTGTTTGCAAATGCGTGAAATAGTGCAGTTTGAGCCAGTGTAAGGTTGTCAAATGCTATATTTTACAAACGGTGGGTCATGGCACCAAAATGACTATGCCGACACATCTATGGTGGCCAATTGAATGCTAGAGGAGGAATTTTTTTAGTACCCATGACAAGGTCATTGCTTCCAGGATACTTCGTTCATGCCTAGTCCCTTAAAAGCCCTGAGACCAAAATATCGTTCAACTTCGACGGGTGACTACTCGGACTCCGTGGCACCTAGAGATGTCTCGTCTGATCTAAAACCTCAATGTAGGGACCCTCTATAATAGCCTCTCTCAGTTTTTTCCTTCCCAGATCGGTGCTCTCGTTGCCCTATTGTTTGCAAACACGTGAAATAGTGCAGTTTGAGCCAGTGTAAGGTTGTCAAACACTATATTTTGCAAATGGTGGGTCGTGGCACCAAACCTGAATGCACCAACATGTCTAAGTGGCTAGGTGAATGCTAGAGGAGGTATTGTTTTGGTGTGCGACAAGGTCGTTGCTTCCGGGCTACTTCGTTCGGGCGTAGTCCCTTAAGAGCCCTGAGACCAAAATATCGTTCAACTTCGATGGGTGACTACTCGGACTCTAACCTAGAGATGTCTCGTCTGAATCCAAAACCTTGGTGTAGGGACCCTCTACAATAGCCTCTCTCAGTTTTTTCCTTCTCAGATCGGTGCTCTCGCTGCCCTATTGTTTGCAAACACGTGAAATAGTGCAGTTTGAGCCAGTGTAAGGTTGTCAAATGCTATATTTTGCAAATAGTGGGTCATGGCACCAAACAAAATACGCTGAAATGTCCAAAGATGAAATGCTAGAGGAGGTGTTTTTTTGGTGCGCGACAAGGTCGTTGCTTCCGGGCTACTTCGTTCGGGCGTAGTCCCTTAAGAGCCCTGAGACCAAAATATCATTCAACTTCGACGGGTGACTACTCAGACTCCGTGCACCTAGAGACATCTCATCTAATCTGAAACCTCAACAAGGGACCCTCTACAATAGCCTCTCTCAATTTTTTCCTTCTCAGATCGGTGCTCTCGCTGCCCTATTGTTTGCAAATGCATGAAATAGTGCAGTTTGAGCCAGTGTAAGGTTGTCAAACACTATATTTTGTAAACGGTGGGTTGTGTCACTGAACCAAATAGTGCAAACGACATCTAGGGTGGCTAGGTGAATGCTAGAGGAGGTGGTTTTTTCAGTGCACAACAAGGTCATTGCTTCTGGGCTACTTCGTTTGGGCGTAGTCCCTTAAGAGCCCTGAGACCAAAATATCGTTCAACTTCGACGGGTGACTACTCAGACTCCGTGGCACCTAGAGACATCTCATCTAATCCAACACCTCAGTGTAGGGACCCTCTACAATAGCCTCTCTCAGTTTTTTTCCTTCTCATATCGGTGCTCTCGCTGCCCTATTGTTTGCAAACGCGAAATAGTGCAGTTTGAGCCAGTGTAAGGTTGTCAAACGCTATATTTTACAAACGGTGGGTCGTGGCACCAAACCGAATGCGCCACATCTAGGTGGCTAGGTGAATGCTAGAGGAGGTGGTTTTTTGGTGCGCGACAAGGTCGTTGCTTCCAGGCTACTTCGTTCGGCGTAGTCCCTTAAGAGCCCTGAGACCAAAATATCATTCAACTTCGACGGGTGACTACTCGGACTCCGTGGCACCTAGAGATGTCTCGTCTAATCCAAACCTCAGTGTAGGGACCCTCTACAATATCCTCTCTCAGTTTTTTCCTTCTCATATCGGTGCTCTCGCTGCCCTATTGTTTGCAAACGCAAAATAGTGCAGTTTGAGCCAGTGTAAGGTTGTCAAACACTATATTTTGCAAACGGTGGGTCGTGGCACCAAACCGACTGAGGTGGCCAGTGAATAAGAGGAGGTTTTTTTCAGTGGTGCAACAAGTCATTGCTTCCGGGCTACTTCGTTTTAGTCCCTTAAGAGCCCTGAGACCAAAATATTGTTCAACTTCGACAGGTGACTACTCAGACTCCATGGCACCTAGAGATGTCTCTTCTAATCCAAACCTCAGTGTAGGGACCCTCTACAATAGCCTCTCTCAGTTTTTTCCTTCTCCAGATCGGTGCTCTCGCTGCCCTATTGTTTGCAAACGCACGAAATAGTGCAGTTTGAGCCAGTGTAAGGTTGTCAAACGCTATATTTTACAAACGGTGGGTCGTGGCACTGAAACCGACTACGCCAAACATTTTGGCTAGGTGAATGTAGAGGAGGTGGTGTTTTGGTGCGCGACAAGGTCGTTGCTTCCGGGCTACTTCGTTCGGCGTAGTCCCTTAAGAGCCCTGAGACCAAAATATCGTTCAACTTCGACGGGTGACTACTCAGACTCCGTGGCACCTAGAGATGTCTCGTCTGATCCAAAACCTTGGTGTAGGGACCCTCTACAATATCCTCTCTCAGTTTTTTCCTTCCCAGATCGGTGCTCTCGCTGCCCTATTGTTTGCAAACACGTGAAATAGTGCAGTTTGAGCCAGTGTAAGGTTGTCAAACGCTATATTTTGCAAACGGTGGGTCGTGGCACCAAACTGACTACGTGCAACACATCCAGGTGGCTAGGTGAATGCTAGAGGAGGTGGTGTTTTGGTGCACGTGACAAGGTCGTTGCTTCCGGGCTACTTCGTTCGGGCGTAGTCCCTTAAGAGCCCTGAGACCAAAATATCGTTCAACTTCGACGGGTGACTACTCAGACTCTGTGGCACCTAGAGATGTCTCATCTAATCCAACACCTCAGCATAGGGACCCTCTACAATATCCTCTCTCAGTTTTTTCCTTCCCAGATCGGTGCTCTCGCTGCCCTATTGTTTGCAAACGCACGAAATAGTGCAGTTTGAGCCAGTGTAAGGCTGTCAAACGCTATATTTTGCAAACGGTGGGTCATGGCACCAAACCGAATGCGCCGAAATGTCTGGGTGGCCAGGTGAACACTAGAGGAGGTGGTTTTTTTGGTGCACACAAGGTCGTTGCTTCCGGGCTACTTCGTTCAGGCGTAGTCCCTTAAGAGCCCTGAGACCAAAATATCGTTCAACTTCGACGGGTGACTACTCAGACTCTGTGGCACCTAGAGACATCTCGTCTAATCCAAAACCTCAGTGTAGGGACCCTATAAAATAAACCTCTCTTGATTTTTTCCTTCTCATATCGGTGCTCTCGCTGCCCTATTGTTTGCAAACACGTGAAATAGTGCAGTTTGAGCCAGTGTAAGGTTGTCAAACGCTATATTTTGCAAACGGTGGGTCGTGGCACCAAACCGAACTGTGCACTGACACATTTGGGTGGCTAGGTGAATACTAGAGGAGGTGTTGTTTTGGTGCGTGACAAGGTCGTTGCTTCCGGGCTACTTCGTTCAGGCGTAGTCCCTTAAGAGCCCTGAGACCAAAATATCATTCAACTTCGACGGGTGACTACTCAGACTCCGTGGCACCTAGAGATGTCTCATCTAATCTGACACCTCAGTGTAGGGACCCTATACAATAGCCTCTCTTAGTTTTTTCCTTCTCAGATCGGTGCTCTCGCTGCCCTATTGTTTGCAAATGCATATGAAATAGTGCAGTTTGAGCCAGTGTAAGGTTGTCAAACGCTATATTTTGCAAACGGTGGGTCATGGCACCAAACTAACATGTGCCGAACATGTCCCCATGTGAATGCTAGAGGAGGTGGTTTTTTTGGTGCACGACAAGGTCGTTGCTTCCGGGCTACTTTGTTCGGGCGTAGTCCCTTAAGAGCCCTGAGACCAAAATATCGTTCAACTTCGATGGGTGACTACTCGGACTCCGTGGCACCTAGAGATGTCTCATCTAATCTGACAACCTCAGCATAGGGACCCTCTACAATAGCCTCTCTCAGTTTTTTCCTTCTCATATCGGTGCTCTCGCTGCCCTATTGTTTGCAAACGCGCGAAATAGTGCAGTTTGAGCCAGTGTAAGGTTGTCAAACGCTATATTTTGCAAACGGTGGGTCGTGGCACCGAACCAACTACACCAACACATCTAGGTGGCCAGGTGAATGCTAGAGGAGGTGTTGTTTTGGTGTGCGTGACAAGGTCGTTGCTTCCGGGCTACTTCATTCGGGCGTAGTCCCTTAAGAGCCCTGAGACCAAAATATCATTCAACTTCGACGGGTGACTACTCAGACTCCGTGGCACCTAGAGACATCTCGTCTAATCCAACACCTTGGTGTAGGGACCCTCTACAATAGCCTCTCTCAGTTTTTTCCTTCTCATATCGGTGCTCTCGCTGCCCTATTGTTTGCAAATGCGAAATAGTGCAGTTTGAGCCAGTGTAAGGTTGTCAAACGCTATATTTTGCAAACGGTGGGTCATGGCACAAACCGACTACGCTGACATGTCTGGGTGGCTAGGTGAATGCTAGAGGAGGTGGTTTTTTGGTGCATGACAAGGTCGTTGCTTCCGGGCTACTTCATTCGGGCGTAGTCCCTTAAGAGCCCTGAGACCAAAATATCATTCAACTTCGACGGGTGACTACTCGGACTCCATGGCACCTAGAGACATCTCATCTGATCTGAACACCTCGGTGTAGGGACCCTCTACAATAGCCTCTCTTAGTTTTTTCCTTCTCATATCAGTGCTCTCGCTGCCCTATTGTTTGCAAACGCACGTGAAATAGTGCAGTTTGAGCCAGTGTAAGGTTGTCAAACGCTATATTTTGCAAACGGTGGGTCATGGCACCAAACCAATTGTGCACACACATAGGTATGGTCTTGTAAACACTTGGGGAGGAGTCTTTTCAGTTCTCTAAGCACCAGGTGCTTCTGGGCTACCTCCTCCGGAGCCAAGAACCCCCTCCACGGGTACATAAATCGTTGTTAATTGCTTCTCTTTTCTTGTAAAACAATGAAAGCTTCTCTTAGCTTCGAGAATTTAAAATTCTCTACTAACAGTGCCAACCATGTGAAGGTGGAAGCTTTTCTGGCACCACTAACCTGAACATAAAAGTGTTAGTCAAAGAAATTTAAGTTTCAAATCAAAACCATACTAGATATATACAAAATACACAAATTTAAAATAAAATATATGAACTTAAATCTATCTAACTAACAAATTTATATATATCAAAGAAATTATATATACCAGACATGAGCATTGTAAATTCATTCCAATGAACCATCAGGATCGGATCTACTCTGAATAGCAGACAAGATTGCTTCATGATCTGACTCTCGAACCTTCCAAAGAATCTTGTTATTAGGCCTTCCTCGATATCTATACAGCTGAATATTTGTCGCTAGAACTAGATGTGAATATAAGAGTATTTTCCTGTGTGTCTCAAAGTCTTCAAACACCCAAACAGAGGAGTTTTTTAATGGATACCGTCAAAGCCAAGTTCCAGTAACTACCACTGACCCTGTAGGATACTCAATATCTTCGCCATCTATAATAGGAGAAGTCAACTTCTTTCTTTCCTCGATGCAACGACATAAGAAATAGTTTGTTCCTTCTTCATTGTCTTCTGTCGCAATAACTGCAAACACATGTCCTACAAAAAAATAAAGGTTGAACAACTCAAATTTAAATTACATATTAAAATTTCAATGGACATAACTCAATACAAAAATTAAATAAATAACCATAAATACCTTGTCGCACCAAAATCAAAATTTCATCAAAGTCCTTGGATGTTGCAACTTCATCTGCAGAAACAAGTCGTAATGCTTGTGGAGGTTGATAACTAGGAAGTGGAGTTAGAGGCCTACAAATCCATCCATCCACCCATTCTTGTGAATCACACTCAAGCAGTGACAAATTCGATACAAGATGCACAAAAAACATGTCAACTTTCTTGTCCATACGGCCCACGAAGTAGCGTCTGAGCTACAAAATGAGTGCATATCACTGGACCCAGTGAGTGTCATACAATCCTCGTAGTTAGCAATTTGTTGTTCCTCTATCAACCAAAAATATCTGTGAACTGTGGAATTTTCTTGAGAACCTCGGGCCATGTTGTCAATACACCATTCCACTATGCTCTTTGCATCTTTTAATTTAGCACCATCTTTGTACTTCAACTCTTCTCTTGCAAGAGCTCTTTTCACACATGCCCCTACACCGTCATGCTCTCCTTTTCCATGTCCAGCCTCAGTGAAACTCCAAATATGTTGCACACCCATCTTGACGTGCATTCTGACTCATCCAATAAAACATTCGTGCATTCTTAAACTAAGACGTGTAATTATCTGACCATATATAATGTTGTTTGAAGTGGATGTCCCTATCAGACAAGTTTCCATAAAATAACTGGAAACACCCTTGCACAAATTCAGTAGAATGAGTACGATCATCACTGATATAAAAGTGGTACTCTCTTAAAAAAATTTGATCATTCTCTGTACTATCAGGAGAATGTAGAAATGCTATATGCACAAAAATGGCAACTTGTACTGAGTTGTAATATTGCGATTGAACCTCCATTTGTGGTTGCAATGTGTAATTCTCTGCAAAATCGACCACTGAAACAATAGTACCAATAGGAAATGTGTCCTTGCATATCTTGAACTGTTCATCCAACCATCGAGCTCTATGTGTATGCCTAGCATACTCATAAACAATTTCATCCTTAAATTTTCTCAAAAATTGAAAACAGGCATTTGTTCTGTAACTAGCTCACACCATTTAGACTCTTTTCCATCTTTCAACTGGTATGCAACTGATTTATATTTATCAAACTCAACTAAATTATGTCCTATTGTACCTTCAATTTTCTCATGGATGTAACTTTCCAATTTAGGTAATCCGCCGCATGTACTACAACTTCCATCTAAACAATCCTGACTATAAAAAAATTGTCCAACTTCTTTTTCACAAAATATAGTAGGAATGAAATCCCTGGAAGATATTGGTGGAACTTGAACACCACATTCCGATAACATAGTTTCAGAATGAAAAATAGAACGAATACGTAAAAATTTAGCATAATGCATCACAAATTCAACATGTTGCCTACAACAAGTGGTGCGAGCGTGGTTGATTTTCACATAGAATGGTTTCAACATTTCAAAAAAATGTTGACTAATTTTAATTTCCAGATTCTCTTGTTCAAACTTACGAAAAAATTGAGTTTGAGTCATATCTAAGAAATGCTTTGGATGTGGTTCACGATTAGTAGAACCAACTCTCCATTTTATAACATCTCTTGTATTAGGTGAAACTCTAGTGTTATCATGCCAAAATTGAATAACAACTTCTCTTATAGCATCAGAATTATTTTTGTCCTTACACGGTGCTCTAGCAGAAAATGCCCAAAAATCGGCGTTATTGAGTGATTGAAGGATATTACGTCTTTCAATTGCTTTCATTAGAGTTTTTCGATTAACTTGCAACATTCGACTTGTTTGCGTAATCAAACGTTGTTTTTTTATTGATTCACTTACAACACTAGTAGCAAGTACACGACGCACAATATTACTATCCCTAGTGCATCTCTTGACACCAACAGTGTGATATGCATCATGAAGGTTTTCAACAATTGTAGAGGTTTGACCACGTATATTAGATGTTGTCAATCCTAAGGTGTTTAATGTAGGTCTCATTTTAATCAATTTCATCAAACTAACCAACAACTGACATCTTTGGGAATCATTTAAAATTTCAAAATGATTATCCCAAATTTCAGTGGCTTTTCTTCTGATTTGTCATTCAGAAAGTTTGTCAGACATTGGTTTCAAAATGTTTTCATCAATTTCAATAAAAAAATTAGGTTTCTTACATAAAATCCTAGGAGGTGTTTTTGTCAAATTTTACCTGTCTACAGTTTCAACATGAATTTCCTTATTCACATTTTCATTGTCTCCTTCAATTTCAACATTTGCTACATCATGAGTATTTAATTCTTCTTCAACATTGACAAGTAAAAACATCTTCATCACGAGTATTTAATTCAACTTCAACATTGACAGTAGAAACATTACCTGGTTCTTCATTGCTTACAATAGTTGGGGTTGAAGATGAACCTCTTCTTGATTCACGAAGATTCCACATTCGCTCAGCATTTTGAATTTTGTTGGCCTCTAATTCGTTTGGTGTTTTTTTACTTAATGACTTCCTTTTTTGACTTCGTTTCTTGTCTCCCATGATGTTTTGCTTCCGGTGATAAGAAAAATGTGCAGAAAAAGACAAAATTTCACAGTAATTCGTACGGTAAGGTCAGAGAGTAAAAATCACATGGTAATTCAGACATTGGGATGTGTGTAAATATGATTTATGAACCACCGCAAGTGCGCTTTATAAACCATGATCATGGTTTCTAAAGTGCGCTCGCGGTTTGTGTTATAAAAACCGTGATTGCGCTTTATAAACCATGATCACGGATCTATCTGCCGACCCTAAGCCTCGGGAAATCTTTGTTTTTCCCCAACCAAAGCTATGGAAGGTCATTATGAAGTGTAAAAGGTCAAAAAACCTCAAATTTGCTCTTCCAAAGACTTGAACCATGCTAAAAAACTGAAAACATTTCACAAAAATGGTGCCATCACGTAGGGGAGACTGTTAGCTTCGTAGAAATATTGATTTTAAAGTGAATAGAATAAGATAAATATCATTTTATAATTTTTTACTAACAATAGGTTTTTAAGACATATTTTCCCGTGAATGTTCATGTCTACGTTTAAGACTGTAACTTTTGTTTCGCTTATCAAAATGTGATAAAAATTATACCATCCCAAGCGTGGACAAATTCTATACACGTTAAAAAAATATATATTTATTTCGATATTTTTTGATATAGTTATGGTGGGAAAATGGAAAGCGCTCCGTTTTCTAAATATTTTCAGACCACTTTCACAAAAAAATCATTAAAAAAAATATTGCTCGAAAAAATACAAAATAAAATCCATCCCAAGATAGACAACTACATCTAACTTTTCACCAAATGAAAAAAAAAATAACAAGATTTGGTCATCCAAATCGCGGGCAAACGGACTACAATCTTATAAGTTTTTTTCAAAAAAAAACCAAGTCATATAATTTTAAGTGTTTAATATAGCTAAACTTGTCCATTTTTTTTTTAAAAAATAGTATTTTAGAAACTAGATTCCGGATGCTACGATTCATATTTATATATTTTTTTCTAATTTTGAATGCGCATATTGCTAATAATCCCTACAAGTTGAGATTTCATTGTTTTTTGCAATATGACATCCACTGATGACCCCATTTTTGTCCATCATTTATGAAACCAAAGCGGTACACCTATTATTTCTTTATGGACCTCATTCTGAATAAGTTGCACTAGCATCATCATCAATCCAAGAAGGCATTCGTAATATAGACATATGTTTGGCCAAGGGGTAGTGAAAGTCAGTTTTGAGCAGTGTAATGATTTGTGAATTCACCATAAGTGACTTCAGGTTATATCCTGAGAATACATCCGATTCTCAGATACCACCTAAATCAGATCATACCTTAACTCCTTATTAAGAAATGCAGATTGTCATATTAGGAAGTGGGCCCAGAAGCTATTTAAGGGATTCCTTGTTCATAGCATTGAAACTAGTTGTTGGGTCATACATTAGAACTTACATATCCTTGATGTCTTGAGGTCTAACTAGCACCTTTATGTTGGCCACCCCATGAATGAGTATCTAGTGATGGAGTCAAATTATCCCACACATCATCTTATATGAGCTCTCTTGCATATTTGGTGTGCAAGAGGCACCATATGTCTTGGGCGAGTTCTTTGCTCCAAATTCTTGAGCCAAAAGCCAATGGAATTTTCTAGGTTAAGGAAACTCTCCCTATAGGCTACCTCTCTCAAATCTTTGGGCTTCTTGTTGAGAATGAGGGTCAAAGATCCCTCATTGATTAAAATCAGCAACCATGGAAGGTGTCACTAGAACTGGTTGACCCCCCATTAAGGAATCTCAACCTTGGTTGGAGAGGGCTCTGTGTGGACACAATTTATCAAACTACATAAGACTAAATCACTTATGGTGCAAAGCTGGGAGTTGCCATGGTAGTTTTCAGGACAAGGATGAAGGCTCTGATTCTTTTTACTTGAAACTCAATTAGAAATAAAGGTTAGAAAAATATTAGACATTTGACAAAAGAAATTGTTTGGATGCTCCCAGAATTATCTTAAATAAAATCCTTAACTCTTCCAACAATAATGGCTCACACTTAATATATAGTCACATCACATAATGACCCCTTTTTAATTAATGACCCTAAGCACCAAGCTCTATTCCTTTTAAGAGAGATTATGTATCAATTCTCAATACTTTTAATCCCACAAATGATACTTAGAAATATGTTGGATCATTAATTTTGAGGGAAAATTAGGATTGATGCACTTCCTAGTCAAAATTCAAAAGAGGCAAGGGAGGTTCTATGAGGAACATGTGTCCGAGACACTTATTCAAAGAGGGAAAAACAAACTGAGCAAAATATCTTTATGAGGAAAAGCAAAACTATACATAGGATACAATACTTAAAATGAAGAGACTCAAAGGGAGAAAGGTTTTAAGTGAATTCTTATCATTTATTGGAATCGCTCAAGCGGTCTCCTTTCCATGGTTGGTCAAGTTTGAAAGCATTGTGTTTCTTGTACATGAGCTGATTTTGAAGGGTCATCGTCCATAAGGGGTCTAACTTTGACCATGATTTCTAAGCTTAGCGAAGCCCCTTTGATCCCATTTCAAAACCGTAGTACCAACTTGGAATTCTGGTTCTGATACACTCTTTCCTTGGATTGTAACCAAGTTTTCACCACTGTGTTGGCGGCTAATCATGGCAAATATGAGAGGCCTTTTGTTAAACTTATTTTGGAGATCACTACTAACTCAGTGAGTCTCACTTGCATTTCCACCCTATTTTCCTCTATCTCAATTTCAGTTTATATAGTTGTAATGTAAGGATTTCTAGGGAAATCAGAATCACAACACTTTTCCCATAAACTATCTCGTATGGAAGCTAGGCTTTTTTTGGATCTATTTAGGTGTGATAACTCTGATTATCCCATAAGGATATGTCTTGAAATGTTCATGCCACATTTGCCTCTTCTGCTCATTGAGATCCCATTCTTTTTATGAACTTGATCAGATTTTTATTAGTGGAATACTGGATAGACATATTTCCTTATGGGTAATAATTATCAGGTTGTTTTCCTAGATAGCATTATATTTCCATGGCCTTACAACAAATTTAGATACTTTAACCCCCAAAAATCAACATTAGCATTATCTGATATAATAGTGCGGGTGGGTCTGAAGTAGGTATTGATATCCTATAGGTGTCCCATGATTATGTTCTCAGTGGCCTCTTTAAGTGGAATATTACATTCTGCCCATCCACTGTGAAGTGATCGATTGTGGCAAGGATCCATTTGTTTCCAGGTGCTTGAAGTTAGGTTGGCCATTCCAATTAATTCTAGAACCCATTGTGTAAATGGTTCCTTAATTAGGATGGGGTTAAGGGGTAATGACGCATTTCTCTATGCTAAAACCCATATAAACTTGACAAATCTTGCATCTATTTGTTTCCCTACTTGACTGTCAACAAACATGCTTGGCCAAAAGTATCCTGCTTGTATTATTTTACATGGTTGAGGTTTGGGTAGAAAAATGGCCTCTCGAGATCCAATGCTTGCAACTCCCTAGTAAGACCCTATTTCAGCTTCTTTGATTCTATAGTAACCTAAGCTAGGATTCCCCTTAAAGTTTCTTTTGCCATAAAGGAAATCACCAAAAATGGTGAAATTGGATCCCTGTTAACCTATAGGTAACTCACTCTTTTTAACCTAGGGGATATGGCTTGGGTATTTCCTCAATCTGTATGAATGGATCTTATCCAAGACCCAACTACCTAAGTTCACTTTCTTGGCCATAGAGTATCTACTTCGGGCTCATTGTTAATTAGGGAGATACAAAGTCTTGTGTACTAGGATATTACAGCATAAGGCCCCTTCCGTGTACTATCTTTGTAAAGGTTTTACCTCAATTTCGTATTTGATGAGATCTAGTGCATCTAGTTAGCTTTTTATCCTATTTATCTTAGCCTCTATATATATTGTTTGACGCTAATGGAGTGTGCCACCATAACCTAGATTTTACTATGATATGACAAGGTGCCTGAATTTCTTGCAGACCCTTAACTATAGTGATAAGCTTGTATTTCTATAAATTTGTACCTTGTTTCATAGTCATGGAGAGTTTTTTTGAAAAGAAGGTGATCAGATGTTCTTCTCCTTTAGACTCTCATAATCCGTGTCATCCTACGGATGCTACACTATGCTTACTCCCATATAAATACATGATGAAATCATTTGAGAATCCTCAAGGTTACGTAGTACTGGGGTAGATTTGATATCTCCTTTAATTACCTCGACTAATTTGATGACTTCCAATGGACTATTTGAAGTTAAAGCTCCTTCTTGAGCATTAGTTCGATACTATCTAGATTGTCTATGACAAAGTCTGAAATGAACTTGCTAAAAAAATTGACCTTTCCTAAGAAATATTGGACAGCACTTCTTATTGAATGGAAAGGGTAGTACCAAGATGGATTCAATAGATCTTTCTGAGATCCCAATAACAGATTCCTTCCTTTGAAATCCATGTTTCCTAGGAGCTTTCCCTAGGGTACTTTGAAAAAACATTTCCTTGGGTTTAGATTCATCCCAAATTCTTGGCAATTTCTTGAATATTACATTCTAAAGCTCTTGAATCAAACATGATCCTTCATGAAGAAATCTTGGTAAATACAATGAGATAATCTAGGTATATAAGGATTATCTTATTGATCAATGCTCCAAATGTAGGCCATCTATGGATCTTTGAAAGGTAGCTCTAGTGTTTGTGATTCTAAATGAAATTTTTTGCATGTGTGAAGGTTCCCCATTTTGTATTGAAGGTGGTCTTATTTTGGACCCTTTATGCAAGCCATATTTGATTATAGTTTGTAAAAACCATCTAGTAGATAGAACCTTTCTGAGCCTGAAAAATATTTGTAATATCTTCTCCATGGAGGGTAAAGGAGTAGTGATCCTTTAGGGACACTCTATTTAGGTCTCTGAAATCTACATAGAGCCAAATTTCTCCATTTTTATTCCTTACCAGGACTAGGTTAGAGACCCATGTTGTGTGCTTGATAGGGAAGATTATTTTGGCCTCTAGGAGTTTTCTCAATTCCTTAGCCATGAGGGATTCTATTTTTGGTTTCACGGGCTGCTTCTTCTATCGCACAGGCTTAGTTCCTTCTTTGAAGTCAATGGTATGTTGGATGATATCCTTGTTGTAACCATGTAGGTCATCGTACATCCAAGAAATCACTTTTTCATACTTATGGAATAAAGCCACAAGCCTTTCCATTTCTCTTTGAGTGACTAATATCCTGACCTTTAGCCTTCTCCCTTTAGTCACTTCTAGCTCGACATAATCCTCCTTTACCACCGTAAACTTCATTCGATCTGAACAAGCATCATTAGAATCAAAAAGGATTTCTAGTGTTATTAACCCTTTTGGAATTTTGCTTGTCTTCAATTCAATAATATGATCTCCATAAGATTCTTTGATCTTGGGTTGGAGTTGGTTTGAAAACTGGTTGGATTGCAGGAGGAAGTGTATAATCTGCTGGTCATTTTTAAAAACTTTCCAATGATTCGATGTTATCAGGTATAGAAGTGTGGATGATCAATTTTATGGTACTTTCATTTGCTATCAAATCATGTATTGGGTTGAATTGCAACCTGATTAAGGCCATCCTATCAGCCTCTATCTTTTGGTCATTGGGGGATAACGTTGATATTAAAGGCTTTGAAATATTTGATGAGATCCCACACCCTATGTCGATAGGACCTCATTCTTGGGTTTTTTGTGGCAAAAATGTTCCTTACCTGTGTCACAACAAACTCTGAGTCACTAAAGACTCTCAATTGTTTGATGCCTTCCTTTCGTGACGTGGCCAATCCATGTACTAAGGCCTCATACTCTTGTTCATTAATGGTACATGAGAACTAGAAGTGGAATTCCTGAAGTATCTTCTTTCCACTTGGGGATAACAAGCATATTCGAGCTCCTGAGCCACTCTTGATTTTAGCCCCATTGAAATGAAGGGTCCATATCTGGGAATATCTGATGCGATTCCCTTCTCTTTTATTCTCTTCTTTTACCACCTTTGGAATCATGGAGTCCTCATCAAAGATGATGTAAGTACCCAAACTAGTCAAATCAAATTTCCTGAAGGGATCTCAAGGGGAAGGTTGGCTAAATGACTACTGATTTGAAGAATACATTCCTCTGTATATGATTTCTCTTCTCTGGTGATCATAGTGTGGGATGCCTCAAAGCCTGAGATTGCTTGGTTCGTTATATGTTCCTTGGTAAGGGGTTCTGATAATACCTTCATCTTAGATCCATACTTGGTTTGTAGAATTAGGTGGGACCAATCAAGATACATGTAGCCTCCTATCTTAGCTATGAAATCATGAGAGATACACAGTCCGAAGACTAGCAGAATGTCAATTACTACCATATCCTATGGAACGATTATGTTTGGGCAAGAATAAAGCTACAACGGGAGCCCCTTTATAGCTCCTATGGTTTGGAATGATTTTCCATCCAGTTACATGAATCCTTTCTTTAGGGGCTCATATTCAATTCCCAAAGCATCTGTAATTACTTTGGGCATGACTCTAGTGCTTTTTCCAGAGTCTATCATGGAGTTATGCAATAGTTTCCTACCTATGATAAGATTCATAAAAAAGGGGTTGGGCATTGGTTTATTTACTTCTCCTTTTTTATTTAATAACACTACCTCTGTTATGGCTCGAATCACTTTTACCCGTTCCTTCTCTTTCTTGGTGGTGGTTGGGTTGTCATTTGATTTAAGTACTTCTTGGAGAAATTCCTTTTGCTCTGGAATGCCCAGAAGATCCCACAAGGATGTGTTAGCTGGTGCTTTATTGAGTTGTTGAACAACGTTAATTGGTCTAGGAAATAATGTCTTGGATGATGACTGGTGTTTTATTCCTTCAACCATGG
The DNA here is from genome assembly GCA_019776745.2 of Taxus chinensis. Lineage (NCBI taxonomy): Eukaryota > Viridiplantae > Streptophyta > Pinopsida > Cupressales > Taxaceae > Taxus > Taxus chinensis. The sequence goes on along the minus strand of CM034149.1, from coordinate 656,558,425 downwards.
GATGGAGGGAATTCTGATTCTATTCAGTTCTTAGATCTTATTTTATGACCATCGGTGGTGAGACCGTGATGGTTGGAGGCTCTTTTTACATCTTGCTATTTGTACTTGAGATAGGAGCATCTGTCTCTATCATCCTTTTTTTGAAGTGAGTGGTGTAATTAAATTGGAAAGGATTAGAAACAATTTCCTCATTTGTAAATACAAATTCCTCTCCTTCTATCCAAGAGAAAAGAATGTGCTCTAGTGCAATCTTTGCTTCATATTCCAGAGACATCCCTTAAATCTGCGCCACAAAGGCCACATTTTGGACTCCCACGGACTAGTAAGATCTTGATGTGTTAACATCATAGCCTTCCCTTGCTCTTTTTTCAACTACCTTTTGTTGTAAACTTCCTTGGGTAAAGTCTCTTGGCATGTGGGAAATATTATAGGGGAAACACCATGCATTGGGATATTCTACCAAATGGTTTTTCCCGGGTACCATTTCTCTTCCACTATTGGGTGGGATATTCTGGAGTGGCGTTGGCACCAGGACTAGCTAGTTAGATGAATACGTAAATTATGGTCTCTAGTTATTATGATGTTGAGAGGGATAGGTAGATATGCCACCTTGATAACTTTGATAATTTTGTCTTGGTTAAGCAATTTGATTCCTTTTAAGATTTACTATCTCATTAGAGAAGTTTTTTGAGGTTTTTTTGTTACTCCATTTCGGGAAAAGAAGATGATGACACAGTAGTGCGAATTGGTGTTGGATGAGAGGATGGGTAATTATATAGGGATGTAGGGGCTTGAGTAGAGCTTGAGACTTATGCTTGCAGGAGAGGAGATGTTTTAGGGTACATTGGCAAAGGGGTTCTTGGGGGAAGCTTACCGACATATATTAGATTGTTCTCATTGCATTATCATCAGTTAGCTGATTCTATGAAATTTGTAATCATGGAGCTTATTTTCAAGTAACGCTAAAAAAAATACAAAACATTGGAAATTATTCAAATCATATCTCTTTAAACATACATGAACATTTCTTATCACTTCATCGGTTCAACAAGAAAATAAAAAAATATGACACTAATCCTACCAAGGCCTGCATACTTGGTTCTACCTATAGCTTTCTTCTAGCATAGTTGTCTTTGCTTATAGTCAGTTAAAGAAGCTTTGTGATGTCATATATTCCCTAGAAAAAACCTCTTTGGTACAAAAAAATTCTAAACATTTTCACCCAGGATGCTTGTTCGCCTATCTCAACCTTCGGTATTGAGCCCTCGTATATTATTGGTTACACAGGGTTGAGGCTAGGGGAAAGATCTCCTTCAAAAGCACAAGTTAAAGGTTAATTTTTTTAAAAAAGTATATATCTCAAACCAAAATAATAAAAAAAAATTTCATTTACACACTTTTTCCCCCACTAACCTTCGGTGTTGAGCTTGCACCTCTTATAAATGGTGTGAGGTTGGGAAAGGAGGGAAGTGCCCTTACTCACCTATGCCTTTTCCTTGGTGATGAGCCCATGCTTCCTAATGGTAGCATGAGGCAAGGTGTAGGAGGTATGTGCAAATAAATTAATAAGTTAAAGCAATTTCATTCAATAAAAGTGCTTTGAAAATCTTAAAATCCCAAGGAAAATGAGTTAGATGTGCATGTTCTAAAAGAGAGTAAAAACCTTAAAATTGGAATATCTCAATCAAGAGGCCATCTACAGATCTAAATATAGATAAAATTGCAAGAAATCACATTCTAGGATGTGTAGAAAACTATATTTTCAAAGTTTAGTTGTAGGTTCCTAATTGGGTTTATGTAAAAACATTTTCTTTCTCTCACCATTTCCATCTCTATCAAAACCATACAATTCACGTCCCTCCTAGCTCTCAATGTTTAGCCCTCGCATCTTACTGGTTACATGGGCTTAGGAGTGGAGTGAATTAATTTTATTATCATATCATTATTCATCACACATTGCAAACACAAAAATAAGTACCAAACATTACTTGAAAATCTAAAGTTCAACATTACAATGTGTGCATAATCATCACATATCAACATTACAAAACAAAAAAAAGAAATCATTCTATTAGAATTTATCATCCATTGCATACATTCTGAAAAACATACAAAATTGGAAATTCTAAACATCTAAAGTACACATGCGAAGCAAACCACAAATGAAGTCAACTCTAACGCAAAGGATAATCGAACAAAAAATAAGTATATATATAAAGTTTAGTACAATGCCATCACATGCTAGGTGTGGTCAAAATGCTAGTAATGAGGCCGAAAATACAAAAAAAAATCCCTGTGATGGTGCACGGTTGAGATGAGCCTGAAAATACAAAAAAACATCAAGCATGGATAACCCATCTCACTGCAATAGGAGCCCATGGAGTCACAATGGTCTAACCATGGTCACCTGTAGGGCTGCCTTAATACTCCTTAATACTCCTGTAATCAATTGACATGAGAGGAAGAATATTAAGGTATGGTAATCCAAAATCTAGGGGAACTCTATAAAATGGATGAGTCTCCACCTTCCCTGATTTTTCCTACTAACTGACTAGTAGTGGCACAAGAAACCACTTTGGTCCCATCCTATCCCCATACTCCTTCCATATCCCGGTAGTGTGAAGAAACAAAATCAGTTGTAGTCAAGATATCCACTAGTTGATGTGGTACCCTAAGTACTAACATGCTGGTCCATCTTGCGACCCTGATGGTCCCTAGGTCCTATACCCCTACTCCCCTCTAATAGGGGATGATTCTCTCATATACCCAACTCATCACAAGTGTGGTGTGACTCAGTGACTATCCCTGTAACCTCACCACCCAGTATAGATCATGGTATGTGGTGCCCAAGATGTCTTCCCCCAGGTGTAAGTCTACACATATTGATCAATATGCATCACAATCAAGGACCAAGAGTATAACAACTTATCCCCACCCTTATCCCTTATCAACCACAAATCTAAAATACCCACGATGTCCTTACGGAGTGCAGGGATAAGAGAGATGGATATAGAAAGAAGCCTCATACCATGTTTGGTGCCTGGTGACACCCCGTCATCCCCCATATAAGTGGCATAATGCCTAGCTCTATCTGTAGACCATGCAGTCTCAAGAGTCAAATGTATCCCAAGTATAGGAACACTGATTATCTTGTACACATCCTCAAGAGTAATGGTTTACTCTCCTATAACACTTAGGAACCATAAAGTGTTATGTTCTATGTCCTAATAAGAAAAGAGGTCACACACAATTTGAATAGTAGGTGCAATATGTGGCACCCGTGTAATCCTTCATATCCCTGCTCATTGCAGTAAGTATGTCTGAGCTTGAGTTCTCTCATCAAGTATAGATGGTAGCTAGTCACACACACTCTCTCTTTCTCTCTCAAATCCAGCAGATGTACTCCTCCTTCTGCATTCATAAAACAAAAAAAGAGTGAGTCAATAACATAGGCAAGCTCATCAAAAACATTATAAAACAAAATAAAAATAAAAAATAAAAAATAGGCTAAACAAGTAAAGATTTTCTCTCTGCCCCAAAAATGACAAAACCGCTACCCTAGACAAAGTGGTTATTTCATAACCGCCACCCTGATAGGGCTGAAATCATGTAACTGCAACCCTGTACAGGGTGGTGATCCTGTCTGAAATCAATGGGCCATCCCTTTAGCCCTAAAAACTAAAAAAAAAGTAAAAATAGACCATTTCTAGTAAAACAAAATACTGACACACATGTGTCCCCCCTAGGATCCGTTTTTAAAACAAGAAATTTCAAAAATATCCCCCCTAGGTAAATATTTCCAACATTTTACATATTTAGGTCTTAAACAAACAACTGTAAAATACTAACCTTTGAGCGTGATACTGGATCTCTCATTTTTGGAGGCATGTTCACAATGTCACACTGGTTGTTTTGGATATAATCTCATTCGAAATAGTCACCATGGGCCCAGAGCTCAAAAATCACCAATAGGATATGTGTAAATGAATTGAAAAATGAGTTGTTTTGATATATATATATATATATATATATATATGTTTTGTTTTGACCTCTTTTTGAGTGTATGTATCCATAGGGATAGGGCGTTAGCACAGGTATATTCCTAACCAAACACAAATGGTAAGTCATCTTGTATTTTTTATTTAACATTTATTTTTTGATATTTTATCTATTTACCCTTGAGTTTTCCTTTCATCTTACAGGTAGCAGGAGCTTAGATGATGACATTTCAGCACACAAGCGTGTTTGGTATAGCTTCTAACTCCCCATTTCAGGAATGTCATACTCAAACTCTATGTCTTATGCTTCTTCAAGGGGGAAATATGTATGTACCCAAATTTGCATGTGCTACATTGTCGAAAAATGGTTACAAAAGGTCCCTAATGATGATTCATATATTTTCCAAAGGTTTTTGAGCTCCTAATCCTACTTGCAACTTATATTTGTATCCTAGTATGCCTTACTTATCCTTTGCATGATTTTTCTTAGCTTCCCACTTCTTTTTAGCCCTATTTTGACCTTTAGTGTCAAAATTTCCACTTTGCCTGGGTGACGGTTTTGTAACCACTGCCCTAAGTAGGGTGGCGGTCCTGTAATCGCCACTCTGCATAGGGTGGCAGTCCTATGTGCAATTTCTAGAATCTTCCAACGTTATTTAAAGACACATTTTTTTTTTCACTTAACTTCACTTTGAACACACATTTCTTACCCGTTTTATCTGATTTGAATATTGATTGCCTTGTGGAATTCTCCTCTTCCCTTGTAATTTGTAATTGATTTTGATTGATAGCTCAAACTCCCTCTTCATTATTGATGTGGCACCCCATTTGGCTACCAAATGAATTGAACCATTTCCCAACCAACCTTCTATAAATTTATCACTTATTCTCAAGTGAATGGCTATAGATCATTTTGATTATTATTGTAATTACTAAGCTACCTCTTTCTTGTTGGAAACTGCATATCCAATCTCAGTTCCATTATGTTATCTTTCTTCCACTTGCATTATTCCCGGATTTCCAATTCAAACTACCATTTCTCTAGCGCTTTCCCTGTATTTCTGTCACTACATTACCAACCTCTTGGACTCACGTGGAAATGAGAGACTAAAAAGATAAACTGAGGAGACCAAGTACCACACAACTAGATTGCCACTGCTCTATATTCCAGGTTGGATTTGTTATTGGTTTTCCTTAATTTATTCAAATTTGTTATTTTTGAATTGTATGCACATTGTCAAATAGAGTAGAGAATCATTTCCATAGTTAAAATAATTCAAATTTGCAATAGATTATTTGTTTCAAACCTAAATATTTCTTAAGAAAGATTGCTTCTCTTGCCTATCTCTGTAGGTTTGTAAGGAAATAAATTTGGAAGAAAGATTATGTGGCTTTTATAAGTAAACACAAACATCAATCCATATAGATAAATCCTCTGTATTTTTTTCAGAGAAGTTTCAGATAAGAGATTCTTCCAAGAAGCTTTGATTTCTTCTTCTACCTCTGAGACAGAATTGAGGTTATATTTACATTCATAGTTAGAAAATCTCTCATTTAAAATAAAATAGATTTCCTCTCTGCATAGATAAACAACCACATCTAGTTGTTTTATTTGTTTTAGGATTTAATTAGTTAGTAGCTTATTATTATTTTCTTCATTTAAATAGAAAATAACAAAAATGTTTTCTTTGTTAGATTAGTGGCTTTGTTTGTTTATTCCATTAAAGTTCTTGAAATTACACAAAACATATAGGTAGTTTCAATTAAATTAAATTAATTGTTATTTGTTTGATTAGATTAGATATTTCTCAATTCATGAGCATCAATGGTCCCAAACAAGAACATACTTACAAAAGTGATTCTTGGAGTGTCACAACCGAACAACCCCGAATTACTCATAGATATAGATACGGGACTCCATCTTCTTGTCGTTAAAACACCGGCTCGGTACGTCTGAGAAAATCCAACAACTCAACTTGCTAAACATTGCACGACCGATAAGGCCTATGAGTTCTGGACTACCCCTGAAAACAAAATTTTACTATTCACATGACCATACAAGGACCGCAGTAACCAATAACATACGACAGCAATCTTAGAGGCCCACAACCAAATGCACACTAGAATTACTCATTAGATATTGACACAAGTATGAGCACACTGGTTTTCCTTGCATCACCATTACCACCTAAAATCATATCACAATTGAAATGTTCTAAATGAGGAAGTTCCATTAAGCCCTCACATTTTGGACCGCTCTCGCACTAACTGGATCTTATTTCGTGAAGCCATACCTCTTTTTCTTGTTTCATGACCCTATTTGGCCAGATTTATGAGGCTCCCATTGGATTTCAACATGAATTTCGTAACCAATAGAAATGATATCCATAGATTCCAATATTGAATGGAGTCTCTGCATTTCCATCCTTTCCGATCCATCCACCCAACCCATCCAGGTTAGAGAGGATTTCATTGCACTTGACAAGAAGATCCCATTATTACAAGTTGAAGACATCATATTTCCTTGACAACCTATCCATACCATTTGTGTAGGTATTTATATACCCCCTGAATATGTCGGGATATGACAAATACGACTGAACCATTTTAGTTCTTGAAGTATAGTAATATCATATGGGTAGACAACAATAGTCACCCTCATTATCTACATGAGTAGACAACTACTCAACCCATCTTCATACCTCTCGAAATCCTCCTCCTTAAGGGGCCAACAATGGCTCTTTGGTTAAGATCGAGGAAATCGATGAACTAACACAAACAAAAAATATTTAATTTTCAAGCTCTAATAATATGAATTTTACTAGAGATTCAAGCTCATCTCCTCAGGTTTTGTTTAGATAACCAATCATTATGTAGTCTGATCAACTCCCATTTTTAGATGAGTACTTAGTGGATTATGCCAGAAGTGAGAAAGTTTTCCAAAATATGAGTCAACCTTTAGATAGAGTGTAAGGACATGTTGATGTATTGCTTAAATATAACACTACTACCCAGTCTACAATGGAAAACATTGCTAATGAGGGATGGAAAATAATGAACAATTTATAACACAATATCACAATCCTCAGTTACCTACAAAGGTTCAACAACATACACCAAAACAAAACACCATGGAATCATCAGGAAAGGTCATCTCGACATTGGTGGACAAGGTTAAGGAATTATAACTTTCTCAAACTACTCAAACTTCATATGATGGGAGGGAAATATTTCCCTTTATCTGTAAAACTATATCCAATTTCCCACTGCACCAAATCCTCTAGTTTACACAAGAATTCCTAGCCTTGAGGATCTTCTCACTAGTTCAGGCACCTTGGGTATGCCCCCATGCTACATACAGATATCAACAACAAGCACCATCTGGAAGCGCATTCTCAAACACCATCCCAACTAGAAATACAACATTCTCAAGCTTTGTGCTTCTAAATCCATATCAAAGTAATGTTCCCCCCTATGTACACATGTATTCTAAGTCACCAAAAGGGGACATGTAATATTACCCTAGCCCATATAGTTAGCCACAGGGGATTCCTTATGCCCCAAAAAATGTATATGTTGCACCATACTAACAACAGATTCCACCTCCGCTCCCTGATAAGGATCATCAATGATTGAGGCTTACATAGTCAGGACTTACTCTGAATACCTTCAAGATCCCCTAAACTTCAAAATATGAAGTGTCATGCTTGTTAGGCCTCTACTAGATATTTCCAAGTTTAAAAGGGATGGAAATCCAAATGGGCACATCAAGGCATATGCAATTGTCATTCAAGAGCTACTCCCATGGGATGCAGTTGTTGTGAAAATATTCCCTAATACTATAGAAGGTATTGCTCTTGACTGGTAATACAGGATACCAGAGGCATCAATACACTCTTTTAAACAGCTTGTGTCTAAGTTCATTAAATATTTTGACATGAACAAATTGTTAAGGACATGAATTAGGGAATTCCTGCACATAAAACAAGAGCGCAACGATTTTTCCACATATTTCAATCTAGAGTTGGAGGTAATTCCTCTATTCTTTAGAAATAACTCCTAACATGGATCAGATGGATCTATGTAACATATTCCTTCATTCTTTTAACCATGAAACAAAGGAGGAGGTCCATAATTTCTTAGTTAGGAGCTATGAAGAGGTGTTATAGGGTTCTCTTCGGATATATCAAGCAACAATAGACAGTGGTCGCAATACCTACGACTCTAACAGGAGATTGATCACTCCCAATCAAGGTAATTCAATTTACCCTAAAAATAAAAATAATAACCAAGGACCTAAGGTCCTCAGTAAAAACTGTGGTGTTACAACTGACGGTGTTACCAATCAAACAAAGAAACCCAACATTGTTAATACTCTAAGTACGAATAATGCTAACAACAAAAATAATGGTAAAATAAAAGGAGTAAAAAAATTTCTCCCATGATCAACATAGTGGAATTCAATAATCCACCACCTTAACAAAAACAACAAATTCAGGCTCAAGGCCCCAACTAGTACCCAAGCAGATACCCGAACCAATATTCAAATCAGGAGCAATGACCTCCAAATTTCAACTGTAATAACCAGCATTTGAATAATAATTGAAACTCTGGACCAAAGCAACGTGCCAACCAAATTCCTTAGGATTATGATCCTAAACTAATTACAAATTTCATAGGATCCAAGGACACGACACAAAAAACTTTCTAGGATTGTAAAAATTTCTTACAACACTTACCTGAAGAGTAAAGACAACTCTTTATTGACATGTTTTTATTAAATCCTATGGCGTAAACTCAAAAAATTTGCATGGGGCCTATGTTCCCCAAAAATTTCCCACTCATGATCTTTAACAATCCCCTCCTAACACATCCCAAAAATGGTAAGATAGACCCCAAGGGATCAAACAAAGGTATTCCAATGGGAAACAATGATCATAAATCTTCAACTTTATCAAATCCATCGGCGACACCTCCATTGGATGGTCATCGAAAAACCAAGATAGTGGGTCTTATAGAGCTAGAGGTTGAGCCCCATATAAATGTTGCCACTAGAACTAGAGACTACACTTCACAACCCATTCCAATTTACTCATCTATATCAGATGATATTCGTGAGACTCTTACAAAGCCAGTAGGAGCTTATGACTTAATCAATGACCTAAAAAATACCTTTTCTCACATCTCCTTCTTGGAATTGTTGAAGAACTCCCTTGCTCATAGATCTTCCTTATTAGAAGCACTGGGTCTTGGACATTTGATCAACGTCACCCATCCTCTAGAGGCACAGATAAACCATATAGATTTTGATGTCTATCCTTCTGGGCAGCCAGAAAGAGATGTCAGATTTGTATTTGATATTAAAAAGATGCCCACATATGGTGAAATAACACGTAGAGGTGATATGACCTTGTATCTATAGGTTTGGATCTATAATAACGATGTAAAGTGCATGATGATAAAAAATGGGGGTAGCAGTCAACATTGTCCCCTTCTCTTTTCTCTAGATGTTAGGCTATGGAGAAACCAACTATTCTTCAACGAGAAACATGCTGAGAGGTTATGATAGCCTCAAAGAAACATCGATCGAAACCATAGTGATTCATGTCACCCTAGGACCTAATACAATCCTCAAAGATTTTTATATTATAGACCAGGAAACCAACTAAAATATCCTCGATTGTCCTTGGATACAACACATGAAGTTGATTCCATCCACTTTGTTTCAAGAAGTAATATTTCTATAGTTGGGGAAGGTCTTCATTGCACAAGGGTGACAAAAAACCCATCGACATACACCTAGCTAATATGAAGAAGAAACCGGGGGTGTATTCTGAGTTTGAGCTCCCTACAAACCAATTAAACAAACCAAATAGCTCAATGCCCAAAACGAAACTAATTCCCACAACAGAATTAGAAACTACTACCTTGATCGAGGGGATTACTACAATCAAAGATGAAAATAATGTTGTGGAGAGAATGTCAACAGAAACCACAAAAAATATTGTCAAGATATTGGAGAAATATTTACCTATTCTCCTTCCATTTGATTCCATGGGAATAGGACATGATTTGGGACTTGTCTCTCTTCTAGCTGATGGGATTTGCATGGTTTAAGTTTCTGAAGAAAAGGAAGAGGATACATATAATGATCCAATGTTAATATTCCTAATAAAAATTTGGATTCTTCACTTCATCGGATTGAAATGCCACTTTGGTGCTGGGGGAAGGTGTGAAACTCACTTCTCTAGAAGGAAAGGTCATGCCTTTTTCCTTCAAACTAGATTTCAAATGCACAAACAATGGTGCATAGTATGAGGCTCTCCTTCTTGGTCTCATAGTAGCCAAATGGATAGACACTTGTAACTTTAGAGTCTTGGGTGATTCGTAGCTAGTCACCAATAAGGTTTTAGAAGTATATGAGACTAGGGAGGAACACCTACAACTCTACAAAACTGTAGTGCTTAATTTGACAAAAAGTTTTAAATTCATCTTAATTGAATCCATTCCATGAGAAAAAAACCTTCTCACAGATTCCATAGCTACCTCTTCTTCTCACTTCTATCCAAGTAGATAGTTAGAAGAAACCAATTTTACAATTTCGGTTCACGCAAAACCATTAGTTCACAAAATGCCAACAAGCCCAATCTTGGTGTGTATGTTGAGGCCAAGAAAAAACCCGCCACTCTAGATTATGTGGAAAAATATGAGGCTATCTTGGGATATCTCAACGCCTACACATATTTACATCCCCAACACCATAAGAGAGGATTTTCTCTCATTCCTCACTCTTCCTCCTATTTTGGAGATCAAATGTTGGAACCTTCCTCCTTGGAATGGCTTAAATTTTGTGAAATAGAATAGTAAGGGGAACTAGAATTAACTCTAGCCCCACCTAAGTTTGAAGAGGTTAATACCTCTTTGATTTAAGGGACAATCAACATTAACATTGGGACAAAGGAGGACCCAAAAATACTAAAGTTAGGTTCTTCACTAACTCCTAAAGAGGTAGAGATATACACAAAAATCCTTAAGGATCATTCGAAATCGTTTACGTTTAACTACAAAGAAATGACAATAATTTCTCCTCATGTATCAGTTCACTCTTGAAAATGAATACTTGAAAGAAATATTTCACACAAAAGATTTACACAGAAACAAGATGGTGCTTGTGTATTTTATTAATATCAAAATCAATCATTACAAACAAATGAGAGAGCTACAATATTTACAGATATTGGACAACTTCTATCTCATCCACAATATATGTAAATGAATCACCTAATCTGAGAAAATATGCATGAATAACATATTGCCCCTAACTACCCCTATTGCTCCTCATGGAAATCATCTGGGAACAAAATATGCAAGATATAACATTATCCCACAATATAGGGATGAGAACACTATCACTTAGTTAAATAACAACTAAGGATAACTAATACCTATTGACATAAGTTTAAAGTATTTAAATTAAATAATAAATTATTACATTTATTCAAATATCAACTAATGATGAATTAAGCTAATTTTTTTCCTAATATTCACAACTTAGTGACCAAGCTTGATGGTGTTGATGGTCAAGGAGGAAGTGATGAACCTCCTATAGGTGGGGTTCATTAAACCTGTTGATTACTCAATGTGGATTTCCAACATTGTCCCCATTCTTAAAAAGAACTGGAAAATTTGTATCTGCGTTAACTTTTTGGATATCAACAAAGCATGCCCCAAGGATGATTTCTCATTGTCATTTATTGATGTCATCATTGATGCAATAACTAGTTATGAGTTGTTATCCCTTACGGATGGATTTTCTGGGTACAATCAATTCAAGATCTCTGAGGGAGATAAGACCAAGACTACATTACTCACTCCTTGTAGGACCTACTATTATGTAGTCATGTCATCCATTCTCAAGAATGTTGGTGCCACATATCAACATGAAATGACTTATATATTCCATGATATTATTCATAAGATTTTGGAATCCTACGTTCATGACCTTCTAGCTAAGGCTAGAAAATGTTGTGATCACCCTAAGGTGCTTTGCATTATTCTCTCTCGTCTAATAGAATACAATGTTACATTAAATTTGGAAAAAATGTGTGTTTGGTGTGACGGAGGGGGGGGGGGGGAAGTTATTAGGATACATCATATCTTCATGAGGCATTGATGTAGATCCAGAAAAAATCTGATAAGCTCTGGAAATGATTCCGCCATCAGACAAGGTTGGCATTAGGTCCTTCCTCATAAATCTTGGTGTAATCCGAAGGTTCATTCCTGGTTTGACCTTCTCCATTCATCCAATAAACAATTTATTGAAAAATGATTGCTGCAACATTTGGACGAAAGAGTGTCATGAGGCATTTGACTTGGTCAAATGATTCCTACTATCGCCTCCCACGTTCATGCCTCCCAAATCAGATCACCCTCTAATTTTTTATTCACAGGCTAAAAATGTCTCATTAGCTTGTATGCTAGCTCAAGAGGATGACAGAAAATGATATTGTGTAGTCTACTTCATTAATCAAACATTTCTCAACTATCAGACACGCTATACACAGGCAGAGAAAGAATACCTTTCTATATTTTTGTAATAAAATGGTTAAGACACTACATTACTAACCAAGAAATGAGGGTTATCGTCAAGACTGGTCACTTGCAAATGTTTCTAACATAAGGTTCTTTATCTAAGAAAGCTAGGTGTTTCATGAATCTGATGGGTGAGTTTGAACTAACGTTTATAAACCAAAAATCCTTCAAAGGACAAATCATCGTAGACTAGTTAGCTAACAACCCACTAGATGGAGGTGATCAAGTTAATTTAGATTTTCCTGACGAATGCATATACTATGTCGAAACCAAGCCTCCCATTTATGTGTTTCCATGGTATTATGATATTATTAAATTTATTGTGGACCATGCGTATCCTGAAGGGGAAACATCATAACAAAGAAGACGGCTATGCATCATTGCCACTAAATACGTAATCATAGAATAATTTATCTATCGCAGAGCCTTCGATGGAATGTTGATAAGATGTGTCGATAAGGAATAATCCAAGAATATTCTCTATGAATCCCATAGTGGAGTATGTGGAGGTCACTTCGAAGGCCACGCCACCATTCAAAAGATACATCGGATAGGTTATTTCCGGCCTACATTAGATCATGACATAGTAGAGTATGTGTGTGAGTGTCAAAAGTTTCAAGCATTCTCTCACGAGATCCACATACCTTCCTAGGATCTGAAACTAATTGTGACACCATGGACCTTTTCCACATGGGGCTTAGATTTGATAGGCAAGTTCTCTCCCTCATCAACAGACGACCATAATTTCATAATCACGGCCACTGAATACTTCACCAAGTGGGTAGAGGTCATTCCTCTTACCACCATTCTGGGATGTGTAATTACAAAGTTCATTTTGAACCAAATTATTTGTAGGTATGGGGTCCCATAAGTCATTATCTTTGATAATGGCACATATTTCAAAAATGAGGAAGTGCGTGAACTGTGTGAAAATTTCAAAATAAATCACTACACGGTTTGTCTCTATTACCCTCAAGCCAATGGAAAAGTTGAGGAAACAAACAAAATACTAAATTTCATTCTCCTTAAAACTATCAAGGAGAATAAATGAGATTGGCACTTAACGTTATTTCCATCCTTGTGGGCCTATCGAACATCGGTAAGAACACCAACGGGGGCAACCCCTTATTCTTTGGTTTTCAGTTTGGAAGTGGTTCTGTCACTTCAAGTTGAAATACCTAGTCTCCAGATATCGTTACAAGGAATTTTAGGAGAGGAAGCCTATTAAGAGGCACGACTCTCTCAATTGGAAATCCTTGATGAATCTCATCTTAATGTTGAGAAATGACATAGATCTTACACTGACCAAATGTGCCGGTAGTATAACAAGAAATTCTAAAAATGTGAAATATGTGAGAGGGATCTCGTATTAAGATTGCACAGTCGAATAGACAAAAGACCGATGAGGGAAGGAAAATTCAAGCCCAAATGGTTGGGCCCATATTGAATTGTATAGGACTATAAAAATGGGGTTTATTGTCTGTGTATACTAGAAGGTGAGGAATTTAGAGAATCCTTTAATTCTCTTTTCCTAAAGATATACTACGCATGATCCATCAACATTTCCATATGTATACTACTGCATTCTCATTGAATTATCATTTTTTTATCTCATTCTGTAAAATTTTGTAATCAAGGAACTTATTTTCAAGTAACTCTAAATAAATTCTATAAAATATTGGTAATTATTCAAATCATATCTCTTTAAAACATTCATCAACATTTCTTATCACTTCATCAATTCAACAAGACAAGATAATTTTTGACACTAGTCCTACCAAGGCCTGAATACTTGGTTTTTCCTATAGCTTTCTTCTATAATAGTTGTATTTTCCAAAAGTCTTTTCTAAAAGCTTCATGATTTCATATCTTTCCCTACAAAAACAAAAACATTCTAAACATTTTCACTCGGGAGGCTTGTTCACCTATCTCAACCTTTGGTGTTGAGCCCTCGCATCTTACTAGTTACATGAGGTTGGGGATAGGGGAAAGTATTCCTTCTCAAAAGCAAAAATTAAAGTTTTTTTAATAAAAAAAGTTATACATATCTCAAACCAAAATCAATCAAAATTTTCATTTACACACTTCTTTTCCCCACCAACCTTCAGTGTTGAGACCACGCCTCTGACAAGTGTCATGAGGTTGGGAAAGGATGGAGGTGGCCTTCCTCTTATATGCCTTGTCATTGGTGATGAGCCCATGCTTCCTACTGGTAGCATGGGCCAAGGTGTAGTGGGTCTATGAAAATAAGTTAATAAGTTACAACAATTTCATTCAATAAACGTGATTTAAAAATCTTAAAATCCCAAAAAAAATGAATTTAGATGTGCATGTTCCAAAAGAGAGTCAAAACCTTAAAACTAGATTGTGTCAATGAAGAGGCCATCTACGAATCTAAGTCTAGATAAACTTTTAAGAAATCACATTCTAGGTTGTGTAGTGAACTGTATGTAGAGTTAAGTTGTAGGTTCCTAATTGGGTTTATGTCAAAATCTTATCTTTCTCTCTCTATTTCCATCTCTATCAAAACCATACGATTTGTGTCCCTCTTGGCTCTCGGTGTTGAGCCCTCACATCTTACTGGTTGCATGGGGTCAAGAGTGGAGTGAATTCATTTTATTATCATATCATTATTCATCACATATTGCCAAAACAAAAATAATTACTAAACATTACTTGAAAATCCAAAGCTCAGCATTACAATGTGTCTACATAACCATCACATATCAACAAAAAGGATAATTTTTCAAGCATTCATCATCCATTGCATACATTTTGAAAAGCATAAAAAATCACATAAATTCTAAACATCTAGAGTACACATGTGAAGCAAACCAAAAAATAAGTCAACTCTAATGCAAAGGATAGTCGAACCAAAAATAGGTATTTGTATATATATCATAATAAATAGAGTTTGTGTATAATGCCATCACACATTAAGCATGGTTAGAACACTCGCAATGAGCCCAAAAATACAAAAAAAATCATATATGTTCCTCAAAAAATGGCAACAAAGCAATACAGGCTTAATGGCCTATCAATCCCTATGGGATCCCTAAGTAGGTGCACGAATGCGGCCAAGACTCTTGTTGCGGCTCCGATGTTGTGAATGCACTGAGTGGTGTGAGTTTTCATGAGTATACCATTATCCATGGTCTCACTACATGAATGGTTCTACCTCATCAATCTCTCATCTACCCCATACCTCACAAACTTCATGTTCTGAGTAAGAATGGTCTCTGCCACCTTCCAAAGAGGTGTAAAGGCGTCGATGTGGCAGCCATCCTAACTAGGTTGTCCTATTTAGTCAGTTTTACCCCCATTATAAAAGGAAGGAACCCCATGTGCACCGGCCTATCACCCAACAGAAGCTGAGCGCTCACCTGAGGCATGCATGGGTACCGAGTCTCTCTTTTATGTGAGTTTAGCAGGAAGCATCATCTATGATTAGTGTAAGAGTTTTTTAGGAGGGAAGTTAAGACAAACAAGAACCATAGGGCTCAGAACAGCCTCTAGATCCTTGCAGTCACTTCAGACCGAGTACTTTAACAGAATCCAGAACATGCATTATGACAGAAATAATTATAAAAGAATTCATACATAGCATGAAAGGAAAGAGAACTCATATGAGAGAAATGTGCATTAAAACCATTGATATCCATGTCTGTATATAACAGGTAACCTCATTATATTCATTGATTCATTACAAAGAGTCACAGAGAGCAGACTGCAGTCATGCATATCACTAGACGTATGTAACTAAGCTAACAAAAAAAGAAAAATTACAACCCCATGCTTAGTGCATTCTTTCCTAAATATAAATATCCCCTCGCAGTAATTTTGCAGAGCTCCGCTCACTCTCTAACCCACTATACCTCATACTTCTAGATATCTTCTCCCCCTTTTTACTCCATAGGCACTTGTATTTATAATTCTCCTGCGCTTCCAACTCACCTTCCAATGCCCTCAGATCTGGCGCCAAGTGTTGAATGTGGTCCTTTATGTGAGCATGCTCCTCCAGGCCTGAGCTTTCCACTCCATCTCATGATGATCTTCTAGAAGATTCCATCTGGGGCATGCTCTTTCCTGGGCCAGCCTATCGCCAAGCTGGCATCTTATCCATGTGCAACCGATCATGCTTTTCACATGTTCTACCTTGGGTGCCCAAATTGACTAAGTCTTGAGCCTCCTTTCACGTGTCATCACGAGCTATGTGCTTCCTTAACTCTTTCTATCACATGCTTTTGCCTTGCGTGCCTTTTCATAACTGGGACCCTACGCACCCATGCACCTTCATACTTGGTTAATATTACAGGGGTCCAACATCACCCCACACTATGCTTGTTCTCCATCCTCAGAAACACTTAACCAAGATGCATGTTGTCCAGGGAACTAATGAATAGCCTTATACTTTACAAAGAAAAGAATAAGGAATGAAAGAATCGGGGAAAAGAATGAAGAATGGGGGGGGACATCAACTCAACAAGCTAGGAAAATATTTCTGGAGGTCTGCCTCTAGCTTATTCCACACTTCAACCTCACCTTGTGCCTTCTGGCAGAGGTCTCCCACCAGGGTGCTCACTTCATCAAAACTCAGGCCAACTCCCTGGGTGCCCAAAACGTCCACAATATGCTCCATCTCTTTTCCCAGGTCCTCAAGTTTATCCATCCTTCTAGTGATCTGGGGTATAGTTCCTTTATCCGGGCCTTAATTGAGCTCCTTAAGGCCTCAATTGCCTCTGATTTCTTCTCTACTTCAGCCAGAACCTTGTCTCTCTCCACCCTGTTCCCCTTGTTCTTTTCTTGGAATTATTTTAGTTCTATCTCAAGCGTGGTGACCAAGGAGCTTGCCACCCTTATCTTTGTCCGCGCATGTATCATATGTGGCTTCTACAGATTGGGCAGCGACCTTAACCTCTGCGAGTACTTGGCTTATACTCTAGCAATGAGTGCTACCACCTTCAACCAGTCTTCCTCTTTCAAGCACGTGGCCACTTCTTCAGTAGATTCTAGGGCCAAGGGTCATCTCTCCATGGTGAGGATGCACGTTAGATCTTCTATACACTCCAGGAGGGATGAGTATTTCTATGCGGGTGGCGCTAAGTCCAGGTGCTTCAGGAGGATGGCACCCTTGATAGACTCCATCTTCTTATAAACTTCCTACACCTTTACTTTCTCTTCCCTTCAACTCATGCCTTAACTGTGCGCTGATCAATTCTTCCTGTTTCAAGCTCTTGGCCTTCTCCGCTAGTTCTTCCTCCTTCTCTCCTAACTTCACCTCCAGCATTCTAATCCTGTCATTGCATGCATGAATAATCTAGCCTCAGTCTCGACCATGACCTTGTTCAGTGCATTACACACTTGCTTTTCTGAGAGCCCCTGAGCATTCACTAAGGGATTGACCCCCTTAGATTCTGGCAGTGTGATGAGCGCTTCATGGTAGACTTCGAAGTCTGGCTCATCAACGTGAGACTCGAATGCCCAAGAGAGCATCTTCTTGGTTTGAGGGTACGTACCATCCTTCTCAAAAGACCCCATGGCTATGAGCCTTTCCATGGGTATGGTACTCTAGAATCATGCACGTAACACCTTCCTTATGTCATCAACATAGCTCATTACAGGTCTTTGTTTCTACATCAAGAGTTCCTTCTTCCTGAGTGCGCACCTTTGGGGAAGCTTACTGTCAGAGTGGGCCTCCTAGGCTATCATGTTCTTTTTCAATGTTCTCCTCCTTCCCCTCCTTCAGTACTATGTCTGTGCTATGCTCCAACTCTTGGTCTACCAAGACCTCAAGCATTCTTTGTGCTTCTCTCTCTACCACCTCCATGATCTGCTCCTTTGTAAAACTTATGGCTCCCTCCTTTTTCCTGGCAACCTCCTCATCTCCATGTGGCATCCTCCTCATCTTGTGTACCCTTGCCACCATGTGAATACAAACTCCTGCTTCTCATCTTCACTCTCCTCTTCCGAGTCATAGACGCTAACCACATGGGGCTCTTGGTCTTTCTCTATTTCTTCTTCTTCTCTACCGCCATCTTCTTCACTTTCATCCCCTCTTCCGCCCATGTATTTTTCCAAGCTATCGGTCACCTCTGAGTTAGCTTCCTCATCCACCCTCTGCTTCTTCCTGAGAGGTGGCTTCTGATCATGGGATTTGGCCTTATCTTCTTCCTTAGGTGAATTCTTCCTTGGAGATGGGTTGCCTAGGCACCTCTACCTTTGGCATCTTTTCCTTCACCGGAGACTTCTTTCTCCGCATGTAAGTGCTTGGGTTGGTGCTTGTGGATGGCATGCTCACTGTCTGAGTAGTCGGCACACTTGGTGCTTCTCCATCTCTTCCTCTCTTCTTTGACACAGGCCCCTTCTTGCCCAAGGGATCTTCAGGTATGGAGACTTCATTCTCCAGATATGCACCCTTCTCAAACTTTGGCCTTATGCACAAGTACACGTGTGTCACTGATCCTCCAGCGATGGGTAACGTCATCAGCCTTGTCATTTGAATCTCATGTGACACGTACTTCTCCACGTATGCACGCTGTTACCACGTGGGGTAATTCAGCTTCTTTCTCATCTCCCTATGTTCTTGGTCCAGACTACCCAGTTCCAGTATTAGCTTCTTTGACTCTTTAAACCTATTCACCCTCGCTTGGAAGTATTGAGTAGTAAATGTGAAGGGGAGCTTGCACCAAGGGCTCCATGAATCGTCTATCAGCTTGAATCTGCCAAGGTAGTAGTGTTGATAAACCATGAATTCAACTTCTCCCTCAGTGGCTACTGGGAGTTGTTTAGGGATTCTCCATTCTACCTTGAATGCATTCCTCAGGCATGTGTACCATTTTTCCAGCCACTCCTTGTGGGGTGTTGTCATTGTATCACAAGCATATTTTTCAAACCTCTTCACGGGTGAAGGATCCTCGGCTAGGTACTCCCATACAAACTTGTCTAGTGCATCAGGCACTCCAATCTCCATGAATAAAATGGTGAGCAAGATGTTACTGAAGAGGATCCTGTCCCCTTCCTTCGTGCAACTGACAATTTCTTCAGTGATGTACGTGGATAGGTTGTATATAGTTCCCTTTGCAATCTTCCTGCAGACATGTAGCCAAGGTTTGTTGACCTATGTCCATCCTTTCCTAGCCATTTAGCTTAGTCACCAGATGCACAGCCATTTTCATTATGGGGTCCTTGATGTTTGAAATGTCATAATACCACGTGACCCTTTCTTACAGTGCATACTTGGTGATGGTTTCTTGAATGGCTTCCTTGTCGCCAAGGTCATCTTCTAGGCTATCTCCCTCACATATGAGGCCTATAAATTGTGAAATTAACTGGGGAGTCACATGCATCTTGCACCCAGTAAAGTGGAAGTAATCTTCATGCACCCATGCGACATCAACCACTGGTACAGGAACTCTGGATTTCCAAAATAAGGTAACTCATAGAGTTACAATAGCCCTGTCTTCTCCATTTTAACCTTCACATCATCATCATATATAGGCAAACCCTTAGGTGTTTGTTTGTTGGTGGGGCGTACCAATTCCAATGCCATTTCCTTTTCTATTGTGTTCATGTGCAGTGATTATAGTCACTAATAGGTACACTTCTCAAGTGGGATTCCCATTCCTTCCCCATCATCACCCCATCTGGGTATTGCATCTCTGCATACCATTCTTCATTTGTGTCTACCATGGGTTTTGGTTGTTTAGCCTTGGCTTTGCCCTTTCCTTTCTTAGGTGCCATGGTCGGGGTATTTTTATCACTCCAATTCTCTCCTTGTTACTCTATTTTACTTCCTCCAATCCTCTGATCTTAAATCCGTGATATAACTCTTCTAAACTCGTGCCCTAGTTTGTCAAACCCTAACTAGGATAAAATCTTCACAAGACAGTGCCTCTTCAACTCTTTCCATGCCCGTGTAACCCCTTCCTTCTGGTTCATAATTTCAAACTAGCTGCTTCAATCTCACAAATCTTCCTTCACTCGATCGAATCTGAAAGCCCTAGTTTGTCTAACTCACTTATATCTCCAACTCTTCTATTTCGCAAAGTAAAAATGAGAGTGCCCCGACCCTCTACTTATAGTTTTTCTCTTTTCTAAACATTAAATGCTACTTCACCTACCACCATAATTTGTTCATTTAATGTGGCTTTTTCAAACAAATCCCATCTTCAGTGCCTTCACTTGCATGCCCAACTTGCACAAAAACTCCTCCAACCTTCTGGCACACAACCAATCCAACCTGACAGGAGACTCTTATGTGTGCGTAACCCGCACCGAAGGCACTTCTTCTATCCTGATCCTTGATCTCACCTACCTCATGTTGCTTTCAAATGTGCTTTCTCCTCCTTAGTACATGGGATCTACAAGTAGCTTTACCCTGGCACCAACCATTCTTCCATCTTTATATACCTCTTTCAACCCAGCTACTCAACAATGCTTTTCAACACAACTTCCTTGGTACTTTGATCACGCGCTTCTTCACCTTTCTCCACCCCACACTTAAAGTGATGCGTGGTCCTCTGCATACTCACAGATTCTCCAAAAATAGCAATAAGGTTACTGGCACCCAAGGCACAAAACAAAACAACAACGCGAAAGGGAAACACAAGAAAGGGAAAAAGCATAAAGGAAACTTCTAAACTAACTAGCAAAACTTCCTTATTTACAAACACCAAGAAGACTTATTTATAGTAGGGCTTCATCCTACTGCCATTGAAGTGTCTAGGAAACTTCATCCCATCCAGCACTTATAACTGGCATGCACCCAAATTAAGGATGTACGATATTGTGTAAGGACCCAACCAATGGACTTTTAACTTCCCAGGATGGCGCAGAAACTTAGAATCATATAATAACACCATCTACCCAACCTCAAACTTCTTGTTTCTAATATGGTGATCATGCCAAGCCTTTTGCTTTGCCTTTTCTATTGTTTGGCTCCATCGGGCAAGTGATCGTCTCTCATCCAGTTTCATTAGCTCCTCAATTCTTTCTTCCAGCACTTGTTCATTGGCTAACCCTCCTGCGCGTGCTATTCATAGAGAAGGAAACATAAATTCAACCAGAAAAATAACTTCCATGCCAAACACCAATTGAAAAGGTGTGGCTTTGTTTAGTCTTTTATACGTTGTCCTGTAAGCCCATAATACTGCCGATACTTTGTCATCCCAATCAAGTCTTCTGACATCACAAATCTTGGTCAAGGTATGACTCAGTATTTTGTTGAATGCTTCTGCGGTTCCATTTTCTTGTGGGTGATAGGGTGTAGTCTTGTGATGAGCCACCATGAACTCAGATAATAGGATCCTCATGGTCTCATTCAAGAAATGCGTACCCCTATCACTGGTCAGACTCAAAGGGCATCCATACCTCATGATAATGTTTTCCCACAAGAACCTTGCTATGTTGCTGCCATGCAATCTTTAGTTGGGGCTGCCTCTACCCACCTTGTGAGATAATCTGTGCAAGTGATGACATAACGTGACCCAGTCCTCCATGTTGCCAGTGCAATAGGTCCTACAAAGTCTATCGCCCACTTTTCAAAAGGCTCCGCGCTAGGAATAGGGTGCAAAGGCATTTCATCTCTCCTTCCTGGTTTGCCAATGTGCTGACAATGGTCACACACTTTACAATAATCTCTGTAATCCTTGTACATGGTTTCCCACCATAAACCTACCATTAATATCTTGCACACAGTGGCATCACCTACATAATGCCCACCCGCACTTCCTCCGTGTGCTTCCTCCATGATGGCTAGGCATTCATGCTCTAAGACACACCTGTGCAAAAATTCATCACATCCCAACTTGTATAAGTCTCCACTGATTAACATGTAGGGTGTGATGCATATGGCCAACTACTTTTTTTCCAATGCCTTCATTCCATCCGGTGCCACACCTTCCTTTAAGAATACTGCAATCTCCTCTAAGTCTGAGGGCACACGTGCCATAACCTAAACAGTTACGCATCTAGCATTGCTTCCTCAATACTCTGCACATCCTCCCCTGAATCAATTCTTGATAGATGATCAGGCCCACAATTGCTTTTCCTAGGTTTTACTACAACGGTGAATTCAAACTCTTGAAACAACAACACCCATTGATAGATGCACCCTTGCAGAATAGGCTTGTTTACTAAATACTTCAGTGCCATGTGGTCAGTGTAAAACACAAAGGGTGTTGCCAGCAGATATTGTCAAAACTTGAAGAGCATGTAGATCATTGACAATGCCTCGCACTTGGTTGTGGTATAATTCTGCTCAGCTGGTGTCAGCTTCCTACTTGCAAAATAGAGAGGATGATCAACAATCCCTTCACCTGGCTATGTAAGCACTACTCCAATGGCGGTCCCTGAGGCATCTACATGAACATGAAAGGGCTTGTCCCAAGAGGGAAACCGTAAAATAGGTGCGGTAATAAGCCTATCTTTTAATGTATCAAATGCCCTCTGCTGCACCTCTCCCCAATGGAAGGCACTTTTATGTCTAAGTAGCTCCTCTAATGGCATGGTGATCTTGGCATATCCCTTAATGAATTTTCTGTAATAGCCCGCATGCCCAAGGAATCCACACACTGCACTCTGGCTAGTAGGCTCCCTTAACCTCACAATAACTACAACTTTAGCGGGATCTACCAGCAAGCCCTCCTTACATATGATATGCCCCAATAAAGTCCCAAAGGGTGTAGCAAACACACATTTCTTAATGTTGAGGGATATCCTCAACTACCTACACCTCTCAAACATTAACCTCAAATTGTCACAATGGTCTTTAACAAACCATATACTGTCCAGTCATCCAAATAGACCTGAAGAAACTTATGGATGAAGTCCTGGAATGCTTGCACCACTATGCGTGAAAAGACAGTAGGCACATTCTTCAACCCAAAGGGCATGACCGTATATGCAAAACTTCCCCACTCGGTGGTGAAAGTTTGTCTTCTCCTAGTCTTCCTTTGTAATCTGGACTTGGTGGTACCCTGAAAATCCATCCGTAAAGGAGTAGATTTCTCACCCAGTGACTCCTTCCAAAATTTCTTCAGTGAAGGGGGTCGGGAATGGATCAATGACACAAACTACATTCAATTCCCTATAATCCACACAAATTCTAATCCACCCATCCTTCTTGATGTTGATTACCATCAGACTTATCCACTCTGATTCTTCCACTACCTCAATGATCCCAGAAGCTATCATTTTTTCTATCTCCTCCTTAACCTTCACGCGTAAATTGGGATTCATCTAGTAGGGCCTTTTCCTAACTGAGTGTGCACCATCCTTCAGCTTTATCTTCATTTCCCCCAAGGAGTGGTGAACGCCTTTGAGCTCATGATACCCGTGTGGAAATAAATCCTCAAATTCACGCAGCAGATCAATGATTTTCAATACTTCCTTCTCTGTCCAGTAATCCCCAATAATAGCTTCCTTAGGTTCTTCTTCTGAACTGATGTTAACTTTCTTCATCTTTAAAGGCTCATGGTAGGCACACATGTGATCATCTACACTGTCCACTACCTCACGCATCCCTATAGAATGGCTAACATCTAAGCTTTCTGATTCCTCTCCATCAATCACATATACCAACTTTCCCTTCTCTTTTTCCAAACACGTGTGCTCAAGCTGTAACTCTTCTGTTTCCTCAACTTCTTCAAAATGTGCCTCCAATCCTGGTTCACCTAGTAACTCCAACAACCTATCTTCCATCCTGGCACTATCCCCCATGGTAAGGTGCTTGATACCCTACAAGGCCTTATCAATCGATGGCTTGGTACTCTGATATTCAAAGGTTTGAATAAGGTCAGCCGACGAGCTCTTGCCAATTCCTTGTCTGGCGGCATGTCTCTGAATGAATGTACCATGCACGCACACAACCCTGCAGTGTAGAATATAACTTGTGCACCCAGAGGGATGGTGGAAAAGCTTTTGCACCTTCTCTCCAGACCCGTTCACACTCTTGGATATGGAAAGAGGTGGGCTCCTTCCCATGGTAGTCCTTGATGATGGTGGGTACATTACTCCTAGAAAATCTGACAGAGAGAGCAATTCTTACCTCATGCCATTCTAAAAGGCTCTCCTGATGTGTGGCCCACCACCAAGCTGTTGTGCCAAGCAAGACATAACTTAACATCTCCCTCCTTTTCCTTCTCATCCTTCCACTGAGCTTCTACCTCCTGCATGAAAGATCTCAGGGAAGGCTCCTCCTGAATACTTGGGCAGTTCTTTTCCTCTGAGGTGCCTAACCATGCGTGCCTTGTTACCTTGGTCACCGACCCTCTCAACTGTCATCCCATTAATTTGTAAGTTCCATGTGCCCAATTGTCACATGCCAGACTGGTGGTATCACTCACTGACTAAGCATCTTCAAACTAGATAACCCCGTTAGTAGGGTGTATCATCTCAGGGTCTCTGATTGAGCACACATAAATCTTGTCTAGAACTTCTTCTCCCAATGGTTCAATATAGGGTGTCAAATTTCCATCAACCAGAGGTATAATGACCCATTCCTCCTTTTTCTCAAAGCTGATGTACCCTTTGTTGAACCGAAGGTCCGCATTATTCTTGTAACACCAAGGGCACCCAAGTAGTGCTGGGAAATTGTCCACCTCGGCGAGTGCACCAAGACTTCGAAGTCCCCAGTAAACTTGGCTCCCTGGATAGTAATAGCTGCATCCTTCAAGACACCGATGGGCATTGCCTTAGTTTTTTTTGCCATATACATCACATTCAAAGATGGTTGTAATGCAGGTCTCCCCATCTGATGCCATGCATCCAAAGTCAGAACATTAACCTTTGCACTGTGTCAATGAGGATATTGCTGAGGAGCCATCCATCTACAACTACATTCAACATAATCTCCTTGTCGTAGTCGAGGCTGTGAGGGGGAAGGTTCACATGCAAGACCTGTCTCTCATGCTCTTCTCCGGTGTGTGGTACCTTCTCTCTCAACTAGGATCCTAGCAAAGGAATGATGTTCTCCTGTCTTAGCATTTTACACACCTCCTTGACCTCATCCAGGTCATCCTTTTGCATCTCGACTCTCCTTCCTTGTTCCTCCTTCCTGGATTGCTCCTTTAGACACTAGATTTCCCCTTGTAAGCTTCAATAACATCCATGGTGTCCTGATATATCTCCTTCTGATGCGTGAGGTCTAGATATTTTCCATGAATGACCTCCTCCCTCATAACCAGGGTCTTCTATCTTGGTACCTCTCTTGCGTGTGTGGCTTCTGCCCTTGTTGTTACCAAGACAGTTCTAAACCTTCATCCCGTGTTACCTGAGGCATCCACTATATGTCTACCTTCTTAATACTGACCATCATGGCACCCTTGTCCTTCTGGTGCTGCTGATTCATATGCTCAAATAGTTCTGGGAACTCCTCATACTTATGCTTCTTTCCACACCATGAGCACTGCATCAGGTCCGGGCACTCATGCTTGTAATGTTCTGTAGATCCACAGTTGAAACATGTTCCATGGGAACTCACTCCTTCCTCCTCCGTGGTTACCTTGACCATGAAATCCTCCTCAAAAACCTCTTCCACGTGCGCCTCCATCTACGCACTCCTCATAGTGGCGATCATCATTTTTAGAACCACTGGCAATGCTGGTCTGGCACACCCCATGATCAATGGCCTCATGGATCTGATCAATGAGCCTACAGTCCTTAGTATCATGGGTTGTGGAGGTGTAAATTTTACAATAACAAGATACATTCTTCCTGATCACACACTGCAGCAAGGGACATCTACTTGCATCATGGTCCCCATGACAGATCTCACAATCTACTGTCACAACGTGCATACCATCCTCCGAGGGAAATTATCCTTAACGTGCCCCTCTATTTCACAATCTGTGCACCACAAACCACTGCGAGTCTCATGGACTGAGTTTGTAGACAATTTTTCCAACTGTTTGGCCATAGCAGAAATCTAAGCTTCCAAGAATGGGCTAATGCCAGTATCAATACTACCAACAGCCTCAGTGCGCAAGGTAGCTTCCAATGCTTTGCGCGGGTCTGTAAAAGTTTTATGAGATAAGGCCCTTCTAAAAGGGGTGATCAATCCTCCAACAAACCACTGTGCATGCTGAGAAGGATGAATATCATATGATAATTTAGACAAGAGAGTTTTAAAGCATGCATCATACTCCCACACACTCTCTGCCATTCCTTATTGAATCTCCTTCAAAGTGCTAATGCTTTTATGCTCAAACTCAGGAATGTGGAACTCTACCAAGAATGCATTCTTTAAGGTAGTATAGTCCACCACTGTTTGATGAGGGTCATACTTTCTATACCAGCTATGTGCATGCCCTTGCAATGTGGTCGCAAACTGACTAGCCTTTCATTATGGTGTTGTGATACCCTTCACATGCCATAGCAGCTCACATTTGTGAACATGTTCCACTGCATCCTCAATGCCCCTATAATCTAGAAAATGTAGAGACATTTCAAAGAATACTTGAGGTGGTGGCTGGGGTCCCTGTCCTCCCGAGCTTGATCCTTGGTTCCCACTAGGTGTTTCCTCCACCACCTGATCCACTAGGTCCACTAGGTCCTATGCCTCCAGAGCCACCAGATCCACTAGAACCACTGGGTCCAATAGGGCCTGTAGGAGCTGTGCCAAGTGCCCCCATGGTCCCACTGAACTATGCACCGATGGTCTGTGATAGCACCCCACTACCACTACTTTGTCCCGTGCCACTCCCTTATGTGAGACCGAAAGCTTGTACACTTTCCCCTTGTCCAAAGACTCCTCCAAATACTAGAATATGTGTAGCCATAGAAGAAGGAACTGAAAAATTATACCTCCTAGGCACAGATCTATCTCTTCCACTGATATCAACTGGGTCAATAACACTTCTTCCTGGATCGGGAAAACCAAGCGCCAGGGCTCAGTCACTGGGTGGGTTCAGATATGTGACCAACAAATCTCCTTTCTCCATGCAATGAACTCTCACCAGAAGCTGAAGGGGTCTCCCTCACACTTTGCCAAGATGGGGTAGCATAGATTGCTCAGGTTCCACATCCTCTACATGAACCTCAACTCCTTCCCGTAACATTTATCTCCATAGATCCATCACACTAGTAGCCTCGCATCATCTAGTAATCTCCCTTTCATGCGCTTCACTATACTTGAGCCACCTTTCTTCCCTCTCCTTTTCTGTCATGATATCTACCATCTTCCTCCACCCAAGCTCCCTTACCCAGTGCTCAGAATGGTTTAGCTGGCCATTGGGAAAGCCTCTAAACTCATGGTAACCATCAATATCTTCATAGCTAGAGGAATAACACGTAGAAATGTTCCTCTAGGTTCTCACAGAAATTCAAACTCAGCAACCTCCAGACAAGAATACGTGGAAATGGCGTATTCTAGAGTGTAACTAGTCAATACTCCTCTCCACCAATGATCTACAACATGGGTCCATGTCAAATCTGTTTCCTACAACCTTTGGTAGTCTTCTTCGGTCCATACATGTGATCCATAATGCCAACTCGATCTAGACGTATAGGCTGAAAGCCATTCATATAGTTCTACTGGGAAGCAACAGAAGAAGGTCTCATACAGATCATGGTAGAGGTTCTCTTCTACCCATCTACGTGTATTAAACTCAGGTCCAATGTTGTATCTCTGAGAAAATTCATCCTCTGTGCTTTTGAACCATGATTCAACATTTTCCAATGTCAACCACTCTGTCATTACTCATTACACAGGTCATGATGTATGTTATATCCCACTACAACTTCAAAAAGAGGTCCCGATAACGGAACCAAGATGTAGTCAGTTTTACCCCCATTATAAAAGGAAGGAACCCCATGCATACCGGCCTATCACCCAACAGAAGCTGAGCACTCACCCGAGGCACGCACGGGTACCGAGTCTCTCTTTTATGTGAGTTTAGCAGAAAGCATCATCTATGAGTAGTGTAAGAGTTTTTAGGAGGGAAGTTAAGACAAACAAGAACCATAGGGCTCAGAATGGCCTCTAGATCCTTGCAGTCACTTCAGACCGAGTACTTTAATAGAATCCAGAACATGCATTATGATAGAAAGAATTATACAAGCATTCATACATAGCATGAAAGGAAAGAGAACTCATATGAGAGAAATGTGCATTAAAACCATTGATATCCATGTCTGTATATAACAGGTAACCTCATTATATTCATTGATTCATTACAGAGAGTCATAGAGAGTAGACCGTAGTCATGCATATCACTGGATGTATGTAACTAAGCTAATAGAAAAAGAAAAATTACAACCCCATGCTTAGTGCATTCTTTCCTGAATACAAATATCCCCTCGCAGTAATTTTGTAGAGCTCCACTCACTCTCTAACCCGCTATACCTCGTACTTCTAGATATCTTCTCCCTCTCCTTTTTACTCCATAGGCACTTGTATTTATAATTCTCCTGTGTTTCCAACTCACCTTCCAGCACCCTCAGATCTGGCGCCAAGTGTCGAATGTGGTCCTTTATGCGAGCATGCTCCTCCAGGCCTGAGCTTTCCACTCCATCTCATGATGATCTTCTAGAAGATTCCATCTGGGGCATGCTCTTTCCTAGGCCAGCCTATCTCCAGGATGGCATCTTATCCATGTGCAACCGATCACACTTTTCATGTGTTCTTCCTTGGGTGCCCAAATTGACTAAGTCCCAAGCCTCCTTTCACACATCACATGAGCTATGTGCTTCCTTAACTCTTTCTTTCATGTGCTTTTTCCTTGCACGCCTTTTCATAATTGGGACCCTGCGCACCCATGCACCTTCATACTTGGTTAATATTACAGGGGTCCAACATCCCACATCCTCCAAAATCTCTACTTTGGTATTCCCCATGGGGATCAACAAGGTATCAACATGAAGAATCAGATGAATAATATCTCTCTATCCTATGAGTAGTGGCTACAAAACAAAGAAAACAATAGTAAATTAGAGAACCATAAAAACCAAAAAAAAGGGAATACAAAGCGTAGTGACTAAAATTTCTAAGTAACAAAGTTGAGAAAATAGTGTTCACATACTCAGATCTCTAAGAATCCATGTAGGATGAGCTAGTGCTTCTATTGAAGGTACCTATTGTAGTCATTTTTACTCCTATCAGAAAAAGGATGAACACCATGTGCACCAACTTATCACCTAGCAGAAGCTGAGTGCTCACCCGAGGCATGCGCGGTTGCCGAGTCTCTCTTTTATTTGAGTTTAGTGGGAAGAATTATCTATGATTAGAGTAAGATTATTTAGGAAATAAGTTGAGACCTACAAGAACCATAGGGCTCAGAACGGACCTCCAGATCCTTACAGTCACTTCATACCGAGTGCTTTGACAGATTCCAGAACATATACTATAACAGAGAGAAAGATACAACCATTCATTCATATCATGAAAGGAAAGAGAACTCATATGAATGAAATATACGTTAAACCCATTGATATTCATATCTATTTACAATAGGTAACCTCAATATATTCATTGATTCGTTACAGAGTGTCATAGAGTACAGACTGTAGTCATGCACATCATTGGACGTATGTAGCTAAGCTAACAGAATAAGAAAAATAACAACCCCATTCTTATTACATCCTTTCCTGAACTAGAATATCCACTCACAACATTTCTGTAGAGCTTCTCTCACTCTCTAACCCACTATTCCCTATGTATATCCCCATGACATATCTCTCTCTGTGTGTATATATCTCTATCTCTATCTCTACCTATGTATATCTATATCTTTTCTAGTGACAGGCACTTGTATTTATCACTTTCCCAGGCTACCAACTCACCTTATCGCGTCCTCAGATCTGTCACCAAGTTTCGAATGTGGTCCTCCATGTGAGCATGTTCCTTTAGGAATGAGCTCTCCATTCCATCTCATGATGATATTCTAGAAGATTCCATCCGGGCATGCTATTTCATGGGCTAACCTATTACGAGGCTGGCATCTTATCTTCGTGTAACCGATCACACTTTTCACGTGTTCTGTCTCAGGTGCTCAATTTGGATAAGTCCTAAACCTCTTTTCATGCATTGCGTGCGCTATTTACTTCCTTAAGCCTTTCTCTTGTGCACTTGTGCCTTGTGTGCCATCCAGTAACTGGGATCTCACGCGCCCATGCGCCTTTATACTTGGTCAATATTCCAGGGGCCCCAACATCACCACACACTATGCCTGTTCTCTGTCCTCATAAACATTTTACTTGACCAAGATGCAAGTTGTTTTATGGGACCAAGATGTAGACTTATACTTTACAAAAATGAATAAGGAATGAAAGAATAGGGGAAATAATGAAGAATGGGGGGGGGGGAACATCAATTCAAAATGCTGGGAAAGTCCTTTCGTAGATCTTCCTCCAATTTTTTCCACACTTTGACCTCATCCTTCGACTTCTGGCATAGGTTGACCACCGGGGTGCTCACTTCATCAAAGCTTAGGCCAATTCCCTGGGCACCCAAGGTGTCCACAATCTACTCCAATTCCTTACCCAGGTCTGTGATTTTATCCATTCTCCTAGTAATTTGAGGGTATAGTTCCTTCAGTCAGGCCTTAATTGAGCTCCTTAAACCCTCAATTTTCTCTGATTTCTTTTCTACCTCAGCTAGAACCTTGTCCCTCTCTACCCTATTCCCTTTTTTCTTTTCTTGGAACTCTTTCAGTTCTACTTCAATCATGGTGACCAATGAGCTCACCACATTATCTCTATCCATGCATGTGTCATATGTGGCTTCTGTAGACTGAGTAGAGACCTTAATCTCTTTGAGTACTTTGTTGTACTCGGCAACAGTTGTTACAACCGGTCTTCCTCTTTCAAGTGTGCAGCCACTTCTTCTGTAGATTCCAATGCCAAGGGTCACCTCTCCATAGTGAGGATGCACGTTAGGTATTCTAGGCATTTAAAAGTTTATGTGTACCTATAAGGGATTGGCATAAGGTTCGGGTGCTTTAATATGATGGACAATCTTGATTGACTCCACCTTCTTGTAGACCTCCTGCACCTTTACCTTTTCTTCCTTTAACTCACACCTTAACTGCACGGTTGATTAATTCCTCATGTTTTAAACTCTTGGCCTTCTCTACCAGTTCTTCCTCCTTCTTCCCCAACTTTGCCTCCAATGCTCTGATTCTCTCATTTCACACGAATAGCCTAGCCTTGGTCTCGACCGCGACTTTTTTAGAGCATTGCATACTTGCTTGTCTGAAATCTCTTGAGAATTTACTAAGGGGTTGTCTCCCTTAGATTCCGGCAACGAGATGAGTGCTTTCTAGCAGACCTCAAAGTTTGGCTCATCAATGTGTGACTCAACCACCCAAGAGAGCATCTTCTTGGTCATGGGGGTATGTGCCATCCTTTTCAAAAGACCCCAAGGCTAAGAGCCTTTCCATGGGTACGGTGCTTTGGAACTGTGCATGTAACACCTTCTTCATGTCATCCACATATCCCATTATCTATCTCTATTCTGTATCCATAGTTCTCCTGCCCAAGCACGGGCCTTTGGGGAAGCTAACTGTTAGAGCGGGGCCTCCTAGGCTGTCATGTTGCTTTTCAATGCTCTCCTCCTTCCCTTCCTTAAGCACTATGTCTGTGTTATGCTCTAACTCTTGGTCTACAAGGACTTCAAGCATATTTTTCACTTCTTGCTCTGCTAACTTAGTAATCTACTCTTTTGTAAGGCTTATGGCTCCCTTCTCCTTGGCATCCTTCTCATATACCTTCATGTCTTCGGTGATTTCCTCATCTTAAGCACCCTTGCGCAACGCAAATGCAAACTCTTTCTTTCTCCTCTCCACTTTCTTCCTCCGAGTCATAGATACTAAACACACGTGGCTCTTTTTCCTTCTCAGGCTCTTATTCCTCATCGCCACCTCCTTCACTCTCATCTTCTCCTTCTCACAAGTACTTCTCCAAGCTGTCAGTTGCCTCCAAGTCAGCTTCTTCATCTACCCTCTGCTTCTTCCTGAGAGGTGGCTTCTGATTAGGAGATTCATCCTGCTCTTCTTCCTTCAGTGATTCTTCTATGGTGGTGGGTTGCACTTGTGGATGGCATGCTCACTGTCTTAGCAGTCGGCACACTTGGTGCTCCTTCCTCTCCTCTACCTCTCTTCTTAGATGCTGACTTCTTCTTTGCCAAGGGGTCTTCAGGTATGGATATTTCATTCTCCAAATATGTGCCCTTTTTGAACTTCAGCCTTATGCACATGTACACACGTGCTACAGATCCTTCAGCGATGGGAAGCGTCGTCGGCCTAGTCATTTGGATCTCATGCGACACGTACTTCTCTATGTACACATGCTTACCACTGGGTTAATTCAACTTCTTCCTCATCTCCCTATATTCCCAGTCTAACCTTCCTAGTTCCAACCTTAGCTTCTTTGATTCTTTAAATCTATTTACTCCTGCTTGGAAGTATTGGGTAGTGAACGCGAAAGGAAGCTTGCACCAAGGGCTCCATGATTCATCAATAAGCTTGAATCTACCCAAGTAGTAGTGCTAGTACACCACAAACTCAGCTTCTCCCTCAATGGCTGCTAGGAGTTTTTCAGGGATCCTCCACTCTACCCAAAATTCATTCCTCAAGCGCGTATACCAATCTTCCAGCCGCGCTTTGTGGGGAGCCATCATTGTATCACAAGCATACTTCTCGAACCTCTTCACAGGTGAAGGGTCTTCAGCTAGGTACTCCCACACGAACTTGTCTGAGGCATCCGACACTCCAATTTTTGTAAACACTATGGTGAGCAAGACATTGCCAAAGAGGATCATATCCCCTTCCTTCGCGCACTTAGCAATCTCCTCTGCAATGTATGAGGATAAGTTATATATAGTCCCCCTCTGCAATCTTCCTCCAGACATGTAACCAATGTTTGTTGACCTGTGTCCATCTTTCTTGGCCATTCAGCTTAGTCACCAGGTGCACAGCCATCTTCATAATGGGGTCCTTGATGTCTGAAATATCATAGTACTGTGACCCTTTCTTACATGCATACTCAGTGAAGGTCTCTTGAATAGCCTCCTTGTTGCTAAGGTCATCTTCTAGGCTATCTCCCTCACATTTGAGGCCTGTAAATTATGAAATCAACTGGGGAGTCACGTGCATCTTGTGCCCAGCAAAGTGTAAATAGTATTTGTGCACCTGAGACATCAACCCACTGGTACAAGTGATCTGGCTTCCCAAAATAAGGTAACTCATAGAGTTGCAACAGCCCTACCTTTGCCAATTTAACCTAAATGTCATCATCATATATGGGAAAACCTTCAGGTGTTCACTTGTTGGTGGGACGTACCAATTCCAATGCCATTTCTTTCTCTATGGTGTTTTTTGTGGTGATTATAGTCACTAACAAGTATGCTTCTCAAGTGGGATTCCCATTCCTTTCCCAACATCACCCCATCTAGGTATTGCATCTTTGCATACCATTCTTCATTTGTGTCTACTTTAGGTTCTGATTGTTTAGCCTTAGCTTTTCCCTTTCCTTTCTTAGGTGCCATGGTCGAGGTATTTTTATTACTCCTACCCTCTCTTTGTTACTCTGTATTTTTTCTCCCAACCTTCAATCTCAGATCCGTGATATAACTCTTCTAAACCCATGCCCTAGTTTGTCAAACCCTAACTTGGATAAACTCTTCACAAGACATCACCTTTTCCACCCCTTCCACGCCCGTGTAATTCCTTCTGGTTTGCAATCTC
The DNA here is from genome assembly GCA_019776745.2 of Taxus chinensis. Lineage (NCBI taxonomy): Eukaryota > Viridiplantae > Streptophyta > Pinopsida > Cupressales > Taxaceae > Taxus > Taxus chinensis. The sequence goes on along the minus strand of CM034149.1, from coordinate 656,524,155 downwards.
AAACTAGATATTCATGTTTTTAATCACACAAATCTTCCACTCGATCAGATTTGAAAACCCTAGTTCATAACACTCGCTCATATCTCTAACTCTTCATTTTCATAAAGTAAAAAGAGAGAGTGACCCAACCCTTTATTTATAGTTTTTCCTTTTTCTAATCATTAAATGCTACTTTACCTACCCCCGTACTTTTTTCATTTAATGCATATTTTTCAAAAAAATTCCATCTTTAGCGCCTTCACTCACACGCCCTTCCTGCGTGAAAACTTCTTCAACCTTTTAGCACGTAACCCAACCAACCTAACAGGAGACTCTTACACGTGCTTAACTTGTACCGAAGGTACTTCTTCTATCTATATTCTTGCTTTCTCCTACCTCGTGTTGCTTTAACTACGCTTCCTTTTCCTTTGTACGTGGGATCTACTAGTAGCTTTATGCTGGCACCAATTATTCTATCTTTTCTCTTCATCTACCTCTTTCAAACCGGGCTACACAACAAGGATCTTCAACACAACTTCCTTGGTACTTTAATCACATGCTTCTTCACTTTTCTCCACCCCACACTTAAATGATGTGCAGTCCTCTGTGCACTCATAAATTCTCCAAAAATAGCAATAAGGTTACCAGCACCCAAGGCACAAAACCAAAACAACAACGCGAAAGGGAAACACAAGAAAGGGAAAATGCATAAAGGAAACTTCTAAACTAACTAGCAAAACTGCCTTATTTACAAACACTAAGAAGACTTATTTATAGTAGGGATTCAACCTACTACCATTGAAGTGTCTAGGCAACTTCATCCCCATCTTGCACTTGTAACTGGCACGCGCCCGAATCAAGGATGTAAAAAATTGTGTAAGGACCCAACCAATGGACTTTCAACTTTCCAGGATGGCGCAAAAACTTGGAATCATATAGTATCACCATCTACCCAACCTCAAACTTCTTATTTCTAATGTGGAAATCCATGCCAAGCCTTTTTCTTTACCTTTTCCACTGTTTGGCTCCAACGGGCAAGTGATCATCTCTCATCCAGTTTCATTAGTTCATCAATTCTTTCTTCTAGCACTTGTTCATCGGCTAATCCTCCTACATGCACTATTCACAGAAAAGGTAACATAAATTCAACTGGGAAAAACAGCTTTTGCGCCAAACACCAGTTGAAAAGGTGTGGCTTTATTTTATTCTTTTATACGTAGTCCTGTAAGCCCATAACACTGCCAATACTTTGTCATCCCCAATCTTGTTTTCCAACATCACAGATTTTGGTCAAGGTATGACTCAGTATTTTGTTGAATGCTTCCACGGTTCCATTTTCTTGTGGGTGCTAGGGTGTAGTCTTGTGATGAGCCACCATGAACTCTGATAATAGGATCCTCACGGTCTCATTCAGAAAATGTGTACCCCTATCATTGGTCAAACTCAACGGACATCCATACGTCGTGATAATGTTCTCCCATAAGAACCTTTCCATTGTTGCTGCTATGTAATCTTTAGTTGGGGATGTATCTTCCCACCTTGTGAGATAATCCATGCAATTGATGACATAACATAACCCATTCCTACGTGCTGCTAGTGAAATAGGTCCCACAAAATCTATCGCCCATTTTTCAAAAGGCTCCATGCTAGGGATAGGGCATAAAGGCATTTCATCTCTCCTTCCTAGTTTGCCAATGCGCTGACAGTGGTCACATGCCTTACAATAATCTATACAATCCCTATACAAGGTTTCCCACTATAATCCTACCATTAATATCTTGCGTGCAGTGGCATCACCTGTGTAATGTCCACTCGCACTTCCTCCATGTGCTTCTTCCATGATGGCCAGGTGCTCCTTCCATGATGGCCAGGTGCTCATGCTCTAGCACACACCTGCGTAAAACTTCATAACGTCCCAACTTGTATAAGTCTATACTAATCAACATGTAGGGCACGACGCATATGGCCAACTACTTCTTTTTCAATGCCTTCATTCTATCTGGTGCCACACCTTATTTTAAAAATACTGAAATCTCCTCCAAATCTGAGGGCACGTGCCGCAACCTAAATAGTTAGGTGTCTAGCATTACTTCCTCAATACTTTGTGTGTCCTCTCTTGAATCAATCCTTGACAGATTGATCAGGTCCATAATTGATTTTTTTGGGCTTCACTACAACGGTGAATTCAAACTCTTGAAACAACATCACCCCATCAACATATGTGGCCTTGAAGAACGGGCTAGTTTACTAAATACTTTAATGCCATGTGGTCAGTGTAGAATACAAAGGGTGTTACCAACAGATACTGTCTAAACTTGAAGAGCACGTAGATCATCAATAATGCCTCATGCTTGGTAGTGGTATAATTCTACTCTGCTAGTGTTAACTTCCTGCTCGCAAAATAGAGAGGATGATCAACAATCCCTTCACTTGGTTGTGCAAGCACTACTTCAATGGCAGTTCCTAACGCATCTACATGGACATGGAAGGGCTTGTCTCAAGAGGGAAAATGTAAAATAGGTGCAGTAATAAGCATATCTTTTAATGTATCAAATGCCCTCTATTGTGCCTCTCCCCAATGGAAGGCACTTTTGTGTCAAAGCAGCTCCTCTAAAGGCACGGTGATCTTGGCATATCCCTTAATGAATTTTCTGTAATACCCCATATGCCCAAGGAATCTGCGCTTTGGCTAGTAGGTTCCCTTAACCCCACAATAACTACAACCTTAGCAGGATCTACCAGCAAGCCCTCCTTATATATGATATGCCCCAATAGAGTTCCAAAGGGAGTAGAAAACACACATTTCTTAATGTTGAGGGATATCCTCAATTGCCTACAACTTTCAAACATTAATCTCAAGTTTTCACAATGGTCCTTAACTAGACCATATACTTTCTAATCATCCAAATAGACCTGAAGAAATTTATGGATGAAGTCTTGGAATGCTTGCACCACTATGCGCGAAAAAATGGCAAGCGCATTCTTCAACCCAAAGGGCATGACCATATATGCAAAAATTCCCCACTTGGTGGTGAAATTCGTCTTCTTCTAGTCCTCCTTTGCAATCCAGACTTGGTGGTATCCTGAAAATCCATCCATAAAGGAATAGATTTCATACCCAGTGACTCCTTCCAGAATTTCTTCAGTGAAGGGGGTTAGAAATGGATCAATGACACAAACTGCATTCAATTCCCTATAGTCCACACAAACCTTAATCTGACCATTCTTCTTGATGTTGATTACCAATGGACATATCCACTCCGATTCTTCCATTACATCAGTGATCCCAGAAGCTATCATCTTGTCTATCTCCTCCTTAACCTTCATGCGTAAAATGGGATTCATCTTGTAGGGCCTTTTTCTAACCGAGCGTGCACCATCCTTCAGTTTTATCTTCATCTCCCCCAAGGAATGGTGAATGCCTTTGAGTTGATGGTATCCACGTAGGAATAAATCCTCAAATTCACGTAGCAGATCAATGATACTTAATACTTCCTTCTCTGTCCAGTAATCCCCAATAATAGCTTCCTTAGGTTCTTCTTCTGAACCAATGTTAACTTTCTTCATCTTTAAAGGCTCGTGGTAGGCACATACATGAGCATCTGCACTGTCCACTACCTCACGCATTCCTATAGAATGGCTAACATCTAAGCTTTTCAATTCCTCTCCATCAATCACATATACTAAATTTCCCTTCTCTTTTTCCAAACATGCGCGCTCAAGCTATAACTCTTTTGCTTCCTTAATTTCTTCAAAGCGCACCTCCAATCCTAGTTCACCAAATAATTCTAATAGCCTATCTTCCATTCTGGCACTATCCCCCATAGTAAGGTGCTTGATACCCTGCAAGGCCTTATCAATCGATGGCTTAATACTCCGATATTGAAAGGTTTGAATAAGGTCAACCATGAGCTCTTGCCAATTCCTCTTCTGGCAGCGTGTCTCTGAATGAATGTACCATGCTCATGCACAACCCTGTAGTGTAGAATACAACTTGTGCGCCTAGAGGGATGGTGGTAGAGATTTTTGTGCCTTCTCTCTAGACCCATTCACACTCTGGATATGGAAAGAGGTGGGATCCTTCCCATGGTAGTCCTTACTGATGGTGGGTACATTACTTCTAGAAAATTTGACAGAGAGCAATTCTTACCTCGCAACACTCTAAAAGGCTCTCCTGATGTGTGGCCCACAAATGAGCTGTTGTGCCAAGAAATACATAACTTAACATCTCCCTCCATTCCTTCTCATTCTTCCACTGAGCTTCTACCTCACGTAGAAAGATCTCAGGTAAGGCTCCCCCTAAATACCTAGGCAGTTCTTTTCCTCCAAGGTGCCTAACATTACACGCCTTTGTTACCTTGGTCACCGACCATCTCAACTACCATCCCATTAATTCGTAAGTTCCATGCGCCCAATTGTCACAAGCCAGACTGGTGGTATCACTTACTGACTAAGCATCTTCAAACTGGATAACTCCGTTAGTAAGGTGTACCATCTCAGGGTCTCTGATTGAGTGCACATAAATTTTGTCCAAAACTTCTTCTTCCAAAGGTTCAATATAGGATGTCAACTTCCCATCAACCAGGGGTATAATGACCCATTCCTCTTTGTTCTCAAAATTGATGTACCCTTTATTGAACCAAAGGTCCACATTATTCTTGTAATACCAAGGGCACCCAAGTAGTGCTGGGAAATTGTCCTCCTCGGTGAGCGCCAAGACTTCAAAGTCCCCAGTAAACTTGGCTCCCTGAATAGTAATAGTTGCATCCTTCAAGACATTGATGGGCATTGCCTTAGTCTTGTTTGTCATATACAAAAAATTCGAAGATGGATTTAATGCAGGTCTTCCCATCTGATGTCATGCATCTAAGGTTAGGACATTAACCTCCATGCCAGTTTCAATGAGTATATTGCTGAGGAGCCATCCATCTACAACTGCATTCAACGTAATATCCTTGTCATATTTGAGGCTATGAGGGGAAGGTTCACGTGCAAGACTTGTATCTTGCTCTCTTCTCTAGCGTGTGGTACCTTCTCTCTCAACCAGGATCCGAGCAAAGGAATGATGTTCTCCTTCCTTAACATCTTACACACCTCCTTGACCTCATCCAGGTCATCCTTTTGAGCCTCGATTCTCCTTCCTTATTCTTCCTTTCTAGATTACTCCTTTAGACACTGGATCTCCCCTTGTAAGCTTTGAATAACATCCATGGTGTCCTGATATATCTCCTTCTGATGCACGGGGTCTAGATATTCCATGAATGACCTCTTCCCTTGAAGCCAAATTCTTCTGTCTTGGTACCTCCCTCACACGCATGGCTTCTGCCCTTGTTGTTACCAAGATAGGATCCAAACCTTCATCCCGTGTTACCCAAGGCATCCACTATATATCTTCCTTCTTCATGCTGACCATCACAGTTCCCTTGTCCTTCTATTTTTGCTGATTCATATGCTCAAATAACTCTGGGAACTCCTCATACTTATGCTTCTTTTCACACCACGAGAATTGTAATAGGTCCGGGCACTCACGCTTATAATGTTTTATAGATCCACAGTTAAAACATGTTCCGCACGGGAACTCACTCCTTCCTCCGGGGTTACCTCATCCACGAAATCCTCCTCGAAAACCTCTTCCACACATGCCTCCATATGCGCACTCCTCGTAACGGTGATCAACATTTTTATAACCACTAGAAATGTTGGTTTGGCACACCACATGATCAATGACATCATGGATCTGATCAATGAGCCTATAGTCCTTTGTATCATGGGTTGTGGAGGTGTAAATTTTGTAATAACAAGATACATTCTTCTTGATCATGCGTTGCAGCAAGGGACATCTCCTTGCATCATGGCCCCCATGACAGATCTCATAATCTACTATCATAGCACGTACCATCCTTCAGGGCCAATTATCCTTAACGTGCCCCTCTATTTCACAATCTGTGCACCACAAACCACTACGAGTCTCATGGACTGAGTTCAAAGACAAATTTTTCAAGTGTTTGTTCATAGCAACAATCTAGGCCTCCAAGAATGGGCTAACACCAGTATCAATACTACCAACAGCCTCGATGCGCAAGGTAGCTTCCAATGCTTTGTGTGGATCTATAAAAGTCTTAGGCCCTTCTAAAAGGGGTGATCAATCCTCCAACAAACCACTATGCATGCTAAGAAGGATGAATATCATATGACAATTTAGACAAGAGTGTTTTAAAAACATGCATCATACTCCCACTCACTCTCTGTCATTCCTTGCTAAATATCCTTTAAAGCGCTAATGCTTTTCCGCTCAAACTCAGGAATGTGGAACTCTGCCAAGAATGCATTCTTTAAAGTAGTGTAGTCCACCACCACATGATGAGGGTCATACTTTCTATACCAGCTATGCATGCACCCCTGAAACATGGTTACAAATTGACTAGCCTTTCATTCTGGGGTTGTGATACCCTTTGTGCGCCATAGCAGTTCACACTTGTGAACATGTTCCGCAGCATCTTCAATGCCCCTATAATATTGAAAATGTAGAGGCATTTCAAAGAATACTTGAGGTGGTGGCTGGGGTCCTTGTCCTGAACCAAAGCTTGTACACTTTCCCCTTGTCTAAAGACTCCTCCAAATACTGGAATATGTGCAGCCATAGAAGAAGGAACTAAAAAATTGTACCTCCTAAGCATGGATCTATCACTTCCATTGATATCAACTAGGTCAATAACACTTCTTCATGGATCGGGAAAATCAATCGCTAGGGCTCAGTCAATGGGTGGGTTTAGATATGCACCAATGACTATCCTTTCTCTGTGTGATGAGCTCTCACCAGAAGGTAAAGGGGTCTCCCTTACACACTTGCCAAGATGGGGTAGCATATACTTCTCAGGTTCCACGTCCTCTGCATGAACCTCAACTCCTTCCTATAACGTCTGTCTCTATAAATCCATCACACTAGCAACCTTGAGTTTTTTAACAATCTCCCTCTCACACACTTCGCTATACTTGAGCCATCTTTCTTCCCTCTCCTTCTCTATCGTATCATCTGCCATCTTCCTCCACCTGAGATTCCTTACCCAGTGCTCAGAATGGTTTAGCCGGCCATTGGGAGTGCCTCTAAACTCATGGTAACCATCAATATCTTCATAGCTAAAGGAATAACATGTAGAAACATTCCTCTAGGTTCCCACAGAAATTCAAACTCAGCAACCTCTGGTCAAGAATACGTAGAAATGACGTATTCCAAAGTGTAACTAGCTAGTACTCCCCTCCACCAATGATCTACAACATGGGTCCATGTCAGATCTACATCCTACAACCTCTAGTAGTCTTCTTCAGTCCATATCCGCGATCCATAACGCCAACTTGATCTAGATGCATAGGCTGAAAGCCATCCATATAACTCTACTGGGAAGTAGCAGAAGAATGTCTCATATAGATCATGGTAGAGGTTCTCTTCTACCCATCTACATGTATTAAACTCAGGTCCAGTGTTGAATCTCTGAGAAAATTCATCCTCCGTGATCCTGAACCATGATTCAACATTTTCCAATGTTAACTGATCCGTCATTACTCTTTACAAAGATCATGATGTATGTTATATCCCACTACAACTTCGAAAATAGGTCTTTGCAACATAACCAAGATGTAGTCATTTTTAATCCTATCACAAAAGGAAGAACCCCATACGTGTCGGTCTATCACCCAGCAGAAGCTGAGCACTCACCTGAGGCACGCACGGGTACCGAGTCTCTCTTTTATGTGATTTTAGTGGGAAGCATTATCTATGATTAGTGTAAGAGTATTTAGGAAATAATTTGAGACATACAAGAACCATAGGTCTCAGAATGGCCTCCAGATCCTTGCAGTCACTTCAGACTGAGTGCTTTAACAGATTCCAGAACATATACTATAACAGAGAGAAAGATACAACCATTCATTCATATCATGAAAGGAAAGAGAACTCATATGAACGAAATATACATTAAACCCATTGATATTCATATCTATTTACAACAGGTAACCTCAATATATTCATTGATTCATTACAAAGTGACATAGAGTGTAGACCACAGTCATGCACATCACTGGATGTATGTAGCTAAGCTAATAGAAAAGAAAAACAACAACCTCATGCTTAGTACATCCTTTCCTAAACCAAAATATCCACTTGCAGAAATTTTGTAGAGCTTCTCTCACTCTCTAACCCGCTATTCCCTATGTATATCCCCATGACATATCTCTGTGTGTGTGTATATCTCTATCTCTATCTCTATCTATGTATATCTATATCTTTTCCCGTGGCAGGCACCTGTATTTATCACTTTCTTGGGCTACCAACTCACCTTGTTGTGTCCTCAGATCCATCACCAAGTGTCAAATGTGGTCCTCCATGTGAGCATGTTCCTTCAAGCCTAAGCTCTCCATTCCATCTCATGATGATCTTCTAGAAGATTCCATCTGGGCATGCTCTTTCTTGGGCCAACCTATTGCCAGGCTGGCATCTTATCCGTGAGCAACCGATTATGCTTTTCACGTGTTCTACCTCAGGTGCTCAATTTTGATAAGTCCTGAACCTCCTTTCACATGTCACATGTGATATTTTATTCCTTAAGCCTTTCTCTTTCGTGCTTGTGCTTTGCACACCATCTAGTAACTGGGATCTTGCGTGCCCACGTGCCTTTATACTTGGTCAATATTCCAAGGGCCTAACACCTATTATGCCTTGCCCCCTCCTGAGGAAATGTGCTACCCCATGATAGAATCCTCATATCTACCCCCCTCATGAGGAAGAGGATCCTCCAAAAATAATGTCTCCATCTCTCCATCCGCCTCCTCTCTCTCAACCATAGATCTCTCCTAAGTATCATGCCACTTTGTATCGTTGTCCTCCTTGTTATCACCACCTCCCTCTACATGGGTATCCTCTCTTTCCTCCTCATCAGTCTCCTCCCCTGTCTCCACCTTAGTCTCATAATATACATCAATGGGAATCTCCTTCTCCTTTTCCCCACTATGAGCAAGTGCAACCTTGATCAAGAGAAGCGGTGTGGGCCTAGGTGCTCGATGAGCATGGACAACCTATCTCACTACACTAGGAAATCCTAGAGTCATAACTATCCAACCATGATCACCTATAGGACCGCCTAGAGACTCCCTAATACTCCTATAAAAAAACTGGCATCAGAGGAAGAATATCGATGTATGGAATTCCAAACTACTTGGGCACTATGTCGAATGGATGAGTCTCTACCTTCCCTGATCTATCTGCAAACTGACTGGTAGTGGAACAAGCCATCCCTCTATTCCCATCCGGTCTGCATAATCCTGCCATGTCTTGGTATGGTGTAGCAATAAAATTAGTGGTAGTCAGAGAATCCACTGGCTGATGTGGTGGCCTAAGCACTAACATCCTATTCCATCTCGCAGCCATGACGGCCCCTGGGTCATGTACCCCTACTCTCCTTTGATAGGGGGTGATCCTCTCATATACCCAACTCATGATGAGTGTGGAATGGCTAAGTGACTATCCTTGTAGCCTCACCACCCATTATAAATCATGGTATGTGGTACCCAAGATGTCTACTCCCTAGGTGAAATTTCACCGATGCTACACAATCTACATCACAATTGAGGCCTAATAATACAACTTATCCCCTATCAACCGTGAAGCCAAGATACCCATGATGGCCTTGCAGAGTGCAAGGATAGGATCGGTTGGTACAGAAAGGAACCTCATACCCTATTTGGAACCTAGTGACACCCCATCATCTCCCATGTAAGTGGCCTAGTGCATGAACCTATCTGTAGATCCTGCAGTCTCAAGAGTCAAGTGTCTACCAAGTCTGGGAACACTGAATATCCTATACACATCCTTGAGAGGGATGGTACACTCTCCTCTAGCTCTTGGAAACCAGAAAGTATTCCTATCTACATCCCAATAATAAAAGAGATCACACAATATATGACTAGCATGTGTAATGTGTGGCACCTGTGTGATCCTCCGTATCCCAGCTAGGTGTAATAGGTCTGTCTCAGCCTATGTAAACTAATCAAGGATAGCTTGCAGCCAGTCACACACTCTCTCTTAACTCCAGTGGATTTACTCCTTCTTATGCATTCATAAAAAAAAAAGAGTGAGTCAGTAACATAGGCAAGCTCATCAAAAACATTACAAAACAACATAAAATCCAAAAAAATTAATCTAAACATGTTAAATCTGCTCTTTGTCCCAAAAATGAAAAAATTACCACCCTATGCAAAGCAGCAATTTTGTAACCTCCACCTTGCTAGGGTGGAAACTCTAAAACTGCCGCCCTAGTAGGGTGGCGATCATGTAATTATCGCCCTGCACAGGGTGGTAGTCTTGTCTAAAATCGATTGGTCATCCCTTTAGCCCTAAAAACTCAAAAAAATGCAAAATTGCTTGTTTTTGACAAAATAAAAAGATAACCTATGGCCATCCCCCCTAGAGATCATTTTAAAACATGAAATTTAAAAAAATCCCCCATTAGGCTTAGATTTTCAATATTTTACATTTTAGGTTTCAAAACAAATAACTGAGAAAAACTAACCTTTTTCTGTGTCACTGGGTTTCTTGGTCTTAGGAACATGATCACCTCGTCACACCAGTCATTTTAACTATACTCTCATTCAAAATGGTCACCATGGGCCCAGAGCTCAAAAACCACCAATAGGATATGTGCAAATGAATAGGAAAATGAGTTGTTTTGATACATATATGTTGTGTTTTAACTTTATTTTGAGTGTATGCGACTGCAGGGCTATAGTGTTGGTGAAGGTATATTCTTATCCCTACTCAAATGGTAAGTCCTCTTGTCATTTTAATTTAGTGTTTATTTTTCGATATTTTCTCTATCTGCACTTGATTTTTCCTTTCACCTTATAGGTAATTGGAGCTTGGACATCGATGGTTCGACACACTGGCATGTCAGGTATAGCTTCTAACTCCCCATTTTGGGAACGCCATACTCAGACTCTATGTTTTATGCCTCTTCATGGCTAAAAAACTTCTCCGAGGGGGAAATATGTATGCACCCAAATTTTCATGTGCTACATTGACAAAAAAAAATGGTTACAAAAGGCCCCCAATGATGATTCATATCTTTTTAGAAGGTGTTCGAGATACTAAAACTACTTACAACTTGTATTTGTAGCCTAGATTTCCTTACTTAGCATTTTTGTGCTTTTTCTTAGCTTCTCGCTTCATTTTAGGCTAGTTAGTGTCAAAACTACCACTTGCGTGGGCAACGGTTTTATAACCACCACCCAGGTAGGGCAACAGTTTTGTAACCACCACTATGAGTAGGGTGGAGGTCCTGTAATTGCCACTCTACATAGGGCAGTGGTCATGTGCGCATTTTCCAAAATGATCCAACATGAATTTAAACATATGTTGTTTCACTTAACTTCACTTTACACACACATTTCTTACCCATTTTGGCTGATTTTGAGCCTAACTTCCTTGTGGCAATATTTTCTTCACTTCTAATTAGTGATTGATTGTGATTGATAGTTCAAATTCCATTTTCACTGTTGATTTGGAACCCTTTGGCTGCCAAATGGCTTCAACCATTTCCCAACCAACCTTCTATAAATTGATCAGTTGTTTTCAAGAAAATGGTTGGAGATCATTTTGAGTATTCTTGCAATTGTTAAGCTACCTTTTTTCTTACTGGAAACTACATAGCCAATCCCAGTTCCATTCTGTTATCTTTCTTCCACTTGCATTGTTCCCAAATTACCAATTCAAGCTACCATTACTCCAACACTTTCCCTCTATTGTTGTTATTGCATTCCCAACCTCTAGACTCACATGGACATGAGAGACTGAAAAGATAAACTGAGGGGACCAAGTACCACACAACTGGATTTCCACTGATTTGTATTCCAGGTTGGAGTTATTTTTTTCCTTCATTTCTTCAAATTTGTTATTTCTAAATTATATGGACATTATCAAATAAATTAGAGGATCATTTTCATAGTTAAAATCATTCAAAGTTGTAGTAGATTATTTGTTCAAACCCAAAGCTTTCTTGGGAAAGATTTCTTCTCTTTCCTATCTATGTAGCTTTGTAAGGGAATAAATCTAGAAGAAAGCTTCTGTGGATTTTAGAAGTAAAAACAAGCATCAATCCATATAGAAAAATCCTCTGTTATTTTTTTAGGGAATTTGCAGAGAAGAAAAGCTTCCAAGAAGCTGTGATTTCTTCTTCCTCCTCTGAGAGAGAATTAATGTAAGATTTACATTCATAGTTAGAAAAGATTTCATTTAAAATAAAGTAGATTTCCTCTCTGCACAGATAAACAACCATATTTGGGTGTTTTATTTTTTTTAGGATGTAATTAGTTAAAATCTTTATTGTTATTTCTTAATTTAAATAGAAAAGAACAAAAATATTTTTTTGTTAGATTAGTGGCTTTATTTGTTTATTTTATTAAATTTATTAAAAACACAAAAACACTGAAGTAATTTCATTTGAATTAGATTAGCTGTATTTTCTTAATTATATTAGACATTTCCAATTCATGACCATTAACAGTCCCAAACAAGAATGTAATTACGGAAGCGATCCATGGGTGCCACAACAGAATGACCCCAAATTACTCACGGATATAGATATGAGACTATGTCTTCCTTTCCTTAGAACACTGACTTGATATGCTAAGAAAATATAATAACTCAACATGCTAAAAATCATGGCCAATAAGACCTATGAGTTATGGAGTGCCTTTGGAAACTGAATTTGACTATTTATATGACCATAGTAGGACCGTAACAACCAAGAACATATGGTAGTGATCTCAGAGTCCCACAACCAAACGTGCCAAAATTATTCACAGATATTAACATAATTTTGTGTACACTGGTTTTCTATACATCACCACTACCACCTAATATCATATCACAATTGAATGCTATAAATGAGGAATCCCAACAAGCCCTTATGTTTTGGAATGCTTTTTCCAACCAAATCTAAATTTGTGAAGCTACGCCTCTATCACTTGTTCCATGACCCTGTTTGGACAGATTTATGAGTCTCCCATTAGCTTTCTACAAATTCCAAACTGGTAGAAAGGATATCCATAGAGCTCAATATTGACTGGATTCTCTACATTTCCATCCTTTCTGATCCATCCATCCAACCTGTCTAGGTTAGAGAGTATTTCATTGCGCTGGATGAGCAGATCTCATTATTACAAGTTGAAGACATCATATTGCCTTGACAACCTATCCATATCATTTATGCACACTTTTTCCCACTTCAACATTTATTCTATCATTTATCCATCTACATTTCCACATTAGCTGGCTTGGCATGAATTTGGGTTGTCAAGTGCAAATTGAAGGTCGAGTGTCGATTTTCATCCATACATGAACATATATATAGAGATAAGAGAGGGTGTCACTCTTATCTCCCGCCCTAGACATGAGATATGGCCCCCCTCCTCTCTATTTTGATCCATTTGGCCATCTGGGTACCCCTATACATCTATATTCCTCTATATAGATATGGAACTTTGGAGCCATCTATACACCTATGGTACATGCGAGGGACAATACACTTTCATTGTTTTTATTTTTATTTTTGGAAGTTACCCCTTCATGGGTAACATTGAGTAATGATGTTCCACAAATCCATTGAATGGTTATTTAAAGACTCACATTAGGAATTCAAAGTTGATTTGAGGATATTTTGTTTCTTCTACAACCCTCAACATCTCTTGCACATATTCTTCTTGTATACCTTTCAAAGGCTCGTCACAAGTTGATCTTTTTCTTCCTAGATGACATGATCAAGAGAATATTCATCTTCAAATGGGAATGAGAACACCTCCTCATCATGGATAAACACCTTTTCTGATTTTCCATCTTGGAACTCATCAAGAAGCATTTCATCTTCCTCATGGGTTGCGTCATCCAAAAACTCTGAGCTATCCTCTTATAACTTAAGATTTATCCACTCTCCTTCATGATCAATTTTCAACTAGAAATAAATTTATGTTCCTATCAAGATAGGAATTTCATCCTCCTCATTATATGTTATGAAATAATTCCTATTCCTTCTCTCTTGGTATAAGATGTTATCTCTTGCATCTCCTGAATTTTGCAACATATATCTAATCTTTTATTCTAGAAGTAGATTTTCCATATCTCCCTTAACAAGAATGGTTACAGAAGACCAATTCATCCTAATTTCACCTCCCAAGTCTTGGAAAAACCTTATACTTAGAAACATTCCAAACGATTTCAAAAAATTTGCTACTAATATATTTAATGACATCTTCTTTCTCAAAAATTTGGTGAGATCCACTTATACATCCTTGATCTTCCCCACAAGTCAGACTTCCTTTGACTCCATGGAGTAACAAGAGAAAATGGACCATGTCAAGGTAATTTTGAGGGATTTGGAAACTTTTATGGAATTACATTGTAATAATCCCCTGAATCTACTATATAATTATCCAGTTCGTATCTTCTAATGAGAAGTTAGATATAGAAAGGATCAATCTTATTGGTCTCGAATGCACTCAAAGCGAGCATATTACAAGATTCCATGGAAGGAGGAGTTTGTAGTAATATTTTGTAAGAGGGTGTGATGGTATTGGAATTTGGGTTACTACCTTGGACATGATGGAAAATATGTTCAAACTGTTTTGGGTGAGTCCATAAATATTCAAGTTTAGAAATTTGTACTTTAGACTTGCTAATATGTTCTATGATATCAAAATAATAAGAGGTACATGTCTCCAAGGTGGTGGAATATTTAGGGAGTGGTGGAGACACTAATTTAGAATCAAGGGATACTTTGGCAAAAAGGGTAGGCTTAGAAGCTAAAACAAGCTTATTAGATGCCCCAGAAGTTTTTCTAGAATTATTCACTATTTTAGAAGTAACATTAGAAGTCTTAGAAGAAGAAGCTTTAACAGAGGTAGAATTAGGAGACTTACTTGTTTCATATGGGGTATTATTGGCTACCATGAGATATGGATTTTCCATTTTAGATGCTATGGAATGTGGAAGTGCAACTCCTCTATTGATTATTTTGTAAGGTAGAGTCACCACAGGAGGATATGCACCTTTCTTCTTCTTTGAAGTAGTTGTTGAAGAATTTTTTTTACTGAGCATGAGTGAACACCACATAAGAGAAAATTGGTGCATCATCCTCTTCCCTTTCATCCCTGGATGAATATCTGAAGTACCCGATCTGAGCATCATCAACTTATTCAATCTCAATCACATTCTCTTCTTCTTCTTCATCCTCTTGTGTATCACACGCTTCATTGACACGAGATCCTCTAGAGAAAGTCTTTAGGGAGGATATGTAAATCTTCTTTCAATCTAAAAATTACTCCACCCTAGAGTTTTCGAATCAAAATGGACTAAGATGTGGGTGGGTTAATCAGTCCTACAAAACCTTTACTTCATTTACAAATCCATATATTCATCAATTCATTCATCCATTTATCATTCATAACCACATGAGCATATTAGGTGTGTATTAAACATGAAACAAATAAGAATACATATGAATACCATATTTAAGTGGGAAACCCTCAAGGGGAAGAAAACCCACTAAAAATATACTTATATTACTCAAAGAAAAGAGATATATTAAAGCACCAACTTCACAAGGAGCACCAACCAATATTTTAGTAGAGTACTAACCCTATAAGGAGCACCAACCCCTAATTTAGTGAAGCACCCACTCCAAAAGGAGGATACAACCCCCCAAGATGACCAAGCAAAAACTCAGCCACATGATGATGATGATCTACAACTTTATTTTCTACCATAACTGATGGATATCTCAAATTCAGCTCACAACTTCTTCTTCAAACCCTCATTCATACAACTCTCTCTAGATCTTCTTATTCTTGGTATTACCTTTACTCTAAACCATAAATCACATGATCTCAATCAGTATTAAACCTACAACACCATTTCTCATCCTTTAAATCATGCATCTATACCTGTTAAAAACTCATATATGGGTTGTACTTTTCACCCATGCAAGACTAGCCCACAAGTAGACTTAAAACACTAGCTTTATAGTCTTCTCTTTCTTCTAACCCAAGATATTTCAGTCCTTTAAGACTAATTTGACCCATAAAACTTTTTAAAATTCCATTTCATATATTACAATGGTAAAAAATGACCCATATAGGTCGTCCATGACTAAAACCTTCATCCATGCACCAAAAATCCTCAAAACCCCATCACTATGATGCAAAAAATACACTTATACCAAAACCATTCTTATTAAAGATTAAAAATTCACCAAATATGAGTAATATATCATAAAATAATAATATATGGTCACATATTTACTTTAAACAACCATATATTTCATTTAATGGGCCCAGTGGCTCATTTCCTTCATAAAACAATTGTTTCCAGCCCCTGTCTTTACCTTTGGGCCTCAATACCCATCAAGATGAACTAAAATATGGAATGTTACCACTATATATAAATATCAAGACCTGTACATAACTTCTATTAAATTTATAACTCATGAAACATCCACATGCTCAAACCATAACAACATTACTCTTCACAAAAATAAGCTTCCCAAAAACTAGTTTTGCAAACTCAACCAGTTTGCACCATTACTGTCACTTTCAAGACCTCAAAAGGACTTAAATAGGAATATAATTCACTCCTCTTAACTTTACATGTCATATAAATATTCAATTAATTCATCTCATGTTCCAATCAACTTAATCTTTCAACAAAAGCAGTCATGTCCTAAAAACCAACATACCTTCTTACTCATAAAATGACTTGAATGACCATTCAAATCAATTCATAATTATAAAATCCATACATCAATGTAAATATATCTGAATAAAATTTGCAAAACATATTGTAAATCCTTCCAAATCTAAGCGGAAGGCCTTCAACGAATCTAATCTCTACAAACTTCTTTTTAACCCTTCTTGGACTTAAGAACTGACTATGAGTTCAACATGCTCCATAATACCAAAACTCAATTCCAAACTCAAAAAAATAATGTAAAAAACTTATAAATAATTCCTAAGAACTCAAAAACCTTCACCAAGCATGAAAATTTTAGAAATCATCACTTACCTCATGAAGTCACTTTCCACCCTGGTAGAACAAGCATCCTTCAAACTTGACCCTAAAATAACAGATCATAACTTTTTAATGCCTTATCAAATAATAAATTTTATATTTAATTGGAAAGGTATATTAACCATATTCACAACACAACTTGAATGGAATCCTACCTCCACTTGTCGATTTTGCAATCTCAATTTTACTACAAGTTGCTCCAAACTGTCACAAAAACTAGTCTTCATAGATAGAGAACACTTTGAAAATTTTCAGCTCAAAAATGACATTAAAACTTCATTAACATATATAAATAATTCTGGGATATCATAAATTTTAATTTATACATTACCTTATTTGGAAAAAAATTCCACAAACTAGAACTCTTCAGAAAAGTCATATTCAGGTGGGGCCCACATATCACTACATGATCTAATATACCTTTATGGAAATATGGAAGATTCTTCTGCATAATCCAATCATCAATTTTTTACTAGTAATAAAAACCAGGCTAGTATACTCAACTTTCTATAACCTGCTCCTAGCTAGGGTTTTGTTAGGGTTTCAAACCACTTTACCTTCTTAACAATCGTTCATAAAAACATGATGATAAAAGAACCTCATTATTTTTGTAAAAAATTCATGACTGAACTAATAATATATTCAAAATATCATAGGTCCCCATGCAAAGCATACAATTCACAATGAGCATCAGAAGGTCAAATTTTGTCAGAAAACATGCTACAACTTACCCGATTTCACCAAAACTTCAATATTGCATATCTTCAACACTTTGACCTGAAACTTGTAATGAAACATCATGAAAACATAATATAATTTTACATTCTCACCATATAGCTCAAATATGCATGAAAATCTCCAGCCATAATGACTTACCTATGAGAAACTTCTTGTTTCTCACCTGCTTTCTTCACAAGGACCCTGAAACACCTCCAAACCACTAATAACTAACATGAAATTCACAATACCCTTCAAATACAATATAACCACGTTAGTAGCATTCTCCAAAAATACTTATTGGGTCAAAATTTCACATCTCTACCTCATTTTGCATGCACCGGGGCTAGAAACAAGCCTGGAATGACCTAACTCAATGCTAACAACCCATGAACTGACCTTGCTAACCTTATGTAGACTCATAGACATCTATAAAATACCTCATGGACCATGAATGACCAAAAGAAAATGTCCAAACAACTCAAGATAACTCATACCATGAATCTACCTAGAAAACCAAGCACCAAGACCTCATAAGACTTCACCAAACGTGACACTACAAATCAACCTTCATGTTTGACATTAGACTAACACCATAGGAAGACTCATAAAATTCCATGAAACCATTTTCCATCAATGGAGTTTATATAAATGACAACACTAACACATTATGGCCTGTATAGAGGATCTCTCAAAGTACTTTGTGAAGGTTGTTTTTTAGTGCAATCAAATCATTTGCTAATTTTTGAACCAGGGGGTCCATGGAGGTTGAATTGGAACTTTGGAAAAAAAAATTCCACTTGGATTTTTTACTTTTATGGAAAAGATAAAATCATCTTCTACTTGAAAGGAATATTCTTGAGCTTCTCTAAGATTCCTTAGAAAAGATCTTTGGAGGATGAATTATACCTTAGGAAATTGAGCGTTGAAGAATAATCTTTTCACGTTTTCATCAGAGGGCATAGCTTCAAAGGGTATCCTCTTAAAAAACCTATTGTAATGAGCTAAAAAGTATCTCATAGTCTCATCGGGATTATTTTTCATTTGGACTAGCCAAACTAGGAGATCTTGATAATCTTAAGTAGATTTAAACCTTTCTTAAAAACTAGTTTTTATTTCTTCCTAGTTAGTGATTTATACGTATGGTGGGCAATAGAACCATTCCATTGAATTTTATTGTAGAGATTATGCAAACAACCTTACTGAAACATCTTCATGTTCTATTCCTAACACTCAACATGCTATGATGAATGTTGTTACATATTCATCTAGGAGTTACATGTTGTCACCTCTAAATTTATGGAAACTCTTACAATATCCCTTTGGTAATTCATGGATAGGTTGAGGGAGGGTGATTAAACCCATGTGTCCACCCAGTAGCATGATTTGTGGAGGCCTCTCTCTTTATTCTACCATTTTTACTTTTGTTTCTTCTTCTACTTCGTCAAATTCTTCCTTTTGTTCTTCTTTTTCTTCTTCACTTGGGAATTTGATGTTCAATGGTGGTTGAAATACGGGGGAATCAAGAGGATTTACAAGAGGAGTTTTAGTAGGATTTTGGATATGATTTTCAAGAGTAAAAATTTATTAATTAGATGAAGATGAGGTTTGAGAGAAGAAATATGGATTATCTCTGATTTGTTCTTCCTGAATTTTCAAAGCCTCAAAAGAAGGGTCAATAATTCCACTTACTCTATCGAATCTGGTATATATCCTTAATCCAATTTTGGAAAATATTGAATTCAAATCAAATCTGAATGTTATTTTATCTCTTTGTGGGATTTTGGACTTTCAAATTTCTATTTTTTTTGTTTTTTGAAATATTTTTATTTATTTTTTCTAGATTTTTTAGTTCGTATATTGGGTATAGTATATGTAAAATCTACCCCATGTTAGAGAAATAATTTTTCATGAGGAAAAATTGTGGGATTTCACCAATTCTTTGGGACTAATTCCCTTTGATTTAATGGGGAATCTCCATTTATTGAAATAAAGGAAATGAAAATAATATAAACTAATTTCTGGGGTGGCCCACAGACTAGGGATCACACAAGAATACTTCCCTAAACCTGTGGTAATTGCTTGTATGGAATATAAGGGAGGAAAATTCCTTAGTGAGGGAGATAAAAGAGGGAAATATGAGGGGGATTTTAATCAATAAATATCATAGTTGAGTTCATTGCATTAAAATCATAACACTTCACTTCCATCAATGAGAAGAAACCATTCAAAAAGAAAGAGGAACAATCAATAAAAAACACAAAGTTTTATTGCATCATGTTGCACAATTTACAATGATCTTGGAGTACAAGTTGAGTTGGATATAGAATATTAATAGATAAGGAATAGAATAAATAAAGGCACTTATTTCTAAAAATAAAATGAGAGATAGTAAACAAGCATTAACCATCCCTTTATAATAAGGAGGTCATCTCCTTTTATATTTTTGTAGTCCATCTCTTCATCTTCCCCTCACATGAATGTTTATGTTCCCATTGATCTTATGACTTTTCATTATCCTAGGAAAGAAAAAATAAGTCTCCTTTTTATAATTACAAAATATACTTTAACATTTCACAAGTATTACATAGTCACTTTAATGAATAAGATAAAAATTCATGATCACACAGAATGAGGAATTAGAATAAAGGGGTAGAAGGTGAGAGAGAAAGAATGAGAGAGGAGAGGAAGAGTGCTCCCAAAAATGAATTAAGATGATTCCTCTCTTGATTAATATCATATCCATTGATTTTGAAGACAAAAAATTGACCCACGACGACTCTCCACAACATTGTGATGCTCTGTCGATGAAGATTGATTCTTTGAAGCTTTGCCCCTTCAAGACCTCACTAAAATTATGCAACTTTATAGCATAATTTAATTTCATCGAAAGGAGAGGTGGTGTGACTTTGATTATTGAATACAATTAATGGTGATTTACCTCACTTGAAAAAACATTACAACCTTTGATACACTACAATACCTCCAAACTATCAAATCCTTGCTGCAAATTGAGACCAATGCCTGCATAGTTCAACATTGTGATATCGACACTTGGGGAGACAGAGAAACCAATGAGATGTGGTGAAGAATACCTTAACCATTTTATTAATGAAGGTGAGAAAATGGATTACTATTATTCAATAATTTTCTCAACATATTTGATGAAATAAGAAGCACATCGATACCAAGATGTGCCAGTGTTACCAAAATTGGGAACTTAGAAGGATTCTCTTTTGTTTGAGAAACAATGCCAGTTTATACCATTTTGAAAGAATGAGTTTGACCTCCATGAAGGATGAAATTAGTGAGGAATTTAGGATGAAAAACTATTACCATTTTGATCCTTTTTTGGATACTTATTATTTTTAGTAAGTCTTTCCTAGATGACTAGTTTTTGCTATTTCACCGAATTGTCATTTTTTACACTTTTCCTCTCGGGAAAGGAACTTAGTGTCTCAAATACTTTATTTCTTCAGAACTAATATCATTATTAATTATATTTAATGATTAATTAATAAACTATACATTTCCCACGTGGTGTCGTAGTGGACCAGAAAAGGTCTCCAAAGATTCTACTCCTCACCAGGATGCTTTGCTCCAATTTTCATGGGTTTTTCTCCTCCAGATCTTCACAAATTCGAAAAGGAAACTTACAAGTCTGTGTGTTATTTTTATACGAGAGAATAATGATGGAAAATAAAATTCCTCCATAACTTTATTTCAACACATTTTTTGAGGAAAGAAATGGCTCATTGGAAACCTGATTTTTCAAGGATCTCATGCTTCGATTTTTAGCTTGTTTGGATCGTTGTAACTACAGATATATGAGGATGAATTTTTCCATGGATGAAATTTTTTTTATTTCCATAAAAATTGGAGGATGGAATCACATAGGTCATGTAAACACTCATTCTAATGGCATTCATGGAAGTAACCTTCACTTCAAATTTCATTAAAAATGAAACAAGGGTTTAGTGAGATATCAGAAAAAATGTGTTCTGAGCATGGGGTTTCCATATTAGGAATGATCTTGTCATAGTATAAATGAAGGTAAAATAGATTGAAATTTTATCTTCAGAAATGGAAAAGTATGATTTGAATACTCAAATCAAATTATGGTTAAGCCAAACTCACCTCTTGATTCACTTGCACTCCTCCTTAACCTAGCTTGAGATCGGATTAAAAATTTCCAGATGGGGGAAGTGAGACTCCATTACACCTTACCACATTTATTAAGTGTTGCAATGGTGTAAAATTTTCTGAAGCATTGAAAAATTTTCCATTGCGTCATATCTCATGAGGAGAGGGACTAGCTTGCACAATGGTGTGAGTTGTTAACAACATCCTAACATGTAAGTTAAGTGTTTAAGTTTCGGGAAAGAGAGGGCTTCCAAGGGGCAAAACTTTATTGCACTTGATGCACTTTTTCACTAGGTGTGAAGGTGTAAAAATTATTTCAGAATTTCAACATGCACTAAGGGGATGCTGAAACATGAGGAATGGTTTAAGATTACGCGTGAGTTGTCAACACCTTACTAACCACTTAAGTGAAACAAACTCAAAAAACATATCCTCTCACCTTAGGGTCACACTTTTCTACATACATTAAAATTTTTCACTAGGTTTAAATGTTAGGTTGTGGAGCCTATTTTCATGTGAGAAAGTGTTGAAGACTGTACACTAAGAGTAATATACTCTTCCCACAGTTGTCTCGCCAGGGTTTTTTTGGCCTTAAAACATGCCTGATATACCAGGAAACGTGCTTTTCTCATATGGCTAGGATTTTTGACCCATAGGTTTATGGCACGGTTTTGGTCCATGGTTTTGATACCCATGTTTTTCTAAAACTGCTTAAGTAGTTGTCTACTTATATGGTTTTATGCATATGGTAGGTATCATGTATTATTGTAGATGTGTTTTGAATTTGCGTGTGAATTATGTAGTTTGTTGAGCATAGCTCCAAACAGATTTGGGTATTGTATTGAGAGAGCATTGGCTTGTAATAAAATATGAGTAACTGATTCTTGGTGGGTGTATCCCAAATTGGGTGAACCATGTTAAATATTGTCTCTTTGTGTTGTGTTATTTTATTTTGCACTTTTATTTGAGATCTATAATATTTTTTGCATATTATTTTCTACTGTTACAATTTTGTGAGGGATTATTCTACATATTTTATCCCTTATTTCCTAACATTAAAGGTTCAAAAGTGCTTACAACATTACATAGTATGACATGGACACTTATAGTAAGTTCTTCTTCACCAAAAACTACCAAAAATAGACCCTGAAGAGTGAGTTTTTTCCCTCGAAGCTTCCCTGAGAGTTTCATGGAAAAAATGTATATGATTTTGAGTATAAAATACCTTTTATGACTAATGGTACAAATTTAAGGAGAAAATTATTCCTTAAATTCAAAATATACCCCACTTTTTGAGTTTGGTCAAGCCTGTGCATTGGAAAGTCAAATTACCACCGAAGAGAAACTTGCATTTTTGTCCAACTCATCACATGGTAAATTTACAGAGTTTAATTAAATTCACTATTATTTTTTAATTAGGTCCCAAATCCCTTTGGAACTCCCATAATGCTCATTTGAACATCCACTAGGATATGAGATATTCACTTACAGTGCTGGGACAATATCTCAAAATCCTGACAATGAAATCTCCTAACAAAATTTACAATGTGAAGTAGACATTTTTATATTTCCAATGAGTGTTTGATCACTTCAAAGAATTATTTAAGGATATAGAACCATCCTGAATAAGATCACTTTTTTTCATTCCTTTCATTTCCCTGCATTAGGCTACAAGTAACACAGTGTTGCACAACTTGTTCTTAAACTAGTTTCAACTTGCAGAACTTCCTTAAACTACCTCCAATGATATAATAGCTCTATCACACACTTCTTGGAGGAGTTATCTCTTCTTAGTACATACCTGGGAGGTGTTCATTAGGTGCGAGAGTCTTGAAAATAGACCTTTTTAGGCCTCTGAGAGAAACTCCTTCAAAATGGATCTCAATGAACTCATGAATTATTTCCTAAAAACTTATATGAACATGAAACACACTCTAAAAATATAGTCATCACATCCCTATCATCCATAATGGGGTTTACATAGTTAGAGCTTGGCCAGAGGGTAGGTTTACAATACATGGTTCAGGGATTTCTGAGTGTGGGCTTAGTTGTCATGGATTTGTTTTTCAATTTTTCATGCTAGACATTTAGCATGACAACAACCTACTACAGAGATAAGTAGACACCCAACACATATGAAATATTTATAATGACTCCTTGTGCACTGTAAAAATAATGCATACTTATATTAGCAATAACATCCTTTTTATACTCATTCAAGTAAATAGAGCACAACACATACCTTGTCATGACTGAAATTGACCTTTTTTCATACATTTATTGAAATCACAACCTCAAGATTCTTCTACTAACATTTAGAATTCCTCTATGAAGCATAGAGACAACCCTTCTCTTATAAGGCTCTAGAACAACATAAAATCAAGAGATTCCCAAATCTCCATCTTCTTCTCATCCAACTTGCAATTGGTCATTAGAATACTCTTGCTTTTCTTTGGAAAATTTTAATTGATTTTGCATTATCCTTCTTCTCTACTGACTAAATTGTTTTCAAATACACATGGATTTCTTGGAACACTGTAGCCTTTGGTTCATGCTAAATCATGTACAATAACCCACCTTTTCTTGTTGTCTGATCAATATTGTGCTTGATTGAATTTTATTTATTCTTCATATGTACAGACTTTAAGATGATGTTCTAGATTATCAAAGGTTCCTTCTTGACCATATCAATAGAATCCGATTCATTTATGGGATTGACTAACTTAGGTTCATAATTTTTAATATCATTTTCATGATCATACTTCATGATATACACCTTCTTGTCTTGAATTCCTTCTTACACACTCTGCCATTGGTTAGGTGCTTTAAATTTATTGCTTTGTCTAGATGAATCATAATGAAAAAATCTTACTATACGACCAGTATTTTGACAGTTATAGAACACAACCTTACTTTTACCTCTTGATTAATATGATACAAGTTTCCTTCTATAATCCATATCCCTATATCCATATTCATTTTATGAATAACAATAACCTTTTAAGTAACTTTCATGATCCCATGAATACTCATTAATTGATAACATTCTTCCACATTCCCTTTCCCTATGACCAAATTCATTGTTAGCATAACAATACAACCATGAAAAGAATTTGCATACCTTATGACATAGGACATCTGACTGAGTTTTTCTTCTTGATATTGTCCTCATTTTTCATAGAAGAATCCTCCTTTTTTATTTTAAAGACTTGCACTGACACCTCCATAGCTCTTCTTTGGATATTCAATGGATTTAAGCCCTGTCTTATCACCTATAGTCTCTAATTGCTCAACATATCATTTAGAGACTTAGTGATCTTCTCAAATGAATTTAACTTGTTAGATACTTGTTACAAATCTACCTTCAAATCCCTCATCTCTGATTCATACCTCATGCATTCATATTCTTTAGCATTTAGGATTTCTTTCAAGTCTCAACTTGAGATCCCAACTCTTTAATAATATATTCATGTTAATTAGCCATGTAATTGACTTGTTCTTCATAGTATTTGATCACATACTTCAGTTTGATATTCTTACTTATTTTAATAACTAATTATTATTGTAATTACACCTAAACCTCTCCATTTACAACATCATAAACATTGTTATCACTAAATTCATGACCTTTCTCCAATTTTCCCATATTGTGCTTCAAGTATCACCTCAAGTTTGTCAGGATTGCTTCAGAGGTCTCGCTCTCATATAAATTGTTGGAAGAATAATCAATGAGAGGGGGTGAATCAATGAACCTTAATGATTTCATTCAAATTCACTTTATCATTCATAAATTTTCATTAAATATTAAACATGTATTCACCTAGAAACATAACCATCCACATGAGAAAATGAACAAAAGAACACAAGTACATCGGATTGAAGTGGGAAACACTTGAAGGGAAGAAAATCCACTAGAAAAGATATTTATTATATAAATGATTCAAATTTATTCAAACACCAACCCAACAAGGAGCACTAAGATTTAAGTTTAGTGAGGAACCAAACCCACAAGGTGTACCAACCCCTAGATTTAGTAGAACACCAACCCTGGAAGGAGAACCAACACCTGAATTTAGTAGAACACCAACCCTACCTAGAGGAACCAACCCCCTAGATGACTCAACACCAACTTAGAACACCTAAATTTATTTTTCACCTATAGAATGTTTCCATAACAATTGATGATGACTCTATTTAGCTCTCCTTTCTTCTATCTTCTCCAAATTCGCATTCTTTTCTAGTTCGCTCAAGAACTTCTTCACTAAGATGATTAGGTCATTTGACCTTGAACACCATATTCTCACCACTTGTTACAAATTATTAACAAAATTTCTACATTCTCTTGATGGTCACACATACCTTCTAAACATCCACAAATTTCCCTCTTACTCACACTTTCTCATCCTCTCTCAACCACAACAAATAGGCCTAAGAACATGCATATATACATAACTTAAGCATAACATATATCTAGATTGGCCATCATAGGGAACATAAACTTATTAAAACACAATAAAATCATGAAAACATCTTATAATAGACCCATTAGGTCGTAAATAACATCTAAAACACAACTTCATTAGGACACAAGTAGGCATAAAGGCCCAAAATAACTCCTTCACCAAAAATTTGATTATCTTGGGCCCACATGGCCACAACCAAACCTCAAGCATCACTTAGAAAATAAGTATAATTCCATTACCTTCCTTCTACATGATAAAGAAAATCTATACCACCATTTCATGCTTTGAATCCACCATTAGGACTAGATGTCCTCACTAGATCTATGACCTACAAAAATAGTCCTCAAAGATGAAGCTAAAACACCACAACAATGCAAGTATGGCATGTGGATAGAAATCTCACAACCTCGGGGTCATCACCAAATGCATGAGACACCACCACTTAGATTTTAAGTGCCAAGAAAACCTCTACAACCAAGACCAAAAAAGCTATCAAAATCTATTCCAATACTAACCTTGCAAAATATACTTCCACAGAAATCCAAGGGGATAAACCATTATCTAAAATAACCATAAACATGAATAATGACTTCTATACTCCATCAAACATTAATTTAATAATAATTTCCAATGAAAAACCTGAGATATATATCAACTTCTTCATAAACATGTATATTAAATGGGGTCCAATCATTGTCAAGATGCCTAAATGCCACCCTGGAGAAATCTAGAGGAGTCCTCTAGAACCTTTGATTTGTTGGCATGTGTATGCTAATTTTTCATTGATTTCAAAGGCATATTAATGAAAAATTATGATTTAGGAGAGCTAGAGAGATCTTGGAGTGAGTTAGACAAGGTGGAACATGATAAAGTATTGAAAACACCTGAGTAAACACTTACCTCTTGAGGATCCAGTGACTAGCAAAGGCTAAGTGGTGACGTTAGATCATGCATGGATGTTGTCATAAAAAATTAGTAGGTATGTGATTTGGAAACATGGTTCGAATGATGAATATAGGGGCACATGAGTTTAATTTTTTAGACTAGATCAATTTAAGATGCCTAATCTCTAGGCCTAGTTATTGTAGACAAAAAATCACGCACTTTGGGTATCTATTTAGTGCTAATCAAATACTACTATTCATATGATTCATAAGTAGGAAAATTACTAATTAACCCATGTTTTTGGCCATATTTCTTTTCTTTCAGTTACCACTTTTGGTCTTGCACCCTTACTTTCCCAGTAACTTTTTTATACTCTGAAATTTCTCATCCTGGACACTAGTGCCGAGCTAGGACACCTACGATAGGTGCCCTTTTCCCCTCTAGGTGCCCCTAACATCGTTATACTTTTCTCAACAATTGGTATAAAATGTAGTGTAATGATCAATCATAAGATCACTTGTTTGACAGTCGAGGACACTCCAACCCCTCATTTGCATTACTTTCTTTTGGTATTTGATGCACTTTTGAGGGTTTTTTAGGTGAAATATTTATTGTAGGTTACCCACAACATTGGTGATCATCGTGTGACATACTAGTGACAAAGATTGTAGGATATTAAACATCTCACAACCCTATGAAGGAGGTTTTATAAGGTTTTGGGTAGACATAGGAACTTAGAACAAGTCTGTAGTGCCCGAAGGTGCCCCTGACCTATCGTGTAGTTACACAATTTTTCAGGCCTCTGTGTGAAACTTATTCCTCTTTGTTCATTAGTCTATCACTGTGGAGCAATCCAAATTTGATTACAAAATAGATAAGTTAGATCATCTCCTCTTTGAAACTAGGGTTTCATTATTTCCTAGCTTAATTTTCTTATATCTATTATGTACTTAATTATTTATTCATTTACTTTTACATTGTAATATAATTTAGGCATCTATTTATTTAATATTTTTTAATCATTTTGGTGAACCCAACATTTTCATGCTTAGGATCCTCATTACATCTTGCATTTTTCTTAGGATCTTCTCATCATGGATATTCTATTCATGATTTTTTGCTCATCAACCTTGAATTAAGAGCTAAAATAATTACTCTCTTGGCTACTACTCATGTTCCTTCTAATATTCACCCAGATGTATTCTATGCAACATTCACAGATGTATTCTCTCATCACATCACTTTTCCATCTAATCCTCTTGTTGATATTTTTGTTTTTGGAAATGATCCATCTTTATACATCATGATTTGTATCCACAATGTAGGTGTAGACACTAAAATTAGGTCACACTCCCCTTTGGTCCCTCGACGAATAAACACCCTTCATCACATTCACCTAGCCATGACCCCCTTCACCCCACTAATATTAATTTAATTAATTAAATTAAATTAATTCAATATCCTCGCTATATTTAATATTTAAATATCTTATTTAAATAATATCCACACATACAGTTCACTTAGACACCTCACCAAGCCAACTCAACCTAAGACCTATTCTTAGTAAGTTGCCATAACTAACTAAGACTTACCCAAACCCTAAAAATCAATGCCTACATTCCCTCTAACCACATTCCCACATGCTTACAAGAAGCTCCCAGTCTAATGTGTGGGTTAACGACATAAGATCCAAGGAAATCAAGAGGATCTCCCTAGTTTAGTAAACCTAGGAAATCCCACCTTGACTGACACCAGTTACCCCTAACTGTCGCTGGTTAAGTTGGAACCACCATCAATTATGCTTTTAACCCCAAAATAACCTTATTCTTAAGGTTGGAAGTTGGAAGTTGAAAGTGGGAAGCAAGAATCAAAAATGTTGGCAACCATTATCACATCTCAGAAGAGATAACACATCTTCATGAGAGTGAATTCTAGCGAGACCACGGATGTAAGGAAGGAGATCAAACATATTTTCTTGCACAACCATCCCATCCAAGATCTGATCTAACCAAGCAAAGAGGAATGTACATGCAGTCCATGTAGAAGCTTTCCTTTAATTGGTGATCACTTGCAACCTTCAAACCTCTCATCAGCACCTCCATCCTTCACACACAGGCATCCAGGACCGGAATCCAAGTAAGTATAACATCATACTTCTCTGGTTTATTTCATTCCATCATTATTTTATCATCTATTGCTTACCTAGCCACCTATTGACCTTCTCCAATACTTCCACCTCCATATTCCCATTAAAAACCTTGCCAAAGTCTACCCTAGTCACCTAATACCTCATCCCGACCAACCAAAATCCTATGTGCAATCACAAAGGAGACCTAAATCTTGTTCTATGACATTTCCAGATTTCGCAGTAACTGGCACCAGTCACACCTGACCACCATCGATTACCCCTGACCAACATTGGTCTCTGTATTTGCCCATACAACCCAAAATAGAGACCTACCCACCTAATTTCATCTCACCCTCATCCACCTGTGATCTACTCGAAACCTCTGTCAGACCTGGAGAGACCCAGAACCAATCATTTGACCTTTGGATTCTATTCTAGCTTAGCCTGTTAGATTAGATCTATTTCTTATTGTGTTTTAAGTGAGATACCTAAATCATTTCAAATTACAATAGGATTTACTTTGTTTACAACATTAAATTGTTTAAAATAGTGGACTGACAGCCATCTAGGAAGTATCACACTTCTCGGATCTAGCATACACTAGGTAGTTCACTACCCATATTGTTTAATTCCTTATGGTGGTCTTTCTTTTCATTACAGGTAGTTCCTCCTAGCGAAAAGGAAGCTCTCATGATCAGTTGTGGATTTGGAATTCATACACGTGCAACAACCCATCAACCAACATTTGAATAGGTATTCCTCCTATGCCCATTACCCTATCTGTTTTGTCAACACTTCACAAGAAATGATCTAAGAATCAGGTGAAACATTTTGGCACGCCCGTTGGGACCCATCCAGGGTTCCTTGCATTTCATTCATTCCTAGGAAAAATTGTGTGTTTGTTTCCCTTCTAAAAAGTGTACACACTAATTTTCTTCCTTGGTAACCCACCTCTTCTTTCTATTTTCTCTAAAGGAAAATTTTCTTTTGGTGTAATTAAAAAGAATCATTTCTTCATGTTTTCTGCATTGTAGTGAAAGAACATCCCTCTTCCTCTTCATCTTATTGTGTCAGCCAATTTCACATCTTGATTTGGGTTTAAAAATAAGTGCATTCCATTCTAATTTATCACATTAGCTCACTTTAATTGAGGGCAACCTATATGCTGGAAGTCATGCCCAACTGATGGTTAACAAATGAATCATAGAAAAGCACTTCTTTCCTTTTCTCTTTCTCTAATTCTTACCAAACCTAAAAAAAATTCAAAATACACACATTCTTAAACAACATCTTACCTGGAAGAAGTTGTAGGTGATCACACGATCACGACACAGTGGGCACCCAGCTCACTGCTCTGTCGAGTCATACTTCAGAGCGAAGCTCGCCCCCACCATAACATACATAAAACCTCACCTTTTAGATCTCCTTCTTTGTAGGAAGCCATCCTCACCAAAAAACTCTATTTCACAATTCATGTGTCAGTCCATAAATAGCATAAGCTAAACAAACATAATAGAAAAGGGCACTCCTAGGATCGCATTTTTCTTAGTGTTTCTACTTGGCTTGCATTTTGAGGTGAGAGATCACGTTCTTCACTTTTTTTTTCATCCTTGCACACTCCTCATCACAACTAGTGTATTCCAGCTTCACCTGAGTGTGCTTGGGCCATATCACCATCATTCTTAGAATTATGGGTTTGATTCTACATCAGATTTTAATTCACAACCACTTTTCTTTCATCACTGTTTCAATTTCACAGTAACCATTGTCAGTTATCTCTGACCGTCGTCAGTTATACCCAACCGATGTTAGTTCCAGGTCCTTTTTCTAACCTACTCAAAAGGAAATTTTTATTCATTTTCTTCCACTTTTCATAGTCCCTGTCACTTTCATCATTCCCATTAGCATTGTAAACATCATCAGATTTGGCATACCTGTCAGATTTTACCTTCTGCCTTGTTGTTCACTCATTGTCCATTTTCTACAGTAACTGGACAGACTAGTGTCGGTTTTCCCTAACCGGCATTGGTTAGCCTGTTTCACATTCCAGCCACCATTTAGTACTTAATCTACTTTTTGTCGCCAGATTCACCTGTTCCTGTTGATCTATGTGTCATTTACAGAGAAGCAGCCCTACCTTGATCAGTACTGGTTCACATGGTGCTGACCCGAAGACAAGCAAGCGCACTCATATTTCATGCCAGTTGTTAACCACTCCCACCTAGTCCTTCACCACCTTCCATTTTATCACCAGCCATGGATCCTATCCAACCTATTACTATCACTACCGGAGATGAGGAGTTTCACATGACTCCTTGACCAAAACCCTGCCACCTTGTATTTTTACCTTTCCCACTCATCCACTCGAGATGCCTCAGGTCAGTTGATATATGGCATGCCCATATCTATCCCCCTGAACTCTCACACCCACTCCCACATCAGCCCCATCTGGCTCCGTGCTGCCCACATCTACCTTACCCCCAAGTCATTTCACAGTTAGGTCATATACCCACTATGACTACCACGTCTGTTACCTCCGTGGCACCCGTTACATCCACCGTACCCTTGACAACTACCCCAAACACAATCTCATCTGCCCCTAATGTCCCACACATACCTGTAGCTACATTACCACCTCCAGTGTCGGTGACCCCTACCCCATTTCAAAACATGGTCCTTTCCATTCCACAATCATCAGCCCCTATTGCCACTAGGGTTACCACAACCCTTCCACCCCCATATACATACTATCAACAACCTCCTGTTTCATCTATTATACATTCTAGGTACATACCCCCTATTTCACTGCCTTCTTCTCAATCAACCTACATGGCAGCCCCATACACTGGAGTGCCACCCCTGTTATATGCCCAAAACCAACCCTCTCATGCTATAGGAGGCACCCAATCATCGCAACCCACCAACGACCTAATTAAATTGATGTTGGACAAGATGCAGACATTAGAGGCATCAGTTTTCAGCTCCCACAACACTCTCACCTATGACGAGATTTGTAACGAGCCCATCCACCCATCCATTCCTATCCGCTCATACCCCATGCATTGGGAAATGCCTAAATTCAATCATTTCAATAGAAAAGAAGACCCGCAACAGCATTTGTGGTCGTTCAAACATGGGTGTTATCTGATCACTCATGATGATGCCTTGCTCTTGAGAACCTTTCCCATGTCCCTCACTGGACCTACATTAGATTGGTATAGTGGGTTACCTAAACACTCTATATTCTCATTCAATCAGGTAGCCTAAAGCCTTCCTGGATCATTTCTCTATCAATATCATCAAGAAGGTTACCATGACCAATCTATATTCCACACGTCAGTATGAGGATGAATCTATCATAGATTTTGTCACTCACTGGTGTAGCCTGATCAATCAACTTACCTTCCAACTACCACAAACTGAACTCATCAAGCTCTTCACACGGGCTTGTGCTAAACATATTTCACTGACCTTGCAGGTCCAAACCTTCCGAACATTCAATGAGGCATTCACTATGGCACGAAAGTTAGAGATTCGGGCCATCAAAGAGAATAAAATCCAATTACGCAATAAGAATTCGGCATTCAAGTCGAATGATACCTCTTCTTCTTCCAAACCACAAACTAATTATTCAAAAGCTAAGGGCACTGCTAACGCAGTGGTACTTAAGGCTGGCCTAACACATCCATCAAATCAGGCTACCCCTTCATCTAATCTCTCACCTATCTAGAACTTTTCAATTCAGACAAGAGCAGTGGAAATATACCGCAATCAAGGAGCCTTACTCTTCTGTCTTAGAAAATCTTATCAAAGCTGGAGCCATCACCCTTCCACCTATAAAACCACACACTGGTTTTGAACCTACTCACCCCATGCCCGCATGGTATAAAGAACATGATTTCTATAACTATCATTGAGTAAAGGGTCATAGTGATGGCAACTGCATCACTTTCAAAAATATTGTCCAAGAAATGCTCAAGAAAGGTGAGTTAACCATGGATAATCCTAATGCACCTGCCAACCAAAACCTACATATCTTCAAGAAACCATTTCCCAACCATGCCCCTTCATCTGATCAAACCGGTGAGACCTCAACTCATGATACCCATACCCACGAGGTTCACGCTATCTTTAATGATGTACCTATCACCTCCCAATTACCCCATATTCCTTCCATAGAGGAGATCCTAGCCCAAAATCCTCCTTCCACATTGGAACCAACCTCCCTTGTTCCTTCACCAATAGAGGAACACCTTTCATCTCCTTCGTCACCTACGGAGGAGTCTTCCGCTAACATTGAGACCATCTCACCCCTGGCTTCACCACTTAGAGAACCTTTACCCACAGTACCTCCTCCACCCATAGAGGAGCACCTATTACCTCCTCCACCCATAGAGGAGCACCCATTACCTCCTCCACCCAACAGAGGAGCACCTATCCATTCCTCCACTTATAGAGGAGCTCCCATCATCTTCTCCACCCATTATAGGCCCAGTTGAGATACCTTTTCCTCTTGGCGAGCATTCTCCTTCAGCCACCCAAAATCCTACAGACCTACTTTCGGCTCTCTTACCCATGGAAGCTGAAGCTAGCCAATTCCCCATCTCTAAGACACATTTTATAGGAATTTCCATTAGGTCCTCACCAACTCCACCTACAGACTTTCCATTCTCACGTTTGGTTGATCACTTAGATTATGTGGATAGGGCTCTACTATGGGGGTGCCTTTTACTTCCCGTCTCAACACAGATGCAGAGATCCCTTGCTGATACCTCCACTATCTACCCAAAAATATTTCAACCAATCAAACCAAACCCAACCACCTCTATCACAACCCCTTCCACGATACCTGTTATAGCTCAAACCACACCCTTACCCATAACTCAACCTACACCTAAACCCAAACCCATACCTACAACATTTGCCTCAACTAAACCCATTACCACTTTAGGGGTCACCCCGACCACCAGCCTTACTCATCCACCTATCAAACTAGATTTAGCTACATCCTCCAAAGTCAACACCATACCTACTC
This sequence comes from Taxus chinensis, assembly GCA_019776745.2. Classification (NCBI taxonomy): domain Eukaryota; kingdom Viridiplantae; phylum Streptophyta; class Pinopsida; order Cupressales; family Taxaceae; genus Taxus; species Taxus chinensis. The sequence goes on along the minus strand of CM034149.1, from coordinate 656,489,698 downwards.
TGACACCCAAACAGAAGCACAAACCCATAGAACTCATACCCCAGCTGCACCAATCACACCTGCACCTGTCCCATCCGTCTTAGGATCTCATCTTCCCCACATGGTCAAGAAACCTCCACCCATCAATAAACCAAAAACACAACAGCCCATTCCTTCTTTACAAACCTCTGACCTACCTAGATGCCCAACCTGACTTACACCTACACCTGCAGCCTCTTTACCACCCATACCTCCAATACCCTCAGCTATTGCTTCACTACCCACTACACTTTAGTCACTGTCTCACACACCTCAAGCACAACCCACGTCATCTACCTTCACAGCACCCCCCATTATCCCCATGGGTAACTCACCCTCTTCCTCCATCTACTTTTCCTTCTAGACCTCATACACCCACATCACCTTTACCCAAGAAGGTGCAACCCAAAAACAAAACTCCACTACCCCACAATAAGGTAGTCAAAATGACCACACACCCTCCTACCCATCCATCTACTATACCCATACCTAAACAAACACGACTGACACCTAAAACCACACCAGCACCCAAACCCATGGCTCGACCCCCTCCTCTTCTAAAGACCGTTCCTCAACAATCACCTACACCTACACCCAAACCCACGTTTACTTCCCATTGTGATCCACTAGCAGGATCTTATGCCAAAATTTTAACCAACCTCCTTGAGACCTCTGTCATCACATTACCACCACTCAGACCTTACGACCCCCTCAAACCCAAGCCAAAAGGGTTTGACGATACTAAAATTTGTGTATACCATCGTGTGCTAGGACACGATGTGGAAAACTGCAAGGCCTTGAAAACCATCCTTATCCAATTGTGTCCACCAGAAACCAACTTTGACGAAGATGACCTTCTCGATGAGGATCCTGCTTCACCGACACCCATTCCCACACTACCCACTCAATTACCACAACCTCCACCCTCACCTCTCCTAGAGCCACCCCTAAGATTTGAAATTAACATGGTTTGCATTAGAGAACTTGCATCATGCCACCACCCAAATGTCATTGCGCCCAACTGACCTCACAGGGTTTTTTCTCCTCTAGTAGGTTTTTTCCCGTCGTGTCATTATACCACTCACCCTACACCTTCTCCATTTGCCAACTCCCCTCATATCAACATGATACACATCACTACACATGCTCAGAAGGATAAGGGAAAAGAAAAGGCAACTGACCCACCAACCAATCCTATACCCAACATACCATCTGCACCCATACCTAAAATAACTATCCGCAGCCCCACGTACCCCATTTCTAATGGAATCACACATCACACCATGCTCAAACAATTACACCAATCACCCCTCAAAATTTCCTTATATGACCTCATCCAAACCTCAGAATCCCATCGTCAAGCTCTCATGGAGGTTCATCAATCAATTGAGGTTTTACCTAATGACCCTACACCCGTAGCCTCCATTATCACAGCCCATCATGTAGCCTCTCTCACCAAATTACCACCTTCATCTTCACCCCACCTTGTTCACCAAGTGGCCTCCCTTAGCTTCTCAGAGGAAGAGATCGCGCCACACCAAAATGATGACCCAGACCCAGCCCTCTTCATCTATATCCACATCGACGACATACGGGTATGCCGTGTGATGATTGATGGGGGCACTAGCATTAACATCATTTCATCCCATGCATTCACTCAAATGCGCATACCTGACAATTACATGCATAAACACGCTGGTCATGTTGTGTTCATTCAATGACGCTATCACCTCTACACTAGGCACCGTCATCCTCCACATTCAGCGTGGGCCCCCGCACTATTCCTGAATTGTTTTACATTTTGGAGGGGGAATTCCAATATAACCTGTTGCTTGGTAGACCCTGGATCCATGTCATGGGTTGTGTTCCTTCCACTTTGCATCATTGTGTAAAGTTTTGAACACGAAGGACACACCTATACCATTCCAGCTGACCCATCACCTTTTAAAACATGCAACATGCTTTACCGACCCAATGATGTGCTCATACCTATCAAGCCGTCTACCTCCACAACCACTACCACTTCACCTACACCTCCACCTACTAGTACAGCCACTGCTTCTACCACACATACCTCCTCTATTCCTACCACTTCCATAACCTCCACGACTGACCCGTTAGCTTCCCAATCCATTAACTCCACCTCTGCACCGACCTCTGACACATTATCCATACCGGCTACCTACATACCAACCACTGATCCCTTGGAAGGTGTTTTTCAATGCCTCACTCTGGGGGAGTACCGCCTATATAGTGTCAACACATTCCTTACTCCACACGAGTATGGACATCTTCACCAACACCCTCATTATGATCACCACATAGGATAACACCTCCTTTATGGTCCTCCTCTTCTTTGTACTAGTCTCACCTATGGGGGACTTGATACTACCACTTACACACCTAAACCACCATCACAAACCCGCCCATTTTCTACTGACTTCCAATCACTTACCAATCACCATTTCACCCACACCTTCCTACACTACTGTGCGTGGAAGGGTTTTGGTTTTGGATTTTACGAGCAAGGCCACCATACCATTATTCCATGTACCACCCACAAACATAATGACCATAGTGGTATCAGCTTCCCTGAACCACCTACCAAACAGGCCTGCATTGAACTCATTAAGGACACTAGCCCTTCTCCACCTTCTTCACCCACTCCACCTTCCTCACTACCTTCACCAATGGAGTCGATGGATCCTGAATCTATCCCTCCTAACTTTTTTTTTCATAAACACCATTTCCTTGGGGCCTCTAACTTATCAACGCGAGGGTGAGGCCCCTTCCACTCTTCCCTTCCTATATCCTGAGATGATCAATGATGACACACCTTCAATCAACGTTATTCAATGTCAGGATGATGAATCCATACTCACCTACCTTGGTGTAGAAGACTCATATATTCATCATTCGTTACCATCTGAGACATAAACCATGTTGAATGAATCAACTATCAAGATCAACATTCATACTCAGGATGACCCACACATCCTAAAGATCAGACAATCTTTAGATGCTGCTGAATAGGAAGCCATCACTTCTTTTCTCAGAGATCATAACCACGCTTTCTCTTGGTCTTACGCAGACATGCCTGGTATTGACCCCACCATAGTGGTCCACAATATTGTAATCATTCTTCAATGCCAAACCCATCAAACAAAAGCTGAGGAAAATGTACCCTTGTATTGCTCTTCTCGTCAAATAAGAACTCCAGTGCCTTCTTTTCGTTTCCTTCATCTTACCCATTGATTATCCTCATTGGATTTCTAACATTGTCCCTATTACTAAAGCAACATAGGGGGATTTACATTTGCATGGACTTTCATGACCTCAACCTAGCCTGCCCAAAAGATGACTTTCCCTTACCTAGTATTGATCAGCTGGTTGACCTCACTGCTGGTCATGAGATGCTATCACTCATGGATGGATTCTCGGGTTATAACCAAATTTTTCTTGCCCTAGAAGATCAACACAAGACCTCATTCATCACCCCTTGGGGGACCTTCTGCTATCGAGTCATGCCTTTTGGCCTTAAAAATGTTGGTGCCACATATCAACGGGCTATGACTTACATCTTCCATGACATCATGCATCACATATTGGAAGATTACGTGGATGATCTCTTGGCCAAATCTAAACATCACTCTAAGATCACCTTGTTGTCCTCAAAACCATCTTTGACCACCTCATTAAATATTACATCCACCTTCAGCCTAAGAAGTGCGTCTTCACGGTTCTTTTAGGAAAGCTCCTGGGATTTATCATTTCCCTCTATGGTATAGAAGTTGACCCTGCTAAATTCAAGGCCATTCTCAGAAATGCCTCCACCTACTAACCTTAGAACAACTTCGTAGCCTGTAAGGTAAATTGCAGTCTATTCACCATTTCATTTCACAATTATCTGATCGGTGTCAACCATTTCATCATCTACTCAAGAAGGATGTCTCCTTTAAATGGGATGATGACTATCACAAAGCTTTTGAGGCCTTAAAACAATACCTTCTCCAACCACCCATACTCATTCACCACTAAATATGATCAACATTTTTATCTATACATATCCACTACTCGATCACTCCTTGGGAGCCATGCTCACTCATCGCGATGAACAACACGGGGAGTAGCCAGTTTATTACATAAGCCACACTCTTTTAGACTATGAACCCCGATACAACCATATCGAAAAACTTTTCTTAGCCTTAGTTTTTATTGCCACAAAACTCCGTCATTACCTACTCAACCACAAAACCTATGTTATGACCAACACTGACCCCTTACACTTCATGTACGCCAAACCTTATCAAAATCAGCGTGCCGCATGAAGGCTTATGCTTTTAACTAATATTGACCTTAAATTCATTCATCAAAATTCCATCAAGGGCCAAACTATCACCGAAAAATTTGCCAATGCACCTATTTCCGGGGATCAACCCTCTAAGTTTGAATTTCCAGCTGAGTCGATTGCTACCCTTTCCCTGCATGAACCTCCTTATCAAATGACACTCTTTTTTTTATGGTTCCAAGTGTCAGCATGGGGGTGGGGGTGGTATTATCCTCATTCCTCTTGATGGAGAACCCATGCCTTTGTCTTTCAAACTTGTTTTTTAATTTACCAACAATATTGATGAATACGAAGTGCTCATACTAGGTCTCCAAGCCGCCTACGCCCTTGATGTCAAAACAATAAACATATTTGGTGATTCTCAATTGGTCGTAAACCAAGTCAATGGTATGTAACAATTTCATAACGAGATACTTCAAAAGTATAAGCATTATTTAGAAATACTTTTGACCACCTTTGATCATTACATCCTTCAAACCATCTCATGTTCCACTAACAAATTTGCAGATACCATGGCCTTCTTAGCTTCCCAAATACCCGCTTCACCCGCCAATTCCAAAATATTTGTCACTGTAAAACACCTCCATTCACCTTCTTATTTACCTCACGATGTTTACTCGATCGGAACCAATACCCCTGACCTGAGTGACCTTTGGTATAAATAATACTTCGACTACCTTTCTTTTTCCATCTCACCTCCTGATCTCACCCATAATGGACAATGTGCCTTCCTTAAAAAGGTCTCTCGTTATGTCATCCTAGGAGGACTCCTCTATAAGTTGGCAAATTTGATGGTATTCTCTTACGATGCCTCACAAGTTATGGAATTCCTTATACCATTAAGGAGGTTCATGATGGCATATGTGGAGGTCACTTTAGTGTCCTTGTTGTTGCTAAGCGTATTCTTCACCTAGGCTATTACTAGTTGACCCTTAACCATGATTGTTGTGACTATGTCAAACGTTGTGTAAAATGCCAACAACATTCCAAACTTCATCATACACCTAGTCATGCCTTACAAGTCGCTCGTGACCTTTGGCCCTTCTCTCAATGGGGTTTGGATCTTGTCAAAGAAATCAATCCTCATTCTTCCTAATGCCATCAATGGATCATCACTACTACCGAATACTACACAAAATGGGTAGAAGCCATCCCACTCATTTCCATGAAAGCTAAGAAAATATGTGAGTTCATTAATCACCACATCATTTTTCGCTTTGGTGTTCCTCATCATCTCATCACTGATAATAGAAAATAATTCAAAAAAAAAACATTGGAGAGACTTTGTGACGCATTTGGCATTCATCTTAGTTTCTCATCACCTTATTACCCAAAAACCAACGGCCATGCCAAATCCACTAACAAAACCCTCAAAAAAATTCTCATGAAAGTGGTAGATGATACTAGGAAGGATTGGCATATGCACATTCCTTTTTCCCTTTGGGCATACCGCACTAGTATTCGTACTTCCACTGCGGCCACACCCTTTTCTCTAGTCTACGGTACAGACACTATTTTGCCTCTCAAAGTCCAGATCCCCTCACTCTGTATTTCTCTCCATGACATGCTCACTGATGATGAATTTGGTCAGGACCATTTAGCATAGCTAGAGTTATTAGACAAACATTGACTTAACGCTCTAGATCACCTTCAAGTTTACCAAAAATGTATCAAACGTGCCTATGAAAAACATGTCCATGAATGAACCTTCCAAGTTGGCGACCTTGTCCTGAAATAAAATCAGCATGTAACCAAAGCAGAAAAAAGTAAACGGGGAAAATTTTCTCCTAATTGGCTTGGACCAACATCGTGACTCATACCTATGGATCAATCATTTATCTTCTCTATGGTAAACCCAAGCCTGAGCCCCTAAATTCCTTACATCTTCAACCATTCTATTGTTGACTCATTGTCCTACCTCACCCTTTGTTTCTTTCCAAGCTCATCCCTTGAGTGCTACCCACTCCATACACCTCATCAATGATTAAATAAGAATCATGTGAGTACCTTTCAATTGTTATCTTCTCTTGAATATGTGTACCAAGGTGCTACACATAGCATGATTCTCATGGATACTTTTCATCTACCTTTGGATGAGATCCCATGGTAATTTCACCTTGCCTTTCAAATAAGAGTTTTATACTCCACCTTGGTATTTTCCATGACTTCAAAGACCTCACATGGGACCAAAATCCTTGAGTCAAACTTCTCATAAAAAGATGACATCCCTCAAAAGGACATCTTCCTCTCGACAAATTGCTGCTATAAATAGACTTCTCCCTTGAAGGACAGCTATGTGAAGCTCTTCAAAAAAAATGAGAGCAACCAAAGCTTCCCGCATCAATCAGCCTCACAAAGACCTCAAGGAGTTCCATATTATTTATCTCATATAGACTTCCCGCATCAATCAGTCTATCAAAACAAAAAACTTTTTAGTCATGGAATTTCCTGTTGTGACATAGGACCTCTTGCCCGAAGGGCCTGCTACCTCATACCATATAAAAATTACCTACTCTTCACCCTGTGAACCATGCCCACTCTGATTTCCTACTACTTCAAGGGACATCTTAGAATTTAGACATTTAGTGATCCTATGACTACTTTTCACCGTAAAACAGTCCATCGTCTAATATCTTTAGGGTCTTATGTTCATTACCTCCTCTAAGGTATGATCTACTTCATATGATCCTACCTAATCAGGTGGCTTTATTTCCCCCTTTTATCTTTTAACCATCTTTGTTTACATTTTGATTACCTTATACAGGACTTGGTCCTTGACGCTTACTTTTGGGGTAATCTCCTTCTTTCGCCACAATCGCCCCCACCTACATCATTTTACCTATAATCCACCCACACCTAAAAAACCTAAACCCACAACATGCCCAAACACCTACCAACTCATTTTCACACCACCTCATTTTCTTCACTAGCTTATGGGAGAACTACATCGGCCTGAGGTCCCTTTTCATCGGGACTATGTAGGAAGCAATCTTCAGGGCATGGGGCCCTTGGAGGTTAGCTCGGCCATTCTCTACCCTAAAAAATTCATCAACCATGCCTAACTCACCATTTACATCACATTTTACTTAGTTCCCCTTTTATATACAAAATTGGAAATTAAGCCACATACATAACAATTTTCTACATATTTTATACATTTATTACACCTACCAATTCTCTATCATCACTATGTAGGGATTATACCACATCTCACATATGACCCATAGTATCATTCACATACAAAAAATAATGAATCACAACTTCACCTACTTTCAATACATCCATGCCTAATCAACCTGACTCAACCATGCCTAAACTGACTCAACCATGCCTAACTCTCATCATGCCTAATGACTCAACCATGCCTAATGACTTCCATCCTAAACCCATCCTAACTCACCTAATTTCCATCCACATCAAAGTAACAAATCCATATCTCATCTAACATAAGCCATAAACCAATATCTCATAAACACATTAACAAATCATAAAATACCATGTATCTCATCATATAAATCAATCAATATGTATCTCAATATACATGCTCATCTCATCATGTCCATCATCTCAAAAAATTTGGCATGTAGGCTGATATACAATAAAAAATGTCATCGGCATGCAGGTTGATCTCATATATACAAAAAAGAATGAATCAATTACAAAATCTCTTTGGCACGCAGGCTGGTATATGCTCAAAATATACAAATCACTCGTACATCCTCACTATCTTTGGCATGCAGGGTGTGATCATAAATATATCTTCGGCAAACATATATATCAAAAAATAATATACATCAATAATCACGTGACCGCATATCAAGCATCTCACTGATGTCCTCCATCTCTATGGCACTTCTACCCTCAGCCTCCTATGTCCCTATTGGCACCTTACCTAGCACTGGTCGCTGCACATGCTGGTGGCCTCTCCCTGATCAAGCCTCGAAGCTCGCTGACCTCCTGTACTCTCCACACTATGAGTGCAGGATCTCATCCTCTCACTGGATGCCTATTGTGCCTTATACTCAGCATAGGAGATGAAATCTATCTTGGTTGCCATAAGTTGGTCATGATAGTATCTCGACTCACCTAGGGCATCCCATAACCTAAATATAGGCATAGTCTATGGTGGTCCCATTGGTCTTAGCCCCTGTACCTTGCCCTGCAGTAATCTACCCTACACCTACCTGTGAACTGGGACCTACTCCTAGTGCCTGTGGTGGTGCCCCCTACCCCTGTGCCTATATCTGGGCTTGTGAGGCCCCAATCTATGCCTGGGTTATGGCCAACTAGCCTTGTAAACCTACCACCTAAGCCTTTAAGGATGTCACCTAACCATCCCCCTCCTCTCCATCTCCATCTCCTCCACCATCCATTTGGGCCTGCAGACTGGCCACCAGTACGATTATCTCTACTATCTCTACCTCAGACCCCTCCAGCTATGTCTGCAGTATACCAAAGTGGGTCATCAGCATAGCTACCTGTCCCTATAGGGCATCTCTCTACACTATGATGGTACCCTAGGTCTGTCTACCCCGGTTTGGGTGGTATGGCTTGTAACTAAGTCACCCACCACTTCCTGTACCTATCTATACATCCAGTGTCATCTATCCACCGATCCACTGGCTGTTCCTCCTCCCCTGTCAGCACTATAGGCTATGGTAAAGGTAGGGGCCTCTCCATGTCATCTCTCTGATACTATGGGAAGGGAAGAGGAATGTCTTGTAAGAGCCTGAACTATCGTTGGACTCTGTCTACCGAGATCATCTCATCCTCCCCGGCATGGTGACCCTATATCCACCTCTCTAGCTAGAGCTCAGCTAGCTCCTCATGCATATGATTATATGAGGGGAATCCCACACATGGCCTCCAGATAATGTCCACTCCAGATAACCCCTCAAGTAACTATTGAAAATAGGCCACATCATATGTCAGCCTATCCGATCTCCACTCTCCTTTCACCGGCACCCATCTCTTGTATCTCACCCACATAAATCTAGGTGGGAATGCATCTGCTCAGGGCATCCCTATAGGTTGCACATGCACACTATGTGTTCATACACCCAACACTGTAGTATAAATTTATAGCACAAGATCAACCTGCACAACTGCCCATATGCCCACAACTCTCTATATAGCTGCACCAAGAATGTTGGTACCCAGGCAAAGCATGTCTCGTGAACCATCATATCGTGGAGTACCCCCATCAGTGATCGGGGAAAGCATCCAACCCTCTACATCTGGCAGTGCATATTAGTACACTACCTCCATCAACAAGAACCACTAGCCTTGTCTCATCTGGATGGGCTAGGTACATCTCTCTATAGCTCAAATTGGTGCTATGGAATCTCATATCAGCCGTCCCTCACCAAAAACTATCCTAATAAACTCCTCTGAGGCCTCGGAGGAGATAGAGTACACCTAAGCACCCAATATGGGTAACCATAAAATCTAGAACACGTCCTCTAGGGTGATAGTCATCTCACCCATTGGCAGGTGAAACGTGTTGGTCACGGGATCCCATCTATCGATGAGCACGACCATCAAGCTGGGCTGGCAAACAACATTTCTATAGTGATGAATCCCACTCAAGCCCACTGCCTCCACATGTTGCAGCTACAAAGGGGGCGTTATGCCACGTAATATCACCAGTAGAGGTGGAACCCTGTCCCATATATGTAACTGCACTCTCCCCTGCATCTAATCCAAGCACAACATCAATCTACATTTACCATGACCATATTCACCAATTATCATTACCCTCCACCCTATTTTCACTCTACCCATCTCAACTACCTAGCCCACATCACTTTTGGACCCTTGTGCCTCAAATCCCAACTGGTTCCGGTTCATCCTAATTGACTCCGGTCACCCTTAAACTAGCATTGATCACCTATTTGGTGATCAATACCGGTTCACCTTTACCGACCATGGTTACCATGAAACCGGCATCGGTCACTTGTTTGGTGACCGATACCGATTCTACCCAACTGACACTAGCCAAACTTGGTTGACGCCGGTCACTATCGTGGAAAATCCTGCAACTTCCCAAAACCCCCATTTTCTAAAAATCACCCCCTTCCCCTTTTACCCCACCTATAATGACCTAAACTACCCCTGAATCTCTACCCACCCCACCTATACCATTTACTACCCTTCCCCTCCCTCTTTTTTCCCGTTATTCCCCCCATACCCAAATTTTATTTTTACCCACCCACAAAAAACAAAAACCCACAAAAACCTAAGATAACAATTATCTAAACCTTCTAATCTATCTAATTAACAATGTCAAGTTGGGTGCTTACCCCGTCGCGATGTCTCCATCTCGGTGGCACATCTAGCCGCTATGCCAGTTACCCACCCAATCCCTCTCCAACCTGTGCCATCACTAAATAACTACTCACAACCTCCGCCTAATCAAATCTCTCACCCTAATCCCATGGACCCATTGCTCACCAACCCAACCCTCGTCTAATCACACTGCCAATTCACTGTCTCATTTCCTTCGAAAAATTTTCTTTCTTTTCTCTCTCTTTTTTGTCATTTTCTCTCTTCGCAAATAACAAATGAATAACAAAAAACATAGATTTTTTTTTATAACTAACCTGACCTAACTGATGTCAGTTACCCTTGACCGACATCATTCGCATGCCCTATCGCACTGTCATCAGTTTTCCTATACCGATGTCAATTATCCATGACCACCATCAGTTAACCCCACCTACACATTTCCCTCAATTTTTTCCTTTTACCCCCCCCTTTACCTTGATCCTTTACCCCACCCTTCACCCTGATCCTTTCCCCACCCCACCTTTACCTTACCCATTGACCTTACCTTTCCTGACCTCATAATTTCCTACCTCCATTTGTCCTCCTTTGGGGACTCATTATTTTACCCCTACCTTGGCCTTACCCGTTCTGTGACCTAGATATTTGGACCTAGACCATCGCTAGTGACCTTTGACCTCATGTGTTTGTTATACCTTGCGGCACTATTACCTGTGTTGATTGACCTGATGACCTTACCTAGCCTATTGTCATGACTGTTTATCTTGACCCTACCTTTGGTGTATTAGAACATACCTAAAAGTTTATGCACCTAACCTATGTTGTGTTTCCTGACCATATCCTATACCTTGGATACCGAATTCACTTCCACCTTGTTTGGATAAACCAATCGACCTTAGACGATGTAGAGTTTTCCTCCTCTTCAACCCGGTAGTGTGCTACAGTTTATTCATGTGCGTGCATTTCACTGTTGGTACCTTTGACCCATACCCATTGCCTAGATTGCCCATGTAGAACTTTACCTCTTTCTCCCCCCACACCCACCTGCCTCTTCCTCCCATTTACCTTTTATCAAACCACACTCTGATTCTCCCTTATGCCTCATCAGTTCCTAGTTTGAGGGGGATCACCTTCACCCACACATGGGGAACCCACATCTTATTTTTGTTAGTGTCACTTACCAATACAAGCTATGAAACAAAAAGGGGAAAAATTTAGACACTAAAATTAGGTCACACTACCCTTTGGTCCCTCAACAAATAAACACCCTTCATCACATTCACCTAGCCATGGCCCCTTTCACCCCACTAATATTAATTTAATTAAAGTAATTAATTATCCTCACTATATCTATTATTAAATATCTTATTTTAAATAATATCCACTCATGCAGTTCACTTGGACACCTCGCCAAGCCAACTCAACCTAAGACCTGTTCTTAGTAAGTTTCCATAACTAACTAAGACTACCCAAACCCTAAAAATCAATGCCTACATTCCCTCTAACCACATTCCCACATGATCACAAGAAGCTCCCATTATAATCCACGGGTTAACGACATGAGATCCAAGGAAATCAAGAGGATCTCCCTCGTTTAGTAAACCTAGGAAATCCTACCTTGACTGACACCTGTTACCCATGAATGTCACTGGTTAATCTGAAACCGTTGTCAATTACCCTTTTAACCCCAAAACAACCTTATTCTCAAGGTTGGAAATTGGAAGTTGGAAGTTGGAATTCGAAAGCAAAAAGGTTTCTGAGTATTAACACATCTCAGAGAGATAACACATCTTCAGAGAATGAATTCTAGTGAGACCATGCATAAAAGGAAGGAGATCAAGCATCTTTTCCTGTATAGCCATCCCAGCCAAGATCTTATCTAACCAAGCAAAGAGCAATGCACGTGTAGCCCATGCATAAGCTTTCCTTCAGTTGGTGATCACTTGCAGCCCTTGAGCCTCTTGTCAGCACCTCCATCCTTCACACATAGGCATCCAGGACCAGAATCCAAGTAAGTATAACGTCATACTTTTTTGTTTTATTTCATTTCATCGTCATTTTATCATCTATTGTTTACCTAGCCACCTATTGACCTTCTCCAATGCTTCCACCTCCATATTCCCATTAAAATCTCACTGAAGCCTACCCTAGTCACCCAATACCTTGTCCCGACCAACCAAAGTCCTTTTTCCAATCACAAAGGAGACCTAAAGCTTGTTCTGTGACATTTCCAGATTTCACAGTAACTAGCACCGGTCACACCTGACCGCCGTCGGTTACCCCTGACTGACATCGGTCTCTGTATTTTCCCATACGGCCCAGAAAAGAGACCTACCCACCTAATTTCATCTCACCCTAATCCACTTGTGATCTACCCGAGAACTCTGTCAAACCTGTAGAACCCAGAAACCATCATTTGACCTTTGGATTCTATTATAGCTTAGCCTGTTAGAATAGATCTATTTCTTATTGTTTTTTAAGTGAGATACCTAAATAATTTAAAATTACAATAGGATTTACTTTGTTTACATCATTAAATTGTTTAAAATTATGGACTGACAGCCATCTAGGAAGTATCACACTTCCTGGATCTAGCATACGATAGGTAGTTCACTGCCCATATTGTTTAATTCCTTCTGGTGGTCTTGCTTTGCATTACAGGTAGTTCTTCCTAGCCAAAAGGAATTTCTCACAATCAACTGTGGATTCAAAATTCATACACATGCAACAACCCATCAACCAACATTTAAACAGGTATTCCTCCTATGCCCATTACCCTATTTGTTTCATCAACACTTTAAAGAAACAATCTAAGAATCAGGTGCAACAGTAGGTGTCAATGGATCTGAACTTAATATGTGCCCTTTATCATTCATTGAAGCTATCAGCCTTTCTTCTACTAGTGTTAGTCCTTCATCCATCTCTCTTTGAATATATGATGGTTCCATTTGTCCATGCACGTGCCATATCACTTTACCTATCGCTATTGGGACAAAAAACCTTCCTACAATTTTCTTTGTCACTAACTTCCCAATACAATATAATTTTTTACTTGATATACCATGGCTTCATGCCATGGAAGCAATACCTTCTAAAGTGCATCATTGTGTTAAGTTCTTACATGAGGGCATAGAATATACAATTCCCACTGATCGTCACCCATTTAAATGTTGCACCTATGATCCAAACACTACACTTCCTACTCCGACATCTGACACCACTAATGAACCACAACCCATGGATTCTCTATCTCACTTGCCACCACTTGAAGGTGTTTTTTTCATTCTAAATGTAGTCCCACCTACATCGTTACCTCCTCTTGATTCTACTAGTGTTATCATACTTTATCGAGGGCCTTTCCAAACATTGGACGTTGTTCCATCTACTTCACTATCTCATGAACAACCTTCATTAGTGCGTCCTCCATTTACATGCATGCTTTTCATGAATGAATATTATTGGTAACATATTCCATTTCACCCTACTTGATCTGATACTATTTGTACACATGAAGGATTGAATCAGTTAGGGTTTAGAGTAGATGAAATTTTCCCTCCACCCCATGACCCTTATATCTACCATGGGTTCATCTGCATTACCATTACTTATGGTCTCCATGTATTTTATCTCACAGTATTTCTTACATGCACACCTTGTAAATTTCCACTTACGCTTGGGAAATCTTGGCTTGATAAATTGGGGGCACATTAGATCCCAATCATATTGACATTTCATTCCCCATGCCATTAAGTTGTGTTTTTATTTGCAATGACTCATTCCTCGGCTATCCACAAAACTTTACTCATTGATATGCACATGGATGTTAGTTACCACTTTTCACTGACAAGGAATATGCCATGGGGATGTACAATTTATGCCTTAATGGCTCTCTAATGGATCAACATGACACAATTACTTGCTAGGTATCTGACGCATCTCCATTCAGATTTGATCATGATAATGATGACCTTTTAGATGATATTACTTTATCATATCCATCATCAAACACTTCCGGGGGGCATCATGCTCATTCCCTCCATTTTAGCATTATCACTTGTCTTACATCCCTAGTTATTCATAACACAACAACTCATATGTACATCTATTACCATATATCACCATTCACACATATAATACAATTTTTCTTCAGTTATATATCACATTGCTTAATCCACTAAACACTATCTATTATCCTTCATCATCACCATATATCACTTATCTATTTATTTCACACATCATGCATTGGATAACATCATGAGTGGTGTCCCATGTTTGTAAACCAATTTTCATGGTCTATTTACATATTGTCTTCTTGCGTCTTAGCTTACATATTATCTTCTACATGCGTGTTTGTCTTTTCTTTCACTAAAACTTGTTTCCTAGCCACTTTGTTTATGCGTGCCTTGGTTTCTACCAAGCTGGTGCATGCATGTTATATCTTCTTCTATATTCCTTCTCTATAATTTGATCATTCTCGTTTTATTCAATTTAAAATACCACACTACTATTAATTATCACAAAGTATCTTATTTCACAGCCTTCAAAATAGCTTCTCTAGATTTATTCAATCTTGAATACTTTCATTACATATTTCCCATGGCTTATTTCCATTGATACACCTTACTCCTATATTTTAATGACTAAAGTCATCACTAAACAAGATTCCTAAGTTTACTCCAACAATTCCTAGAAAATCTCAACACACTCTAGACTTAGAAATAGGATGGATCTAATCCTAACATACTCCACTAACTCGTGCAAGACTATTTTACACCTCATTATAGCCTTGATCGAGCATAATAACAACCATTTAACTCTCTTACACACTCAATTTCTTAGTTTAAATCAAATTCCCTTTTACACTGACTATTACATTGACTAAGCCAAGTAAAACACTCATCCACATACATTTGAACCTAAGATATTCTAATCATCCTGATGCTTCTGCATCAGAATCCCCTGGTGGGAAAAATTTGAGCTCCTAATCAAATATCTCTTCTTCTTCCTTGAATTCCAGTTCATTTTTGTTTCCTTTACTTGACTTACACATATATTTTGTCTTCCATGCTTCTCTATACACCTACACTTGTATTGTTTCTTCATAAAAAAAATCTTCTTGATTTTTTCTTGTCCTTCTTCTATGTTCTTTATTATGAGCTTCACCTCTTCCTTGTGTTCCTCCTGGATGCTTGTAATCAACTCATCTAATTTTGTGTTAAGTACCCAAATGTGAGACTTGATGACTTCCCTCACTTGTGCTACCACCATTTGTTTCTCATGTTCATCTTTGGTCTCTTTATAAGCCAATTTTACTTTATCAATGAAATGGAAATCTTCAACATTGAAATTCAAATTATTTGCATGCATTAAAGATTCATAAGGTTCCTCAACTAAAATATGACTCTTTTGTAGCTTGTGGTAGTTTTCTTCATCATCAAGAGAGGTTAAGGATACCTCTACCACTTCTTCTTCGTTTGTCTTGTCTTCAAGATTCCTCTTGGCTTGATGTATGGTTTCGTCCAAGGATTTCAATTCTTCCTACAATTTCTCCATGTTTATGTATAAAAACTCATACTTCAGAAAGATTCATAAGGTTCCTCAACTAAAATATGACTCTTTTGTAGCTTGTGGTAGTTTTCTTCATCATCAAGAGAGTTTAAGGATACCTCTACCACTTCTTCTTCGTTTGTCTTGTCTTCAAGATTCCTCTTGGCTTGATGTATGGTTTCGTCCAAGGATTTCAATTCTTCCTACAATTTCTCCATGTTTATGTATAAAAACTTATACTTCAGTGTTCCTCCATCCTCAAGGTTCTATGCCTCCAATAGAAACTATTCTTCTTATATGGTATTTGTACCTGCAATCACCCACTGAGAGAAACAATTAGAAGAAAACTTTTGAGACTCTCTAGTCTCTATGGATGCCTCTTCTTCTAGCATCTCTCCCTCTAGTTCCATCCTTGGTTTCTCTTTAAGAAACTCTCCATGTTTCTCTCCTCCTGACAACATATCTTCTCTCTCATTCTTCAAAATTGTTCTCTTCTTTCTTCTCTTCAAATTTTTTTGCACTAGCTACTTGAAAACCTTCTTAAGGTGAAGCTTCCATCCCTATAACTTGAGAATTACACTCTTTTGTATTTGTTGCATCACCTTTTCCAAGTCCTCTCTAATGGAATTACCTTCTTGTTATATCTTGAGCTATTTCTACTTCTCTTTCTCTTGTCGACTTGGAGCCATCTCTACAAAATCTTACAACCTTGTAAAATAGTGGTTAGCCAAACAATTTAAATGCTTCCCAAACTCCTTAATCTGTGCAATATTTTGTTAAAATATCTGATACCACTACTTGGTAGCCATATCCATAAGCATAATCAAAATGTGTTACTGATAGAGCTATAAACTCTAAAAAAAATGGGTTACTTTCATAAATCATGATTTTGAAGGACTAAAATTATATATAACAACTCTCTGCAAGTAGAAAGCTACATGTCAACAAGAATGTGAAGTACTTC
The DNA here is from genome assembly GCA_019776745.2 of Taxus chinensis. NCBI lineage: Eukaryota > Viridiplantae > Streptophyta > Pinopsida > Cupressales > Taxaceae > Taxus > Taxus chinensis. The sequence goes on along the minus strand of CM034149.1, from coordinate 656,472,536 downwards.
CCCAAGCCAATACATTAAATAAATTGGAAATGTAAATCCTTCTCAATCCTAAATACATATTATATCTAGTACAAATTGAGAGCCAACTTCCAAAATTAAAAGTCCATTCTCTTCAATAAATTTGGGTAAATGATCCTTTCATCACATAGTGTTTTGTTACTCTCCAACAGTGCATAGGTCAAAAGTTCCTTGACATTCCTGTGGGAATAATTTTTTTCCCAAATTATGTATAAGCATCCGTAAATCTTCTATCTTAATGTAACCATCTATATTTCAATCAAAATAGTGATATTCCTTTACCAACTCCTTGTTGATTACCATTAAATGGTGTACTCATTGCACCAATTAAATTACTCCATGCATTCTTTTTCCTTTAGTGAATTATTTTCTTGGATAAGTGAAATATTAACTTGTCTATGTTGTCCACAATTCTCCTGTGTTTCAATTCAAAATAAAAAGATATTGATGCTTGATTCAACAAAATTGAATGCTATAAAAATTACCATGACTTCCTTAAACAATAAAAACAGTTAAAATTTATAAATTTTATTCAATTTTGTAAAAATTGTAAACTCTTGCATTGGGACACCTTCCCAAATTTCTATTGCTTTGTTCTCTCTCCACACAACACTAATCAACCCAATCCTTTTTGCAGCTTGTAGGTGACCTTCAGGTAGACCTTTCTCTGAAATTTTAGATTTTTTTGTTGGATATTTTGAAAGTTTGATCAAAATTTAAAATTCGTGCCCTAGTTACAGGCTTGCATGACCCAGCATAAAAAAATTTGATTTGCACTAAATTTGAGGTCCTTTTCTAAATTTATTTCCTTCAAGAAATGATTAGACCATAACAAACCTCTTCCAATATTTTAATTCATATAAATAACCTCTGAATTTCCTCTATGACCCAATCTATAACATAATTTATTCACAGTCAATCTGTAACAGTCATACCAATTTAAAAAATTCAAACCGGTACTCGTCCATACGAAGAAATTAGCTTGAAAAAATCATGGGATCTCTTGAACAAATACATTAAAAGTATTAGGATCTTATTCTCTGATACTAAAATGGTGCACGCATGTTATATATTCCCTTATAATCCATCTCTATAATTTGATCCTTCTCGTTTTATTCAATTTAATATACCCCACTGCCATTAATTATTGCAAAGTATCTTATTTCACAACCTAAAAAATAGCTTCTCCAACTTTATTCAATCTTGAATACTTTCATTACATATTTCCCATGTCCTTCCATGGCTTATTCATGTTGATCCACCTTACTCCTATATTTGAATGATTAATGTCATCACTAAACAAGATTCCTAAGTTTACTCCAACAATTCCTAGAAAATATCAACACATTCTAGACTTAGAAATAGGATGAATCTCATCCTAACATACTCCACCTACTCGTGCAAGACTGTTTTATACCTCATCATAGCCTTGATTAGGCATAATAACAACCATTTCACTCTCTTACACACTCAATTTCTTATTTTTACTATCAAATTCCCTTTTACACTAACTATTACATTGACTAAGCCAAATAAAACACTCATCCACATACATTTGAACCTAAGATATTCTAACCATCCTGATGCTCCTGCATCACAAGGAAACTCCTCCCCATGCATGGCATAATTTTAGCACAAAAATCAATCTTCCTTTGGGATGCATATTCCTCAGCGACGTCCCATGTACCCTAAACAAGGGGGCATCATTGGGGTGAATCAATCACCCCATACAATGTTCGATAGACATAGTTCAACACAACACAATCATTAGTATCGGACAAGGCTCAAAATTAGACTTGGGTCCTTAGCACAACACAAACACTAGCACCCAGACTAGGAAAGTAGCACCTGGGCACCCCTAACCTGTTAGAAATTGAAACACTGAGAGGGGGTGAATTAGTGTTCAATTCAACATTTTTAAACCAAGTAAATCAATTACTTAAACTGAAAATAAATTCAAAATAAGCATGCATCCAAACATACACATGAGACAGGTATTTTTTAGTGGGAAACCCAAATTGGGAGAAAACCACTGAACTATATCAAATCAACTCTTAAGGCTATAACCTTAGAATCCACACAAGCTACAAATTTTTGGATGATTTATCCAGTCATTATTGACCTTCTACAAGCTACCACTTACAAGGAAGAAACAAATCCCTAGTAAAACTGAGCTACAACTCATCTTGAATAATAAATAGGTGATCACACTTAAACTTGATGCAATGAACATATGATAGTGACCATATATTTGCTATCTATCTCTATTGCTTTGTCAATCTCTAACTTCTTTAACTCTATCTTACTCTTCAAACCGAATTTTTATACTGATCACAAAGTTCTTAATATTCACTACAACTTTTCTTGATAGGTTTAGTGTTTTCTTTGTTTCAATTGCTTCATATTTTCACCATAACATGCCATTTGCACTCTCATATATCCACTGGAAACTCTTTATCTCAGTCAAAGTAGGTCAAACATACTTATTCACTACCCCTAGTCTTCTGATCATTTATTTTTCAGACTAGATCTCTGATCACTTTATTTGTTCTCATCCCATAATTGATCTCTCTTCTAAAGATATTATTCACTATTTTTCTTCTTTTTTCATATAACCTTTTCCATCCCCTTAACTCTTTCAAATACTTTCACTCAATTCTTAGCATTTATCTCACTGTCTCTCCTTTTCATACATTCATTACATCTCATTAACTTATTCTCGCATATCTAAATATTATTACTCACACATCCATTCACTGGTATTTGATTACATGAAATTATGGTTCATAATAGTCACTGCTTCATAATGATCTCTATGTCATTCAAAAAAAGTTAGCTTGATACAATCTCATGTTCTAACACTGCTCACTCATATTCACTTCTTTTCTTGTATCACTATCCTAAGCATTGTTTTTCCATGCTTCAATCTAAATCTCTTTCAAAACACTTCATGTATTCCTAAAATCAAGCTCAATTCATTTCACTTCAATCAATTCTATGATTTTATCACACATTCTTATCCTCTTTTTCACACATTATCACTTCCCTCTTTAATTTTCTTATACCAAAACCAAAAAAAAAACTTGCAATCAAATCTTGACATTAATTGCAATTAACCCTTGACATTACATCTAATAAATGCAAAAAGACTACTATGCTTATATTCAAGTTTCTAACTTTTCAACTTTACCCTAGTATATAGAGATACTTTGACTTTGCAAGAGTTTTACCAACACCTGAAACTTTTCATCTCCCATTGGAGCTCAAGATGAGGTGTTTTGTGACAATAAGACAAACAACAAATTATTATTATCTTCTTCTTAAGTTGAAATAATTTTTCATGTAATTACCCCAAAAATGACCTCTCAAGGCCCTATTCAAGTTAACTAATCTTCGAAGACATGGTAATAGAATTGAAAACCTCTCACAATTGTTAAGAAATCCTTCTTTACCAAACAAGAAGATTTAGTGATGATTTGTTGCCCAAAGCATTGCTATGGTTGTAACTCCAAACAAGTCTCTATTTTATTGTCCTAAGAAAGTTTTGAAACTTAAAAAAAATAAACATTGATCAATTAATTCCATGACTTAACCTCTCCAAAATTTCACTTAAAGATGCTTGCAGAGCTTTAAGAATTTTGGAAGAAGAGTACATTGTTGAAACAACAAGTTCACTCTCTCATTTTGCAAGATTACCACTAACATTGTCTCAGATGAAAAAATCTTACCTATCAAGGGGAAGGAGTCCATTAAAAACACCATAAATATTACCTAAAACGTTTCCACCTTCTTTAGATCAAGAAACAATAAACGGTTTTACTTGAGCACCAAGAATTTGTGAAAACAGTGAAGAAATTCTTAAAATTACCATTATGGGCACGTTCTGAAGATTTCTTCTATGATATTTTCCTTGAAAACTTTATTATTTGATCCAAAACCTTTTGCAAATGAAAAATTATGCATGTATAGAGATAATTCCAAGCTTTCAATAATTTTGGATGGTAGATGTTGGAGATTTAAACAAAAGAATCATTTGCAAACTCTAAATCAGGGTATTTTCACAGTCACAGTCCCGAGAGGGAATTTAATGCAATTTATTCAACTAATTCACATAAAATTTTAATATGAGAACTTATAAGGGTTCATGAATAAAATTAACTCCTTCTTCAACTTATTCGATTCAAGAAATTTTTTGTTCTTCCTTGAATTTAGATACTGTTTGCATTGCAAGAACTAAACTTTGAGTGTATAGGTATCAATTTGGGCAAGATAACTTCATGAGAAACATGGGATAATTCTCCAGCTAATTAGATGCATTTAACATGAATTATATTTAAATTTTATGCTCTTAATTTCTAAGAAGCACTTCATAAGTGAGGTCAAGGTTACACTTTTCCAAGGAAGAAAGATGTGCACTATTGAGAATAGTTCTTTGCAACAACATAGGCTTGACCAAAAAAGAGAGAAACTTCACCTTCATCCACTAAGCATAATATAACCATAACACCTTTAAATAAGATCCAAAAAAAATTTCTAAAACATTTATTCTTTAACCTATTGTATACTAATAGTTCAACACAAGCTTGCTCAAGATCCTTTGAGGCTAGAATGACACCAGGAAAACATAGTAAACACAAAATTTTACCTAGTCCTTCATATTGAGAATTTTCACTATGTTAAAACATATTTATCATTACCTAAGAGTAGGATTTAAGACCTTAGAGGTAACAATTTTGATAAGAACAAACCCAATGTAGTGGCTTCAGGTGAGTTTTGACATGATTCTTGAGTTTATTTTTCCAGAGCACCATAGAGGGACTAACTACATACTTGAGCCTTCACTTGGTGATAAACATATATAAACAAACACCTTGATAAATACCTCTAGAAACATTATGAGCACTTACAAAATGATCAAATACCAAGAATCACTAAGTCATACCTTGAAGGACAGAACACATACCAAAATGAAGAAGAAACACCTCTGAAAAATGCTCATATATTTTTTACTACACCTCCTTTTGACAACCCACTTTTTGTACATGATTTCTAGGATAATTTACTTGAAAAATTCATTCTATGATTTATATAAAGGAGTACCAATAATTTTTTTGACCCTTAAGAAGCTAGGATTCTCTAAACGCACTTATCAAAAAGGTAGTTTTAGCAAATATTGAATAACTCAAAAATTTCCATTATAGAATCTGATGAAATTTTACATGGAGCATTTCAAGACAACCCTTTACACCTTCCATATGTTTTTTAGGCCCAAATTTACCTATGAATCTCTATCCAATCTCATTTTCCTTAGAGAACACAACCAATTCTCAAGACCACTTCTCTGAGCAATATGAGTTCTAACTCCAAAATATGAACTAAGGTTTAAAATTTCTCAACCACATTGTATACACCTTATCAAAGCTGATCCCATGCTTCTGTAACCATTTCATACCCTGTCATACCATTCTATGCTTGTAGAAGCACCTTGTGACACTGTGACATGCCTGAAGTAACTTGATATCATCCTGAACCACTGAGCACCATTTAGTTCCATCTGATATGCATGTTCTTGAACTCTCCCTTTGCCATAAATTCCATTGAAATCAATGAAAACATTCACCAATGCAACAAGGTACAGCAATCTCCCCCTTTTATATTGATGTCAACACACTGAAACTTGATGGTAAACCATTATGCTGACATATCATACCATGAAAAAAAAAATTCAGCACACTCTCTCCCCCATTGACATAAATTAAAAAGATTCACAAGCACAAAAAATTGATTAAATTGGAAAAAATTCAACAAAAAGGAGTATGCTCATACCTTGCAGACACTCCCCCTAGGAAAATGTTGTTCTCCTATCTGAAGAGACTCAAAAAAAATTGTTATTATTATTTCATGCAACACCTGCAACTCTCCATCTGATATATAAACTTGTAAAACCATCCTTCATTTGTTGTCTTTACTTGACCATTTTTTTGTGCCTGGAATTGGAAAGCCAACTCCCCCTATCTGGACTCAAAAAGAGCCCTCTTGGAGAAACTTTTGCACAACATCTGCTCCCTCTCTCTTTCTTAGACATTTAGTGACTTTTATGGGTTGTATTTGACCCCAATTTATACCTCAGGTGCTCACAATTTTCTCTAGGCAATGGTTTAGTCATTATATCATCCACTCTACTTGAGAAACATTTTTCTTTGTTAACTTCCTTAAGCACATACATATTGTTTTTTGTTCTTTTTTTATTTTCCTACCACCTTGTCTATTTCTCATTTTCTTATATCACGTCCTTTATCATGGAAAATAACATTATATCCTCATTTTCACATTTGAATAACAATCAAAATATTGCATTTTAAGCCTTCAACATACAACACATTTTCAGCTATAGTTTTTCCATTGTCAAGACTTAACATACCTTTTCCAATAATATTTGTTGATGTTTTGTCCCCAAATCTCACTGTGCCAGATTTCTTTTCCTCTAAGGAGATAATTTTTTTTGTGTTCCCTGTCATGTGGCTAGAACACCCACCATCAATGTACCACTCCATTTCTTCACTATGTGAATGAAATGTTGTTTAAAATATTAATCCTTGCTCTTTAATTCATGTAGGATTTTATTTGGCTCTGTAGACATTCATGTTCTGTTGTGGAGGTATTTGATAACATAACTTGACAATATGCCCATAATTTTGACAACTATAACAAATTAGTTCATCCCTTTTTATTACATAAAATTTTGTATGCCTACCATGACTCTTGGAATACATCCTACATTTTGCAGCCTTGTGACCAAATTCGTTACATGTATAACAGTATCCTTAAAATGAATATGCATACCTCATGGCATAGCGTCTCCTTGGATAGTTTTTCTTCTTGAAATCAGATCTCTTGACTTTTAGAGGTTTTTCATTTGTCTTGGCCATCCTTTTTCTTTCTATTTTGTTATATTCCTTCTTCTCTTCATATCCCAAACTAGCTTTGTCATTTTCTTATCTTTTTTTTTCAAAAGATCACTCAAATCAGAAGTGATCTTTTCGAAATTATGATACATTTTAAATTTTTTAGAGGTCTGATATAATTGAGTTTGCATCTGCTCCATCTTAGTTTTGAGCTTTAAATGATCTTTTCTTTGACCTTGAAAGCATATTCAATTTGTTTTACTTGTACTTCAAATTCCTTGATTATTTATTCATGATCTTGAGCTTCCTTTTTTATTTTATTCAAGAAATATGATTTTACTTTCATATTCCTTTACCATAAATTTCAATTTTTGGTTTCTCTTCTTTTGATGCTTTATTTCGTCTAGAGCACTTATTCATTTATCCTTGAGATTAAATTTTTCTTCTTCATCATCTAAAATTTCATACTGAGTCTAAAATTTTCCTTTAGAATTACTTTCATAAGATATTCCAATAGCCATAAACAAAGTCTCAACTAATATGCCTTTGTCATCACTTTCGGAGCTGCTAGAGTCACTTTACTATGAGGAGCTTGAATTCTCTTGTGAGTAGAAGTTTCTCTTATTCTTGAAGTACTTTTTTTTTTCATTATATCTCTTGAATTTTTTCTTCTGTTTATCAAAGGATTCTTCATCTTAGTTGTGTTTATTAGGAAATTTTGAAGAAAAGTGACCAACTTTTCCACAACTAAAACACTTGAATGGGAGCTTACCTTTGAATTTTCCTTAACCTCTTTTCAGCTTTCATATAAACATGGCTTCTAATTTTTCATCATCTATGTCCATGTTAGAATCATATGCCTTGTTCTTTTCTCGTGACTCTTTATTTTATAAGAATGCTTCCTCCTTTGTCCCTAATTTTATATCAGTGATTCTCATCTCATATGCAGTCAACATTCCATGAAGATCATCCATTGTTAGAGTAGTCAGGTCTTTAGCTTCTTTTACAACTGATACTTTAGCATAAAATTTTGAGGTCAAAGATTTAAGCACTTTCTGTAGAATCATACTCTCTTTTATCTCCTCTTCTAAACCTCTAATAAAATTTACAATTTCATCAAATTTTTTCAAATATGAAGAAATACTCTCACCTTCTTTTGTCTTGATGCTCTCAAACCGTGCTTTGTATGTTTGTAACTTAGCTATCTTTACTTTGTTATCTCCTTCATAGATTGTCTTCATTTTTTCCCACATCTCTTGGATTTTAGTACACTACATAAATTTTATAAACTTAGCCTCAGCTAACCCACATATAATTGCATTCATGGCCTTATTGTTTTTCAGTTGTTATATTTCCTACTTTTTCAGTGGGAGGTGTTTTTGGAACAATCTAGCCACTGTCAGTTGAATCCCAAATATCAAACCCAAGTGAAATTAATTAATTTTTCATCATGACACTCAAGAAATCCTAATTTGACCCACTGAACGTAGGTTTTTTGGAAGTAGAGAAGCCACTTGCTTTGTTGTTTGCCATAGTTGAATTCATTTGATCTCCCTTGAGTTGCTAAACTCACTTCACCAGGGCCTTCTCCGATATAAATTGTTAGAAAATAGAACACTATGAGGGGATTGAATCAGTGTTCAATTCAAATTTTTCAAACCAAGTAAATCAATTACTTAAACTGAAAAAGAAAATCAAAAGAAGCATTCATCCAAACATACACAGGAGACAAATATTTTTAAGTGGAAAACTCAAATTGGGAGAAAACTCACAGAACAAATGCACTATATGGAAAAAGTTTACAATGATTTGGTGGGATTCAACTCAACTCTTGAGGCTATAACCTCAGTATCCAAACAAGCTATAACTTGGTGAAGGAAACAGAAACTTCCCCAATTATTTAGCTAGCTGCCACTGACATTCTGCAAGAAAGAAACAAATCCCTGGTACAGCTGAGCTACAACTCAACTTAAAAAAAAATAGGTGATCAAACTTCAATTTAATGTAATGAACATCTGATAGTGACCCTATATTTACTATATATCTATGTTGTTATTCCAATCTCTGACTTCTTTAACTCTAGCTTACTCTTCAAACCTGATTCTTATACTAATCACAAAGTGATTAATATTCACTATAGCTTGTATTTATAGGTTTAGTGTTTTCTTTGTTTCAATTCCATCACATTTTCACTATAACAGTCCATCTGCACTCTCCTATATCCACTGAAAACTCTCTATCTTAGTCAAACATACTTATTCACTACCCCTAGTCTTCTGATAATTTATTTTCACACCAGATCTCTAATCACTTTATTTTTTTGTCATACCAAACTTGGTCTCTCTTCTGAGATCTTATTCACTATTTTTATTCTTTTTTCATACAACATTTTCCATCCCCTTAACTCTTTCAAATAATTTCACTCAATTCTTATCATCTATCTCATTGTCTTTCCTTTTCATACATTTATTACATGTCATTAACTTCTTCTTGCATATCTCTATCTTCTTACTCACACATCCATTCACTGGTATTGGATTGCATGAAAATTTGGTTCATAACAGTCACTACTTCACAATGATATCCATGTCATTCAAAAAAAGTTAGCTTGAAACAATCTCATGGTCTAACATTGTTCACTCCTTTTCTTATATCATTTTCCTAAGAACTATTTTTCCATGCTTTAGTCTAAATCTATTTCAAAACACTTATTGTATTCCTCAAATCAAGCTGAATTCATTTCACTTCAATCAATTCTCTGATTTTATCACACAATATTATGCTCTTTTTCACACATTATCAATGCCCTCTTTCACTGTCTTATACCAAAACCAAAAAATTACTTACAATCAACTCTTGACATTACACCTAATAAACTCAAAAGACTACCAGGCTCCTATTCAAGTTTCTAAATTTTCAAATTTACTCTGGAATATAGAGATAATTTGACATTGTAATATTTATACTAACAACCTAAAAATTTTATCCCCCATTCGAGCTCAAGATGAGGTGTTTCATGACAATAAGACAAACAAAAAATTCTTCTTATCTTCTTCTTAAGTTGAAATAATACTTCATGTAGTTGTCCCAAGAATGACCTTTCAAGGCCCTATTCGAGTTAACCAAGCTTCCAAGACATGTTGATAGAATTGAAAACCTCTCACAATTGTTAAGAAATCCTTCTTCAACAAAAAGAAGATTTAGTGATGATTTGTTCACCAAATCATTGTTAAGACTGTAACTCCAAAAAATTAGTTGTTTACTTATCCTAAGAAAGTTTTGAAACTTAAAAAAAAGAACAATGATTAACCAAGTCCATGAATTAACCTCTCCAAAATTTCACTCAAGAATGCTTGCAGAGCTTTAAGAAGCTTGGAAGAAGAGTACATTGTTAAAACAACAAGTTCACTCTCTCATTTTGCAAGATTACCACTAACACTATCTCAGATGAAAACATATTGGCTATCGAGGGAAGAAGTCGATTAAAAATACCAAAAATCCTTCCTAAAACTTTTCCACCTTTATATCAATAAATAATCAATGATTTAACTTGAGCACCAAAAAATTGTGAAAATAGTGAAGAAATTCTTATATTACCATTTTAGGCACATTTTGAAGATTTATGCTATGAACTGCTCTTCGAACACTTTATTATTTGATCCAAAACCTTTTTCAAATGAACAAGGATGCATGTATAGAGATCATTCCAAGCTTTCAATAATTTTTTATGGTGTAGGTTGGAGATTCGAACAAAAGAATCATTTGCAAACCCTAAATCAGGGTATTTTCACAGTCACATTCTTAGAGGGAATTTAATGCAATTTATTCAACTAATTCACATGAAATTTGAATATGATAAATTCTTATGGTTCATGAAGCATATTGCCTCCTTCTTCAACTGATTGGAGTAAAGAAATTATTTGTTCTTTCTTGAATTTAGACACTATTTGCATTGTACGAATTGAACTCTGACTGTACGGGTATCAATTTGGGGAAGAGAACTTGATGAGAAACATAGGCTTCTACTCTAAATAATTAGGTGAATTGAACATGAATATTGATATTTTATGCTCTTAATTTCTTAGAAGCACTTCACAAGTGAGGTCAAGGTTAAACTTTGATAGGGAAGAAAGATGTGCATTGTTAATAATAGTTCTTTGCAACAACATAGGATTGGCCAACAAAGAGAGACACTTCACCTTCATCCACTAAGCATAATAAAACCATCACACCTTTAAATAGGATCGAAACACACTATCTAAAACATTTATTCTTCAACTTGTTGTATACTGACAGTTCATCACAAGCTTGCTCAAGAGCCTTTGAGGCTAGAATGACACCAAGACAACATAGTAAACACAAGATTTTACCTAGTCCTTCATATTGATATTGTTCACTATGTTCAAACATATTTAGCATGACCTGAGAGGAGGATTTAATCCCTTGAAGGTAACAATATTAATAAGAAAAAACTAATGTAGTGGCTTCAGGTGAGTTTTGACATGATTCTTAAGTTCATTCTTCTAGAGCAGCATAGAGGGACTAACTACATGCTTGAGCATTCGGTTGGTGATTAACATAGATGCATAAACACCTTGATAAATACCTCTAGAAATATTCATAGCACTTAATAAATGATCAAATACCAAGAATCACTCAGTCATACCTTGAATGACAAAACACATTCCAAAATGAAGAAGAAACACCTCTAAAAAATGCTCATATCTTTTTAAATACATCTCCTTTTGACAAACCACTTTTTTTACATGATTTATAGGATAATTTAATTCAAATATTGCTTATATGATTTATACAAAAGAGTGTCCATAAATTTTTTTGACCCTTAAAAATCCAAACTGCTCCAAATGCACTTTTCAAAAAGGGAGTTTTAGCAAATATTGAATAACTCAAAAATTCCATTACAAAATCTGATGAAATTTGACATGGAGCATTACACTTGTCACACCTCTATACCTTCCATGTAGTGGTTAGCCACAGGTTTTCCTATGAAGCTCTAACAATTCTCATTTTCCTTAGAGAACACATCCAATTCTCAAGACCACTTCTCTAAGAAATGTGAGTTTTGACTCTAGAAGATGAAATAAGCCTTGAAATTGCTCAACCACATTATAGAAACCTTATCAAATATGCTCCCATGCTTCTGTAACCATTTCATACCCTATCATACCATTTTATGCTTGTAGATGCACCTTGAAACCACCTTGTGACATTTTTGAAGCAACTTGATATCATCCTGAACCATTGAGCACCATTAAATTCCATCTGATATGCATGTTCTTTCACTCTCCCTTTTCCATCAATGTCATTGACATCAATGAAAAAATCCACCAATACAACAAGTGACAACATGACCCTTCCTAGATGCCTATGAATAGGGCTAATTACACATTATTTTCCATTTCAAAACAATTTTCAACACTTCATAGAGTAGCTTTTAGAGGGCACATAGTCATTAACACTTGGCATGAATGCACACACAAAATTTTCTACTTTTGCATTGGATCAATTTGTTCAAATTATATCAGATTTTTACACACTATATGCATTGGTCTTCTACATTTTGGGAAGCAATTAAGATTTGGAGGATGAAACCATAATTTTCTCTCTACATTTCCTCCGTTCTTAGCACGAGATCACCCCAAAAACTCGTATTCAGTGTAACTAGTGGGAGATCGCCTAAAAATGTGTTCTTATACATCATCTTCAAGATCCTTTCTACACCCTTTTACTCATCATGGATCAGGTGCACATGTTCCTTTTTCACACTTTCATACTTTACATAATTTTTTACACATTTCAATCATATACATGTTTATTTCACTACTTATTTGTTCTTCTCTTTTGTAGGTCCATTCTTATAGGAAGCAGTAGTCACATCATCAAAAAATTGATAACAATAATAGGTACAACATCAACAACACATCATCAATAAATCGACAACAACATGTATAACATAGTATCAAGACATACGCTCTTGCCCTAGGGTCATTATCATCATTTTTTGTACATTTTCCTCTTTAGCATCCACACTTAACATTTTTATAACTCCATGCTTTTTCTTGTCCCTCGGCACACTTTTTGCCATCAATCTAGATGGTTATCAGATATGCATCTCTTATCTAATTTATGTTATTGATCTTTCACTGAACAGCATAAAGTGGGGGTAAATGTAGACCAAAAATCACACAATTTGGGTATCTATTTAGTTCTGATCACAAACTACTGTTCATATGATTCCTAAGTAAGAAAATTACTAACCCATGTCTTTGGCCATCTTTCTTTTCTTTCTGTTACCACTTTTGGTCTTGCACCCTTACTTTTCAAGCATGAATTTTTATACTCTATCATTTATCATCCTAGACACCATCGCCCATCAGGGAAAAATTTAGTGGCAAATATTTTTTAATTCATGAATATTCCAATTTTTAAAATTTGAAATTGGTGAATTTTTTAGAAAGGGATTAGGCCTAGTTCACTAAAAATTTATGGGTACAAGTTAATTTTATGGGTTATTCACCATCCCCATGAAATAGAAATTCACAATATTCACCTTAATATTGTCAGTCGGTAGCATAAATATATGCTATCGGTCGGTAGCATAAAATATGCTACTAGCCGAGAGTATATATTTATGCTTTCGACAAGTAACATAAAAATATGCTACCGACCGACAATATATTTTATGCTACAAGAAGACAACATAATTTATGTTGTCGGTTGGTATCATAAAATATACTAATGCCCGATAACATATATTATGTTGTCGTATAGTAGCATATTTTATGCTACTGACCGATAGCATACAAAATAACTATCATCTGGTAGCCATAGACAAAAAAAGAGTATGGGATTTCTTTTTTCTTGTGTCATATTTTGGGAGGACATATTTCTCATTGAGACAATCATTTTAACTGCTAACATAAAAAAATTCAAAAAACAAATTCCCATACAAAATTAGTGAAATATGTATTTTTTTCACATAAAATCATTTTATAATTATTTTTTTGTCTGTGCCATATTTTGTGAGGAAAAACTTATTATCGATCCGGTCATTTTAATTATTATTGTCAAAAAATGATTTAAAAAAAAATTACATATATTTCTGGCCTACATCATATACTATTAGCCGACAACATAATATATGATGTTCGCGGGTAACATAAAAAATGTTACCAGCTGACAGCATATTAGAGTGAAAGTTAACTTTTCCAAATTCGCTATTAGTGTGAAATTCAATTTTCCTAGATTCCTTAATGAATTTCTATAAAAAAAATTGGGGGGGGTCTTAAAATTTTCCTTGACACCCTGCCAGGATGTCAGTGCTAGGAGCCCTCGTCCCTTCTGGGCGCCCCTAACCTCTTTGTACTTTTCTCACATATTTTGGGTCCTTTTATCCATTTGGGCATCTTATCTTTTTGGTAGTCACCTTTTTGGGGTTAATTACGAAATTCAAGCAAGAGTATCATATAAATATAAAGCTATGTTACCATAATAAAGGACCGATCATTAAGCATTAGCTATCACCACCTAAGGTTTCATCCAAAGGCTATTCTAGAGCATTCAAACATCCATTCTAGCATCCATTCAAGGGAAAGGGACTGTATTCTTCTGTATACACACTTTAGAGGAGGGGAAGTTCATTTTATTCGATACACACATCTACTTACATCTAGCTATTGCTTACTATCAAGTGCAATAGACACAAGAGCCACTTAGGGAACTATTCCACACCCACACATTGAGAATTACATTGGGTCTGAAATATAGTGCAACATTCAGTCATAAGATCACTTGTTTGATAGTTAAGATTTTTGGGATTTGATGCGATTTTGAGGGTTTTATAGGTGAAATCTTTATTACAGGTTACCACCCACATCAGTGATCATCATGTGACATACTATTGACCAAAAGTGAAGGACGAAGAACATCTCGTGACCCTTTGAATGAGATTTTTCTTAAGTTTTCGTTAGGGTAAATATATTACCTTAATTAATTTTGTATTTATATTTAGTTATTCTATTCATTAAATGTTATATGGTTATATTATAACCATCTATTTTGTTTTATTATATCATTTGGGAGTTATATTTTTTTAACAATACTATTTCCTGTATTTGTTCGTGGTTGTACCTATGCAACCTCTCTATTTTGTTTCTAATCGGCTGTCTAATACATATATTGCAGCCCGCACCTGTGTAAATGGTTGATTTGATATTAATAAAATATATTAGGCTTCCGCCCTTGTTACCCATATTACATTTGGTACCAGAGCTGGTTAAAGCTCTTGGCAAGGTTGGAGAAAGGGTGCAAAGGAAGAAAAAAATTTAGAGAAGAAAATTGCTTCATCAGAGAGCTAGTGTTGCCTCCTACAGCTTCCTAGAACTCCCTGTAATCTCACAACCTCCTATGCAATCTCCAGATAAATGGAAAGCAATTTTTTTTACCTTGGTGCTCTCTACACTAGTCAAACTTTTTTTTTGAGCTAATACATATACAGGAATTAAAAAAAATCATTTTTTCCCCATCAGGGTTTTGTCTCTAAATTGTTTAGTTACAGATAATATTATCTATACTATCAAATTTGGAGGATTGTGTTATTTTTCTACAGTGAGTCCTACTCATCGAGCCCTCACTGACTCCTGAATGAGCTCCTGGATGAGCCATTCATCGAGTTGAGTTTTACATATTGTAGACTACTGATCTGAGCCACGAGCTTGGAATATCATCAATTGGAGAATCATCCGCATCAAAGATTGATTTGCATTTTCAACCAAGCCATCTATTTGGCTCTACACACAAATAATGAGCCCATTTCACATCCTAAGCAAGATAAATGGTGACATTCATTGGAGACATAGTTTTCTTTGTGAAAATGAGTGAATAAGTAGCCAAGCTTCTGTGTGGAGACCTATATACATAATAAGCACAGCCAACCCTTCTCTAATGAGCCTTGGGGTTGAGTTACTTTGTTTTTCTTGCTACCCTCCACACAGACCTACACACAAGTTGGAATCAAATAAATGGTGACAAATTTAAGTGTATTTTTTCTCCATGAAATAAGAGCTGACCTCCATTCCACATGTTGTCCCTGTAACCTATGTATACATACAAAACAAGTGCATTGGTCTCACGATCTCCAACGATCTCTGCACCCTGTGTAAACAAAAACAGAGACAAAATTATAAGTGGTGGTAAATAATTTCTCCAAAACTATCTACATAAAAAATGGTGGTGGTGTATAAGAAAAATCAAAAGGAGAACAACAATCTAAAAACCAAACTTTGGCAAAGGAAAACAATAAAGTCGGCCAAAATTTGTAAAAAGAGGAGAAAAAAGTATCACATATCTAGTTTTCACGTGCCCTAATCCACTCATCCAAAGTGCATGATACATGGACCTCCTCTCTCCCTTCCATGTCACTGTTTTAAAAGGTCAGACTTTTTCCTATTTGTTAATATACCATTTGTTTCATTTTATATGCAAAGCACTTTAGCACCAAGGTGGATAGTGAAAAGGCCTTAGGTGGAATAGGTCTAAGGTTCAACCCACACCTCATTTCATTGCTTTTTTAAATCAATTGATTTTTAGCTGAAAATTTGGCAAAGCTACCAACTATAGAGGAAAAAATAGAGAAAAAACCTCCTCTAAACTGCTTAGTTATAACTAAAGCCACAACTAAACTTTTAGTGAGAAAAACCCTATTTTAGGGGAAAAAAAACATTTCTCCTAGACCTCTTATTTTTTCATTTCTGAGAAACTTTTTCTAAAGGAGGTATACCCAAAAATTGCATTTTCAACTATTTTTCACAATTTTTGGCATAGAGGGTCATTTTGGGCTTCGGAGGCCACTAGGGCCCGAAAAACAAAAAAAAAATTCCTTTCATTCAATTTTTCAAATTTTTTAATGTAATTGTATGCTTCAGTATATTGTACTAATTTACAGGTTGCCATAGTCAACCAAAAACTTTGTAACTACTCAAAAAATGGCAGAATATTGTACTCAAAAATAATAAAATTTGGTTCTAAAACACTAACGAGATCCTAGATCTCATTCCCAGCATTCGGTATATACAGTGCCTCTGGGAAGTGCTTACGGGTAAAGTCATCGTGACTACTACTGCACTTAACTCCTAATATAGTTGCAACAACATCATGTGGGCATCGACCCTTTAAATTGATGGGGAGTAATAAGGACACAGTGCACACACTATGAGCCTTCCCATCCATCTGTGAATAATTACATGACATAAATCCAGACAGAGAAATTATCCAAGTATATAGTGAAGTTACACACGCATATGAGGATATTTCTTTGATTCAGTGTCAATAATCACACAGACCCCTTTCAGTACTGTCTTGGTACCACGTATCAAATTCTTTCACATATTGTTCTTTCACGTATCATCAGGTATATAGAAAGGGAGAACTTCTTCCATGTACTGATGGGTATATCGGAAGGGCGCGTATATAGAAAGGTTTGATATATCAGAACTCACGGTATATAGATTGGGATACCTTATACCTGGAGTGATAAGATCCTAACCCTGTCAGTGATTTCTGCAAAATGGGCACCAATGCCCCCAAATTTTTTCTTCCAGATTCACAACTACTTAGAGGAAACAACTATGTTGCATGGAAGACTAAAATCAAGACACAACTAGAGTTTGAAGAGATCTGGACTGTTGTGAATGGTACTCTGACCAGATCAACTACTGATACAACACAACAATGATAGTTTGATAAAGCAGATCAGAAGGCCAAACTCATCATCTTGTTTGGAGTGTCTAACAATGTGCTACCCCACATTCGAGATGCTAAAACAGCCAAAGAAATGTAGGATAAGTTAAGCACGGTATACGAGGTCAAAAACAAGAATGTCATTCTGAATTTGTAGAGTCAGTTACATACATTGAAGTTCAAACAAAATGAAAAAATCAAAGCTTTCTTGAGAAGAGTTACAGAATTGAGGGCTTCACTTCTAGCCCTAGGAGAAGTGGTCACAGATGAAGCTCTCATTCCCATTGTTATGAGAGTTCTCCCTTCTTCTTACCACATTTTTGTAACAACACTAAACTTTTAAGATACGACAGTTAGTTTTGACAAACTGGTAAACCTACTGTAGCAAGAGGAAGCTATGCATAATAAGGATGATGAAGAGGAGCAGGCACTTTCTTCTCATCAAAAATGGAAAGGAAAAGGTAAAGGAAAACCTAATTCCTATCAAAAGTCCCAAAATCAACATCTGCATCAAGGGGACAATCAACAAAAGAAGAAATGTCCAATTTGTAAAAGAGGATATGACTTAAAATATTGTTGGTATAATACTTACAAGAAAGGTTCATCAAAATAAATGTGGACCTCCACAAACTCTCACAAGGGACATTCTAACTACAATCAAGGCCAGAAAAAGGGTAACTGGAAAAGAAAACCCTATCAGCAAGGAAATATTGTTGAGCAACAAGAACATTCATATAATGAAGACTACTTGTACACTACTCGATCAAGTGAACCTTCCACATCATCTAGTGATGTCTGGTATGTTGATTCAGGAGCCACTTGACACATGACCAGCCATAGATACTGGTTTACTTCAATGAGGGACACACCTTTGAAAACCCATGTTTCGTTGGGTGATGATTCTTCATATACAGTTCAGGGGATTGAAAACATTTCTCTACCCCTTGGTTCATGTAACTGTAGACTATCAGATGTCTTATATGTCCCTGGGTTGACTAAATATCTATTGTCATTCAGTCAACTCCTAGATCACAACTTAAAAATTTACTTTGATAGTCATTCTGGTAAGAAAACATGTTTGATTCAAGATAAATCACGAGGCTCAAAAATAGTTGCAAAATCCTCCAATGTGGGATGCATGTTCTAGCTTGATTTTTTCCACAGAGATGATTAGGCACTTATGGCTAAGAACTCTACCTCTGCACAGTTGTGGCATCAGGAGACTTGGTCATGTTAGTTTCAAGTATCTCGAGACACTTCACTAGTGCAATATGGTACATGGGTTACCATCTCTTCAGAAGGATACAGACAAGTGTCCTCACTGCCTAGCATGAAAACAACACAGAGCTTCATTCCAGAAGAGTAATTTTTGAGCTCATGGAAATCTTGACCTGGTTCATACTGATCTTTGCAGTCCAATGCAACCAAGTCATTCTAGATTTTAGTATTTCATGCTTTGTGTTGATGACTATTCAAGAAAAATGTGGATTTTTTGTCTTCGCAAGAAAAGTGAATCTTTTGAAACCTTCAAGAAGTTCAAAGTAGCTATTGAGAATGAAAACTGGTCATCACATCAGAACTCTCTTCTCAGATCAAGGGGGAGAATTCACCAGTGATGAGTTCAAAGAATACCTACAAGCTCATGGGATTCATCGACAAATGCCTCCTCCACACACACCACAGCATAATGGTGTTGTTGAGAGAAGAAATCATACTATCATGGAAATGGTGTGATGCATGATCGATGATTCTAGACTTGCAAAGACATTCTGGGTAGAAGCAAGCAAAGACAACTATGTATTTGTTGAACAGAGTGCCCACAGTTGCTCTTGACTGGAGTAACACCACATGAAGCATGGTCAAAATAGAAACCATCTGTTGCACACCTTAGAGTATTCAGGTGTAAATCAAGTATGCACATACCCAAGTAGAACAGAAATAAATTAGACATGAAGTCACAGAAACTCATCTTCATTGGGTACAGTGAAGAAACTCTTGGGTACAGATTGATGGATCCAAAGACCAGGAAATTCTACACCAACAGAGATGTTGATTTCTTTGAGAAGAAGGAAGTAGAGTCTCCTCCTCTAGACTCACCTGATGTAGATTCTTCACCAGTTGTAAAAAATGAAGCTGATGTTCCCACAGATGATGAAAGTGATGATGGGGATGATGGTGATGATCTGATAGAACCACGACCCATGAGGAATAGTTCAACATATGCCCAAGTGGTATACTAGCATGTTATAAGATGCAAGAATGGATGCTCCATCAGATACATCCACCCCTAGACCATAGACTCATAGTAAAGCAAGAGAAGAAGTTAACTTTTCTTTGATGAGTAGATTTATTGAATCTGATGAGCCCTCTACAGTCCAGGAATCCCTACATTCAAAAGCTTGGAAAGATGCCATGGATTCTGAATATCAGTCAGTAATGAAAAATAACACTTGGTATCTTGTCAATCTTCCACCAGGGAAGAAACCCATTGGATGTAGATGGATATTCAAAATGAAGTACAAAGCATATGGGACAGTGGAAAAGTATAAATTTAGACTAGTAGAAAATGGGTATGCACAAAAAGAAGGCATTGACTACGAGGAGACATTTTCTCCCATAGCTAAGATCAAAATGATTAGGATGATCTTTTCTCTAGCTACACAGTTTGGTTGGAAATTCCATCAGATGGACGTAAAAAGTGCCTTCCTTAATGGATATTTACAAGAAGAAGTCTATATGAATCAACCTAAGGGTTATGTTATACCTGGTCAAGAAGAAAAGGTATGCAGACTCAGGAAATATTTGTATGGCCTCAAACAGGCACCCCGGGCATGGTACATCAAAATTTATGAGCATCTCATACAACATGGATTTGTTAGAAATCCATACGATCCCAATCTTTACCTCAAAAAGTAAGGGGGGGAGATTGTGATTTTCATTTGTCTATGTCGATGATCTAGTCATCACTGGCAGTTCAGTGAGGATGATTGATGCAATGAAGAAATATCTTAATCGATTCATTTGACATGACCGATCTTGGCTAATGCACTATTGTCTTGGATTGGAAGTATGGTAGAAAGAGAATCACATCTTTGTTTCTCAGATGAAATATACCAAGACAATGCTTGAGAAATTTAGGATGATAGATTTCACACCTATTGCTACACCTATGGAGAACAGATTGCAGTTATCTCATTCAGATCCATCTCCTGAGGTAAATGCCACTCTCTATCGGCAGTTGATTGGGAGTCTCATTTACCTTACCTACACTAGACCAGATATCAGCTTTGTAGTGAGCTATCTATCCAGGTTCATGCAGGAACCCAAATTTTGTCATTTGAAAACAACAAGGTGCATCTTGAGATATCTCAAAGGATCAGTGGATCTTGGTCTAGAATACAAGAAGAACGAAAAAAATATTCTTTTCAGGATATTCAGATTCTAGATCATGTAGGAAATATTGATGACAGAAAATCCACTTCAGGGTTTGTGTTCTTTATGGGATCTAGACCAATATCATGGGGAAGCAAGAAACAATACTTTGTTTCTCATTCTTCCACAGAATTTGAGTATCGTTCTGTAGGAGAAGCTGTCTATGAAGTAATATGGCTACGTCACATACTCGAAGGACTTGGAATACCACAGGAAAAAATGACCACCATGTATGTTGACAATGAAGGTGTTCTTAAACTTGTTCGCAATCCATTTTTTCATGAAAGAACAAAACACATTGAGGTAAGGTACATTTCATATGTCATGTCTTGAAGCACAATATACAGCTTTAGTTCTTTCCAACAGCTTAACAATGCAAGGCAGATATCTTCACGAAGTCACTTGCACATGACAAGTTCGAGTTGTTTATGTCAGAGAGTTCCTTTCCTCATCCCTTGAGACAATGCAAAATTAAGGGGGGAATGTTAGGGTAAATATATTACCTTAATTAATTTTGTATTGCATAGTTAGTTATTTTATTCATTAAATGTTATATGGTTATATTATAACCATCTATTTTGTTTTATTATATCATTCGGGAGTTTTTGTATTGTTTTAACAATACTATTGCATGTATTTGTTCACAGTTCTACCTGTGTCTCTATTTTTTAATAACCTGTGTCCAACCTCTCTATTTTATATATATATATATATATATATATATATATATATATATATATATATATATATGTTATATATATGTAACCATGTTATATATATATATACTATATACATATATACATATATATATATATTGTATCATGCACCTATGTAAATGGTTGATTTGATATTAATAAAATCTATCAGGCTTCCACCCATGTTGCTTAGATTACATTTTTTGGTAGACATAGCTGCCCAGAATCAGTCTGTAGTGCCTGCAGGCGCCCCTGCCCCATCATGGGTGCCCCAGTCCAAGTAGATCGTGTAGTTACACAATTTTCCAAGCCTCTGTGCGACACTTCTTCCCCTCTGTTCATTAGTATGTCACCACGACATAGCCTAGATTTAATTGAAAAACATGTAAGTAATCTCATATCCTCTTTAGAACTAGGGTTTCATTATTTCCTATCTTAATTTGCTTGGATCTATTATGTAATTAATTAATTATTCATTTAATGCTACATTGCAATCAGATTTAGGCATCTATTTATTCAATATTTACTTAATCCGTTAAGAAAGTGACCTAGAAAGGTGAAGTGAATGCATGAGGTAGTTGGAAAATCATGGTATATGCATTAAACACATAATAAGACATGTTTAAGGGTCTACATGGTGTAGAATAGGATATATTTGATGAGCTACAATTTAAACTAGCTCAATTTGGCCTATTTCAAGGACCTAACATGAGGGTATGAAGAAAAACAAGTCCTATCAAGAAAATACAAGGATGGGAAGTAAGTGTCAGTTTACATTTTCAATAGTCCTCATATGAAGCTACATGTCATAATTCAATAGTTAGAGGACATATTCAGGGTCATTAGTATGACTTGCCCTTTAGGAAAAATAGGTTTAACATGCCCAAATGAGATTGGATTGGAATATTTAGAGGTGAATTTAGGAAAATGATATCCATTGGATATCATGGAGGAGGTATTCATGAATGTTTGGACCAAATTTGAGGACCTAAGTATGAAGGATTTTTGTGCAAGAAATTACAATTTTACCAAAACCTAGGTTAAGTAAGGTATGCTAAAATAACACTCTGACTTCTTAGCATTCAATCTAAATTGTGGAGCCTCCTTCAAATAGATAAAGACATTTTTGAAGATAATATTTTTATAGATACATATAGGATAACAAATATTTTGCTAAAATATTTTGAGGCCAAAAGGATAATAAATAAGAAAGTTCTATTCATTTTTGTGACAACTGACTTAAACCCTCCTAAACCACAGTTTAAATCAGTATGGAGAAATTTGCTTGGTTAGAGATTTTCAAAGTGGAGTATTTTTTGCTTTCTTATGAACCTGAGCTTGTAGATAATTCCTCATAACATATTTACCATGGTGATTTGAGCTCTTGACTCATGGTGGGACCCACAAGAAAATAAATTATTTGTGTGAGAAATTTAGTGTACAGAAAAAAGTTTTACAAAGTAACCCATGCTAAAATTTTTGGTGAAGGATGCTTGTGGGTGGTGTTCTTTGATATTCATGAAGTTATGGGTTGGATCAGTCATTTGGATAAATTTTATGGTACATGTAGGTGTTTTTGTGCTCCTACCACTTGAGAATGTCTATGAAGACAAAAAACCAATCTTTGTGTTTGAAAGGTAAATGTTTTTTTATTCATTCAATCCTTAAAATTGATGGTCCTAGATAGCTTGAAGTAGTCCCATGGATTAGGTTGAAGAGTCCTTTGTATTTTTGTTCAAGTAATTTCATTAGCATGAAAAATTTTATGAAGTGTCTGCAACTCCCTTAAATCAAGACTAGTCTAAGAAGTGTTTTGAAACTGAGATTTTGTTGTCCCTGAAATGCAAGAGTTTTTCTGGCTAACAAACTTGATATAAAGCTTTTTACGAGATGAATTGAATAAGGATGCCATCTTGAAAAGTATTTTAGAATCCATTAATGTGTGATTGAGTACTGGAAACTTAATTTTTGTAAGGCAAAAGTCTCCATGAGTTTGAAAACTTATTTTAGTGTCCTGTCCAGTATATACAATCCCAGAATTAAAATATATGGCATATACTGAATTTGAGTTGATAATTTCATTTGTGTGATAAGGTGCAAAAGGATATGAGATTCCTAGAAAATTGATTTATAATGGTTATGAATGTGCATATTTACACAGCATAAACCAACTCACTTTTGAAACTAGTTTTTGACCCTCCATGATTGTGAATGTCCTTGCTGAGAAGAACAAGTGAAATGAAGATCTTCCATGAAATGATTTCTGAAGTCTCATGACATGTGGTGATAATTTATAAAAAACATCTTCTAGTGAGTTACTCTATGAATTGATTAAAATGGTTTGATAATGACCTAAAAGTGTAATATGGTTTCTCCAAGTACTACATGAATAAGTTGCATTTAGTTGAAGGACTGTCAGGGTGTATCTATGCAAGCTTTAATATCTAAATGGTGAGTTGAAAGATGAAGTGGAGAGTTAAGAAGGAGATTTATGGGTTACATAGTCATGAAGAGGAACACTATTCAGATGTATGAATAAAGTTTTACTTTTGAGAGTTAAAGAGATCAAAAGATGGAATCTAGGTACTTGCTAAAGAGGAAGAAGACAAAACTGATAGGACCATTACAAGGTCAGAAGTAAAGATGTCATCATCTGAGTGCATAAGAATGAATCATTCAGGGGTTATGAATGTGATTATTTGGAGTCTATTTGAGTTATCTACATGTAAGGTAGCCATGTAAGGAAATAGGTTGTGAAATTAATTCCAAAGATGTAAGTGTCAAGTAAGATGTAATGATTACAAATTAATTCACTTTTAGTGATAAAGTCATTCTTCTCCCTTGTAATTCTTAGTAGAATAATATTGAAGTGAAGATCCCTATTGTATGAATGATGAAGTGCAAGAGTGGACATTTGAGAGAGTCATATCCCTTAAGATAAAATATAAATTTTTGAGAGCATGATAGTTTTTGTTGAAAATGTATTATTGGAAGGAGTGTAGGTGTTGAACAATTTGAAGCATGAACAAATGGAGGAATGAACTCTAAAGTTTTAGAGTATGCAATTAGGTGACATATGAAAATGTATGATGCTTGAATGTATAATCATATGTAATACAAGAGATCAGATTAATGTGTAAAGGAGTAGACTTGCAAGTGATGAGAGAGGAGTGAAGAAAGAGGGATAGAAGAGGTGAGTTTATTTTGTGATCACAACTTGTTGTTGTAAGACAAGTGATAAAGAAGTGATCAACACCAACATTGAAGAAGACTAAGTGGTATGGCTTAGAAATCAGGGAGTTGAAGCTTCCTTGTAAGTGGCAGTTTACATAAGATCAAGTTGAAGCTTGGTTGAAGTGTTGGGAGTTGAAGCTTCCATGCAAGTAGTTTCTTGCAGAAGGTCAAGTGGAAGCTTGACTAAATTTTGGGGTTGTAGCCTTAAGTTGAGTGGATGCTCAACATGAAATCATTGTAACAATTTCAAGACATTTGTGTCCAAAGTAAGTTCTTTAGTTTCAGTTGGGTTTTATCCCTTGAAGGGTTTCCCACATTGATTCTTGTGTCTCTATGTATGCTCTTGTGTTTATTGCATGTGAATGAGCTTGTGGTTTCATCATAACTAAATTAAGGATAATTTGAATTGTCATTTAATAAAATTTGTATAAGCACTGATTCACCCCTCCCTCAGTGCCTAGAATTTCTAACAATTGGTATCAGATCCTGGTTCTCTTGAATCAATTCTAGACAGCTTGGAGGTGGTCCTTTTGAAACACAAACATGGTTATAGAGATAGTCCCTGGAATCAGCTCAAGAGATAAATATTTCAGTGAAGATGAAATTTCATATGGAGATGAAGTTGAATTAAATATTTAAGTAGAGTTGATAAGTTACCTAGAGGAATTGAAACACCAAAGGAAAAATAATCACAAATTGATGATAATGGTGAAAGAATATGAAGAGAAAATCAAGATTCTTGAGGAAAGGAAAAAGTAAGAAAGATGAATAATATTAATATGGACTCAAAGAACAAGGAGCCCAAATGGAACTGATTTCAAACTCTCTCAAAAGTCAAAGAAGAAGAGTACTTTAAATTCAATATAGAACTAAAATATCAAGTGTATAAAGTGACAAAAATCTTAATGTCAAAGAAGAAACTTGCATGAGACATGAAGAAGAATTGATATCCTTGAGAGCTAAACTAAAGATAAGTAAAAGAAAGACTGAAGATGTATGAAAAGATGGAAAAGAGATTTGAAGCTTTGAATGGAATGTTGGATAGACAAAAGGAATAAAGGTGACAAGACTAGACTAGGCTTCAAAGAAGAACCTATGAAGAAGTATGAAAATGATAAGGCTAGTTAAAGAAAACAAGAAAACATGAAGATGAACCAAGGGAAAAATTTTAAGAAGACATAAATCAATTAGGAAACCAAATGCATTCAGGTATGAAATAACCTTTAATGGTTATTGATTTTCTTGTCACAATTTTGGACACAACGCTAAGGAATGTAAGAAGCAATGTCATGATGATAATCCATGGAAGGGATGACATAGAGATGAGAGAACAAAAAAATAGTGTGGTTCAACTGTAAAGAGAAAGGTCACATAGCTCAATACTACCTTTATGAATCAAAAAATCATCCTTGGAGAATAGAAAACTCAAGAGGTATGAATAAGATAGTATGTTATAACTTTAATATGATTAGACATGTTGCTAGT
This sequence comes from Taxus chinensis, assembly GCA_019776745.2. Lineage (NCBI taxonomy): Eukaryota > Viridiplantae > Streptophyta > Pinopsida > Cupressales > Taxaceae > Taxus > Taxus chinensis. The sequence goes on along the minus strand of CM034149.1, from coordinate 656,446,009 downwards.
AAGTTTTATGGTCATGAGAGTGCTAAGTATGGTTCGAATATCATTCCATAACCATATAGAAGCAAGATTCAAGTTGTGTATTTTAATTTTCATAAAATTGGACACTTTGCAAAGAATTGTTATCAAAATCAACCTTCAAGGCACAACATCAAAACTCAAGCAGTTAAAAGGAAGGTTAAGAAGGTATACAAAGTGAAAACCAAATCCTAAGAATGTGTCAGAGAAATTCATGGAAGAAGACCAGCTCAAGAAAGATATCAGAAGGTGGTGATCACACAGAGAAATTTGAGAGCAAGCCAAGTGCAAGTCATGAAGAACCTCCATGCATAATCATAAGAAGACAAGGGAATGAAATCCATCATACATGTTTGACAAGTATTCAATCAAGTGATGAAGACTTAAGAGATGGAATTAACATATCTAGTAGTACATCCAAGAATATGGACAATGCTTCCAAGAGAAAAAAAGAGAAAGAATGAGTCATCAAGTTCCTTTGATGACTTCCTATTGTTCTAAGGTGATCTAATCAACATGGTATGCCTTCTCTAGGATTCTAGAAGGCATATATACTTGAAAGAAGAAATTATGTGGTAATTAAGTAACAGTTATCATCGGTATGCTAATCTAGATTCAAGGTCCTTCCCTAAATGTCTATGAAATAAGTATTTAATTATTTAAAGGTGTCAATTCTTGAGTATTAATGTAAAGAAAGTGTCATACATATTAGGGTACTAGGTTTAAATAAGTGTTTGTCTAAATGTTGATCCTATTATGATAAGTATGTGTAATAGAAAACCAGATGGTGTCAAGTTCTCCTTTAATAGTTAATGGTCAATCAACAATATTCTTAATCAAGCTAAGATTGTCTTGAACGTTGTTCCTAAATTTGTCATGTTGCACACTCAGTCAACTATTTTTGATTATGTATGTCTTCAAGTGTCAATTTATAAAGAGTGTATGTGTCAAACGAATAAATATTCCAAATATGTGATCAATAATCCTAGTCAAATAGTTTGTGCATTGAATGCTAAGGAATCTTGTAGTGAAGTTTGTAAGATCAATTCTATAAGCAAAACAAGTGTACTTAAGTGTCCTGAGTATATAATAATGTCATAGTGAAACAATGTTATTTGAAAGAGTGAGGATGGATGCTATAAGGCTCTTGTGCTTAGTGCAAGTGTCAAATAGAAATCATTGAAGATAAGATGTGCTAAGCTAATTGTGTCAAAGAGAGTTCAAATAGAGACTAAGGTTATAGGTGAGGTTTTTCAAATGTATAAAATTCCATAACTGATCTCAAAGTTGAGTTCAAAGGTTTTCAAGGTTATCAAGTGTGTCTAATGTTCACAAAATGTTGTGCAACAAGTATTCTAAAATAGTCCTGAAGTCATCCAAAAGGTCATGAGTCCCTTGGAGTGTGTGAAATTGTAATGTCAAGATCCATCATTAGATTATTTGAGTTATGAAAAGTATGTTAAGGTTGCTATAGGCTAGTGTCCATATGCATGAGAAGTTAGCTCAGGTTAGCAAGAAGAAAAAAATGTGTCAATCCATGTAAGTCTTATATGTTCTTGGTCAGAGTATTAAGGTCAAAATGACAAGTCTAAGTATGAGGTTTTCCAATCAAGTTGAGTCAAATCATCCCAGGTCTATAAGAGCAAGAGGTAAATTTTTCAAAGGCTATAGGATCTTACATCATTAAAATTAAGTTTGTGTGAAGAGTTACAAACTTATACAAAGACCTCATGGAAAGTTTTAATCTTAATGTAGTCTTCTAAGATCATGGATAACTGATGTGATAGATGTTGAGGTGCATTTCAGTGTTTAGAAGAGGAAAGAGCATCCAAAAGGTATGCCATTGAAAACTATAGTTAGCATCTCAGATAAATATTTTTGTGGATGAATGAAGCAAAAGGGAAATCAAGTAATAATTCACTCAAGGAAACGTAAATGCAACCAACAATGTGTTCTAAGATAATCAAATACAGTCTTGAAGTCAAATTGTAACTCTATAAGAGGACAGTCATATTTTAAAAGGTAAAATTGGGAGAAAATTGGCAAGATTATCTCGAGTTTCATGGATCCTAGATGAATATTGCAAAGAAGGGCTACATGTAGGTCCTTAAATTCTTGAAGTAGTAACATGATCTTAAATTGATGAAAGGATAACATGTCTTATATAAGAACATTTGAAAGTTAGTGCAATTATGAGTTTTATTTTGGAATAATCACAATATTGGAAGAGTCTAAAGGTATAGTAATAGATTGAAGACTAAAGTGTAATGTTTTTGGAAGCCTTTTAAGTTTGTCAGGAAGTATGAATCTTGATGAAAAGATTAAAGTTAGTTAATTCTTGAAGTAGGTCTTGACTGTGAGTAAAAATCTATTTTTGAAAGGATGGAGTGGGATGTCTATGAATAAAAATGCATGGCCAAGTGAAAATGTTAAAAAAATTAGATCTACTTGGGCACTATGTGTAAAATCCTCATATAGTTTGATGCGAAAATGAGTTTTGAAGCACTAAAATTCAAATCTAAGGTTTCAATTTGTTAAAATAGTCTTTTATTTTTCAAAGCTCATGGAATTTCAAGATTTTATAATTTGGAAACTATGTCAAGAAGACACAACTCATGATAGTCATCACAAGATCCTGTAGCTCATCTTGAAAGACCTATTTTGGAGTTTAAGACTATGAAATTGAAGCATCTCTAACAAAGGAAGCTAAGATGATTTTGGTATATACAATATTTATCCCCTAACGGGTACTCAAATCAGTGATCAATTGGTAAGTTGAAGCTTGACATCAAAATTTATGTCCAAAATTAACATGAGATAGGGCTAGCAGAAAAGACTCAAGCCAAGGAAAGGATTAGAGGATAAAGGAAATCTTCTTAGGGAATTGAGCCAAGTATTTTATACTACACATTGAGGGAAAAAATGGGTATTGAGTAGTATTTTTATTTTACATGGAATGTCTACACAAGTCTCTAACCATGGATTCACCAAAGCCATGTTCTCAAGATCAATTAAAGACAATTTTGGTGTAGCCAAGTAGAGGCAAAAAATTTCATACTAGTTGATCCATGTAAGTGGTTGAAAAAAATTTAAATGGGAGTTTAGAAAGAGGTAAAATTGTTGTTGAAGACCAAAATACAAATCTTGCTAATGTTAGGTTCACCTTGTAGTGGCATAATGAGTTGAAAGAGGTATAAATACTCATCTATAGATATGAGAAGTTTGAGTGAGGCAGGGAGAGTCAATAGTGATCCTTAAACCAATGTTTATGATAAAAATAATACTATACACGGAAAATTTAATTTTGATTGCAGAGATATAAATAGAAGAAAAAAGTGCCATAATAGAGCAAGTCTGGACTCCACACAAAGAAGAAGACTAGAAGTCTGAAATAGCGCATCTACAATCTGAGAAGAATAAAATGTAGTATCTTAAGATGATGCACAAAATACATAAGGAGCTACTCATGATGCTTAAATAAGTGTAATAATGAAGAATACCATAAGCTTGTGCAACACCATATTACTCTTAAAGTGGCTAAGGGTGCATGAAACTCTAGAATTACATCCTACAAGCCTGAAAAGTGAATCTATGGGTTAGAGAAGGTAATCTCAAGGAAATGGAGCTTTATATTATCCTCAAGATATAATTTCAAGTGTTGAAATTCCAATAGTGGAAGAATGATGGAGGATTCCATGACTACTCTAAAGGAGAGAAAGATTCACAACATAGTAAGTATCTATATCAGTTTAACAAGACCATAAACACTGAAAATGAGGTTAAGGATAGAGGTACAGATGAGAATCCACCTATATGACTCAAGGAAAAGATAAAAGGAAAAAATGTTGGCATAGGAAGGTAAATAGTGATAGTAAAACAACATGGGGAGCAATAAGGAGGTCTTGAATGTAATACATGTTATTCCAAGGATGATCAAAGTTGGTCTAGAATGCACTAACATGTGGCTTTAGGGACCTCATACCTAAATGTGACTATAATTAGCACATGGATAAATTGAGCCTAGAACTGAAATGGAGATTATTTTAACCCATGTATCATGTTGTTTACATGTGCATGTGCCATGAAGGTATTTTCTCAAGGAGAGATAGTGATTTCAATACTTGAAGAAAGAAAAATACAAAGCTAAGGAAGAGAAAGACAAGAGGGGTAGCTTAAATGATGAGTTTTTTTTATGTGTCTAGCCAAAATGGATCCCAAACAAGGTGATGCAAGAGCAATAAATGAACTAAAACCAGGTACTTTGTCATTAATGTAAAAAGGGGAGAAGAATCATGAGGTTTTGTCATCAATGAAAATGGGGAAGATTTTTTGCATGTATATGCTAATTTTTCATTGATGTCAAAGGAATATTAATGAAAAAGTAGGATGCAATGGAGATAGAGGGAAATTGGAGTGAGTCAGACAAGGAAGAACGGGAAAAAGACTTGAGAACACCTAATTAAACTCTAACCTCTTGAGGAGCTAGTGACTAGAAGAGGCTAAGTGGTGATGTGAGATCATTCTTGGATGATTTCATTGCACATTTATCAGGTACCTACTGTGGAAACATGTTCAGAATGATGAATATAGGGGCACATGAGTTTAATTTTTCAGACTAGCTCATTTTGAGGATGTCTAATCCCTAGGCCTAGTTAGGTAAGTAACTTAGAAAGGTGAAGTGAAGGCATGAGAAAGATGTAAAATTATGATAGAGTCATGAAACACATAATATGAATGATTAAGGGTCTATCTGGTGAAGAACATGACACACTTGATGAGCTATAATGTAAACTAGCTCAATTTGGCCTATCTCAAGCACCTAACATGAGGGTATGAAGTAAAAGAAGCTGAATGAAGCAAATTAAAGTGTGGTAACTATGCAGGGACAATTTAAAAATTCCTCACATGAAGCTACATGTCATAATTCAACAATTATAGGAATATTCAGGGCCATTGGTATGACTACCGTTTAGGACAAACAAGTTTAGCATTCCCAAATGAGATGGGATTAGAATTTGAAAGTGAAACAGGACAAAGTGAAAATTATTAATCATTTAGGATGAATTCATGAAGGTGTGGACCAAATGTTAGGACCTGAGAATGAGTTTTGTGTAAGAAATTGTAATTTTACAAAAATCAGGTTAAGTACAGTATACTAAAATAGCACTCTAACTTATTAGCATTCAATATAAATTGTGGATCCGCATTCAGATAAATCATTATAGAAATTTTTAGAGAGAATAAGGATTAAAATATGTTACAAAAATTCTAATACCAAAAGGATAAGAAATAATAAAGTTATATTCATTTTAGTGAAACTGACTTAAACCCTCCTAAACCTCAGTTTAGAGCAGTATGGAGAAAAATGCTTGATTAGGTGTCAAATAGATTTTATTTATTTATTATGAACCATATCTTGTATATAATTCCTTTTATCATATTTACATGGTTATTTTAGCTCTTGAAACATGGTGGGCCCCATAATAAATCAACTATTTTCTGAAGATTTTAGTGTAGAGACAAAACTTGCAAAGTAACCCATGCTCAAAGTTTTAGTGAAGGATGTTGGGGATGTGTAAATTGGTGTTCATGAAGTTATTTGGGTTGGTCCTTTGGAAAATATTTATCATACAGGTGTGTTTTTTTGTCTTACCATTTGAGAATGTAATTAAGGTTGGAGAGTTCTTAGTTTGGTTTATTAAAATACTTTCATGGTGAAAAATTCATTATCTGCAATTGCCTTATATGCCTAATTAAGAAGGTTTAGAAGATGAGATTTTTTTGTGAATTTTTCTTTAAAAATTCTACAAAAAAAAAATTGGAGATGAATTAAGGGTCCAATTTGATGCATTTATGGCTTTGGTAGGTCCTAAAAGTGAGTTTGTATAAGTTAGGAGTCTCCAAGTTAAGACTGGGTTTAGTGTCTTGAGAACCATCACATACAATCCCAAAATTACTTGAATATCATGTCCATATACTTTGTGTTTATGATTTCACATGGTGTGATAAGTTACACAGGGATAGAAGATTCCTAAAAAATTGATTTAGAAGTCAAGAACAGATATTTACACAATTGAACCAACTCACTCTCGAAGACTAGTTTTTGACCCTCCATGACTTTGAATGCCCAGCTGAGAAGAAAAGTGAAATTAATTTGATGCAATGAAGACCAATCATGTGTTCAATATTTATATATCTTGTAGTTTCCTCTAAGAAGTTTTCAAGGTTTGATAAGACTTGATAGTGTAGTGGTTTCTCCAAAAATGAAGACTAGTTTTTTAAGGACTAAAAATAGCTATGATTTGAAGCTCTAATGGAGGTATGAAGGTGAAGTGGAAAATTTACAAGAATATAAATATTTCACATGTCTTGGTGGGACCATTTTCAATGTGAATGTAAATTTTGGACTCTTGTGAACACGTTTGGATGGATAAACGACAAAATTATGACTTGGTTAACCAGAGGACAAAATTTGATAGGACAATTACAAATTAGAAATGTCAGGTTCAGATTGGAATATTTGGGTTCATAATTGAATTTTAGGGGTTGCAAGAATGTACCATTTCATATCAAAGGTGTTAGAAAGCATCTTCGTAGATTAAGAATTAAATGGACTAGAAGTTGATCCATTTGCAAGAGTAATGATTACACCTTCGCAGTTTTTAATGAAGACACTTTATTTCCTCATGTACGTACTTGGAGTATGATATGAAGTGATGTGAAGGTAGATGAAGTGTTATAATTTTAGGATTCTAAAAAATATGGATTTAATCAACTTACATATTATATAATGTTCCAATAAATATTTAAATAAACATTACAACATAACATAAGTAAATAAAGAAATACTTACAAGAAATAAATAACACAGGTGACACAATATTTAAAGTGAAAAACCCCAATAGGATAAAAACCACTTTGAAAATAACATTTTACTTTAGAGAACTTATTTTACATCCAGTAATATCACCTCCTCCTTTGAAACCCTATTTACCAAGGGTAAAACCAAATCACTTGATTTACACACCTTTGATATATTTCCCGAATATATCAAATGAGGACCTAAAGTCCTTTTTATATAAGGTGATTGGGTATGTCTCCCGACCCACCTTTTCAACCTAAAATGGTTGACACATACACCTAGGTTTATAATATTTAATATTAGAAATATAATCATTTCATGATATTAAATATTTAACCTAAAGTATATACCTAGGTCAGCATATTTAATAATAGAAATATAAATATTTCATATTATTAAATATTAACCTATATATTAGTGATGGGCCCATATACATTAAGGGTTGGCTAGACCACTTAATCATTATGTTCCAACACTCCCCCTTAATGTTAAGTGGGATAACATAACATATGTCAATAGATTACCTTCCCGTGGTACACTACAAGATTTACAATCCTTAAACCATAAAGGTTTTAGGCTAGCATATCGGTTGAAGGAATTATAACACCTTCATCATACTCAATTTACCTTTTGGTACAAAAGGATTTGAAATCCCAAAGATCATCCCATGATCAGTGGCTAAGTATGATTTGTGAGTTTTACATGTTCTCACAGGTTCTCATAAAAGGTTATTGAACCCAAGCATATAGGATCCTTTTACAACCAAGGACCTCCTTAACAATATGCTTATACTGGATGTTTACCCAGTAAACTCAATAGCACTAAAGAGTTTACTAAAGACCTCCTTTAAGATCTTTCTACACTTCTTTCTAAAAAAAACCGAAGCCGAGGAGGTATACATTGCCCGAAGGTCTTTTTTTACACTTTCCTGAAAGTATTTTACAAATGCCCGAAGGTATTTTTTACAAAAACCAAGTTCTATTAGGAGGTGACATTCTTATGCACACTCCCCTCAATGGAAACTCTGGCAATCCAATATTTTCATGAAAGTGACAAAACTTTGCAGCACTCAGGGACTTTGTGAAGATGTCAGCAACCTACTCTTCAGTCAACACGAACTTGAGATTTATGTCATCACTTAGCACCTTCTCATGGGTGAAGTGTATATGTATCTCAATGTGCTTCATCTTCTGATGTTGAACCAGATTCTTAATCAAGAGTAATACAACTCTGGCCACCACATAGAAGAGAATACTACCTTTAACTTCCATGTGTATCTCTACCAACAACCGTTGCAACCACATGGCTTCTTTACTTCTTATGTTGTACTTCTCTTCCTTAGTAGAAGAAATGGAGATTGTTGATTGCATTTTTTGTTCCAAGTAATGGTTCCTACACCAAAAAAATTGAACACATATCCAGTATATTTTATAACACAACATCAGTATGGTTAGAATCACAAAATCCATATAAGATAGCATTTTCATTCTTAGTATAATGTAACCCATAATTGATTGTTCCTTTAATATATCTAAAAATTATTTTTGCAAGATTTCAATGATCTCTAAAAAAGGTTCTTGCATAAACCTTGAAGTAATTCCTACTATATAGGAAATATCTGATCTAGTTATAGTTAGATAAATCAAACTATCAACTAACAATGTATATAAAATAGATCAACCTTTTTCATATGCAGATTTAGGGTCAATATTTATTCCAACTTCCATTGAAGTAGAAAATGGTTTACAATCAATCATAAGAAACTTTTTCAATACAATGGTTGACATATTGTGTTTTGAAAAATAACAATAGAATGAAATACAGTCATACAAAGAACATGATGTGAGAGACCTAACTCATTCATTTCAAAGTACTATTCAATTTCTCTTTAATCCTATGAATTAAATCAAAATTATCACCAATCATAAGCAAATCATCAACATATATACATATAATGATAATATGTGAGCCTTATTACTTGATAAATATATCATTGTTAGAAGAACAATTAACAAAACCTAACAGTTTAAAGAAGGAAACAATTTTCACATACCAAGCTCTAAGAGCTTGTTTTAAACCATACAAGGATTTCTCAACTTACAAACATAGTTTTCTTTACCATTTTATTCAAATCCTTTAGGTTGAAACATGTAAAGTTCTTCTTTTAAATCACAATTCAAAAAAACTATTTTTCTTATCCATTTGGTGGATTTCCCACCCAAATTGAGCGGAAATTGCAAATAAGGCCCTAACAGAACTCATTTTAGCTACAGGGGAAAATGTCTCAACATAATCAATACTAGGTTTCTGATTGAAACCTCTAGCAACAAGTCTAGCTTTATGTTTGTTAATACTACCATCAACATTATACTTTACTTTATATATCCACCTAGACCCTATAATACTTCGTGGCTCAGGTTCATACAAGGTAATTAATGCGTGGTACATATGATGACTTCTGGTCATTTTCCTAAGGTTAATAGGATTTGAACTTTCTAACATAGATTAAGCCCAATTTAATTTATTATCTAGGAAGATAAGAGTTTCAGAAACATCTATAACATCAAAACATCATCATGACCATTTACTAAATCAAAATCAAAACCATCATTTAGAAGCATTTAATGAAGTAACTTCAAGAGAAGAAGACAACACATGTAAACCTTTCACTATATTATATCTATACATTTCATATAAGCTTCGATAATTAACATGTCTTAACCTTTCATGCCATAGTTTTGAATTATTAAACTCTGAGATATAAAACAAGATGCAGAAGAGAAATCATCAAAAATATATAGACCATTTCTTTGAATTTCTTCAGCTATTATACTCTCATTACTATCCTTGATATACCAAGTATCCTTCATGCATGGATTCTAGTTGTGTCCATACCTCTTTCAGGATGTTCGATATTACCAATGTGTAGAAGGTACTCATCGTTCACATTGCACAAAATCATAGAAAGAGCCTCTTGCATTTGTTGTAAGAATGCATTCATGTTATCTACAGTTGCTTGACGACCGGTGGGAGCAACCTCAGATCCAAAAACAATCATCTAGAGTTTCCTCACCATAAATTTTGTTTTGACCCAAATTTTGTAGTTGGTTTCATTCAGGATCTGGGTTTTGTCAAGACAAAAATAGTTGGATGCCATTTGTTTTCCTAAACCTATAAAACACACCCCATTATAATATACAATGTACCACAGAGTTAGATACATATTTATCAATAATAAAAACAACACTTTTAATAGAATCAGATCTAAATTTTATAGATCTAAAGAAACTATTTGATCATAACTAATTCTGTCATTACAATGCATTATAATTAACCTCCCATGATCAAAATAATAACCCACAATATAAAGGGCTCTAACTTATACCCCATATTTATATAAAAAATATTTCCAACCATATAGAAGTGAAGAAGAGACCCCTAAGAATGCATAACAACTTCAAATTTCTAAAAAAAATTAATGTAGACAAAGATCCAGCCAGCTTAAATTTGACGTCTAAATGACCGTCATAATGACTTATTTTTTGGTCAGTCATGACGGTCATTTGACCGTCAATTTTAACACAATGAAAGTTTACTGGAACCTACAAGCTTAAATTTGACGTCTAAATGACCATCATATTGTCTTATGTTTGGTCTACCGTGACGGTCATTTGACCATCAAATTTAATGAAGCCAAAACTTGTGTATTTTCCAAAATGTGAAATTCTAGAATTTCTTCTTCTGTATAATATTAGGGAGGTTATATTTTAATACATTATAATAGCCTATTATAATTTATAATATAAAAATATATACACTTTTTTAAAAAAAGGTATATAGTTTATAGAATGTAAATAAAAAACAACATATATAGTTCATAAAAATTATAAACTATAGTATATTTTTTTAATAAAAAAACACAATGACCAAATAAAAAACATCGGCCACTTGGTATGTAATTATTATTTTAGGTTTTTATAAACATAAACTATGCCAAGGCGGCCCACATTAATATGACATGATAATTTGGAAACATAAGTTAGGATATTAGTTTTTTTTAATTAAACATGTCATACTTACCAATGCCACGTGAAAAACCTAAGAAAATGTCCATATGATTTAAAAAACTACTTAGGTTTTAAGTTTAAATTTTTTTATATCTCACTTAGAAAAAAGAATGGGGCCGCTTTAGAGTTGAAGTAGTTTTTACGGTTTAGGTGTCCATTTTTTGTTTTTTTAATGAACAAGTATAGGATTAAACTTAGTAATATTGATTACTAAGGCCACCAACCTTCAACTACCCACCATTCACCACGTTGGGCATTAAGATTAAAACAATGTTTTATAGTTTAGGTATGTTCAAAACATTTTTTTTACGGAGCCCATACGAATGGTGTAGTTATAAACTATAGTATAAGAACTATATAAAATATATAGTTTTCAAATTATATAAATTTTAATATGATGTTTATATAAGTTATTAGATAAACCTTATTCTATATATTTTTTAATTTAAAAAAATATAGTTATAGATTAACTATAAACTATAGTTTTTCAAATCAAATTGTTTTAGAGGGGTCCAAAGAACACGGGTATGAATTTACCTTCCGAAATATTTAACATACCCTTTCAAGGGTCAAAACAACTTTAAATACCCTTTCAGGTTGGTTGAAAAAACCCGTACAAATTAAATAAATAAAATACAAAACATTTGATCTTAATTTATTTAATTTACCTCACTCTATTACAATGTTAGAATTTGAGGATTCTAAAAAATACGGATTTAATCAACTTACATATTATATAATGTTACAATAAATAGTTAAATAAAGATTACATCATAACATAAGTAAATAAATAAATGCTTACAAGAAATAAATAACACAGGTGACACAATATTTATAGTGGAAAACCCCAATAGGGTAAAAACCACTTTGAAAATAACCTTTTACTTCAGAGAACTTATTTTACATCTAGTAAGATCACCTCCTCCTTTGAAACCCTATTTACCAAGGGTAAAACCAAATCACTTGATTTGCACACCTTTGATATATTTCCCGAATATATCAAATGAGGACCTAAAGTCCTTTTTATATAAGGTGATCGAGTATGTCTCCCGACCCACATTTTCAACCTAAAATGGTTGACACATACACCTAGGTTTATAATATTTAATATTAGAAATATAATCATTTCATGATATTAAATATTTAACCTAAAGTATATACCTAGGTTAGCATATTTAATAATATAAATATAAATATTTCATTTATTAAATATTAACCTATATATTAGTGATGGACCCATAAAGGGTTGGCCACACCACTTAATCATTATGTTCTAAAATGAAGTGCATGCTACATATGAGATATTCATACTCTTTTATATGAAGGTTTAGAGAGCATGATATGTTGTTGTTGAAACCAGGGGTGTTGGTGGAAGAGATATGTGCAGAAGTTTGAATATGTGAAAAATAGGTGTAAGAGGAAGTGTTATAATGCCTTCCACATGAAGATGAGAACTTGATCATGAATGTATAATCATCCACGAATACAAGGGATCATATTAATGTGAAAATGAGTAGACATGTGATGAGAGAGGTGTGAAGAAAGAGGGAGAGAAGAGGTGAGGGTATTTTGTGATCGCAACTTGTAGTAAGACCAAACTAAAGACTAAGTGATCAACATCAAACTGAAGACTAAGTGATAGAAAGAGGAATTTTTTTACTTCCTTGTTATTGGAAGGTTACATAAGATCAAGTTGAATATTTTTTGAAGTTTTGGGAGATGTATCTTCCAAGAAAGTAGTTTCTCGTAGAAGGATAAGTGACAACTTGACCAAATTTTAGGGTTGTAGCCTCATGTTGAGTGGATTCTCAACATGAAATAATTGTAATAATTACAATACATTTGATTCCAAGAAATTTCTTTGCTTTCAGTGGGTATTTCTCCCTTGAAGTGTTTCCCACATTAAATCTAGTGTCTCTGTGTATGCTCTTGTGTTTATTACATGTGAATGAGCTTATGCTTTCATCATAACTAAATTAAGAAATTTGAATTGTTTTTAAAAATTTGTATAAGCATTGATTCAACCCATCTCTCAATTCCCAGAATCTTTAACACAATCATCATAATTGGTCAACCAACCCATTATGGGACACTTAAAACAATATCTTCTCCATCACTTCTTAATAAGCGTTTAAGGAGGGTTTTAGACCACCTTATCTTCTTAATGATTGTTCATAAATATTTTCTCCTTAATCTCTAAAGTAATTCTTGGAACATCATCATATTACCCTTCCTCAAATCTCTCGAATAGCTCAACCTCCCATTTATACTTCACACGTTCCAGCGAGCATCAAACAAACAAACCTTCTCAAGATGGGTTTCTCAATTTTGTGAACTCAGTAGAGGCAAAAATTTTATATCTTGCACATACCTAAAAACCATCACCTGAAATATTTTTCAAACCACTAGAACAACATAGTACACCTTCTCAAATCCTCATATTTTCATCTCCATTCTAAAAAAATTCTTTTCTCATCTCATTTAGCCACCTAGGGCTTAAGATAAGGTCTAGTGCATACCTAGAAAACATGTCCCAATCCTGTAAACATAGTATTAGAAACTTGCAAGTGTCCTAACACCTCATCTTCATGCTCTCCATGATTTGAAAATGTATAACCATCTATTACACACTTGTAATCCATCATGACATACCCCATCCTACTGCCTAGGCTTTTTAACTAGGCATCTTGAACATGTTTGCACCATCCATACAGATCATCTCCTGAATTTTCCACTCTTACCCACCTAAAAGAACCTTTAACAAACTTTTTGATCTCACCAAAATACTACAATACATCTACAAGTCACTACAAACCTCCATACCTACTTAAGACACGTCAAAACACCATGCCACTTCATCAAGCAACTTATATTGACATCAACACAACACATGACATCAATGACACTAATAATCAACCTTCATGTCCCTTACTCCTTTTGACATAAATGAAACTAATTGAAATTAGTGACAACACCAATTTCCAACACAAATTTTCTTCATTAAGTTACACCAGTATGGCAGATATTGTGTTTGTACCTCCAAAGGCCTATAAGTTGAAATCCTCTAAGAAATTAGGATTGATGAGAGTTAGGGCCCATGCAATTTATTTCTTGATGGATTAAAATTTGTCTTTCTATTCCACGGTCCACTTGAAAGAAATGTTTTTCTTGAGAATAGACATTAGAGGCTTAAAAATATTGACAGAATTGGGAGAAAACACCTGACAAATTTAATCCTTCCTAAGAAACTTTGTAATGCTTTGTTATGACTGGATAATGATAGTACAAGGATATCACTTAATATTTTTGGATCTATTGCAAGTACCTGCCTAGAGATAATGTGGCCAAGGATTTTATCTTCTTGTGCTAAGAAGATGCAATTTTTGGAATTAAGAGAAACTCCCAATTGTCTCCACCTCTTAAATGTCTTCCTGAGATGAAACATATGGTCATCTTCTTTCTTGTAAAATGTTGTAATATCATCCAAGTAGAAGAGAAAAATTTTGTTTCCTGGTACCTTAAATTCCATATATGTTTCCCTTTGAAAGGTTTCTCTCATGGAAAATTTTAAAGGTCCCTCCAAAAAACTATAGAAAGTATTTGGCGAATTTTGAAAAGACCACTTTTGAATGTATAGATAATCATATGAAAAAAAAAATTATGTGGAAAGAATTTTTTTTACATCATATTGAGAAATTTTATTTTTGAAGTAGTTACAAATTTCTACATGTTACATACTAGTAGTGTTATACATGCTACCGACCAGGAGCATTGGGCATGCTACAGGCCCGTAGCATTTTCCATGTTACCGATTGGTAGCACTGGAGATGCCACCAACCGATAAAATTGTCCATGCTACCGGATGGTGGCATTAGAGATGCTATCGATTGGTAACATTGGAGATGTTAATTCCTAGAAACATTAAAGATGTTACTAAATGTTAACATTAAATATGATATGGTCTTATAGCATTAGAGGTGTTACCGGCTAGTAGCATTACCCATGTTATTAGTTAATAATATACCCAATGTTGTCAGATGATAGAATGGACAATTCTTCAGTCGGATGGAATTTCCCATGTTGTGGTTCGGTAGAAAAGTTATAATTTTCCTATATATAAATGGAAAATCTAGTCATTTTCACTTTACACAAACATTAAAATAGCCTTATAAAATGGGAAAAAACCTCAATAAAAGAGAAAAAAGCCTCAGCAAATAAGAAAAGGTCATCTGCAGATTCTAGAATCTAAACAAGAATAAAGATCAAACTTGTAAACGACATATTCAAACAAAGGCAATCTCTATATTCCACATAGGTATTAGGAAGGAAGGCCAAAGGTCATCTCCAATTCTCCAGAATCTAAATAGGGAGAAAGGACATCTCCAAACAAGAAGGAATGATTATTACAATTGTTGTAAAAATTCCAAGAAGGAAGTCTATTTCTAACCATCCCAAGATCCCAGGTGCATCAAGAGCTTATATCCATAAGTTCTCATTTAAGATCCATGTCTTTCTAAAACTGTACACATTCCTACAAGATCCCAATTATTTTTCCCAATGGATTTAAGTGGCTAGTTTCACAAGGCTAGTGTATATGCCTCAATTTTTTATAGACAAAAAAAAAACTTAACAATATTTTACAAAACTATGACACTTCCAATTTTACCTTTCATATTTAACTCCTGTCTCACACACACACACACTCATTTGGAATGTCACCTAAAGACATTGAGTTTATGATAGGAATACCACACAAATATTTGGATCTTATCACGACAAATTCTATTTTAACCAATGAGATTTACAAGTATTTGGAGTCTCGCTATGATTTTTCTATTGATGAAATTATAGTTATTGGTAATTTTATTTTTGTTTATTATCAAAGATTTGAGATTCATATCACGGGTCACGGAGCAAATGTAATATTCTGTATACACTGTGTAATGAGGATTAAAACCAACGTTTCGATTCCAGTAGTGGAACCATCACCAGGGTGAAGCTATTGCTTGGATCATTTTTATTTTTATCTTGTGTTTTAAATATTACTAATTTTTATTTTATGTTTTTATTGAATATTAATAAAATTTGCGTCTCCTTGCATTTATAGCTTCCCCAAAGCCTTCAAAAAGGGGAATTCAACTCAAGGATTTTAGTCACCCATTTCTGTAGGTTATGGTGTAATTTTTCCTGGCCAAAATTATATTACAATATCGATATAAAGATATTCAATGGTGGGAATTGGCTTATATCATTCACACCTTAAGTGGGCAGAAATTTGATTGGTACAATTTCTTATCTGATAGGATAAGAATTGACCTAGATAATATTAATCTAAATAAAAATGTTACTATTAATTCAAGAAATTGTATTCTTGTTTTATATTATGAATCTCACTACAACTTACATGACACCACTCCTCTGAGTGCACTGCACGTAAATCTATCACCATTGTCTTTAACAATTCAAGAGCAAGATGCGAGTCTCAGTTTTTTGATTATTTGATTTTTTATTATCATCCTTAATTTTATTAATATTTTATATTATATTTGGGATTAATAAGTTTTTTATTGTTGAATTATAATAGGGATAGCTATTTTGGCTACATCATGAATAAAAACTACTATCAAAGGTCATTTCCCACCATATTTTAGAGATTTGATTAATCTTTTAGATGATAAACACACCAAGGAGGACACCACTCAAAAAACAAGCACTTATCAAGTGAAACAGATAAGTATTTCCTTAACTCATCTAATTGACACATCCACCATACAATACATTGCAAGTATTATGATTTATATATTTCTTGATATGTTTGAAAATAAATGTAATTTCATAGAAATATACATTAAATGTTTATACCTTGTTTATATTCCTTTGTTTTTTTTATTATTGGCAAATAGTTTTTTGAAAGGGACTATACCCTTAGGAACAAAAGAGGGCCTAAAAGCCAGAATAGCAATGAGAACCAGAACAAAAAGGATCAAAATCCAAATATGACAATGAAGTCCAACATAGCCAGAGAGCAGCTACCCCAACAAAACAAAACCAGTACAAACACAACAGAAAAGCAGCTAAAGGACAGCAAAAAAACAGCAATATTTACAAAGAAAAGCAATCAGAAGCACCCACAATTACTTCTTGGCAGCTTTGTCAATGCTGGATTTGATATTCTGCCAAGATTTGAACATCCCCAAAGTCATCATGTGGGCAGAGTCAGTTATATCCAGCTGCTCAATGGTCTTTTTGCTTTCCTTATCAGTGCCCCAAAGCGATGCCGGAACCCCGCTGAGATTGGAAACACTTGCGGACATGCTGTTCAATGAACTCTTCAATTGCACTAAAAATGGCCATACTATAGTCATGGCGAGTTTTGGCCTTCCCTAAACGGGAGTCTAAAGAGTTCAGTTTCTTGTATATATCTTCCATCTGTTATTATCCATAGCCCCCTCCTCCTCCTTCTTCCTCTTGCCTTTCTGTTTTGCCAAGTTTTTAACCTCCTCCTTCAACAGCTTCATGTCAGCTTCTAAGGCTTCCAGCCTTTTTGCAGAGCTCTCCATATGTGCATCCTGAGAACTAGCACTACTGATATGTAAGAGGTTGTGGGCAATTTCAAGCTCTTGAGGACCCTTCTCCACAGCAGGGGTATCAAGGTTCAGTCTCCTAGAAGACCTGGTAACAGGTCTGGTCGAAGTGGAAGCGAAGGGGGTGGGAGCAGTGGTGGTGGGAATGGAAGATGGAGCCCGGAAGACCAGCAGAGGGGTAACAACAACAGTGGCGGGGACAGGATGTGGAGAAATGGGGCTAGCGGCCGCTGAACCAGGCAGAGGGGGAAAAGAGCCAGGGGAGGAAGGAAGACCAGGAGACTGGAGGAGACAAAGCTTATGCAGCAAGAAAATAAGCCCCTGGTGCAAAGGAACCGCACGGGCATGTTTTTGAAACTCCAAAATGGAGCTCCAAGAGAGTTAAGCAAATAATGGGGAAAACATACCGTGATTCCTGTGAAAATGGTTGAGGAAGACAAGATGCTTAGCAGGCACTGTTACGAACCTTCCCTCCAAAGAAATGAAGCGCACCATCATCCGGGTTACCTCATCATAAGGCGAAGGGATCGAGTTTACCAGCAGGCCCGCCGTGACAAAGACCAACTTCTCATGATCCCTCCACGAATCTCCTCTCCTCAGCTTCTCTGTCGACCCTTTTATTAAAAAAATGGTATCCCTCCATGCCTAGGCCAGTCACCTCAGCAATTAACTCCTCGTTGACCGAAATCTTCTGCCCCCCATAATCCACTGTTCGATCCTTCCAATCCTTTGCAAAACGCATAGAAATGCTTTGATCGTGGCCTTGAACCTTCTCCATAAAGTTGGTAATGCCTCCCTGGCTGAGTATACTCCAAAGCTCCGCATTATCCTTCCAATCTGGATCCACGCTGGGCTCAATCTGGCAAGGGGGGCCCCCCATTGTCACTGTGCTTAACTGCTTGTAACAAATATTAGAATCCTTGATAGCTCTAATGCCAGTCTGCCTACCACTGTTACAATCCGCGCAGTGAAAATACTGAGTAGAATAGCCGTTGCATTTCCCACGAATAGCCGCGTGACTGCTGATCTGGACCTGTGGAAGCTCGCATGTGGGAACTACAGCCCTTTTGCTAACCCACTCCCTATCATCATTGACATCATTATTGTTTTTGGGATCCGTGGAGTCATATAACCAGATTGTATAGAGCATAATGTTTCCCGCATGCGTGCCTTTCTTTTCTATATAACTCCACTTGAACTTATCCATATACTTCATACTATCTTGATTGTTTGACAAGATTTGCAAAAGCTTAGTTTTAAAGACAGCACGTGTGGGCGTTTTATTAACCCACTCCCAATAATCATATCCCAACTCAAGAATTTGCATGTGTATAGATATCCGCTTGAATGCTGCTTTGAAGCTGTTTAGGAATGCTATTATTATCCCAAACAATATGGTTAACATTAATGCCATAATTAGCCAATGCATCTGCCAATTTATTACCCTCCCGATAAGTATGCATGATCCTAATGTTATTGAAGGTTTGGCATATACTAATGGATTCTAAGATAAAATCTTTGATGTTCCAACTTGGAGGTGAGCACTTTTTAAGATGGTTAATGATATTCAAGGAGTCCCCTTCAAGAATGAGGTTTTGGATATTATGAGTCTGGGCAATTCTCAGGCCCCATAAAGCAGATAATGCTTCAGCAAAATGATTTGTTTGAACACCCATTTTCCCAGCATACGCAGCAATCAGACTACCTTTATGATCCCGGATCACTCCCCCCCTGCCGCAATCCCAGGGTTACCCTTAGAAGCCCCATCAAAGTTCAACTTATACCAGTTAAAATCAGGAGGATGCCATTTAATCAAAGATCTGTCAATACTACTACCGGCATTGTTACGGCTATTGACAGCTCCAATCTGCCAGTTAGATAAGATATACTCTTCATTTTCTGGATAGCTCTTGTTCTTGGGGGGTTTAAATCTAGCAATATTCTCTTTGATATCATTAGAAATTTTATCAGTACTGAGCTTGTAGTTTTGTTTCTTATTTCTAAAGACAATATCATTTCTATCTTTCCATATCCTCCAAATAATATGAGGGATAACCAGCTTCCAGATCCTTCTGACAACACAATGCCTATAGGGTGGGTTCCATTGAGTCCATAGCTGATTTAAATCCTTCGGCACCACCCAGAGAGCTTCAAATTTGGAGAGGGAAAAACTCCATATTCTGGTAGCATATTCACAATGAATAAACAGATGACTGATATCCTCAGAGTCTTTTTTACAAAGATGACATCTATTAGGCATTATAAAGCCTCTTCTCATCAGGTTGTCAATGGTAAGAATCTTGCCTCTAATAGCCAGCCAAAGGAAGAAATTTATTTTAGGAGTTAATTCAGCCATCCAAATCCTGTTCCAGTTGAACTCTGTTTGACTACTGTGGAAGAAAGCATTGTATCCAATTTTGACTGAGTAGTCCCCATCAATGGAATTATTCCAGATCAGCTCATCCTTGGTATCCAGTTGACTTAAGGGGATAAGATCTAGCTGATCTTGAAGGGAGGAAGTAATCTGTATCAGATCATCTCTCTCAACAGAAAGGTTTTTTCCATTTCTTGCTGTTGCCATTTCCCTCAATATAATCCTTGATTTTACTACCATACTTGCTTACAAGACTGTCCTTAACTTTCCCAAATCTGTCCATGAGATTGCCATTAAACCAGTTATCCTCCCAGAAATTTATATCCCAACCATCACCCACTTTCCATTTACTGCCCTGCTTTATGAAATTTCTGCTCTTAACCAGATTGTTCCAAAAAATGGAACCATAGGGGAGGTGCTCATCTTGCAGGAAAGAGTAGACAGTTTGCTGATTTAGGTATTTAACTTTGATTAAATCTATCCAGGGTTGTTTCTCTGAAAGCATTCTCCAGCCCATTTTCGCAATGAGAGCCTCATTCATTTTCTCGATGTCTTTTATACCCAATCCTCCCATAGACTTCAGGGTACAAACCTTATCCCAAGCAACTAAGTGAAATTTAAACTTCTCTTCCATGCCTTGCCATAAGAATTTTTTTTGAATCCTCTCAATCTTTTCTCTGAAGGAAGAGGGGATCTTGTAGAGCGACATGACATAAATGGGCAGATTTTGAAGAGTACTTTTTATGAGCAGGCACTTACCAACACTAGATAAAATGGCTCCTTTCCAACCAGCCATTTTTTTTTGAAATCTCTCCAATAAATCATCCCACACCTTGCTAGAGACTTTTTTAGTGCCAAGAGGAAGGCCCAAGTAAGTGGCTGGAAGCGCACTTATTTTACAGCCCAGAATTTTAGCAATTTTAAGTTGTCTAATCTTTAGGAGTGTTGAAGAAAAAAATGGAGCTTTTATCATAATTAATCTCTTTCCCAGAAGCAGACTCGTAAAGCTGCAGAATAGCCTTGGTAGCCTTGGCTTCTATGACGAAAAGCCAAAAGAAGGAGGATAGTATCATCCGCAAATTGCTGATGTGAGACAGCTTGGCAGATGGAAGTGGGCTTTGAGCCTTTCAAAAGCCCATCATTGACAGCTTTTCCAATTGTTCTACTAAGGCTATCAGCCATAAGAATGAAGAGCAGTGGGGAGATAGGGTCCCCTTGCCTTAGCCCTCTGCTGCTAGTGAAAAAACCCACAGGCTCACCATTAACCACCACTGAAAATCTGACAGTAGAGATACAAGCCTTAATAATTTTTCTAAATTTGTCCGGAAAACCAAATTTAGTTAAGACTTTGTCAAGAAAAACCCAAGAAACCTTGTCAAAGGCTTTATTCATATCAAGCTTTAGAGCCATATTTACTTTTTTATTATTCTCCATAGAATGTATGGTCTCATGAACCATAATAACACCATCTTGTATAATCCTACCTTTGATGAATCCACTCTGCTTACCTTGAGATTAAATCGTTCATGATGAGCTGAAGCCTAGTAGCAATAATTTTGGTAAAAATTCTATAAATGGCGTTCACAAGGCTGATGGGTCTGAAGTCTTTGAAGTCTTTAGCATCCATTTTTTTTGGTGCCAGCACAATGTGAGTGTTGTTCAGCTCTTTCAAAAGATTTCCAGTTCTGTAGAATTCATTCACCACTCTGAGAAGGTCCTCCGAACAAATTTCCCAAAATTTCTGGAAAAAATTAATGGAGAAACCATCCGGACCTGTTTAGCCTTATCACCTTCCAAAGCAAAAACAGCCTTTTGCAGCTCTTCAAGTGTGACAGCTTTGGTGATATTTCTAAATCTCTTTTCCTCAATTTTATCTTGGGGAATAGCCTCCAACATAAAAGAAATAGCCTCAATATTGATGACATTCCTCTCCTCAAGAAGTTTTTTATAGAAATCCATAGCTTCTTCCTTGATGCCTTTGGGATCTTTTATAATATTTCCATTACTTTTAGCCACTTCCAGGATCCTATTACAGGCTCTGTGCTTCAAAGTGGTCATGTGAAAGAACTTCGTATTCCTATCTCCCTCTTTAAGCCAGATAGCTCTAGACTTAAGTCTCCATAACGACTCTTCTCTGCTGCAGATCGTATGCAACTCTGAAAGAATATTCTTTTCAATAGTTTGGTCTTCGGCCGTTCTCCCCATAGTATCCATTTTGATTTCCAAATCGTAGAGCTTTTTCTTTAACTTCTTTTTATTATCAAACACATTGCCAAAAACACTTTTATTCCAGATTTTAACTTGCTTTTTAACATTTTTGAGCTTTTGAAATAGTTTATATTGAGCAGTGCCTTCACCATTCCATCTCCACCATTATTTTATCTTGTCATAGATATTGTAATGCTCCATCCACATCTTTTCAAATTTAAATGAGCTTCTGATGGGTTTAGTCCAATTGAGAAGATTTAAAGCAATCAGATTGTGATCCGATCCAACTCTGGGCAAGGAAGAGAGGTGAAAGTCTTGACTAAGAATCTAGCTCGCAGAAATCAGAGCTCTATCCAATCTCACCTGGATAAAATCTTTTCCCAACCTTCTATTATTCCAAGTGTATTTATTCCCATGTAGATCCACATCTAAAAGATTATGTTCAGCAATAAAATCAGCAAAATCCTCCATACCATGTAGAAAAGCTGGATATTCCTCCATATTTTTCACCTGGGTTTAGAGGAGAGTTAAAATCACCCATAATAAGCCAGTTAGCTGTACTATAATGGTTTCTAAAGGTTTTTAAGATCTGCCCAAAGATTTCTTCTCCCACTAACCGTATTAGGGGCATATATATTAGAAAGTATCCATTCATCATTATTTTCAATAGCAATAAATTTGATTGCAAGATGATTAGTGCTAGCATTAAGAACCATACCAGTACAATGCCTTTTATCCCATAGAGTAGCCAGCCCTCCTAGAGGCTCCCTGAGAGTCAAAAGCCACCATTTCAAAGTTATCCCAGAAAACTCTTTTTACTAGTTTCAAGGATCTTAGCTTTCATCTTAGTTTCCTGCAAAATCAAAATACTAGGACTACTAGAATCCCGTAACTCCTTGATGATTCTCTGCTTGGAGTTTCCATTTATACCTCGGATGTTCCAAGAAATAATCTTCATTTGGAATGATTGGGAGTTGGAATTACCTGATGGTTCAATTGACGTTGAATGCCAATCTGCAATGTCTCTCTCAGTTCTCTTGGATCTAAGAGCCTTTTTTGTAGGGCCTTCCTCTTTTAGAACTACCACTCACAAAGTCTACTAGTCTTCTTGCATGAAGATCTAGTAGTTCTAGAAGTTGAAGTTTCCCCTAGTTGTCCTTTTTCTTTTTCTTATCACTGTAAAGTGATTCTGGGATCATTTCAAATCCTTTCATTCTCTTTTTCTTTTTTGAAATGACCTTTGTGAATCCAGAATTTAGTTCCTCATCTTCTTTGATAAGCGTAACTTCTCCCTCTTCACGCTCTTTCTGAATCCTGTCAATTGAGTATGGATCAACTATTTTGCTACTGTAGTAAGAGAGGTGAAAACCACTGCCTTGTTGCTGGAACAAGGAGGTAGATCTAAAAATAATTTACCATCTCCCTTAGGAGTCTTTTCCTGTAAGGTTTCTTTAGGATCCATAGTGACCTTGTCTGATTCTTCCTCCATGATGTACAGAGGTTTATCTAACTCATCTTCCTTACTGCTTTGATATAGATCATTAGGGACTAAATTAATCTTCACAGTTCCTTCTTGCTCATTCACCACCATGGACATCTTTATAGGATTTTATGAGTCCTCTTTGTTGGGTGCTTCAAGCAAAGCTGCTGTAGGGGTTTTTAGGATGCCAGACCAAATGCTTCCTTATTTGAGTTCTAAAACCTCTTTTTTTCCCCCTTTCTATTGAATTCCAACTCCGTATGACTAGGGGATTTGATTTCATTCCGGCTATCCATGTCACGAACCCTATATGTCCTTACTCAAGACTGAGCCCTCCTCAGGTTGTTTTGCTTCCATTGCAGGGATCTCCTTCTTGGGACAACTTTTGGTGGAGTGTCCTATGTGATGACACTGCTTACATCTCAAATGAAAAGTTTCAAACTCAATTTTTTGAGTCCGCACTCCATACCTAGATTTCAAGTAGATGTGCTCCGGTAATTCCTGTTCCATTTTGTGAAGAAAAAATGCAGAAATCGAGCAAAAGCAAGTCTGAGAACAATTTCATCATGGGCCCATCTAGAAGGAAAGAGAGCATTGAAGGATTTAGCATTATGTTTAGGTAAGTTTAATATTCATTCTTCATTTGTATAAATTCCTAATGCGTTTTTTTGGGAGTTTTAGACACTCAGATTGGATGGTGTTTATGTTAGTTTCAGTGTTCTATGTTTGTACTTATATCCCGTGTTTTACCAGTTTTTTAATAAAATAGGCCCATATTGCCCAGCAATGAGGGTAGTCCCATGGTGAAGAGATTCAAATTCAACACAAAATCCATATAGGTGACTACAAGGGTTTCTTCCATGAGAGTGGAAGTGATGTAGGGACTGATGGATTCAACTAATCCATTTGAATTCCCCTCTAGGACTCGTCAAAGTTTATGCAAAGGGCCCATATTAATTCTAATAAACCCCCTTTCAAAATTTACAACATCTATAGACAAGGACAAAAAAAAAAACTCAAGGGGGTCTAGAATATGGCTATGCTCATATAGGCCTATCCAGAAAGCCATCTAGGACCATTTATACAAATGTTTACCCTTCTCTATCCTTTGTGCATAAGTGGATAGAGGGTAAAAGTTGTGCAAACATAACTTTAGCTAAAAAAATGTTGGGGCTGACTGAGAATCTGTATTCCATAGAGCATAAGGCAAGAAATTCCAGGGTATTTCAATCCTATTACAATTACCTAGCCAGACCAAGGATATTGAGACCGTCAAATTTTGGCCAGAGGGTTATACCAAGGGAAAGAGAAAGGTTAGACTTAGTGTTGCAGGGATGTTCAATATGCAATCACAGGAAATATTTGAGTTTTCTATTGCTAACATTTTTGTATGGCCATCGCAATCTCTATTTCATGTATAACTTTCTCCATCTCTCACACTGGTGTTTGCTACCATCCGATTCTGGCCAGAGATCGGCCTCTCCACAAAAATTTTTAGGCTTAGTGTGTAGACATTCTGCAGCCAGAACTGCTGAAACTGCACTGACAGTACCTCCATCGTATCCTCCATCGCTCGTATCCTCCATCGCTCGTATTTTCCCTCGTACCAGACTTTGTTTAAGTGAATTTTGAAACTTTATTTTCCCTCGTTTATATTCCTTTGTTACAGAAACCTCTAGTAGCACAATATTATATCATCGGGCTCATGGTAAGCTAATAAAAATTGTCTATAAACTTGATCAAACACATGATCTAGAAATATCTTCATTACCTCACTCTTAGGCTCTAGGTATGAATCTCATTTAAGTTGTATTTTTTTGTTGTATTTTTTAAACAAAGATTCAAGTAGTTAATAAATTGTTAATAATTATTTATGTTTAAGATCACACCTACCAGTACCACTCCCAGTATTTTTAGACTACTTCTCTACAACAACCATAACAACTACAACATGCCCCATCTGCACCTCAAATGCAATCCACACAACTAAATAATTTTTTTAATCATAAATGATATAATTTTATGTTTATTATTATTTCATTCTCATTATGTTTATCATTTGAATTTTCTCATGTTATTTACAATTGATTGTTGCAGTGCCTCATCTGCCTCCAATTCAAACTACATCTACTAATATGAGGAGGAAGGTGCCACCTCCACAAAAAAATGTTAGGACCAAGGGAAATGGATAAAATATTTCATTCATTTCTTTAGCTTCAATCAAGGGCACACTTAATTTTTCACCTAAGTTTCCAAATTTTTCATTGGGAAATGTTCGTAGTGCATGAGGTTTTTCTCTTTTGAATGAAATTAATTTAGATGATGAATATATAGGATTTAAAGCAGAGTTCAGGTCCACGAAAAATTCAATCCCCAAGATATTATTAATGGGACAAGACATCATTCCCTAACAAGATAAGAAAGATCAAATATACCTTCTCCAGTAGAAATTGCCTTAAATGATGATCAAAAAACTAGTTTTTCACTTGATAGTCTTTTGGATGACAATTTTCAAGCCACTGTTAATGATATTTTTTCCAAGTATATTGAAAAATTAAGATTATGGGATTTTATGGATAAATTTACGATTAAAGAAATAAATTATCAATTTAAAAACCACTCTCACAAACATATATTGTTTCTTTAGTTCAAAACAAGCCAGCAAAGCTTCATATTTTGTTGAATCAAGTTGTATATGGTTCTGTATCTTTTACAAATGATTATGATGATGAAGTGTTTGATATGATGTTGAATAGAATTGAGAATTTAAATTCAGAAGCACAATCCTACAACAATACGTGGTCAAGAGACAAGGTACTTTTACTTATTGCAAATTTGGAAAGGGATGAGGCATTGTTAAGTCTTATTAAATTTTCAAATATATTTTATAATTTTTTAAAATTTAATTAATTATTTTTCTGTTTTGAAATGCAATCGAAGTACCAAAATTTGAAAGGTAAGGCAAAAATGTTTTATGTGCATTTAAAAAATGAAAGGAAAAGTTTAAATGCATTAGTTGATTTGAATAAGAAACTTGTTACCTTAAACACGAAAATTAATACCTTAAAAAGGATAATAAAGGAGCATGGAATGGTCTAGAAATATTGTTGAAGAAGAAAATAGAAGAGGATCCAATGCTACTATCTGTTGGTGATGCAAAAAAACCAGAATGAGAAATTATTTCAAATATTAACATAGACACAAAGGATCTTTTTCGGTCAGGTGTTTTAAAAGAAAGATCTAGTGCAAAGGAGACGAAAAAATAAACTAAAAAATCTACTTCTTAAGGATGAATCTGCAAAAATAAATTGTCAAATTTGTAATTTTCATTTGAAAATCTTGTTGTAAAACTATTTAATATCCAGACTATAAATATATATACTTGGCCTTTTAACAGGAACCTCAAGGAGGATGAGAGGCTCTTAGAAATCCTTGGCGCCAGTAGGTTCAACTCCTTCCTTAAGTGTGTTGGAGGGCATGAACCTATAGAAAGATATAATTGTTCAATTTAAAGGACAGATACATCTTATCTCGGAGGAACTCATTTACCATGTCATTGGAATGGGCACGCAGGTATAAAATTTTAGAAAAATAAATGTAATAGGGTGGAACAAGAAACTATTTTTGTGGGAGATGGTGAGAAGTTAAAACAAGTCCCTAAAGGTATTTACAAAGACTCATTTCCTATTTTATTTTATGAAGTCTCCAAGCTCATTATCAGGTACCTAATGCTAGAGGATAGACTGTACAAGATCAATACATACCACATGGTCTTTCTCAATCATTTGAGAAGAAATTTATTAGTGATTCTACATTTTACATCCTCATGTCACTTGAAATTTCCATAAAAGAGGTCCAGTGCAGAAAGAGATCATATCCCCTTCATCAAGATGTCATATTTCGCCTCTACTTCTACCTCAAATCCAAGTTTCCAAATAGGAAACCCTCCCTTTCTCCTCCTCCCTCTGATCCCACCACTCCTGTGCTTAGGAACAATTCCAAAAAAGGAATATTTATTGAGGGGCCTAACACAAAGAAGGATATAATGGAGGGGGATTTAGCCATAAAATGTCTTCTAAGTCTAGGAAAGAATAAAATAAGAGACAAGAATGACCCTAGTAGCTCAGGTTTATGTATACAAGAGGAATCCCTAATTGGGATAAAAAAGGGTATCACCAACTTGAAGGGCAGTATCAGCAATCTTTAGAATGTAAAAAATGATAAGAACATATGGAATGGGATCAATGACAACCTGGAAAAAGTGGAATATAAATGTAACCTCATTAATGATGGATTTTTCATTCAAATAAGTTTGCTAAAATCTATTGTTAAATATCTCAAGAATTTTGATAGTAAGGGAAAAAGTAAAGATATCAACAATAAGAAGGATATTGAAGAGCAGGATAACCACATCAAGGAGCTTAAAAAGATATCTTCCCAAGTCCTCAATCACTAATGTATTTTCTTGATGGTTTCTCCTTTATGTTTATGTTATTTCTATTGTGGACTATAGGACTTTTATGTTTTGTGTTTTGGCTGGTTTTAGACTGGTTTAGGGTTGGTTTTTGCTGCTTGTACCAACACCTTTTGATATTAGGATTTAATTTGTTTTGTAAAATGTTTATGGATGTATCTAGATTTTATATCCTTTACTATAATAGGTATATATATATATATATATATATATATATATATATATATATACCTATTATAGTATATATATATACTTTCTTGGTAATCTCTTCTTAATTTCGTCATTATATAAAAATATTGAGAGTTTCACATTTCAATCGATGTGGTGTTGTACTTGTACTATATTAATGTATAAGTTCTTCAAATAAAATCATAATGTGATTAGAATACTCAATTATGTTTGGTATTACTATTACATAATACATTATTGATGATTATCATTTTCAAACACTTTCTGTCGATAAAAGTTGAATTTATTTTTTTAACACAATAATATGTTATGATATTATTTCGATTTAAAATACTAGATAAAATAATTATCAAACTTCTTGATTAAATAACTCTCAACAAAAAATTACAACACTAAAATAATTATTCAATAAAGAACATGCGTATATCAAAAATAACAAGTTACATACTTATAAGATGATATGAAATTTTATTTCTAGAGATATTGTCCATCCATACTTTACTCAATATCAAGTAGCTCGAACATATCTTGAAAATTTTGGTCTCTAAAACTCAAATTGTTATGTAATTTTTTTTGTTATTTTCAGTCATAGTTTTGAAGTTATCCACTGGTCATGTATTACAATTACAATACCCTCTTCTCTCTACAAGAGAGTTCAATACTACCATTACTCATTCATAAGGAAATGTTTCCACATCATATCGTGAAACATACAATCTCAACCAAGTCTCAATATTTTTATGCACTCTGTTTCAATATTTTGATAAACAAATGTTAATGCACTAAAAATGATTTCATCTTCAACTAATCCTAATATCATTGTTTGACACAATTCATACAATCGGAAATATTCACTAATATTTTCATGTAGGATGCTACTAGGATATAACCTTTTCCATAGACGTGTAATTGCTCCATTATCTGTTGGTTCACTTTGTAAGTCAAATTTTTCAACTGTTATGATGCCAAAATGAGTTGACTGACATGAAATTAATTCCTTTTGACAAAGACCCTTAGTTTTAAATTTTTTATATTCAAATAATTTTACAAAATGCTCAATGAGAGTGCCCATGTGTTTATTATATGTATCACTTAAAGCTTTGTTACTTGTTGCAGGATTCCAAAATATAGGATTGACCACTCTCATGGCCTCTAGAATCTCATCCCTTTTAAAGTGATCTCTGATATAAGTAGATAAACATTGTGATTTTTTTTTTCAATTTGATTCTTGTTTGAGATATAAGAGTTTCATATAAATTACATGTTACAAGTACTTTCAATGTTTGATCCATAAATATCCACTCATTTTTAGAAACTGTGCATTTGAATCTTGTTCCCGTTTATAAGGATACAAAGATGATCAGACATATTTAGTCTAAAATATCTTTTAGGATCCTTTAAATTTGTCATATTTTTTCAACTACTGAATACATGTCCTTACAAGAATTCATCAAAATTGTATAACAAATATATTGTTTGAAACACATGTTTTCTTAATCTAATGAAGTTGACTATATAGATGGATGTTTCTTAAGCATGCTTTGCTAAGGATTTGATTTTGTTTAACATGGGTAGAATCCCGCAAAGTGTAAGCAATGTTTCCAAATCTGTTAAGTGGTAAAGCATATCTTTTTCCTTGTCAATATGCACACGGTTCTTAAACATGAAACCAACTAAAGATGGATATTCATCAAAAAATTTACGTGGAGGCTCATATATGAAAATCCATTTTGTATCAACATATTTAAGAATTGTTTTACCATCTGTCACTCTAATTGTAAAATTATGAAACTATAGATATATTTTTGGATTTCTTGACATATACACATGCAATTCATGGATAACTTCTACAAAATTTTCAACATTTTTACATGCTCTTACTATCATGTATGCAAGATTTATCTTATGATCCTTGCAATGAATTGGAATCATATAGGATACAAATAATGTTTGTAGGTGGATACATAAACCATTTATATGACCCTTCATTATTGATGCACCATCAACACCAACACATATAAGATTTATAGCTATTGAATAATAATTCATTCCTCTTATATCCTTCAAATGAGATATTGAGGGAGAATGTGAAAATGTGAAGAATGAAGATCATATGGGATTGCATGAACAATCGATCATGGTGTAAATTGGAAACATGATGAGATCTCATGAAGAGTGAGAATTAACCATAGGAGTATGCAAATATTCAAAAAATGGGCAGAACCTCACTATGCTAAAAATATCTCTCTATCTCAGAGATTTGAAGTGGTGTACATATAGATGGTGTTGTGTAACCCCTAGATGTTGTAATCATGATCCTCCTTAAGTGGAGAAGGGGAGTTATGTTACCTATACATGGGAAGTAACTCCCAATGACACATATGATGCACTAACACACTGATGTATAAGGTAGTCTCATGATGACCCCTAAATGACACATAGACCTATGAACTCACCTTAAGTGAGATGATTTGTCTAGTGATGTAGAATAGTGACTCACATCAACACCCCCCTTCATCAAAACTTAGGATGAGGCGGAAAGTAAGAAATGAGAAATTGGTCCCTGGAAAAAAATCCTGATGAGGTACCCATTACACAACAATGGACCTCAACTAATGAGAGGAAAAACCCAGTGGGAAAAGGATCCACCACAAGAGATGAAAAAAACACTCCCTAATCTAATAAATATTCCAAATATGGGCCCCAGACACTAGGGATCCTAATAAGGTACTCACGTAAAAAAGGGAAATATCTCATGGAGAATAATACAGAGAAGAAGAGGAGGGAGATGAAAGGAGCACATAGAAGATGCCATGGATGGATCTGAAACTATGCAAATATATGAAGTCTCCCAAAATGAGTGTCAGTGACTTGATATCCTCTACCTCTATGGAATAAAGAGGAGCGAACTGCAAAAAAAATATGTTCCTGCCCTTAGGAATAATAGAAATAGAGTTTTAGAAGTCTACCCACTCTACGAAGGAAACCAAAGGCAGCAATACATGAAGAAATCTGATTCTAGTCCACTGGAAGTGTGACATAGGTCTAGCAATGGAGGTTCAAGGAACTTAAGGTAATGCCACTAGTGTATAGAAATATCAGAGTGAAGAAGAGGAACATCCATTGAAATAGGATTCCCAAGTGATGTGAAGGGAAATGCAACAACCCCCATAAGAGAAAAAGGATCCAAAAGAAAGGGTGGGATCAAATGAATGGTATCCTTAAAGTGGAAGTGATAAGAGTCCCAGAAGGGGAACTCCTAATAAAGGAGATGATGGACTCCTCAAAACACTTGTAGAAGGATGAGATAACATTATACTGCATCACAAGTGGACACTACAAAAAAAATGACCAAGGTCAAGAAGATACTCATCCCAATGAGGGGGATCAACAAACAAAAGAGTGACGCCGGATAAGTATGAGTCATCCATGCATGAAGGAAGAGGAGTGGAAAGGGCCTAACAAACTAGAAGTGGAAAGGAGGCTTGTGTAATGATTGTATGAGGTTGAGTATGGGACTTCTTGATGTTTGGTGAGATGGGAGTGTGTCAACACTCTCTGGACTAGGTGAGAGAAGGAGGAGAGGATTCCTTTGTTGTACTCTCAGGATCAGAACTAGGAGAAAAATCCTCATCATCAAAAGTAGAATAAGTGAGTTTGTGTCAATAGAAAAACCATCACATGAAGAAGAAGAGGAGACAAATGTATCAACAACAACAAAAATGGCAGAAGTATGTGAAGGGTCTCTAAACAAATACTGAAATATGCTCTAAATGTGGTGGGGAGGATCTGATTCTACCACATGAATGCGGAGAGGTCTAGTGATGTATAACCTTCAAGTGACCAAAAACATGGTTGTAAGTGTCGAGAAATTCCTCAAGATGACTGGAATCAGTGGGTGTAGGGACTGGCCCAAGAAAGAAGTGTGTAAGACCCTTATAGGTGAAGTAACATTCTATAGAAACACACCATGATGTTTAGTTATCTCTCCTAAGAAGAAGTGGCAGAGGCTCTAAGGAAATCCTACAACACTCAAGTCTGGATATAGACATCCTCCATGATGTGGAAGTGGAAGAAGTGCAAGGTACACAAAAAGAAGAGGGTGAAAGAATGTAAGATGTCAAACTTAGTTGATAATACGTCTGGAAGAAATACAACACTAGAGAAAAATAGTTATAACCCCGCTATCTATGGCACTTTATAAGTAGTGCGTGATTATAATAGGGTACTTTTCATGCAACGTCAAATAGTTGACCACTCACCTCATAGTAGGTGAAGAGTCACGCAAGAGTGGAGGCCATATTAAATTCCTAGTCAGAAGTAAAGAAATGACACACAATCAAGCACAAAATGTGAAAAGCAACAACAAGGGTACATTGCTTAGTGTGAGATAAAAGGAGTCTCACAACCTAAAAATGAAGGATCTCTTTCTGCAAGGCTATGGCAGATGCACTCACTAGCCACATGTAAAGAGGAACACTACAATGAATGAACCAAAAAAAGTGGCTCGAAAATCCCAATAACCCTATACAAGGAGCCCGGAAAAAAATATGCCTCCGTTATTACAATGATTTTTTTTTTTCCCATTATATTGCTTTAGATTATTTACACAATGTGGAAAAAAGGAGAAAAATTAGAAAGGAGGGGTTAGGGGTCCCAAAACAAAAGGATGAATGAATTGTTGTCAACTCTATGACCTAGCTCGAGTAACTCAGTGAGCAAGGAAAGCTGGATCGGTGGGGAGAGCTCAGAGGGAGGACCGACAAGCTGAAGGTGGGAGCCCAAGTTGGCTCGGTGATTCATGCATTGAGTTGTGCATGAGTTAGCTTGGGGAGGAACTCATGCAGAATGAACATGAAGGCCACCGAGGAGGAGATGTCGGTAGGTGGATAATGTGACAAGGTAGATGGTGGAGTCCATGTAACTATGCAGAGGGAAATGAGTCCAAGTTGTCTGAGGGTAACATATGTGTTACTTGAGTGCCCATGTGTCCTAGAGAAGAGGGGTCCATGTGAGGGTAACCATTTGATAACAACATG
This sequence comes from Taxus chinensis, assembly GCA_019776745.2. Taxonomy (NCBI): domain Eukaryota; kingdom Viridiplantae; phylum Streptophyta; class Pinopsida; order Cupressales; family Taxaceae; genus Taxus; species Taxus chinensis. Next base: position 656,412,717 of record CM034149.1, on the reverse strand, counting down.
TAGGATACGTCAGTGATATTTACTTTTCTAAAAAAATATATGTCAGAGGAGTGATCGAAATGAGCCAACCACATAGCAAGAGTAATATTGGAAGGTTCAAATGGATTGGTCAGAAATTGGTGAAGAGGCTAGGCATGCACATGCAAAGGGAGACTCAAGCACACTCGCAGAGGATGAAATTGGTAGTGGAGATGAAACCAAGGTCAAAATAAAGGCAACAACATTGAGCACAAATCAAAGAAAGCTAAACACTAGGAAACAAACAACGGTCGCAACAGTGTAGGGTCAATGTGGAGTAGGTTTGAATGTAGAAATGACGAGTAAAAAGCATGAACATGAACACACAAGAACATGAATAGAGAAGATTAACATGGCAGAATAGGACATAGAGCCATGAAGTGAACTAGAGAAAAAAACACAATCATAGGGCACGCAGACAGGGGCCAAGCAAGGTGTTGAGAACAAGAGCCAAGGTAGTTGTAAAAAGGTTAAACCAAAGGTGATGTAGTCAAGTTGGGGTGCAAGAAAATTTGAGAGGATGAAGACTAGTGTAAAAAACCCTGACTTAAACTCGAGTGAGCTAAACCAATGTAGGAATAATGCAATTTGAGGAGTGCAAGGTGAGTTGTGGGATAGCTTGGTTCCCAGTCTCGGTGTGATGGGGCTGAGTTGGGCCCAAAACCAACTATAAAAACCTTAATAACACACAACCTAGTACATAAAACCCTGAAACCAGCAACCTACAACTTTTAAAATACTCCAGAGCATGCATGCAAAGGGTGTAAACCCAAAAACACCCATGAACATGAACTGGAAATCATGAAAAAGATATAAATCCCTAAATCAATGAAAGGAGAGCACAAATGGAATATTCATTATGAAAAAATGCAAGCAAGACCTATATATCATGAAATCAAAGTCTAAAAACAAAAAACAAAAGAGTTGCATGGATCCACACATTGTGCCACTTTGATACCATGAGGGAGAATGCAAAAACATTGAAGCACGAGGATCATGCAAGATGGCATGAACATCAAGCATGGTGCAAACTAGTAGCATGATGAGATCTCATGAAGAGTGAGAATCAACCATATGTGCATGCAAAGATTCAAAAAATGGGCAAAATCTTGTTAAGCTCAATTTTTTTTTCTATCTCATATATCTGAAGCGGTATACATATAGAGGGTGATGTGTAACCCCCAGTGTTGTAATCATGACCTCTTAAGTGGAGAAGGGGAGTTACATTCCTGGAATAGGAAGTAACTCCCAATGACACATATGATGCACTGATGCACTATGGCATAAGGGAATCTCATGATGACCCCTAAATGACACCTAGACCTATGACCTCACCTAAGTGTGATGAACCACATAGTGATGTGGAATATGACTCACACCAACAAATATAACCAATTTAAAAATATTTTTAGCATTGCAATTTTTCTTCATTTTATGAACAGTTAGCAGATGCGGTGCTCTTTTGTTGGTTCTAGAAAGTATAAACATTCATAAAAAAACCCAAGAAGTGTTGTTGATTGTTGTAACCTCATCAATAGAAATGGATATGAAACTTGCATTCTTGACCTTCTCTTTCAAATCCTCTTTTTCAATCATTGCAAGACATACCCGCCATTTCCTAAGCACTACTCTCTGACCAATGTGATTATGGAAGGTTATGAAACCCATTGAACTTAAAAAAAATCTTAAATTATGAAAAATATGAAATAGGTCTACCCATTTTAAGAATAAAGAACATGGTTGAAAATTGTGTAGTTTTTGCCTTCAAATTTTCATTTATAGCTTTTCCAAATTTTCATTAATCTTTCCTCCTTTCTCCTCAAGTTTTCAACAATGTTTCATCTTATTGTCATGCTCCTCCACATATATTACATCCAAAAATGCTTTCGTAATTTTCCATCTATGAGTACTTGTTATTTCTCCATCATTTTCCTTGAATGTGACATATAATTTCCCACACTATTTCTCAATTGTGTCGAATTTATGTTGTATTTTATGTTCTTTTCCTAATTTCTAAATAAAAATCATACATATACATTATTTTGGAGTATCATTACCATTTTTTGGCTCTATGTTGAGAAGACAGAGTATGACACTAAGGAGAGGGCACACAGAATATTTGCATGCAGGAACAAGGCACATTTGAAGGCATAGAAGGATAGGAAAGGAAACACGCGCCAGGACAAATTGATTTGGGACTTAGCCGTTTTCATGGTTACGGGCTAGTTTTGGAGATAGAGTGTGGAGCACACAATGGGATGGAGACTTGCATGCAACACACAAATGCTATATTTTTGGGGATGAACATCTACTAAGCGCCATGCATGAGTTCGGGATAATAATAGGATTACTACTACCAGTTAACTATAGGAGATCTATTATTAGCACACTTGTATGTGTGCATATTATTGTAAAGGTGAATGGCTATTTTCAGCATGCGACCTATTTTGGGAAGTGCATAAGTGGTGAAGGGAAATTCCCCACCCCTATAAGTATGTATTAGTTTGTGTAGTTAGAGAGACACACCAAGACACTGTGTATGAGTTATGCTGCCAGATTTGATGCGCGTATAAACTTATGGCAGTGACGTTATATGATGTAAGAAGTTTCTATGTTTTGTAGTGTTTAATATAATGGAGTATATTGGGTGGATAAAGTGTTAACATGACTGTAATTGGTTCTTGTATGATCAATCTTGTCATAGTTATTATTCAATTCATGATTCCTTAAGATCTAGATATGGTTATGCACTATTGAATGGTTATGGTCTATGGAATTTTTGTGCTTACTATGGTTCTATATATGCTCTATCTTCAACATCATTAGCATCCTATACAAAACTCTAAAGAGGGTCCTTGTACCTTTATGCTCTTTGGGTGAGCGCTCAGCTCAGGTTGAGTGATGTGCCAATGTGCCTAGGTTGTTCGTGGTGGATTCTAGGCTGCATCATTGGTTCCATTGCCACGAGACCTCTTTTTCAGTTGTTTTCAAGATGGTTCATAATGAGGACATATCGGTTGAACCTAAAAAGTGTTGAGGAGTGGATAAAAGATCTAGAAGAAGACTACGCACGGAGGTTCAACACTGGATCTAAGTTTGACGCACACGCGTGGGTGGAACAAAATCTGTATGAATGTTTGTATGAGATATTCTTTACTATCTTCTTGATATAACTATACGAGTGGCTAGTTGCTTATGCATCTAAATAGAATTGGAGGTATCACACACTTTTCTGGATGCAGGAATAATTTTAGGCCATGTATGATGCTGATTTGATTTGGACACGCACTGTGGATACTTGGTTCCTTGGTGTTTTGAACAACTATATTCTGGAGTACTCAATTTCCACTTATTCTTTCCCAGAGGTAGTTGAGTTCTAAATTTTACATTATCCCAGGGGAACTTACTTACAAGGCATTCCACTAGCGATCAAGATCTTGATGGTGACCCTGAACTTGGAAGAAAAATTGATGGCTAGCTAAAATCCACCACACGCAGGGGTAGGAGCAGGTTTGGTGAAAGATGGTAGACCTAGTGGCAGAAAGGCATAGAGAAGAAATGTGGATTAAGTACAATGAGGTGTGGGAAAGGGAGATGGAGAAGAAATGGGATATTACAGAGTGGATGGTGTTGAGGAGAGAGATAACTCATGAAGGATTTGGAGCTCATGCACAAGGTGTGAAGCCAGAGCATCTGGAACTCCCCCATTTGGGAAAGCATGATAGGGAACCCTCCTCAGACCTCACAAGGGAGCACTCTAGCAGAGATGACCTAGGCCATGGGTGTGCATCTGAATCTACCTAGAAACCTAACCATTGCGCTTGGTTTTCTAGTATCTATTAGATCCAATAGTCAACAAGCTAATTTTAATAGTAGGGAAGTAAGAGTAAGTCACATAGTAAGTACATCCATGTTAGGGAAAACTTCTTCATTGTTGTTTGGAGGTACATTTTCAGGCGCATCATCAACATATAATTTGAGTGCATGTAAATTTTGGACTCACTTCTAGGAGTAGTACCACCACGTAGACTATAGGAGTTCAGTTTAGTAATATTGTTGGGACATGGGGAAGTAAATCTTCTTGTCCACTTCCGGCTACATGTGGAGGATCAGGGGGTATAGGTGGCTCTAGTTTTGGTGGATCTGGTGGTTCTAGAGGTAGAGGTAACACAAGAGGTTTGGATTAGGTGGGAAGGGTCATACCAACTCCAGAATATTTACATGGAGATGTATCTCCATCTTCTAGAGTATAGGGGCATAGAAGATGTTGTCACACATGTGCACATGTGTGAGATACTGTGGCACACAAAAGGGATCATATCTTCTGGGTGCAAGGCAAGTCAATTTGTAACTACATTATAGGGACGTGCACATAGTTGGTACAAGAAGTTTGACCCTAATCAAACTTGTGTAGATTATGCAGCATTAAAAGATGATTTCCTTAAAGAGTTCTATATCCCTGAATTTGAGTAGAAGAGTATAAGTGCGCTCAAGGATATTAAGCAAAGCATCCACTGAGAGTGTCTAGGAGTATAATGCTCATTTCAAAACACTTTTTTCTAAGATTTCTTATGATATTCATGCAAGCCAACATGCATAATGGTTCGTTGGAGGACTAATCACACCTTTTAGAAGGGTGTTGTCACATAAGACATACAATGATCTATGCAAAGCACTTGAAGTAACTTTGTGCATTGAGGTAGTTGGAAGTATACACACTGGAGTCAACCCATTCATGGAAGCACAAATTATAACTATGGAAAAGTAGTTGGAGAAACTATCGATAAATTAAGCACATGAGACACGCACTGGGATTTGGTGTACATACTATGAAGTGGAAGGGCACACTAAGGATAGTTGTCCCCATAGTCAGTGTGATCATTATTGCTAGACTATGAGATATGTCATCTGAACCATGACACCAACCGCTTAACATTATTACAATGCATGATAAGGAAGAATGTATCTTGCTATTGTAAAATTTTCCAGTCCATGACTCATGATATAAAAGACTGTGAGGCTGATTGGTCAGATCCATGATTCTATAGATATTGGTGTGCAATAGACATGAGTATCAAGATAACTCTATAGGTAAAGGTGAGCACCAGGATCAGGATCATAATCAAGCACTATGATCAGAATGAGGGGTTCTATGAAGGAGGACATGACAGAGGTTGAGGATACCATGGTGGATTTGGGGGTCAAGGCCATGGTGGTGGATGAGGTGAGTTTCCCCATAGAACGTGTTTTACATGCGGATCTCCTGACCACTACATGCGTGAATGTCCTTAGAATATTACTTGTTCTTTTTGTGGGAAGAGTCATAGCTATGAGGAATGCCCAGACCTATATGAGAATCTTAGAAAGCAACATAAATAGGAAAACAAGGGTGCATTAATGGTTAGAATAAAGCACACTGTGGAAAATCATTGGATGCCAAAGTTGGCACTGGAACCTGAGGTATTACCTGTGAAGATTACTACATGTGTTGAAGCTACGTACACCAAAGAAACATTACAATAGAAGCCTACCATCACTAAGGAGGACATTTTGCATGCAAGGTATCTGGATCCTGCACACTAAAAGGAGGTTTATCAGGAGACCATGAAGGTACTCAGAAATCTTTAAGGGAGAAATACAATGTTTAAAAGAGAAATCATGGAAGATGGAACAGAAGAAGGCACTACAAAGATGGTCCAGTCAAATATTGATGACTTGAAAGGAGGTATGCAAAATGTTGCGCCAGGAGAATATCATTCCATTACTAGGGAATTGGCTAAAGGGAAACACTCTAAGTGTAAGTATTGAGAATGGATGTAAGATCTTGCATGCAAATATTACCCCTCATAGCTTAGATTATGACAAGGAGATTACTCTGAATTTTGTTGTGGATGGATGGCTCTTGAGTAATATATTGATTGAAACATGCACGGAGGTAAATGTGTTTACTTTAGATGCATGGGTACAGATGGGGATACCTCCATTGTAGCCATCTTTTAATGTATTTTTTTATGGATAATTCGAACTAAGGACACTCCCATAAAATTTTTAAAAGATGCATCCATTACTATACAAGGGGCCAAGTTCACTGGGACTTTGAGGTTTTAGCACTTGCAGAAGCAGACAGTTTCCCAGCTCTACTTGGGCACCCTTAGTACTATGCAAATAATGTTGATCTACAGTTCAACAAGGGATATATAAGTTTTGAGAACAAGGAGGAAAGAGTTATTATCCCTTTAATGAATGGGAAGTTTGTGCCTTATGTTGAGCCTTTGAGTGAAGAATATTTGAACAGGATTTATATATGCACCATTCGGGACCCAGAAGTACTCAAGTCATCTAAGGAAGGAATCCTCAAGTGGGAAGATGCACAGTCTATTAGTGATACCACAAGTATTGCTTGTGATGATTGGGCTCATGGCACTTATGATATGGTTGGGCAAAGTAAGGAGTGCATTTACATAGACAAGAAAACCTCATTGTATTAGGAGGATAGGTAATAAATTTGTACCTTAGTACACTAGAGAAGGAGACCCTACAGTATTCCTATGTGCCATGGAGGAATAGTGGACAAACCAATTTGAAAGAATAAATATGTTAGCATATACCGTGCATGAGATAACAGTGCGACTGGTGGGTGGCTCACAGGGATAATCTTGTAGAATAGAATGAATTTAGGATTTCTCTAACAACTCAGTTTTCTAGGAGCAATGCACCTACTCAAATCTACACATATCATGGTAATCAACCTTTTCAAAGCACACATTCAGTAGTGTGAGAGGATCTGGATAGAGGGGAAGGAAGTTTTACCACCTTCGATATGGGTGTAAAAACTTTATTCCACTTTACAAGGTTACACACGTGCTTGGTATGTATATTCGGAGTTACATAGAGAGACTGGAAATTGGTAAGATTTGATTACAGGAATGGTCCATAATTTTGACTACTTCTATACTAAACCTCCAGTGGAAGATGCATTAAGGTTTATAAAGTGCTTAACTATGGGAGACAGTACAAAGGTGGAAGAACTCATTCAAGATTTATTTGGTGACACAGACTCGGGAGCGCGCTTAAATAAAGAAGAAGAGATAGATACCACACTACTTAAGTGTGATTTGCTTTGAGAAAGAAAAAAGAAATATGGTCTACATAGTGGATGATTAGGAAGTAGAAGATCTGGATATAGATCATTCAGTGGGTATGTGCAAGGTGTTAGACAGTGTGGATAAAAATATGTGCACCCTATCATGAACCTAAGAAGACAAAAAAAATGAATATTGGTACAGATGTGAACCTAAAGAGGCAATAATTTGGGATTATTGGTCTGAATCTAAAGTGGAAAAAATCATTGAGTTACTACATGATTTTCAGGACTTATTTCCTAAGAGCTACCATGAATTAAAAGGAGTTACATGAATCATTAGGAGAGATGAAGATTAATCTTAAGGAAGGTGTGTGCTTGGTCAGGAAAAGACCCTACAGAATGAACCCTAACCTGTGTGTAAAATTTAAGGAATAAATTGAAAAGATGTTGAAATCTGGCATCATCAAGCCCCTAGAAGAATCAGAGTGGGTTAGCCCCATGGTCATCAGTATAAAGAAAGATGGTTAGGATTAGAATTTGTGTGGATTATAGGGAACTGAATGTTGCATGTGTAAATGATTCCTTTCCTACACCTTTCACAGAGGATATATTAGAAGGTGTTGTAGGGTGCGAAATCTATTCTTTTACAGATGGATTCTCTGGGTATCATCGGGTCAGGATTACATAGGAGGATCAAGAGAAAAATAAATTTCACCACTAAATGGGGAATTTTTTCATATACTGTGATGCCCTTTGGTCTAAAAAATGTGCCTACTGTATTTTTGTGCATAGTTGTTCAAGCATTCCAGGATTTTATTCACAACTTCTTACAGGTTTACTTGGATTATTAGATGGTGTATGGACTTGTTAAGGATCATTATGAAAATTCACACTTAATGTTTGAAATTTGTAGATAATTAAGCATATCTTTAAATATCAAGAAGTGTGTGTTTGCTACACCTTTTGGCACTTTGTTAGGGCACATCATCTGCAAGGAAGGTTTGTTAGTGGATCCAGCTAAGGTTGCAATTATTGTAGGCCTAGAAGAGCCTACCAGTCAGAGTGAGGTGCGTGGATTCTTGGGTCACATTGGGTATTATAGAAAATTTATCAAAGCATATACTAAGATTGTTGCATCCTTACAAGAGTTACTAAAGGGGAAAGGGACATTTTATTGGGGAGAACCGTAACAATGCACATTTGAGGCATTAAAGGAGAGACTTACTACAGTTCCTATTCTACGTTTTCTCTCATGGAACAAACTATTTCATGTACATGTGGATGCCTCTGGCACGGCCATTGGAGTGGTGTTAGCTCACCCTAGAGAAGGAATTATAGATCAACCTATTTGTTTTTCTAGTAGAAAGTTGACTCCTATAGAGCCAGATTATACAACTACTGAGCGTGAAGCCTTGTCAATGATCTATGCATTACATAAATTTAGACAATAGCTGCTAGGAACACCATTTGGATTTTATACCGATCACATGGAATTGAAATACTTGGTAAATAAACTCATTTTATAGGGGCACATATGTCGATGGGTGCTCTTATTCCAAGAATTTGATTTCACAATTTTGGTAAAACCAAGTAAAAGTAACTCTGGCGCAGACCATTTATCAATAATTTAGTCATGGGATGACGCATAGATAATTGAAGATAAAATTCCAGATGCATAGGTGTATAGGTTACAACACACACCTTCAAAATTAGAGGATATTGTTGTCTTTTTACGTACAATTATAATTCCAAAAGAAATGAACACCTTAGCGAAGAAACAACTTGCAATTCACACACCCTTTTATGTTGATCAGTGGTGACCTATACAAGCTAGGTTGAGATGAAGTATTACGCCAGTGTGTACTAGAGAATGAGTGCATGCATATCATGGAAGAGGATCATGGTGGTATTTCAAGTGGGAACTATACAAGTGATGCCACTATACACAAGATTCTACTCACTGGATTACGGTGGGAGACCCTCTACAAAGATTGTAAAGCATATTGTAACGCATATGATCACTAATCAACATATTTGTAAACCTGGAAAAAGAGATGAAATGCCTTTAAGACCTATTCCTAGTACAAATCCATTTGAGAAATGGGTTGTAGACTTTGTGGGTCCTATTTCACCAGCTACACATAGAACTGGATCGTGCTACATCATCACTTGTATAGATTATCTTACAAGGTGGGTAGAAGCAACACTTACCAAGGATTGTAAAGCAACTACATCAGTCATATTCTTATGGGAAAATGTTCTTACAAGGTATGGATGCCCACTAATATTGACAAAGTGATAGGGGTACAAATTTTTTGAATGAGACAATCAGGATACTATTGGATGAATTTATGATTGTGCACCATAAGACTACTCTCTATCATCCTTAGGAAAATGGGACTGTAGAGGCTTTCAACAAGATTTTGAACCAAACATTGACAAAAATATGTGATGTTTAAAGGAAAGATCCAAGATGATAAAGTTTTTTTCATGCTTTGGGCATATAGAACAACATACAAGAGGTTGAAAAAGGCCACACACTTTCAGTTGATGTTTGGTGTAGAAGCAGTTCTTCCTATGGAATTTATGTTACCTTATTTACGTATTGCACACGTTGGAGGTATAGCTGATCAGAAAGCATTAGAAGAAAGAATTGATAAATTGATATAGTTGAATGAGAGGCACGCCATAATACACTTTGAGTTATAATAAGGAAAAGGATAGGCAGAAGGCATGGCATGACAAGAAAATCAAGGACAAAAAGCTTGAGATGGGACAGATTGTGCTTTGTTATGATTCTAATTTTCTATGCCATCCAAGAAAGCTTAAAGTGCATTGGTTGGGACCGTATGTTATCACTCATATACTTGAATCAAGCTCTTTCCTGTTAAAGACGCTTGATGGAATACGGTTACTTCAACGGAAGTAGGTTGATGCCCTACTATAAATAAGTCTTCTTGGTGTTTGTAATAAGGGAGTGTTGCCATTTAGAATAGGTTTTCATTTCTTTATTTCCTTAATGTATTTCCTTCTTTATCACTATGCTTTGTCAATTTAGTTTGGTGTTTTGTGTAATAAACGTATTTGTGCATTGGAAGCTAATTACCATCTAAAGTATTTTTATGCATAGAGGACTACAAATACCATTCTTGTGGGGTTGTTATTCACAACTGGGTACATATGAGAAAAAAATGATATAGATTCTAGTTAAGTGTGGAAAGGAGCTGTTAGAAAGGAGATTTCTCTAAAATATTACCATATATGGAGATAAATGAGGGATCAATATAACGTGAGGTAAGCAGCGGATGTGGAGACTACCAGGGGAAGGAATAATGGCAAGGTACTCGGGCACATGGAAGAGCACTAAAGACAAGTCTGTAGCTAGAAGGAAGGAAGGCGTGCTAGAAGGTTATAGCTGGGGCGTGAAGATGTACCACACAAAGATTATGAAAATGGTCAATTAATGAGATAATTATTGGTAGGTGAAGGAGCAATCAATGTAATAAATTTTTGAAAATATATATAAGGATGTGACGTGGGTCAATTTTTACCTTTGTAATCACAAGTATTTGAGTGAGCTAATTGCAAACTAGAGCCGAGCATATCATGTTGAGGAGTGGAGCATTGTCAAACTAGACATGGAAAATAGACTATTATGCAGAAGAGGCTTGTGTCCCCATTGGTGAAGGGTTTGAGCGAAGCAGAAACATTAAGAAAGAGATAGGGAATGTAGTTTCAAGCTAGGGCACAAAAATTTTAGCTATGGTTTGATTTTACTCATTACAAACAACAAAAGGTGGGATTTTTACGATGGCACGCGAAGAAAGCACATGTTGCAGGCACGAAAGGAAAGAAGAAGGTAGAAGTTGAAGTTGAAATTGCTTCTAAGAGTAATTTTTCATAGATGCAGTACCCAGAAGGAGTAATATCTAGAAAAGAGTGGGATTCCCACATCCACATATGTAAAATAAATGACTACAACCACCGTACCACTAAAAAAATGGAGAGTTAGATGCTTTGTTGAATAATAAGACCAACAAGTGCCTGGTGGAGGATATGCCAGTGTATTACGATGTTGGGGAAAAATTACTAAAGTAGGTAGGAGTTTATCAGTTGTATGAGCTCCCATATTTTGGAAAATATGAACCCTTATACCAATGGCTTATGAGATGATTCTATGAGGACTTATTTTATTTCACCTGACAAAGGGTTAGGATCATAACAGCCCTTGTTTTGACACTAACAGGATTAAAGGGCATACAGGTTGACCTTGTTATTGATCTGACTGATAAAGAATTGGTCATAGAAACAAGAAAGGAGTTATGGTCGAGCAAGGGTCCATGCAGAATGGACATTGATAAACTGAAGAAGTTTCATGTGTTGCAGGTAGCTGCACATCTACTCACCAAGTTGAATGACCAAGAGAGATAGTCACAGGTAAACACCATGAGGCTTCATATTGCAAAGAAAATGTCTCAGGGAGTAGTATACAACTTATCAAGCTACATTGCAGATACCATTTTTGAGGAAGTGCTCACAGGAAAAAAGATATTCTTTGCAATTATCCTACTTTATCTTGTATTTTTAGAAATTTGAGTGCCTAATGAGCCAAAGAACAAGATCTTGGAGTACCCCTTGGAAAATAATTCTCTCACGAGAGGTTTGAAAAACATTTATGTGAAGGATCAATGAGTGGTGTAACATTCCCATTTTAAAACTTTAGAAACAAGGGAATTATATATATATAATGTTCTATGTTCTAAATAATCATAATTTAGAACACACATTCCATGACAATCAATCTCATAAAAGATAACCATATGCAGCTGTAAGTGACTTGGTGAACTACTGAGTCTCTCATTTCATGACTCGATTTCTAACCGATCTCTCATGTTAACTAAAAGTCTTGTATACTAAGTATACTTGGTTATCTTACCCTATTTTGGGTATTGAGTTTTTCTGGTTTAAGAGACCTATCTGAATATTTGTTACCAATATTCATTTGAAATATCATTTCTTAAACTAGGTGACATAGGACAACACAACCAACAACTTGCGATCCTTTTGCCAAATATTTCCAACATATTGTTCATGTTACTATTCCTAGATGACATACTCATCAAATAGAATACTTCCTTAACCCCACTCATCTGTTATCTAGAATGGTATTCACTGACTCCTATCATTCCACTTGTTTAAGGTTTAACCCTACCCCAGGTTAGTAACATAGTTTGGTATAGATAACCACTTGTGGTGAGTAAGGGTACTTAGACATACTCAATCAACCTAAGTCGATTGCATGTGTCTAGTTATCCTTACTTGTCGTGAGTTATTCCCTATACTAAATAATGCTCCTATCATGACCTAGAGTTATAACTCAGATCAAGTCCAAGTTTATGTAAATCTAGATGATCCAATTCTGAAGGATGTTGCAACATCTCAACTACAAGACTATATCCTTGTGAAGAACTAAGTTATCACGAAGGTACGGTTCTGTAGTTGGCACGTGCCAACATCTGACGGGAATACCCATCTTGATGTACATACCCAAGCAAGAAGTTAATTACCTAATTGATTTTCTTAATTAAGGTTTAATTACAGCAACCTTGTTGAACCCTAATTTCATTAGCTCTTAAGGTTTACATCCATAATTGATTTGTTAATGTATTGCAGAACGTTCATGATTTTTTTTATTCATTAAATTTCTACTTTTAGAATTTTGTTAATTAAACAGAAACAACAACATCAACAAGATTTACTTATTATACCTCAACCATTCTTATCCTGTTTAAGTTCAAAAATAGGTTCCATTATAATAGGCTTCATTGAGATGAAGTCTAAGTGATAAATGTTCATATTTACCTTCCATTTGTTTTAAACCTATCAAGGTATTGTTCAAGAGGAAGTGCACCTTCCTCTTTCTTGTTATGAGTTAGGGTTCATTATACCCTTTTACATTATATAGGTATTCATAATTAATTCACGCTTTCATTAACATAATTTTAATAAACCATAGTGACATAGATAAAAGAACATCTATGCATGCCAAATTAATAAGCTAAATTTCCACAAGGGGATAGGGCATCTAATTTCTTTCCATCTAATTGATTTAAGTCAAACCAATAAGGATTCCATACATATAAGATTATGAGGAAATAAAGATAAGATTACAAATTTCCTTTACATAATACACAAGGAGAATAACACATCATGTACAAGTAACTCTCAATCATTTTCCATTTATTAAGTGAAATACACATTTTACAAGTCCATTCATTTCAGACATCTTTCATGTCAAACAACATCAAGCTCAATTAATAAATACAACTTTTCCTCTTTCAATACATTTCAATAATGAATCATATTTCTTCATAAAAGATCCAGTCTTTAAGTAACAAATAACATCATAAAATTTATTGTCTTCCTTTATCACTTATGAAGTCCATCTGCAAAAAAGTATTGCATGAGTCAGTTCATTAAACTGAGCATGATAAGCACTAAGCATTAAAACGATGTTCTTTCAACTAACTGTTTCATAAAAAGAACTCTACTTTTATGAAACAGTAACACACTACAAATAGATACATCATAAAGAATAAAAATCATAAAAGAAAGTATAACGTGATCAACCACATTAATATTTAGTAAATATCATGATATAATCAACACTCTTTAGCCATTGATTTCATAAGGAATTATATGAGATAAGTAATATTTCATCCTAATTACTTATCTCATTCTTATTATAGGTACTAATAGTTTATTTCTTCCTTCATTCAATCTAAATTCCAAAGATAGACACTAACTCTAATATTTCCCAAAATAGAGTTTTTTTTTTAAGAAGAAAAGATCCATCATATTCATCATTAACATGTTCCATCATCAAACTTCTTCTACCAAGCTAATTCAAACTTCATGAAAGGTTTAAGGTTGAGCCATCAATATCATAAAAATAATATATTCCTATTTCAGATGTTACATCCAAATTTAAAGCTCAAAATATAGCCTAAGTCTTAAGTTAGGCCACGATAGGTTAGAAATAGGAAATGTATTTATTTGATTACTTGCACTAGACATAAGTCACACATTACCAAATATAGTTTCTAATCAACACAAATCAAGGAGAATAAGTAAAGGTTTATCTCCCAACTACTCACTTGGAAATCCTATTAAGTAGTACAATTGAACCAATCAGTTCCTTTAGCAAGAGTAATATAGAAGAGGGAAAAGATGAATAGAGAGAGAGAAACAACTCATAACTTCCCTCAGAGTTTGAGGAGAACATTGTTACGTTCCACTACTTAGAGAAGAGAGAGGACAGAATATAATTTCCTTCAAATTTCAAAGAAAACATCGATGAATACCATTACTCAGAAAAGAAAGAGAAAAGGGATTCAACAACAAGAATGGGAGAAGATCCCATTATTCTTTCCCAAGAAAATAAATACATATCGGAATAAAAGACTGACACAAATCCAATTAAGAGATATTTGAACTCTTGTCAAACATTGAAAACATAGAACTAAATGAAACTGGATTGAATTATGTAACTGCAGCATGTAAGTCAGATACCAAAGATGAAGTTCTCTCAGCATATAAACAAGATCAGCAGTAGTAGTTCATTATATATGTCTAGAAGGACATGTTTTATATGAATTCATTTAGAAACAATACATGAAACATCGACAACCACTAGACATTCCTACTCATCCAATCATAATTAGTTTCAGTCAATATAACCAAATCTTAACCATCCTTTCTAGAGAACGAAAAACAAAATAACAGTCAATTCAACACATATTCCCAGCTTCACAAGGATAAAAGAAATAGCATTCAGGTAAGAAGAGAAATAACCCAACATCATTCAAACATAATGAAGAAACAACATAAAAAAAGGTGAATCCACTACATGTGTATGAGTCAGTCTCAAGCGAGGAATAGGAAAATCAAATTTATTTCAGTCTATTCCTTAAGATTGTCTTGACTGAGCTAATCAATATTTCACCAAGACATTCAAACTGTTCAGTATTATTCACATATCAAAATAAACATTAGGATATAATAAATCTATCAAGATGGACCAATTGAATAATCCTTGAAGCATGAAATATCATTCTAGAAGGGATGAATAAACATTCATTATGCCTTTCCCAAAAATCATGACAATAGGATGATTAACAACCATACTAATAAACAAATTTTACCATAAGGTTCGTACAGGCCCATAAAAAGTAAGTCATTAAGAGATGATCATCTTCTAATTTACAAGTGCAAACAATAAGGTTGACATCATTCAAGTTCAAGCAGGAGCTACATATATTAATCCAATTTCCAACTCAGATAAAACCCAAACTTGAAATATTTTACTTTTTGTTGGCAAGAAAAATTGTCGAGTGGACATAACTTATGGATTTCTTGCCAACTGCTCTAGGAATGTAAGTCCCTATACTTTACTGGTGCAGACTGTCGTATGTGCATGCATGAGAAGGTGTGGATTTATGTGGTGGTCTTTCAACTAGGGATCCAACAGGGGCACTCTACTGAGCCTGCAGAAAAGCTAGCAATCTCTTGCTAGGGAATTATTCATCTGTAGAGCGGGAAAGGGGAGTGAGAAAATGAGGTAGGAGAACTAATGTTACAGGTATAAAATTAGATTCCTACACACACACACACAAGTTAGAAACTTCAACACATTCATTTATCAGAAGAAACAACTCTATGAATAGGAACAAGACCAAATAGAATTCACTGATCACCAAGTATCAAGAGACCCCTTAGTCAAAGAAATCTAGAAACTCCTTCTTCTTGTATTGATTACTCAAATCAAAGTTGTACATAATGTGGGAATGGAGGAGATTTAGAAAAGGGGGAAATAAAAGAAAATGGCTATCTCCTTTTATTTCTCTAGGTATAATGCACTCTTGAGTCTACAAGATCAATTGCCAACCCTTTACAATGGGAATGGTGTTACAATTTATAGAATGAGATGTGACTTATCGTCTTCTTTATGATCTTTCAAATACCTTAATATGACTTAAGATTGTTCATATTCCACTTTAAATATTTAAGTCCCTTTTATAATAGCAAGGCAACTTAATTTACATTATATTTCTAAAGTAATTTAAGTCATATTAAAAAGTGAGACCCTCAACGCTAAAAATATAACATTGAAGAGAGAGAGTGTTGTATGAGGAGCGAAGAGAGAGAGAGATAGAAGAGGAAGAAGAAGAAGAAGAAGAATTATGCCAAAGGATGAGTTGCTATAGTGGATTTGGCTCCATTCTCTGACCATTCTCCACTTTGTAATCCTAAGAAGGCTACTGACCCATCCACTTTGGCTTCCTATCTCCCTTATAAAAATTAACTTACTATTTTTAGTAAGTATGAGAAATCAAGTCCCCGATCTTCAATTGGATGCTGCGACTCATTTTTCCTCTTTCTCCCTGCGTTCCTTGTTCCTTCTAGATCAACTTTATATTTTTAGTAGGTGCTTGAGGGCACACTTACTATTATTATTAAGTGCCAAAAAGGTCCATTCTAGTGGATTCTTAGTTGTGGTGCACATCCAATGTCTTCGTCTTCTTTGCAGGTTCTTCTATCGATAACTTTCCCAAAATAGCAGTTCCTATTTAGTAGACCTGCTATTTTTAGAAAGTTTTCCTCTAGGAGTCGGATCGACATGGAAAAAAAAAATTTGATATATTTTTTTTCCTCAATATCGTCCCTCTGAAATTTCGGGCACACCCACTTAATAGTCCAGGAGATTTTAAAGTTTTAATTTTTAAACCTCGCAGTGCTTCTGGGTATGGCAGCCATTAATGGACCTCAAAATTGCATGTATGGTTTTATCCTCTGTTTGTGAAGAAAATTATATTTTTGATGTGGCTTTTTTCTTCTGGTGCTTCACGTGTGATCTTACTTCGATTCGGCAACCGGTTTTGACAAGAAATCCCACTTCTTTCTTCATTGAGCCGGAAATGAGATTTCTTCGTTATGGATGCTCTATCACACGTGGGGGGGAGTTTTAAGGTGTCTTCTTGATGGATCCTTGGGTAGAGGAATGAGTAAAAAAATATATCTTGTTGTTTCATGCATCTGTTTAGGAGATTTCTTCAACTTCTCATTTCATGGCTATGGAGTTTTATTTGTTTTCTCCTTCTGTGCTCTGTGCTTCTCCTTCTATGTTTGATGAGGATTCCTCCTGGATCCTTGCATATTGCTATGTATTCATGATTTGAGAATTTATGTGGCCATGAAAAAGCTAGTCTTAGAGTAATAATGGTGGAGCAGGTGTCTGGACAAACACGCATGGAGCCATGGCAAGGTATGAAGCTATGAAGGAAAAATGAGGGAAAAGAAATGGCTAAGTGCCAGATTTGAATACTCAAAACTTATAGATGGAGGGGATGGGTGACATTTCTATTTCCATGATGTCCCTAACCTCATTGACATGAGGGACATCAATTTCCACTCTGGTCAAAGCGATGCCATGTGTCCTCGATCCGACGACAGGGGATTTGCTTGAAAAATGCACCTAGGGGCTAAAACTCGGTGACGTTGAGTGTCAAAATGACCCCCCATAGGGGCTGGGAACATTTTTCAAGGTATGATGTCCCCCAACTCAAGTTCATAAGGGATATTAGTTTCCACAGTGGTCCTGGAGGTGACACGTGGCACCCGATCCAATAGTAGGGAATGACTACTCCAAAAATGCGCCTGGGGGCTGAAACTCAGTCACGTGGGTGTCCAAATGACTCCCCATAGGGGATAGGAGAATTTTTAAAGGTATTATTTCCTCCAACTCAGGTTTATAAGGGACATCAAATTCCACGGGGGTCTTGGAGCTGACACGTGGCGCCCGATCCGACGGCAAGGAATGCATGCTCCGAATAAGCACCTAGGGGTTAAACTATCGAGTCTAGAGGTCACATGAGGGTCCAAGAGGTCATATCATGGCTAAGAGGGATTCAGAGGAAGCTGGGAGTCACTTTTCACAACCTTGATTTCCCTGACCTTAGAAGACTTGAGGGACATAAAATCCCGCTAGGCTCCTGGTGCTGACCTCCAAAAAATTTGGCTAAGTCCTAAACTTGTGACAGTGATAACTTGATCTCCCGATGGACCTTTTTGGAAAAACTTTATATGATCCTAACTATAAATGGCCTTATGAATCCAATGGTGGTGGTACCATGTCTTGATAATTCCATTTTATCCCTTAAAAATCATATTTTTTATTTTTTACTCCATCTATGCTTGAGAAAAAATTCCTGTGGACCTGATGCACCAAAGTGTTGTGAAAAATATTATTTCACCATCATGTAGGTCTTGGAATCCTATTTATTGATATTTTTTTTTTCTTCTAACTCCATTCGGAGCTCCTGAAATCTTCTTCTGAAGCCCAGTAGTTGTTTTAGGCCTGTGTATCGCCTAGGCTTATGAACCATATTTTTTACTCAGACTACTTTAAGCCTTGCAGAACTTCCCCAGACCTTCCAAAATCATTTCCATGATGTTCCAAGGTCTTCCATTCACCTCTATGTTTAATTTTGTCATTTTTTTCTACTCCAGGGGTTGATCCATTCCTAGGAAGGTCAGCGATAGCCCTTCCCAATACTGCCAGAAGATAGTATCTTTTCAGAACTCCCTAAAATCACATAGGGGTAATGAATAGACTTACCTAAATCACATAGGGGAATGATATTACATTATTCAGGAGGTCATTTGGACTGATTGGATAGACCCGGGGTGTCTTGTAATGATGGGACTTGAAAAAATTAACACTGGGGTATCGTTGTCATGCTTGGAAATTGTCAATTTCCCTGTTGCACATTTACACGAAAACACCTTTATAACAGGGACTTCTATTGTCCAACATCAAATAATTATAACAAAGGTTCACAACCCATAATTTATAAATATCAGAAGAAGAAAAACTCATTTACTGTTATATTCAAACAAGTTTGAAGCCAGAAAAATCATTGAATCCAAGCAACCATTACAACACAGCTCAACAGAAGTAACAAGATTCGAAGAAACTCAATTTTCAACTGAAAATATTATTTTTCTTACCTTCTTTAATTAGAGGAAGAAAAACCAAAAAAATTTCACAAACAACAAGATTCACACAAATTTTATATCATTCCAGTTACCAAAAAAGTTAAAGCACGATTCACCACTATATTAAATAGGGAACAAACCCACATTCCATTTTATCTAACAAAGACTCTTCATCATAAAAATACAGAGAAAAATTACAAAATGAATGCAAATTAGCCATCACAAAAATAAAAACCCATTTGTTTCCAAAAGCAGAGGTCCTTTAATGAAGACATTTAGTAAAAAGTAAAACAACTAGGTAGAGCCTATCATGCCTAATAGAGCTTCTATCGATTTGCATAAGATTTACAGCCGAGCCTCCCATAATCTTTTCCTTTTTTCCAAGCAATTTCAACAATTCCAAACATCCTATTGCCTCTTATACTTCCACAAGATAAAAAATAGCTCAGAGGTGCCAAAAATATCGAAGGATTAAAAATAGAAATGCTGGTTTGAAGAACCCAAAATCGCCATGTAGAGCGAAAATCACCAAGATCAAATGACAAAACAACCTCTCCAAAATCCACTTTCATTCCTTCCTAGGCGGTTTCTTCACCATGACTGAGGTTCATAAATGCAAGGACAGCCAACTCTCCCACCTATTTCTCCACACCACTGCCATCCAAAATTGGCAAATTCCAAATCAAAATTTGCATGCATCATATCTTTAGCGATGATGTCAGCTAGGCATCCCCTTAACTCTCCATTCCTCCACCAAAACTGACAGTACAGAGTTTAATAAATTCAAAATCAAATCACATTAATGCCATAGAAACCGACACCACCGAATCCTATTTTTCATGTAACCCTTAGGTACCCCCCTTAGCTTAGTATTATCTTAGGTTATTTTGACATTAGATTAGGATTCAACCTTAGTCTAGGTAAATAGTATTTCCTTATGTTATTTCCAAAACCCCACAACAGTAAAGCATACCGACTTAGGTTAGGATGCAAACCTTAATAGTTTGGTAATAGGTCTAAGGTAGGTTCAAATTTCCTTAGGTTAGAATCCAATTAGGGTATAACATTACAACTTAGGTTAAAATCTGATTAACATTAAACATCCCATCCAAGGTTAAAGTATTCACCTTAATAGCCCAATATAGGCCCTTGTTCTTATCACATTGTTCAACGTTTTTAAAAATATTTATCAAGATGACCATGGTTTAATACTTACCACATGATACAAAGCAAGGACATCATCAAAAGGGTCCTCATATTCATATCCAAAACAAGACTCAATCCACATTACCTTTTACTTCAGAATGTTAGTTTATCAAGATGATTTATAACAGAGAACTGAAGAATACCTTGGATCAAAGGAATTGCTCCAAGGTTTTGTTGTTAACATATGATAAGTATGAAAACAACAATACATGTTCACAACCTTTCAAAACACAAGGAAGAATGGATTCATTTCAAGTAAATAGAATTACAGCAAAATGAATCCTTGTACAGTAATAATTTATCCATTGCAAACATGATTTGTAACAGTCAAAATAATAAACCTTCCTAAGAAAAATCACATGTCAACATTTGCAATGTCAAGAGGAAATTAAATCAAGGTAACCATTTGTCTAAGATGTTACATACTTCCCTCCTAAAAAGAATCATCATCCTGATGGTTAACTTAATCAAACAATTTGCATCAAGAAAAAATCAAATTAATATACTTCCATTCATATGTTCAAAACAAAACTGGATTTTAAAATTCCATAATAAACATTAAAGTAGTTTTCCATTTTAAATAATGTAATGTCTGCCCAAGTCTGGAAGATTTATTGACATATCAAAAATAAAATATTAAAATTTTATCAGTCAACAGAATCATTTTTTTTCAAAAAATACGGAAAAGTAGTTTTCATATCTTCAAGATTTTCCCAGGTTGCACTCTCTTCATTAAACTGATCCCACTGGACCTTACATTGGCTTATTTCATGATTTCTTAAGTGCAACTGGTGAGTTTCCATCAACCGTATGGGTTTAACCATAATTATTCCTGGGTCTTGGACGTGCAAGGAATTCTAATTTAACACATGTGATAAATCTAAAACGTATTTCTTAAGCAGATAAATATGGAAAACATCATGCATTCATGATAAAGGAGGAGGTAAACCTAAACGATAAGCTACAGGGTTGATTACTTCAACAATTTCAAAGGGTCCCACATAACGAGGTGATAATTTGGCAACCTTTCCAAAAGTTATAGAACTCTTTTTCAGTTTAACCTGAAGAAAGACCTTCTCACCAAGTTTAAATTTCTTATCAACCCACTTTAAGTCAGCATAACTCTTTTTCCTATCTGTAGCTTCTTTCAAGCGTTCACGAATCATTTTAACCTATTGTTCCACCTTCGTAAGGATTTCAGGTCTAATTACTTGTCTATCCTCAATGTTTTCCCAACTAACAAGGGTTCTACATTTCCTTCCGTATAATGCTTCGAAAGGTGCCATCTTCAAAGAGGCTTGATATGTGTTATTATATGTAAACTCAACTAATGGAAGATACTCTTCCTATTCATACAGCTGATCCATGCAATACATTCGTAACATATCCTCTAAAACTTGATTAACTCTTTCATTCTATCCATTTGTTTCTAGCTGATATGCAGAACTGAAATTCAGCTTAGTTCCTGGAGCTGCATTAAGTGTTTTCCAAAACCTTGACATCATTCTTGGATCTCTATCTGATATGATCAACTCAGGTACTCCATGTAATCTAAAAATCTCATGCATGAATCTTTTTGCTAAAACAGGTGAATCATCCTTAAGATTACCAACAATAAAATGAGCTACCTTTTTTAGTTTATCAACAACCACAAGGATAACATCACGTTTATTTCTTGACATAGGTAACCCTTGTATAAAATCCATGCTTATCACTTACCATTTATATTGTGGTATGTTGTGAGGGTACAATAAACCAACTGGATGCATATGCTCAGATTTCACACATTGACATTCTAAATAGTGTGTCATAAACTCAATTACATCCTTTTTCATTCCTTTCTAGAAATATTGTTGTTTTATATCAGAAATCATCTTTGTAATGCCAGGGTGTTCATAAAAAGGTGAATTGTGAAATTCATCTAATAGTTTATTTCTTAAATCATTTAGCAAAGGTATGTATACCCTATTTTCAAACCGCAAGATTCCTTCATTGTCAAAGTGAAAACCTTTATATCTCACATCATTTGGATCTGCAACAAGTGTTGTCTTTACTTGTTGAAAATAAGAATTAGATTCCATAACACTTTTTACCTCATCTTTAAACTAATTTCTCAACATTATAAGATCAGAAATGTGCTTCCTATGACTTAGAGAATCTGCTACCCTATTTTCTTTACCTTTAATATATCTTAAGTCAACATTATATTGAGATAGAAATTCTAACCATCTTTGTTGTCTTGCATTCAGATTTGGCTTAGTAAAAATATACTTCAACCCAAGATGATCAGTTTTTAGTTCAAAAGGTTTACCAAGAAGATAATACCTCCATACTTGAAGTGCATGAACAATGGCAACAAGATCTAGATCATGTGGAACATAATTCAACTCATGTAACTTGAGTTCTCTACTTTCATAAGCTAAGACATGATCCTTTTGTAACATAATACCTCTGAGACCCTCCCCGAATGCATTCGTTACAACAGTGAAGTCTTCATTTGGATCAGGTACAACCAGAATAGGTGTTGAAGTTAACTGATCCTTCAAAGTCTTAAATGCAGATTCACATTTTTCATTCCATACAAATTTCTTATCCTTTTTTTGTAATGAAGTTATTGGTTCAGTAACTTTGTAGAAGTCTTTAACAAACTTCTTATAGTAACCAACAAGACCCATGAAGCTTCTAACTTCATGTACATTATTTGGTGCTGGCCACTCAGTTATTGCTACAATCTTAGAGGGATCTACAACTATTCCATTCTTTCTTATCACATGACCAAAATAGTGCACTTTCGTGTCATAGAAATAACATTTAGATAACTTACCAAACAACCATCTATTCCTCAAGATTACCAAAACTATCTTCAAATGCTCATGGTGTTCTTCAATGCTATTAGAGTATATGAGAATAGCATCCAAGAATACAAGCACAAATTTTTCCAAGTATTCTTGAAAAATATTATTCATTAAATTCATAAAAGTTACAGGTGCATTTGTTAATCCAAATGGTAAGACTGTGAATTCATAATGTCCATACCTTGTTCTAAAATTTGTTTTATGAATTTCTTCATCTTTTATTCTTAACTGATGATATCTAAATCTAAGATCTATTTTAAAATTCACTGATGCACCACACATCTGATCAAACAGATAATAAATTCTAGGAAGTGGATATTTGTTCTTAATCATTGCCTTGCTTAACAGCCTATAATCGATACATAATCTAAGTGTTCCATCTTTATTTTTCATAAAGATTACCAGTGCTCCCCAAGGTGAGACACTCGGTCTAATCAAGACTTTAGACAAAATTTATTTTAATCTCTACCAACTCAATAGTAGTCACTCTATAAGGTGCCTTGGAAATAGGCTCAGTTCCCGGTTTGATCTCAATAGTGAATTCAAAATCCCGTTTAGGTGGAAGATCTAGTAACTCTTCTGGAAACACTTCACTGCATTTTTGTAACAACGGATATCTTTCCATGAAGTCACTAATTTCTTCAGTAGTTTCAGAATTTTTTACTACATATAAGGTGCAACCTTTTTTTTTTGGCCTTTTTAAGTTGCATAGCTGACAATTTCCTAACCGAAATCTCATGTTTTACACCCTGAATATCTGTTGTTTTCTGCAGATCATCTAAACAACTAATATGTTTTTCAAAATAGTCAACATTTTCCTTATGTTCAGTTAGCCAATTAACACCTATGATTACATCATAAGACCCTAAAGGAGCAACATAAAGGTCAACCTCAATGGGAAAACTAGGCAAGTCAAGGACTGCTCAAAAAAGACACATATTAACTATATGAACAACATTGTTTCCATAATGTACAACCCTTGATTTATCCATTTTTCTAGAAATAAAACATTCATTCACTCTAATATCGAAAAAAATAGTTATAGGTATGCCAAATAACTTACTTGGAACCTCTATGGGTGTGACTTTCTTTTTGGCCTGTTTGTCAACCACTACAGCATGTATCTTATGTTGTTGATTACAATCATCCTTCTTCAAAGGACATTATTTTGTGTAATTATCCTTGCCACAATTGTAACATCCTCCTACAGGTCCCTTTTTAGGCTCAAATTTATTTCCAGCCTTAAAGTTATCATTCTGACCTCCATAGGACTTTTGTCCGTTGTAATTGTTTTTGACACATTTATTTTGTACATTAGCAGCAGGTTTATTCATTGTTTTTTTCTTGTTGTTATCTATTACAAACTTATTTTTCATACCAAACTTATTCCATGGTCCCTTCTTAGGTGTAATAGATGATGAAGATTTTGGAACTTTCTTTCTGATTTCCTCATGAGAAAATATTGCTTTCAATTTTTGTTCCTGCCTTATGGATTTTTCAAAAACCCCTTCCATAGTGATTGGGTTATGAACATCCACCTCTTCTCCTATAATGGGATTTAATCCCATGATAAATTTCCATATCCTAAACTTCTCGTCAGTTTTATACTGAGGTATATGCTTAAGGAGTTTAGTAAACCACTCCCAGTACTCTGTTACAGTTAATTTTCCCTTAGCTAAGTTCTTAAATTCAGTCATTTTTTGATCATAATAAAGTTGTGGCAGCCATCCTTGCCTAAAATAACTTTTAAATTTATCCCAAGTAATATTTGTTTCATCAATGTTTAACTCAACCTTACGGCTATCCCACCATGAAGATGCTTCATGGGAAAGATGATATGCTCCCCATATTTCCTTAGTTTACTTTGAGAAGTTCCTTATTGCAAAGTACTTATCCATTTCACTGATCCAATTCTCAACTCCATCTCCTAATGTGGTTTCATAAAACTTAGGTGGACTTATCCTTTTTATATCATTAGTGAGTTCAGCTATCAGCCTTGCCTTTTTATTTTTAGGTTGATCAGGTATGTTTGCATTATCGTTATCAACACCTAAATTTCCCACATTGGCGTTGTCCACAAGAGGTGGCTAATTTTTATTACCAACATCTTCTTCCTCCTCATTGCCCATTACTTGTTGTTCTAATACATCTAAACGATCTCTTGTGTCCAACTAGGCAGCAAGGATCTCATCAAGTTTTTGGGCAGTAGCTACTTCTCCACTAGGTGATGGGTTGTTTCCAGCATTTCCTCTTGTTCTAACCATTTTTTGTTAACAAGAAAATTTAAGTTTTATCAGATTATGGACAAAATAGGTCCAAGAGTTGCAACCTTCAATTCTCATACCAAGATCTAACATTCCCATTTTATAACTTTAGAAACAATGGAATTATATATATATAATGTTCTTTGTTCTAAATAATCATAATTTAGAACACACATTCCAC
This sequence comes from Taxus chinensis, assembly GCA_019776745.2. Taxonomy (NCBI): domain Eukaryota; kingdom Viridiplantae; phylum Streptophyta; class Pinopsida; order Cupressales; family Taxaceae; genus Taxus; species Taxus chinensis. Next base: position 656,387,052 of record CM034149.1, on the reverse strand, counting down.
GCCAATAAATCTCATAACAGATAACCATAAGTAGTTGTGAGTGACTCGGTGAACTACCAAGTCTCTCAATTCATGACTCAGTTTCTAACCGATCTCTCATGTTAACTCAAAGTCTTGTATACTAAGTATACTTTGTTCTCTTACCCTGTTCTGGGTATTGAGTATTTTTTTTAAGATAACTATCTAAATATTTGTTACCAATATTCATCTGAAATCCCATTTCTTAAACTAGGTGACATAGAACAACGCAACCAGTAGCTTGCAATACTTTGGCAAAAGATTTCCAACATATTTTTCATGTTACTAATTCCTAGATGGGCATACTCGTCAAATGGAATATGTCATTCACCCCACTCATCTGTTATCTAGAATGGTCTTCAGTGACTCCTGTTAGTACATTTGTTCATGGTTTAACCCTACCCCAGGTTAGTAAGATAGTTTGGTATAGAGAACCACTCATGGTGACTAAGGGTACTTAGACATACTCAATCAACCTAAGTCGATTACATGTGTCTAGTTATCCTAACTCGTCGTGATCTATTCCCTATACTAAATCATGATCCTATCCTGACCTAGAGTTATAACTCAGATCAAGTCCAAGTTTATGTAGATCTAGATTATCCAATTTTGAAGGATGTTTGCAACATTTCAACTACAAAACTATATCCTCGTGAAGACCTAAGTCTTCACGAATGTATAGTTATGTAGTTGCAAGTGCCAACACTCGATGAGATTACCCATCTTGATGTACATACCCAAGAAAGAATTTAATTACCCAATTATTTTTCTTAATTAAGATTTAATTACCAGCAACCCTGTTGAAACCTAATTTCATTAGCTCTTAAGGTTGACATCCACAATTCAAGTTGTTAATGTATTGCAGAAAATTCATGATTGCTTTTTATTCATTAACTTTCTACTTGTAGAATGTAGTTAATTAAACATAAAAAATCGCATTAGTAAGATTTACTTATTATACCTCAAACATTCTTAGTCTGTTTAAGTTCCAAAATAGGTTCCATTATAATAGGATTCATTGAGATGAAGTCTAATTGATAAATATTCATATTTACCTTCCATTTGTTTTAAACCTATCAAGGTATTGGTCAAGAGGAAGTGTACCTTCCTCTTTCTATTTATAAGTTAGGGTTCATTATACCCTTTTTACATTATACAAGTATTCATAATTAATTCACACTTTCATTAACATCATTTTAATAAACCATAGTGACTTAGATAAAAGAAAATCTATGCATGCCAGCTTAATAAGCTAAATTTTCCACAAGGGGATAGGGCATCTAATTTCCTTCCATCTAACTAATTTAAGTCAAACCAATAAAGATTCCATACAGATAAGATTATGAGGAAATAAAGATAAGATTACAAATTTCCTTTACAAAATACACATGGAGAATAACACATCATGTACAAGTAACTCTCAATATTTTTCCATTTATCAAAGTGAAATACACATTTTACAGGTCCATTCATTTCAGACATCTTTCATGTCAAAACATCATCAAGCTCAATTAATAAATACAACTTTTCCTCTTTCAATACATTTCAATAATGAATCATATTTCTTCATAAAAGATCCAGTCTTTAAGTAACGAATAACATCATAAAATTTATTGTCTTCCTTTATCACTTATGAAGTCCATCTGCAAAAAATTATTGCATGAGTCAGTTCATTAAACTGAGCATGATAAGCACTAAGCATTAAAACAATGTTCTTTCAACTAACTATTTCATATAAAAAACTCTACTTTTATGAAACAGTAACACACTAGAGATAGATACATCATACAGAATAAAAATCATAAAAAAAGTACAAGAGTGATCAACCACATTAATATTTAGTAAAGATCATGATATAATAAACACTCTTCAGCCATTGATTTCATAAGAAATTATATGAGATAAGTAATATTTCATCCTAATTACTTATCTCATTCTTACTATAGGTACGTATAGTTTATTTCTTACTTCATTCAATCTAAATTCCAAAGATAGACACTAACTCTAATATTTCCCAAAATAGAGTTGTTGGGCCCCTAAAATATTGGCTAAGTACAAAATGGCGCATAGGCACGCAAGACCTAGTTGAAGAAAATTGAGCAAGGATAAAGCGTAGGGCAGGGTTTAGGGAAGGCTTTAAGGAAACCCATGGCACATGCAAGGACCAAAACCAAGGGTTCAAGACTTAGCCATATTGGGCATTTTTGGCAGAACACATGAAAAGCATGACCTGACTGCGCATGTGGAGTGGATAAGGTGCCAGCCTGGTGACAGGTTGGCCCAAGAAGGAGCATGCCTGCGGTAGAAGCTTCTAGAAGCTCATCATGGTAAAAAGTGGAAAGCTCAAGCCTAGAGGAGCATGCTCACATGGAGGACCACATTCAAACACTTGGCATCAGATCTGAGGCCACTGAGAGGATGAGTTGGCAGTCCAGAAAGCCTATATATACAAGTGCCTGTAGAAGTAAAAGGAGGGAGAAATAGATAGAGGGCGGAGCTCTGCAGAAATACTGCAAGAACTCTGTTAGTTTGGGTAATTGTGCTTAGGAAAGGATGTATCAAGGGTATGGGGATTATAAATTTCTTTTGAGAGCCTAATCATATGAGTCCAGTTATAAAGCATGACTGCGGTCTGCTTTTCTGTGACATTCTGTAATGGCTCCATGAATGTAATGAGGTTACCAGCTCACATGAATATGAACATTGATGATTCTAATGCATACATATTTCTCATAGTTCTTTTTCATTTATGTTTATGATTAAGTTTGGATGCTTGTACAACTTATTTCTATTTTGGTACAAGTTATAAAATTTGTTAAAGCACTTTCTGTCTAGGAATGACTACAAGGACCTAGAAGCCATTCTGAGCTCTATGGTGCTTGTATGTTTTACTTCCATTCAAATCTCTTAAACATGAATCATAGATGATGTTTCCCACTAAACTCACATAAAAGAGAGACTCGGCACCCGCGCATTCCTCGGGTGAGCACCCAGCGCCCACTGGGTGATAGGCCGGTGCACATGGGGTTCCTTTCTTTTGTGATAAGGGTAAAAATGACTACATCTTGGTTCCATTTATGGGACCTCTTTTCAAAGTTGTAGAGGGAAATGGCATACATCATGATCTAGGTAATGAGTAATGACAGAATGTTTAACTCTGGAAAGTGTTGAATCATGGTTCAAGAGCACGGAGGATGAATTTTCTCAAAGATTCAACACTGGACCTGAGTTTGATGCATGTAGATGGGTAGAAGAGAACCTCTACCATGATTTATATGAAACATTTTTCTGTTGTTTCCTAGTAGAGTTGTATGAATGGCTCTCAGCATATGCATCTAGATCAAGTTGGTATTCTAGATCACACATGTGGACCCAAGAAGAATACCAGAGGCTGTAGGATGCAGATCTGATGTGGACTCATGTTGTGGATCATTGGTGGGAAGGTGTGTTGGCTAGCTACACTCTGGAGTACGCTATTTCCACATATTCTTGCCCCAGAAGTTGCTGAGTTTGAATTTCTACAGGAGCCCAGAGGATCATTTCTACATGTTATCCCTCTGGAAATGAAGATCCTAGTTGTTACTTTGAGTTTAGAGGCATTTCCAATGGCTGGCTAAACCATTCTGAGCACTGGGTGAGGGAGCTAGGGTGGAGGAAGATGGCAGATATTATGACAGAGAAGGAAAGGGAGGAGAGACTACTCAAGTATAGTGAAGCGCGTGAAAGGGATATTGCTAGATGATGCAAAGCTACAAGTGTGATGGATCTATGGAGGTAGACATTGTGGGAAGGAGTTGAGGTTCACGTGGAGGACATGGAACCTGAGTAGTCTTGTGCTACCCCATCTTGGCAAGTGCATAAGAGAGACCCCTTCGGCTTCTGATGAGAGTTCATCACGTGGAGAGAAAGAAGAGTCATTGGCACATATCTGAACCCACCCAGTGACCAAACCCTGGCACTTGGTTTTCCAGAACAAGGAAGGAGTATCATTGACCTAGTTGGTATCAGTGGAAGTGACAGATCTACGCCTAGGAGGTACAATTTTTTAGTTCCCACTTCTATGGCTACACATATTCTAGTATTCAGAGGAGTCTTTGGACAAGGAGAAAGTATACAATCCTTCAGTCTCACATCTGGAAGTGGCGCGGGGTACAATAGTGGTAGTGGGGCATTATCACAGACCATCGGTGCACAATTCAGTGGAACCTTGGGGACACTTGGCATGACTACTACAGGACCTGGTGGTTCTGGTGGATCTGGTGGGTCAGAGGGACAAGACCTGGTGGACCTAGTGGTTTTGGTGGATCTGGTGGCTCAGGAGGCACAGGACCTGGTGGACCTGGTGGATCTGATAGCGGAGGAAACACCAGAGGAAACCAAGGCTCTGGCTTAGGAGGACAAGGGCCCCAGCCACCCCCTCAAGTCTTCTTTGAGATGTCTTTACACTTACTAGATTATAGAGGTATTGAAGATGCTGCAGAACATGTTCACAAGTGTGAGCTGCTATGGCGCGCAAAGGGGATCACAACCTCAGAGTGGAAGGCTAGTCAATTTGCAACAATGTTGCAGGGGCACGCACATAGCTAGTATAGGAAATATGACCCTCATCAAATGGTGGTGGATTATACTGCTTTAAAGAATGCCTTCTTGGCAGAATTCCACATCCCTGAGTTTGAACAGAAGAGCATCAGCACCCTGAAAGAGATTCAATAGGGAATGGCAGAGAATGTGTGGGAGTATGATGCGTGCACTTTAAAACTCTCTTGTCTAAGTTATCATATGATATTCACCCTTCACAGCATGCTTAGTGGTTTGTTAGAGGATTGATCACACCTTTTAGAAGGGCCTTATCTCATAAAACTTTCATAGACCCACGTGAGGCATTGGAAGCTTCTCTGCGCACCGAGGCTATTGGTAGTGTTGATACTGGAGTTAGCCCATTCCTGGAGGCTCAAATTGTTGCTATGGCTAAGCAGCTAGAGAATTTGTTCTGTGAACTCAGCCCATGAGACTCATAGTGGTTTATGGTGTACATATTGTGAAGTAGAGGGGCATGTCAAGGGTAGTTGTCCCCAGAGGGTAGTACGCACCGTGACAGTAGACTGTGAAATTTTTCATGGGGACCATGATGCAAGTAGATGCCCCTTGTTACAGTGCGTAATTCTGAAAGAATGTGTCTTACTACTATAAGATCTACACCTCTACAACCCATGATACTAAGGACTGTAGGCTCATTGATCAGATCCATGAGGCCATTGATCATGGGGTATGCCAAACCAACATTGTCAGTAGTTCTAAAGGGGGGTGATCACCGCTATGAGGAGCACGTAGATGGTGGCATGCACTGAAGGAGATTTCACAGAGGATTTTGTGGTCGTGGTAACCATGGGGGAGGAAGGAGTGAGTTCCCATGTGGAACCTGTTTTAATTGTGGGTCTACAGAACATTATAAACGAGAGTGCCCAGACCTATTGTAGTGCTCATGGTGTGGAAAGAAGCACAAGTATGAGGAATGCCCAGAGTTGTTTGAGCACATGAATCAGTAGTAATGGAAAGACAAGGGCACTACAATGGTAAGCATTAAGAAGACAGACACATAATGGATGTCATGGGTGACATGTGATGTAGGCTTGGAACCTGTTTTAGTAACAACAAGAGCAGAGGTCACATGCGCAAAGGAAATACCAAGGCAGAGGACCCTAGTTTCAAGAGAGGAAGTAGTTCATGGGAAGTACCCAGACCCTGTGCATCAAAAGGAAGTATATCAAGATACCATGGATGTCATTCAGAGTTTACAAGGAGAAATCTAGTGTCTAAAGGAGAAGTCCAGGAGGGAGGAGCAAAGGAGGAAGGTTGAGGCACCAAAGGATGACCTGGATGAGGTCAAGGAAGTATGTAAAATGCTAAGGCAAGAGAATGTTATTCCCTTGCTAGGAGCATGGTTGAGGGAGAAGGTACCACGCACCAGAGAAGAGCACGAGAGACAGATCCTGCATGTAAACCTTCCCCCTCACAGCCTTGACTATGAAAAAGAGATCACATTGGATGCAGTCATAGATGGATGGCTCCTTAGTAATATCCTCATTGACACAGGCGTAGAGGTCAATGTTCTAACTTTGGATGCATGGCATCAGATGGGGAGACCTGTATTACAGCCATCTTTGAATGTGTTGTATATGGAAAACAAAATGAAGGAAATTCCCATTTGTGTCTTAAAGGATGCAACTATCACTATCCAGGGAGCTAAGTTTACTTAGGACTTCAAAGTCTTGGCGCTCGCCGAGGCAGACAATTTTCCAGCACTACTTGGGCACCCATGGTGTTACAAGAACAATGCTTGACCTTTGGTTCAACAAGGGGTACATCATATTTGAAAATAAGGAGGAATGGGTCATTATACCCCTGGCTGATGGGAATTCGACACCCTATACTGAACCTTTGGGGGAAGAGGTCCTGGATCAGATATATGTGTGCTCAATCAGGGATCCAGAGATAATCCATCCTACCAATGGAGTTATCCAGTTTGAGGATGCTCAGTCAGTAAGTGACACCACCAGTCTAGCATGTGATAATTGGTGCATGGGACTTATGAATTGATCGGACGGAAGTTGAGAGGATTGGTAACAAAAGTAACAAAGGTGCATACAGTCTGGTGCCTAGGAGGAAAAAAACTACCTAAGTATTCAGGAGGGGCCTTCCCTGAGATCTTCTTACAGGAGATGGAAGCTCAGTGGAAGGAGGAGAAGGAACAGAGGGGGATGTTAAGTTATGTCCTACTCAGCATAGTGGCACGGTGGTGGGCTACACATCAGGAGAGCCTTTTGGAATGGCGCGAGGTGAGAATTACTCTCTCTATTAGGTTTTCTAGAAGCAACGTGCCCACCACCATCAAGGACTACCATGGTAAGGAACCCACCTCTTTCCACATCCAAGCTTGTGAGAAGGTCTGGAGAGAAGGCATGGAAGCTTTTCCACCATCCCTTTGGGTGCACAAGTTGTATTCTACACTGCAGGTTTATGTGCATGCATGGTACATACATTCTGAGACACGCCGCCAAATAGGAAATTGGCAAGAGCTAGTAGCTGACCTCATTCAAACGTTTGAGTACCAAAGTACCAAGCCATCAGTTGATAAGGCATTGTAGGTTGTTAAGTGCCTTACCATGGGGGATAGTGCCATGGTAGAAGATAGGTTGTTGGAACTGCTAGGTGGACTAGGTTTGGAGGCGTGCTTTGAAGAAGAGGCAGAAGAAGCAGAAGAGATCCAGCTTGAGCACGTGTGCTTGGAAAAGGAGAAAGGGAAATTAGTATATGTTATTGATGGGGAGGAAGTAGAGAGCTTGGATGTCAACCATTCTGTAGGGATGCACGAGGTAGTGGATAGTGTTGATGCTCACGTACGCACCTACCATGAGCCCTTAAAGACAAAGAAGGTTAACATCGGCTCAGGAGAAGAACCTAAGGAAGCTATTATTGGAGATTACTAGTCAGAGAAGGAGGTCTCTAAGATCATTGATCTTTTGCATGAATTTGAGGATTTATTCCCACACGGGTACCATGAGCTCAAAGGCATCCACCATTCCTTGGGGGAGATGAGGATAAAGCTGAAGGATGGTGCACACCCAGTCAGGAAGAGACCCTACCAGATGAATCCCAATTTGCACATAAAGGTAAAGGAAGAGATAGACAAAATGATAGCTTCTGGGATCATTGAAGTTGTGGAAGAATCAGAATGGATAAGTTGATGGTAATCAGCATCAAGAAGGATGGGTGGATTAGGATCTGCATGGATTATAGGGAGCTGAATGCAGTTTGTGTCATCGATCCCTTTCCAACCCCCTTCACTGAAGAAATTTTAGAGGGAGTTGTTGGGTGCTGAAATCTATTCCTTTACAGATGGATTTTTGGGGTACCACCAAGTCTGGATTACAAAGGAAGACTAGGAGAAGACAAATTTCACCACTGAATGGGGAAGTTTTGCATACATGGTCATGCCCTTTGGGTTGAAGAATGTGCCTGTTGTTTTCTCATGCATAGTGGTTCAGGCGTTCCAGGACTTCATCCACAAATTCCTTCAGGTTTATCTAGATGATTGGATAGTGTATGGGCTAGTGAAAGACCATTGTGATAATTTGAGGCTGATGTTTGAGAGGTGTCGGCAGTTAAGGATATCCCTCAACATTAAAAAGTGTGTCTTTGCTACACCCTTTGGGATGTTATTGGGGCATATCATATGTAAGGAGGGCTTGCTAGTAGATCCTTCCAAGGTTGTAGTTATTGTGGGATTGGGGGAGCCTACTAGCCAGAGCACAGTGCATGGATTTCTTGGGCATATGGGTTATTACAGGAAATTCATCAAGGGGTATGCCAAGATAGCCACGCCTCTAGAAGAATTACTCAGACATAAAAGTGATTTCCATTGGGGAGAGGCTCAGCAGAAGGCATTTGACACATTAAAGGATAGGCTTGTCACCGCACCTATATTACATTTTCCCTCTTGGGACAAGCCCTTCCATGTTCATGTAGATGCCTCAGGAACCACCATTGGAGCAGTACTTACACAGCCAAGTGAAGGAATTGTTGATCATCCTCTATGTTTTGCAAGTAGGAAGTTGACACCAGCAGAGTAGAATTACACCACGACTGAGCATGAAGCATTGTCAATGATCTACATGCTTTTCAAGTTCAGACAGTATCTGCTGGCAACACCCTTTGTATTTTACACTGACCACATGGCGTTAAAGTACTTGGTGAACAAGCTCATTCTACAAGGGCACATATGTCGGTGGGTGTTATTATTTCAAGAGTTTGAGTTTATGGTAGTTGTGAAGCCTGGAAAGAGTAATTGTGGACCTGATCATCTGTCAAGAGTTGATTCAGGGGAGGATGCGCAAGAGTATTGAAGAGGCTATGCCAGACGTGTAACTATTTAGGTTGTGGCGTGCACCCTTGGATTTGGAGGAGATTGTCAGTATTCCTAAAGGAAGGTGTGGTGCTAGAAGGGATGAAGGCATTAGAAAGAAAGTAACTAGCCATACGCGTCACATGCCTACATGTTGATCAGTGGGGACTTATACAAGTTAGGGCATGATGAAGTTTTGTGCAGGTGTGTACTAGAGCATGAGCACCTCACCATCATAGAGGAAGCACATGGAGGAAGTGCGGGTGGACATTATGTAGGTGATGCCACCACGTGTAAAATTTTAATGGCAAGATTGTGGTGGGAAACTCTGTATAAGGATTGTAAAGACTATTGTAAAGCATGTGACCATTGTCAGTTCATTGGCAAGCCAGGAAAGAGAGATGAAATGCCTTTGCACCCTATCCCTAGCACTGAACCTTTTGAGAAATGGGAAATAGACTTCATAGGCCCTATTGCACCAGCAGTGCGTAGGACTGGATCATGCTATGTAATCACTTGCATGGACTATTTGACAAGGTGGGCAGAGGCAACCCCAACTAAAGACTGCACAGCAGCCACAACGGCAAGATTTTTTTGGGAGAACATTATCACAAGGTATGGATGTCCTTTAAGTTTAACCAGTGATAGGGGTACACATTTCTTGAATGAGACCATGAGGATCCTGTTAGCAGAGTTCATGGTAGCTCATCACAAGACTACCCCTTATCACCCACAAGAAAATGGAACTGTGGAAGCATTTAACAAAATACTGAGTCATACCCTGACCAAGATTTGTGATGTCAGAAGACAAGATTGGGATGACAAGGTATCAGCCGTATTATGGGCTTACAGGAAAACTTATAAAAGGCTGAAAAAAGCCACACCATTTCAATTGGTGTTTGGCATGGAAGCTGGAAGTTCTACCAGTTGAATTCATGTTACCTTCTCTGTGAATAGCATGAGCAGGAGGGTTGGCTGATGAGCAAGTGCTGGAAGAGAGAATTGATGAATTGATGAAGTTGGATGAAAGACAATCACTCGCCAGGTGGAGCCAAACAACAGAAAAAGCAAAGCAAAAAGCATGGCATGATCGCCACATCAGAAACAAGAAGTTTGAGGTTGGGCAGATGGTCTTGTTGTATGATTCTAAGTTTCTGCACCATCCTGGGAAGTTGAAGGTCCATTGGTTAGGTCCCTATAAAATCTCGTACATCCTTGATTTGGGTGCATGCCAGTTACAAGCGCTGGATGGAATGAAATTGCCTGGACACTTCAATGGGAGTAGGCTGAAGCCCTACTATAAATAAGTCTTCTTGGTGTTTGTAAATAAGGTAGTTTTTCCAGTTAGTTTAGAATTTCCTTTATGCATTTATTTTCTTGTGTTTCCCTTTCATGTTGTTTTTTTGTTTTGTGCCTTGGGCGCCAGTAAACCTTATTACTCTTTGAGGATTTTTGAGTGCGCAGAGGACCGCACATCATTTTAGTGTGGGGTGGAGTGATGTGAAGGAGAGCATGGGTAAAGTGCCAAGGAAGTTTGTGTTGAAAATCCCAGTTGAATGGCCCTGTTGAAAGAGGTGCATGGAAAGAAAATATGGAAAAGGATGGTTGGTGTCAAGATAAGGCTACTTTTAGATCCCACGTACAAAGGAGGAAAAAGTGCATAAGCAACATGAGGTAGGCGAGAGTAAAAATCAGGACAGAAGAAGTGCCTTCGGTGCCAGTGACACACGCGTAAGAGTCTCATGTCTAGATAGATTGGTTACATGCTAGAAGGTTGGAAGATTGTCCACGCAGGGTCGGGCGCATGAGTCAAAGTGCTAAAGTTCAGACTTTGTTTGAAAAAGCTACATTAAATGTGAAAAGTATGGTGGTAGGTGAAGTAGAATTTAATGCTTAAAAAGGAAAAACTATAAATAGAGGGTCGAGGCATTTCATTATTCACTTTGTGTATAAGGAGAAAGAAGCACTTTTTACATCTTCACAAACTAGGGCTTCCAAAAACTGATCCGTGTGAAGAAAAATTTAAAGAGATTGAGTGTGGGTACTAGTTTGGATCTATGAACCAGAAGAAATGGATTTCACAGGCGTAAGAGAGTTGTGAGAAGGTGCCAACTTGTGAAGGGATTATCCCAGCTAGGGTTTGAAGAACTAGGGCATGGGTTTAAGGAGTTTTCTTCACAAATTCGAGATCTAAGGTGGGAAAGAGTGGAAGAAAAGAGTTACAAGAAGTGATTGAAGTAAGAAGAGAACCTAGATAATGGCACCCAAGAAACTAGTTAGCACACCCAAGAAGGGAAAGGGCAAGGGCAAGGGAAAACAAAAAGAAACCGATGCACATACAAATGAAGAGTGGTATGCAGAAATGCACTACCAAGATGGAGTGTTGCTAGGGAAGGAGTGGGAGTCCCATCTAAGAAATATGTCTGTAAATGACTATAATCATCGTACGAGCACAATCAAGAAGGAGATGGCCTTGGAGTTAGTGCACCCAACAAATAAAAGGACACCAGAGGGTTTTCCCATCTATAACAATGATGTGAAGGTCAAGTTGGAGAAGGCAGGGTTATTACAACTCTTTGAGTTGCCCTACTTTGGGAAGCCTGAGCACTTATATCAATGGTTGATGTCACGCATACATGAAGACTACTTCCATTTCCCAGGGTGCAAGATGTGCATTACCCCTCAATCATCTCACATTTCACAGGCCTCATCTGTGAAGGAGATGATTTGGAAGATGACCTAGGCGATAAAGAGGAAATTAAGGAAACTATCGCCACCTACGCATACAAAAAGGGGTCAAGGTACTATGATATCACAGACATCAAGGACCCAATAATGAAGATGGCCATGCATCTGGTGACAAAGTTAAATGGCCAGGAGAGATGGACCCAGGTCAATAAGCCATGGTTGCATGTTTGCAGGAAGATCTCAGAGGCCACCATCTACAACTTGTCTACGTTCATCGTGGATGAGTTTGTCAGCTGCATGAAGGAAGGAGACAAGATCCTTTTTGGTAATGTCCTACTAACCATTGTGTTTTCAGAGATCAGAGTACCTGATGCATCAGAAAAATTCATGTGGGAGTACCTAGCTGAGGACCCTTCACCCATAAAAATATTTGATAAATACACATGTGACTATATGACAACCGTGCACAAGGCGCACCTGGAGAAATGGTATACGTGCTTGAGGAACGTGTTTGGGGAAGAATGGAGGATTCCTAAACAACTACTAGTGGCCACTAAAGGAGAAGCTGAATTTGTTGTGTACTAGCATTTCTACCTAGTAGGTTCAAAATAATGGATGAGACATGGAGCCCATGGTGCAAGCTCCCCTTTTCCTTCACAGCTCAATACTTCCAAGTGGGAGTAAACAAGTTCAAAGAATCCAAGAAGCTAAAACTAGACCTTGGTAATTTGGACCGGGACCACAGGGAAATGTGTAAAGGGTTGGTCATACCTTGGAAAGTGTGTGTATGTGGAGAGGTATGTGTCGCATGAAGTTTAGATGACAAATTCCCATGACTTTTCCCATTGCAGGAGGATCCACGATGCGTGTGTACCTCCGCATAAGACCCAAATCTGAGAAGGGCACATATCTAGAGAACGAGGTGTCTATGCCTAAGGATCCAACTAGCAGGAAGAGACCCATGCCCAAACAGGAGGAAAAGGAGCCAGAGAAGAAAATACCAAGTGTGGTGGATACACAGGTGATAGGTTCCCTTGGACAAGCACCAAAACAAGCATGTATTCACATAAGAAGAGGCCCATAGTCAAGGAAAATGACTCCAGAGCCAGAAAATCCATCAGACAAGGAGTCCTCGGGAGAAGAAGAAATAGAGTCACCTACACTAGAATCCCCGGTTAGGAAGAAGCAGAGGATAGAAGAGGAGACCACCTCGGAAGAAATTGGGAGTTTGGAAAAATACATAGGTGGAGAAGAAGATAGTGAAGAAGATGTTAGTGGGGAAGACTGAGCCTGAAAAAATATCAAGGTCCACCTATTTTCAACGTACATGATTCAGAAGAAGAAGGTGGAGAAGAGGAGCAAGGGTTCCTCTTCGTGCGGCACAAGGATAGCCAGGAAGGGAGAGGCACCCAGGACATGAGAAGTGAGGAGGATGGCGTGCAGACGCATAGAAGGCTCCAAGCCTTACGATGGAACAAATAACCAAGATGGCAGAGAAAGAAGAAACAAAGGCCATCGAGACCTAGGTGGAGGAGAAGTTGAAACGCAGTGCTGAGCCAATGTTAAACAAGGATAAGGAGGAGAGCATGGAAAAGGACCATGACAGCACTGGAGGGCCCCATTTTAACTGTAAGTATTCCTTAGGACACACACACATGGAGGAAGGCACGTAGGGGAGGAGAGGCTAGGGATGGGTTATATTGATGACCCCAACAAAGTGTTTTGCATGTGGTTCCAAAGCACGATTCCAGCAGAAGAGCTCGTAGCAATGTCATCTTTTGACAAGGAGGTTGCATACTCGTAGACGAGGAAGATGCTCTCATGGGAAATTGAGTCCCATCCTGATGAGCTAGAATTTAAAGTAAGCCACGGGGAAATAATAACATTTCCAGGACCAACAGAAGACAACCCAATTGTGAACGCTCAACATCTCTCAGATGAACAATTATGCAACATGCTCAATAAGGTATCAGTTGAAATTAAAGCTAGACTCTTCAGGCAGAATGATAGAATCAAAGATCTGGAGGAGGACCTAAAGAAGAAAGAGGAAGAGCTATCTGTAAGGGAAAAGGAGTTAAGTCAAGAAAAACTAATCAGTGCCAGTTGTAGCGTGAGTTGAAAGACAAAAAGGCAAAGGTGTGTGTGTTATACAAAAATGTGGAGTCTATAAATAATGTTATAGTATTGAAGCCTCCAGACCTATCACCCCCTGTGCATAAGTATGGATCTTCCTCGGGATGCCTAAAGGATTTAACAAGAGTCCTCACCATGGAGAGGTAGTTGTTAGCCTTGGAATCTATAGAAGAAGTGGCCGTGCACTTGGAGAAAGAAGATAAGTTGAAGGTTGTGGCATTCATAGTTGAGTACAGCAAGGTTCTTGCTGATATAAAAGTTTCTTCCCATACCACTAAGGCCACGTACAACAATTGCGTGGATAAAGACAAAGTGGTAGGCATCTTGGTCGCCACTCATGAAGTATAACTCAAGGAGTTTCAAGAGAAGAATAAAGGAAATAGGGCCGAAATGGATAGAATCCTTGACAAGGTCAAAAGAAAATCCAAAGCCATTGAAGCCTTAAGGGATTCAATCAAAAACCAGTTAAAGGAACTATACCCATAGATTACATGAAGAATGGATGCGCTAGATGATGTAGGAAAAGAGTTAGAGAAAATTGCTAACACCATAAGCACACAAGGAAATGATCTAAGATTTGAGGAGGTGAGCACCCTGGTCGGCGACCTCTGTCAGAGAGCATAGAACAAAGTCAATTCTAGGATCAAGTTGGAGGCCGACTTGCAAAAGGATTTTCCTAGCCTATTGCAGTGATTCCATCACTTCCTCATTCTTTCTTCTTTCCATATTCTTTCATCCCCTTATTCTTTTCCCATGGTTTAAGTCTATTTTGTTCTACCTTTTCACTGGAGAAGTGTTCCCATAGATAGATAATAGGCGTAGTGTGGGGTAATTTTGGGCCCCTAAAATATTGGCTACGTACAAAAAGGTGCATAGGCGCGCAAGGCCTAGTTGAAGAAAAGCGCACAAGGATAAAGTGTGCAGGGAAGGATTTAGGGAAGGCTTTAAGGAAACCCATGGTGCACGCGAGGACAGAACCAAGGGTTTGTGACTTAGCCATATTGGGCATTTTTGGTAGAACACATGAAAAGCATGACCCGATTGTGCATGTGGAGTGGATAAGGTGTCATACTGGTGACAGGTTGTCCCAGGAAGGAGCATGCCTATGCTAGAAGCTCATCATGGTAAAAAGTGGAAAGCTCGGGCTTGGAGGAGTATGCTCACATGGAGGACCACATTTAGACACTTGGCATCGGATCTGAGGCTGCTGGAGGATGATTTGGCAGTCCAAAAAGCCTATATATACAAGTGCCTATAAAATTAAAAGAGAGAGAAATAGATAGAGGGCGGAGCTCTGTAGAAATACTGCAAGAAATCTATTAGTTGGGCAATAATGCTTAAGAAAGGATGTATCAAGGGTATGGGGATTATAAATTTCTTTTGAGAGCTTAATCATATGAGTCCAGTTATAAAGCATGATTGTGGTCTTCTTTTCTGTGACATTCTGTAATGGTTCCATGAATGTAATGAGGTTACCAGCTCACATGAATATTAACATTGATAATTATGATGCATACATCTTTCTCATACTTATTTTTCATTTATGTTTATGATTAATTATGTATGCTTGTACAAATTCTTTCTGTTTTAGTATAAGTTATAAAATCTATTAAAGCACTTTCTGTCTAGAATGATTGCAAGGACCTAGAAGCCGTTTTGAGCTCTATGGTGCTTGTAAGTTTTACTTCCATTCAGATCTCTTAAACATGAATCATAGATGATGTTTCCCACTAAACACACATAAAAGAGAGATTCAGCACCCACGCGTGCCTCAGGTGAGCACCCAGCACCTGCTGGGTGATAGGCCGGTGTGCATGGGGTTCCTGTCTTTTGTGATAAGGGTAAAAATGACTACATAGAGTTAATTTTTTAAGAAGCAAAGATCCATCATACTCACCATTAACATATTCCATCATAAAACATCTTCTGCCAAGCTAATTCAAACTTCATGAAAGGTTTAAGGTTGAGCCAACAATATCATAAAAATAAGAGATTTCTAATTCAGATGCTACATCCAAATTTAAAGCTCAAGCTATAGCCTAAGTCTTAAGTTAGGCCACAACATGTTGGAAATAGGAAATGTATTTATTTGATTACTTGCACTAGACATAAGTCACACATTACCAAATATAGTTTCCAATCAACAAATATCAAGGAGAATAAGTAAAGGTTTATCTCCCAACTACTCACTTGGTAATCCTATTAAGTAGTACAAATGAGCCGATCAATTCCTTTAGCAAGATTAATACATAAGAGGGAAAAGATGAATAGAGAGAGAGAGAGAGAGAGAGAGAAACAACTTAGAACTTTCCTCAGAGTTCGAGGAGAACAGTGTTACGTTCCACTACTCAGAGAAGAGAGAGGACATAATATAATTTCCTTCAAATTTCAAAGAGAACATCAATGAATACCTTAATCAGAAAAGAAAGAGAAAAGGGATTCAAAAACAAGAATGGGAGAAGATCCCATTATTCTTTCCCAAGAAAAGAAATACATATCAGAATAAAAGACTAATACAGATCCAATCAAGAGATCTTTTAACTCTTGTCAAACATTGAAAACATAGAATTAAATGATACTGGACCAAATTATGCGACTGTAGTATGCAAGTCAAATACCAAAGATGAATTTCTCTCGGAATATAACCAAGATCAGCAACAATAGTGCATTAGCTATGTCTAGAAGGAGATGTTTTAAATGAATTCGTTTTGCAACAATACATGAAACATCAACAACCACTGGACATTCCTACTCATCCAATCGTAATTAGTTTCAGTCAATATAACAAAATATTAACCATCCTTTCCAGAGAATGAAAAACAATATAACAGTCAAGTCAACACATATTCCCATCTTCACAAGGATAAAAGAAATAGTTTTCATGTAAGAAGAGAAAGTACCCAACATCATTCAAACATAATGAAGACACAACATAAAACAACGTGAATCCACTACATGTGTACGAGTCAGTCTCAAGCAAGGAATATAAAAATCAAATTTATTTCAGTCTATTCCTCAAGTTTCTCTTGACTGAGCTAATCAATATTTCACCAAGAAATTCAAACTCTTCAGTATTATTCACATATCAAAATAAACGTAAGGATCTAAGAAATCCATCAAGATGGACCGATTGAGTAATCCTTGAATGAAGAAATATCATTCTAGAAGGGATGAATAAACATTCATTATTCCTTTCCAAAAATCATGACAATAGGATGATTAACAACCATACTAATATACAAATTTTACCATAAGGTTCATACAGGTGCATAACAGGTAAGTCATTAATAGATCATGGACCAATTCGAATGCCAGCACCAAAGGATCCTGAATAGGAAGTAGAGAGAGCAAGGGTGTCCGTGGTTAGGAATATTTCATCTTAGGAGGCATTACTCTAAACTTTACAAGATGAGCTAAGGAAAGTAGATCAAGCTCTGAACATATGTGCAGTACCAGAAGCGGTGATCAAGATCAAGACTATGATAGAGGATAATGAAGTTTTGAAGACAATTAAGGATGAGACTTTAGGGCACACAAAATGATTGGAATTAGTAAAATAAAAGCATGAAGCTCTTACAGTAACACAAAACCCACATAAGGAGAGGCTAGATGAGATTGGAAATCTCATAGCGCAAAATATGGATCTTCTAAAGGGATAGATGTCTTTTATGGCCAATGTTATCCTAGTACTCTAGAATGAAAAGGAAGAGATAACCCAAGATGATTTGGAATCCATCACCACAGACGTTCCAGAGAAGACAAGAATTACATTGGATGATTGGAAAACATTAGAGGCCAATATTAAAACAAAATATCCAGACTTGATCCTCCCAGTTAAAGTGGAGGGTGCTGCAGAATAGAAGTATATTCTTTGTATAGTGATTCTTTACATTCTTTTCATTCTTGTTCTTTATAGTTTGGGACAATCAAGATAAACCCCATTTTCAGGATGACAATGTACATTAGTGTGGGGTAATGATGAGGAGACAAATTATGACACTAAGAAGAGGGCACACAGAATATTCACACACATGAACAAGGCACATTTGAAGGTGCAGAAGGATAGGAAATGAAATGCATGCTAGGACAAGCTTATTTGGGACTTATCCATTTTCATGGTTACGGGCTATTTTTGGAGATAGCATTCAAAGAACAAAATGAGATGAAGATTTATGCGACACACAAATGTTATTTTGGGGATGAACATCTACTAAGCGTTGTTATCCAATTTTTTCCCCTCGGGGTAAAATTGAACAATAGAGGCTTTTGGACCTTAGGACCGAAAAAAACTCTCACAGAAAAATTTTAGGTGGTAGGCATATTTTGATGTTTAGGGAGTATTTTTAATGTTCCAGGAAGATGTGTTATTCTTAGAAGATTTTTTCCACTTTTTGGATTTTGAGGATCTCAAAGAGTGTACACTAGGCTCTGTAGGACTCACATTTACCCAACACAACCAAAATTTTTACAATTAGTGTGTTCTACTCCATCTATATAATGCCCTTGAATTGACAAAATCCTTAAAAAAATTCAAAGGTCTATTACAAAATTTTTAAAAAATGTGTCAAAAGGGACATTTTTTAATTTTTACCATGTTATGATGGAGTCAAGTCCCATCGAGCTAGGTGAAGATTCAACTCAGTGCTTCACTCAACATAATGAAGTATGGATTAACTCATGGATTTCACAAGTTTTTTAGAGCTTCATTAATGATGTCTCAATATGAGCTCGAGCTCGATGTGTGAGGAATTTAAGAGGAGCTGAGTTAGTGAATTTGGAGCCCAACGAAAGGTGTCCACCAGTTGAGTTGGGGGAGAACGGATCAGTCGGAGCTCGTGGATGATAAGATCAATTATGAAGAAATTAATACAACTTGACTCAGTGTGCTCAGTGCAAGGGATCAAGCTCCGTTTATTCTATTATACTCACCACATAATGCTCAAGGTAAGCTCGGTCAATCTGTTTTCAGGAATTTGCAAGAATTATTTAAAATTAACAATGTTAGCGGGGTCAAGTTATACATGGGGTCAAGATTTATACGGAATTGATCACTATGAATGAGTTGGAATGATTCTCTTGAATTATTTACCCAAAAAATTGAGTTCCAAGGTGTGTATAAGGTCACAAGGTTTTGAGCGCAACGAGTTGTAGGGTAAGGTGGACTCAGCCATTTAGGTTTGGTCAAGGTGTCAGCGAACTTGTTAGGAGCTATTGAAAATGGCTCACTAAACATAGTAAGACAAGGAATGAATCAAGCTCATTGGGTGAGCATTTTAGTAGCTCATGTCAGTAATTCTAAAGAATAGCTTGCCATGGTTGGTCTGATCAAAATGATTGATAGACTCTTAGGTGGTGATTGTAATGAAAAAAGGTCATATTGAAGATGAGTCATCAAAGAAACTTGGACCATGGAAACCGAATTAAGTGTAAGCTCGTGTGGCTCGACTTGTGTAGAATGGAACTCGGTCATCGATGTTGGCTCAACCAGAAATATGAATGGTATGCATATGAACCAAACTCACATATTAAGAATATTGGTTAATCATCTAATGACTCAGGTGGAGCCAATGATTGCACAGAGGAAACAAGCTCATGAGGTGAGCCACAATAGATACATGGAAGACCAGGAAGGTCAATTGAGTAGAGTCATCCATATATTTGAGCAAACCATGATTGAGTTGTTATGGCTCGGGCATGAAAATGAAGTTTAAGTTTAAAATACTAGGTCCACAGTGAGGAGATAGTCAAGTTTGCAGAGATGTTTACAGTGATAGCGGCGAGCTAAGGGCGGCTTGAAATTTCCAAGGCACTTTATTGAACGGTACTTGACAGAATTGAGCTCGGAAATAATGAGCGACCCATTGTGAATTTTGATGAACATGAGTCTAAACCACCGTAAGGTGCAAATGGGATGTAAGAATAATAAATTTGCAATTTGGGTGTTCATATATGAAGAGGAAGTTCTTTATTGGAGTTTTAATAAAGCCCGTAACAGTGGTATTCATGAGGTGAATCCTAACCCGAATCATGTCGAGCTCAGGTAGAAAACAAAATAAAATTTGCAGAGGAAATGAGCATTAGAAGAAGGATATCAGTGAATGATTGGACCAAGATACAAATAAGGATCTCACGAGTCATGTTACGGCTCGACCCATCATAGTGGATGTGGCTCAGGTAATGGAGTAATCGATCATGGAAGATAGAGCTCAGAAATGGATGAAATCTTGGCGTACAGATCAGATATGCTGGAGGATTAGGGACGTAGCAAAGGAGCTTGTAAAGCCTAGTTTTAACACAAAAATGACTCAGCTCAATGAGCTAGGCCGAGGGTAGAAAAAAATTTGGTAAGTCGAGTTAGATAATTGAGGGGCACGATGAAAATTTATTGTTTGAGCCTGCTCTTAGGAAGCTTCATCTTGCCTTTAAAGCTCTAAACATAAGAACCTACATGAGATCATCACAGGACAGAAACGTGGAGTTCGTGAAAAGTGGTGTTGTCAAGTTGATACCAATAATGCACAACATGACACATTGGCATGAGCACATGGTTGAATGAAATCAGAAGGTGGATATCTATAAGAGCTCAAGGCAAATGTATCCTTTTGAATGGTTCAAGTTTGAGCTCAAGAAAATCACTGAATGACACACTTATTGCATAAAGCATGGAAAACAAGTTGATTGAGATGTCTGGTTTGAACCCATTGTAGGATCCATGCACACAATCGAGTCATCTATGCATACACAAATGAGATCTCGAGCTCAATGGTTGAGCTATGGAACTGATCATTGATGCAAATGAGACCTCAAGAGGAATGTTTGGGTAGATGGCTCAATGCAAACTTTGATGAACTGAGTTAAAACAGAGAGGTTAAAATATTTGCACAGGTTGAAGAATTTGACATTTAATGAAGCAAGTGTAGTTCGAGATCTGATGTTAGAGTATGGAATATTGCAGAGAATGAGCTAGGCACAATTACATTTTTCTTCGGCATATCTTTCAAAGTCATGTTTTTGGGGTTAACCGTTTTAGGATTTCAGAGTTTTTTGGGATTGAAAATGTCGATTGAGTTGAATATTTTCGAAACTCGAAACCTTGAAACTTTGAAATTAAGATTTTTCAGGTTTTTGGGAGTCAGAGGTTGTGGAGATAGTTGGAATTTGGAGTTAGAAGTGATGACATGTTGGGATGCTTTCCATTTAACTCAGTGAGACGTAGGGTGAAGGAACTGTTAGCCCATTTAATTCACACGTGGAATCCATGCATAAGTGGACTAAGTCAATGTGGGGTTGCGTGAAGAGTTAATTGACCTCCAATAAAATCAAGGGAGGAGCCCAAAACCAAATAACTCAGTGCACATTCCACGTAGCTCAGTCAGTATGAAGGAACCCACCAAGTCATTCAATGTGGATTTTTGGGGGTTGAAGTCTGAGGTGATGTGTATGAGGTTCTCTCAAGGAGCTTGGTGGGGATATCGGCAAGTCAATAGACTAAGGAAAAGTGGTAAGCCAATAAAAACACAAATAAGGACGTGCGGGGGAATTTGTAAACTGATCCATGATAGCTCGACCACAGTTGAAGTGGTTAGTTTAGAAATAAGCATAGCTCACCATGTAAAATTGATGGCTCACTCAGTTAAATGTGTAGAGTTCATTGCGAAGGAAAATGGAGTAGCTCACCAGCCATCTCGGTGAGCTGGTTAGCGAACCAATCACTAAACTATTTTATAAACCACAGTACAAACATTCCCTAATAAAAAGAATGAAACCAAGGGGTCCCCGCCATGGACTCTAAGGGGGTTAAAATTTTATTAAAATGTTATTTTGATCAAATGGAGAAAATAAATATTTGAATGTATTCAAGCATTACAAAGACATTTTCAGAGAGCTAATGGAGAACAATGTCCCACAATTCCTAAATAGGAAAGTTTACTCATAATACTATAAGTTTCTCCCAAAATGTCCATTTTTTACAAAATTGTAGTCGTTGGAACCAGGAGAAAGATAACTACACCATTGAGCCATGAGAATATAAATTTTTAGGAGTTTTGAATTCCATAATTGCAGGTTTTATTCATTCCTTGGATGGTGCCTCGAAAGTTGGAGTTGCAATAAATGAGCAAACATGGCCAACAAAAATGATTAATTGTTTCCTACATTTTGGCCTAGATTCTAGGGTTTCTCCTTCTTTCTCTCAAAAACTCAGCAACTTTCTATAAATGTAAGTTGGAAGCTCATTCCAAAGGGTTCTAACCGTTCATACAAGTTAGACGAGTTAGACACTTTCCAAGCTTCCCCTCTCTTCAACAACTAGAAGGATGTGAATTTGTAAGCTCTCAAGCCTTTCTTCTCAAATTGTAAAGACAACCTATACCTTTTCCCTGATGTAATGATGCACTTTGCAAGTGCTTGAAGTAATGGAATTTATGTTTTGTGATCATTTTTATGTCCTTTCATGATTTTTCTATTTCTATTTGCCTCTCTCATGTTTGTAGGTGAACTGTGAAACCAAGGTTTCCTTTAAAAGTTTTGGAAGTCATTGTGTTTATCAGGGATTGAAGTATTGTATGTAAAGTGGGTTTGTAATGCATGTAATTATTTCTCATGATCATCTCTCTTCATCGGCAAGCCGGAAGGTTTTCTGGAAACACCCTTTCTTGGTACATCACCACTTCTAGTATAAGTTTTATTCCTTTTCTCTATCCCTAATCCCTTGAAATGTTAAAGTAGGTCTAGTTAGCCATTTATTTACATTAGGAGTAGTGTAGTGCTTAGTTTAGGAAGAGGAACCTAGCCTTCTTTGGAGGTTCACCTCGAGCCCAAGTCCCACATCTTGAGAGGTGATCCCATGTGTCTCAATCACATCGAATGTCATGTTCACCTTCAGGCCATTCAGGGTGTGCAATGAATTGGTGACCATAGCATGAGTTCAGGATGATAATAGGATTGCTACTGCTAGTTAACTGTAGGATATCTATTATTAGAGCACACGCATGTGTTCATATTATTGTAAAGGCGCATGGCTATTTTCAGCATGTGACCTATTTTCGGAAGTGCATAAGCAGTGAAGGGAAATTCCCCACCCCTATAAGTATTTATTAGTCTATATAGTTGGAGAGAGACACCAAGACATTGTGTATGAGTTATTATAGAGTTATGCTACCGGATATGATGTGTGTATAAACTTATGGCTTTTTGTGGTTCTGGAGGCAAAGGTAACATAGGAGGTTCTAAATCAGGTTGGAAGGGTCTGCACAAACCACATAATATTTACAAGGAGACGTCCCTCCATCTTCCAGAGTATAGGGGCATAGAAGATGTTGCTAAACACGTGCACATGTGTGAGATATTGTAGCACATAAAAGGGATCCCAACTTCTTAACGCAATGCAAGTCAATTTGTAACTACATTATAGGGATGCTCACACAGTTGGTATAGGAAGTTTGACCCTAATCAAAATTGAAAAGATTATGTAGCATTAAAAGATGCTTTCCTTAAAGAGTTCTATATCCCTGAATTTGATCATAAGAGTATAAGTGCACTCAATGATATTAAGCAGGACACTACTAAGAGTGTTCATGATTATGATTCCCATTTCAAAACACTTTTTTCTAAGCTTTTTTATGATATTCATGCAAGCTAACATGCATAATGGTTCATTGGAGGACTGATCAAACATTTAATAAGGACACGGTCACATAAGACATACTCTTATCCGCATGAAGCACTTGAAGCATCTTTACGTGCTGAGGTAGTTGGAAGCATAGACATTGGAGTCAGCCCATTCTTGGAAGCACAAATTGCAACTATGAAAAAGTGGTTGGAGAAAACTATCAAAAAATTCAACACATGAGACACGCACTGGGATTTGGTGTACAGACTGTGAAGTGGAAGGGAACACCAAGGATATTTGTCCCCGCAGGTCAGTGTGATCATTATTACTAGACTGTAAGATATGTCATTTAAACCATGATGCCAACCACTACCCATTATTACAATGTACGATAAGGAAGAAAGTATCTTTCTATTGTAAAATTTTCTAGTCCACAACTCACAATATAGAAGACTACAAGTTAATTGGTCAAATCCATGATGTTATAGATATTGGTATGCGACAGACAGGAGTATCAGATAACTCTAAGGGTAAAGGTGACCACCAAGATTGGGATCACAATCAAGCACACTATGATCAGAACAAGCACGCGCTATGAAGGAGGACATGGAAGAGGTTGAGGATACCATGGTGGATTCAGGGGTTGAGCCCATGGTGATAGACAAGGTGAGTTTCCTCGCAGAACATGCTTTACATGTAGATATCCTGACCACTACAGGCGTGAATTTCCCTAGAATATTACTTGTTATTTTTTTGGGAAGAGTCATAGCTATGAGGAATTTCCAGACCTATATAAGCATCTTATCAAGAAGCTTAAATAGGAAAACAAGGGCACATGGATGGTTAGAATATAATGCATTATGGAAAATTAGTGGCTGCCAAAGCTGGCACCGAAACCTAAGGTATTACCTGTGAAAATTAATACACGCATTGAATTTGCACGCGCTAGAGAAGCATTATAGTAGAATCCTACCATCCCTAAGGAGGATTTTTTGCATGCAAGGTATCTGGATCATGTTTACCAAAAGGAGGTTTATCAGGAGACCATGGGAGGTACTAAAAAATCTTCAGGTAGAAATACAGTTTTTAAAGGAGCAATCATGGAAGATGGAACATAATAAGGAACCAGAGATGGTCTAGTCAGATATTGATGACTTGAAGGAGGTATGTAAAATTTTGCACTAGGAGGATATCATTCCATTACTAGGGACTTGGATAAAGGGAAACACTTTGTGTACAAGTATTGAGAATGGACATCAGATCCTACATGCAAATATTCCCCCTCATATCTTAGATTACGACAAGGAGATCACTCTGAATGTTGTTGTGGATAGATGGCTCTTGAGTAATATATTGATTGACATAGGAATGGAGGTAAATGTGGTTACTTTAGATGCATGGGTACATATGGGGAGACCTCCATTGCAGCTATCTTATAATGTACTATTTATGGCTAATCAAACTAAGGCCACTCCCATTAGAGTTTTAAGAGATGCATCCATTACTATAAAAGGGGCCAAGTTCACTGGGCACTTTGAGGTTTTAGCACTTGTAGAAGTAGATAGTTTCCCAGCTCTACTTGGGCACCCTTGGTGCTATGCAAATAATGTTGATCTATAGTTCAATAAGGAATATATAAGTTTTGATAAAAAGGAGGAAAGAGTTATTATCCCTTTAACGGATGGGAAATTTTCACCTTATGTGTAGCCTTTGAGTGAAGAAGATTTGAATAGGATTTATGTACATGTCATTCGGGACCCATAAGTACTCGATCCATCTAAGGAAGGAATCCTCTAGTGGGAAGATGCACAGTCTATTAGTGATACCACAAGTATTTCTTGTGATAATTGGGCTCATGGTACTTATGAGATGGTTGGGTGTGAAGTAAGGAGTGAATTTACACGGAGAAATAAACCTCATTGTATTATGAGGATAGGGTAACAACTCTATACTTTGGTAAAATGGAGAAGGAGAGCCTACGGTATTCCTACACACCATGGAGGAACAATGGAAATACCAATTTGAAAGAAGAAATATGTTAGTATATACTATGCGTGGGACTACAATGTGTTGGTGGGTGGCTCACAAGGATAATATTATAGAATGGAATGAAGTAAGGATTGCTCTAACAACTCAGTTTTCCAAGAGAAATGCACCTACTCAAATCTACACATATCATGGTAATCAACATAATCAGTAGCGTGAGAGGATCTTGACAGAGGGGTAGGAAGTTCTATCACCTTCGCTATGGGTACACAAACTTTATTCCACTTTACAATGTTACACATGCACTTGGTATGTATATGCAGAGTTATATAGAGAGACTTGAAATTGGTAGGACTTGATTGCAGGAATGGTCCAAAATTTTGAATACTTCTCTATAAAACCTCCAGTGGAAGAGGCATTAAGGGTTATAAATCACTTAAATATGGGAGATAGTGCAAAGGTGGAATAAATCATTCAGGATTTATTTGGTGAGACAAAATAAGGAGCACGCTTTGATAAAGAAGAAGATATAGATGCCACACCTACTTAAGTATGGTTGCTTTGAGAAGAAAAAGGAAAGATGGTCTACATAGTGGATGATGAAGAAGTAGAAGAGCTAAATATAGATCATTTAATTGGTACACGTGAAGTGTTAAACAGTGTGGATAAAAATGTGTGTGCCTATCATGAACCCATGAAGACAAAAAAAGTGAATGTTGGTATGGATGTTGAACCTAAGGAGGCAATAATTGGGGATTATTGGTTTGACTCTTAAGTGGAAAAAATCATTGAGTTACTACATGATTTTTAGGACTTATTTCCTAGGGGCTACCATGAGTTAAAATGAGTGCATGAATCATTAAGAGAGATAAAGATTAAGCTTTAGGAAGGTGCACGCCCGGTCAGGAAAAGATCCTATAGAATGAACCCTAACATGCATGTTAAAGTTAAGGAAGAAATTGACAAGATGTTGAAATATGGCATCATCAAGCCCCTAGAATAATTAGAGTGGGTTAGCCCCATGTCCATCAGTATAAAGAAAGATGGTAGGATTAGGATTTTTGTGGATTACATGGAATTGAATGTTGCATGTGTGATTGATCCCTTTCCTACACCTTTCACAGAGGAGATATTAGAAGGCATCATAGGGCATGAAATTTATTCTTTTACAGATGGATCTTCTGGGTATCATCAAGTCAAGATTGCACAGGAGGATCAAGAGAAAATGAATTTCACCACTGAATGGGGAGTTTTTTCATATATTGTGATGCCCTTTGGTCTGAAAAATGTGCTTGTTGTATTTTCACGCATAGTTGTTCAAGCATTCCAGGATTTTATTCACAACTTCTTATAGGTTTACTTAGATGGTTAGACAATGTATGTACTTGTTAAGGATCATTGTGATAATTTACACTTAATGTTTGAAAGATGTAGACAATTACGAATCTCTTTAAATATCAAGAGATTCATGTTTGCTACAACATTTGGCTCTTTTTTAGGGCACATCATCTGTAAGAAATATTTTCTAGTAGATCCAGCTAAGGTTGCAGTTAGTGTAGAAGATCCTACCATTCAGAATGAGTTGCATGGATTCTTGGGTCACACTAGGTATTATAGAAAATTTATCAAAGGATATGTTAAGATTTCCATACCCTTAGAAGAGTTACTAAAGGGGAAAGAGACATTCTATTGTGGAGAACTGTAGCAGTGCACATTTGAGGCATTAAAGTAGACACTTACTACAATGTCTATTATGTGTTTTCCCTCATGGAACCAATCATTTCATGTACATATGGATGCCTCTAGAGAAACCATTGGTACGATGTTAGCTCAGCCTGGAGAAGGAATTATCAATCATCCTATCTATTTTGCAAGTAGAAAGTTGACTCATACAGAGCTGAATTATACAACTGCTGAGCACGAAGCCTTTTCAATGAACTACGGACTACATAAATTTAGACAATAGCTTCTAGGAACACCATTTGTATTTTATACTGATCAAATAGCATTGAAATACTTGGTAAACAAGCCCATTTTACAGGGGTGCATATGTCGATGGGTGCTCTTATTCTAAAAATTTGATTTCAAGGTTGTGATAAAACTAGGTAAAATTAATTCTGGACCAAACCATTTATCACGAATTCAGCCAGGGGAGGATGCACAGACAATTAAAGATAAAATCCCAAATGCACAATTGTACAGGTTACAATGTGTGCCTTCGGAATTGGAGGTTAATGTTGTCTTTTTACATACAAGTATGGCACAAGAAGGAATGAAATCCTTATAGAAGAAACAACTTGTGATTCGTGTGAAACCTTTTATGTTGATAAGTGGTGACCTATACAAGTTAGGCTGAGATGAAGTATTACGCCGGTGTGTACTAGAGAACGAGCACATGGATATCATGGAATAGGTTCATGGTGGTATTACAGGTGGGCACTATATAAGTGACGCCACTGTACACAAGATTCTACTCATTGGATTATGATGGGAGACCCTCTAAAAAGATTGTAAAGCATATTGTAAGGCATGTGATCATTGTCAACATATTTTTAAACCTGGACAAAGAGATTAAATGTCTTTAAGACCTATTCCTAGTACAGAGCCATTTGAGGAATGGGATATATACTTTTTGGGTCCTATTTCACCAGCCATGTGTGGAACTGGATCATGCTACAATCATCACTTACATAAATTATCTTACAATGTGGGAAGAAGAAGCACCTACCAAGGATTGTACAACAGCTACAATAGTCGGGTTCTTATAGGAGAATGTTCTTACAAGGTATGGATTCTTGTTAAGCTTGACAAGTGAGAGGGGTACACATTTTTTGAATGAGACAATCACGATACTATTAGATGAATTTATGATTGTACAGAAAAATATTACACCCTATCATCCTTAGGAAAATGGGTCTGTTGAGGCCTTTAACAAGATTTTGAGCCAGACATTGACAAAAAATTGTGATGTTGAAGGAAAGATTGGGATGATAAAGTATTTTTCTTGCTTTGGGCATATAGAAAAACATACAAGAGGTTGAACAAGGCCACACCCTTTCATTTGGTGCTTTGTGTAGAAGAAATTCTTCCTATGGAATTCATGATACTATCTTCTTTGTGTATTGCACATGTTGGAGGTCTAGCCAATGAGCAAGCATTAGAAGAAAGAATTGATAAATTGATGTAGTTGGATGAGAGGCACACCATAGCACATTGGAGTCAGAAGTATGAAAAGGCCATTCAAAAGGCATGACATGACAAGCACATCAGGGGAAAAAATCTTAAGATGGGATAGATGGTAATTCTTTAGGATTTTAAGTTTCTGTGCCATCTAGGCAAACTTAAAGTGCATTGGTTGGGACCATATATTATCACTCATATACTTGAATCATGAGCTTTCTAATTAGAGATGCTTGATGGAATATGGTTACCCAGTTACTTCAACGGGAGTAGGTTGAAGCCCTATTATAAATAAGTCTTCTTGGTGTTTGTAATAAGGTAGTGTATCCATTTAGAATAGGTTTTCATTTCTTTATTTCCTTAATGTATTTCCTTCTTCATCAATATTCTTTTTAATTTAATTTAGTGTTTTGTGTAATAAGTGTGTTTACACGTTAGAAGCTAATTACCATTTGAATTATTTTTATGCACAGAGGATTGCACGTACCATTGGTATGGGGGTGGTTATTCACAATTGGGTACACATGAGAACAAAACTATTACATGTGCTAGTTAAGTTTGGAAAGGAGCTGTTAGAAAGGATATTTCTCTAAAAAGATGACCATATATGAAGATAATTGAGGGAACCATATAATGCAAGATAAGTAGCGGCCGTGGAGACTACCAGGGGAAATCACAGTGGTGAGGTACTCAGGAACATGGAAGCGCGTTGAAGAGAAGTTTATAGCCAGAAGGTAGGAAAGTGTGCTAGAGGTTATAGATGGGGCACAAAGATGTACCATGTGAAGATTGTTGAAAATGGTTCAATTAATGAGAGGATTACTTGATTGGTTAAGGAGCAATAAATGTACTAAATTTTTTTTGAAAATCTATATAAGGACATGATGTAGGTTCATTTTTATCTTTGTGATCACAAGTATTTGAGCGAGCTAAGTATGACCGAGCTGAGTGAATCGTGTTTAGGTGTGAAGAATTGTGAAACCATACGTGGAGAGAAGACTATTACACTGAAGAGGCTTGTGTCCCCATTGGTGAAGGGTTTGAGTGAAGCAGAAGCATTGAGAAGGAGCGGTTTCAAGGCAAGCTAGGGAATGCAGTTTCAAGCTAGGGCATGTAGATTCAAGCTAGGGTTTGATTTTTCTCGTTACAGACAAAAAAAGGTAGGATTTTTATGATGGCACCGAAGAAAGCACCTGTAGCAGGCACAAAAGGAAAGAAGAAGGTATAAGTTGAAGTTGAAATTGCTCCTGAGAGAAATTTTTTCAGAGATGCAGTACCTGATAAGGAGTAATAGTCAGACAAGAGTGGGATTCCCACATCCGTAGATGCAAAATAAGTGACTACAACCACCATACCACTAAAAACAAGGGAGATTTGGATGCTTTTTTGAATAAGAAGACCAACAAGCACATGGTGGAGGATATGCCAGTGTATGACGATGCTGGGGAAAAATTACTGAAGTAGGTAGGAGTTTATCAGTTGTATGAGCTCCCATATTTTGGAAAATATGAACCCTTATACCAATGGATTATGATCTGAAGTCCATGAGGACTTATTTTATTTCACTCAGACGAAGGGTTAGGATCATAGCTGCCCTGGTTTCGACACTAACAGGATTGAAGGGCACAAGGGTAGACCTTGTTAGTGATCTGACTAATAAAGTAACTGGTCATAGAAACAAGAAAGGAGTTGGGGTATACCAAGGGTCCATACAGAATGGAAATTTATAAACTAAAGAAGTTTCCTGTGGTGCAGGAAGTCACGCATCTGCTCACCAAGTTGAATGACCAGAGAGATGGTCACAAGGTAAACACCATGTGGCTTCATATTGCAAAGAAAATGTCTCAGGGAGTAGTATACAACTTAGCAGGCTATATTGCAGACACCATTGTTGAGGAAGCACGCATAGGAGAAAAGATAATTTTTGGCGCTATCCTACTTTCTCTTGTGTTTTTAGAAATTGGAGTGCCCGATGGGCCAAAGAACAAGATCTGGGAGTACCCCTTGGAAAAGAAGTCCCTCGCGGAGAAGGTTTGAAAAATATTTATGTGAAGGATCAATGAGTGGGCCATTTAAGCAGAGGGAAGAAATGTGGTATGACTGAATTCATGGTGTTTGAGGAGGAGTGGTGCATTCCCAAGGAGCTACCTTTGGTAGTAGGCAAGGTAGTATAGTTTGCGGTGTACCAACACTTCTGCATCGCATGGTTTTCTATGAGGGATGGGACATGGAGCCCATGGTGTAAACTACCCTATGCCTTCATAACGTGCACTACTTCTAGGCCTCAGTTCATAGATTTACTGATGCGGGTCATCTAAACTTCAATGCAAACAAGGTAGACTGTGACTACCACACCCTTAGGAAGACATATGTGTATCCAGGTCAGACTACCTACATTGAGAGGCTCATTTTAGATGTCATAAGTATGAAGTCTAGTAAGCTTGGCTATTGGGGATAGTGGATCCATGCTCATATATCTTCAGCTTAAGCCTAATCTGGAGAATAAAAAGTATGTAGAGAATGAGTTCATGCTCCCAGGGCTGCCTAAGGGAAAACATATAGTGGAGAATGTGCAGGCTCCAAATCCTACAATGACTATAGAGGTAGATGAGGAGGAAGAAGAACACGAATATAGTGGAGGCTTGGATCATAGGAGGCCAGAGGTAGCCCACAGATAGAGTGGATACTGAGCATGTGGATACTCCACCTTAGGTGTAAGAAGGAGACAAGGAATTAGATGTGGAAGCATTCCATGAAGAGCACCACTTTAAGAGGGTATTCAGAAGAACAAGGACCCAAGGCGTAGGAACTCCATAGCCTGTAAGAAGATCACCACAACTCTCCCCTTAGAAAGAGGTAACTGAGAAGAAGAGGAGAAAGCTAAAGTTGAATGAGGAGGTGGAGGATTCTACAGAGAGTGCCTGGGACCCCAGTGCAGCCAGAAAGATATGGAGGATCCAGAGATGAGGATATGAAGGATGAAGAGGAAGGGGTGAAGGAGGCAGAAGAATCAGAGCATGAGAAACCTCATGCACATGATACTACTCAAGATATTGAAGGGCCAACTCCAAACCTTGGTGCTCAGGTTCCTAAGGGGCCAAGAACAAAGAGAACAAGTGGAGAATACATTGTGCCAAGTATGGGCTATGCTGAGGACACAAGAAAAATCATTCGCACCCATTTTCAAATCACAGTGGACCTAAAGGAGTTATATGGGTGAGATCTAATGGACCCAGACATGGCCACTATGCATGCATAAGGAAACAGTTGTCCTGGTCCATGCAGACTCACATGGACGAGCCATATTTTGATGTATGTGAGGATTCTTGTGTGTCAAGAAGAGTGAAGAAGGCACCTCAGAGTAGGAACATGACTATAAAGCCCACTCTCATGTCTGATGAGAAGGTGAGAAATTCCTTGGTTAAGGTATCTACAGAGGTGGTGCAGAGGAATATCGATAAGGCTTCCACTATTAGAGCACTACTTGAAGATAACAAGGAAAAAAACTACAGAAATAGTGTGTTTGAAAGGAGAGAAGGATCTAGAGAAGAAAAAGAATGAGGCCTTCATCAGCATGGCAGAAGAAATTGGTGACTATGTCCTGAAAGCAAGACCGCATCTGGAGTCTAAGGTACCTGAGAAGTTTCCTTTGACTATGCATTATGTGTGCACATTAGTTGATTTGGTGCTTGAAGATGGACAATTCAAATGCCAATGCCAAAGGATCCTGAACAGGAAGTAGAGAGAGAAAGGGCCTCCATGGTTAGAAATATTTCATCTTACGAGGCATTACTCCAAAATTTACAAGATGAGCTAAATAAAGTAGATCAAGCTCTGAACATATGTGCAACACCAGAAGCAGTGATCAAGATCAGGACTATAATAGAAGATAATGAATTTATGAAGGCAATGAAGGATGAGACTTTAGGGTGTGCACGGAAATATTGGCATTAGTAAAACAAAAGCACAAAGCCCTTGCAGTAGCACAAAACCCACATAAGGAGAGGCTAGATGAGATTGGAAAGCTCATAGCTGCAAAAGATGGATCTTCTGGAGGGAAGGATGTCTGCTATGGCCAATGTTGTCCTAGTACTGCAGAATGAAAAGGAAGAGATAACCCAGGATGAGTTGGAAGCCATCGCCACAAACATTCCAGAGAAGACAAGAAATGTGCTGGATGACTGGAAAACATTGGAGGCTGAGATTAAAAATGAATATCCAGAGTTGATCCTCCTAATTGAAGTGGAGGGTGTTGCAGAATAGAAGTCTATTCTTTGTACAATGATTCTTTACATTATTTTCCATTCTTATTCTTTATTGTTTGGGACAATCAGGAGAAACCCCATTTTGGGAGGAAATTTACATTAGTGTGGGGTAATGTTGAGAAGACAAAGTATGACACTAAGGAGAGGGCACACATAGAAGATTCACATGTGGGAACAAGGTTCATTTGAAGGCAGTGGAAGGATAGGAAAGGAAACACGTGCCAAGACAAGCTGATTTGGGACTTAGCATTTTCATGGTTACAGGATATTTTTGGAGATAGCATGTCAGAGCACACAACGATGATGGAGACTTGCGTGACATGACAAATTCTATTTTGGGGATGAGTCATCTACTAAGCACCATGCATGAGTTTGGGATAATAATAGGATTACTACTACCAATTAACTGTAGGAGATCTATTATTAGCGCACTTGCATGTGTGCATATTATTGTAAAGGCACATGGCTATTTTCAGCATGCAACCTATTTTGGGAAGTGTGTAAGCGGTGAAGGGAAAGTCCACACCCCTATAAGTATGTATTAGTCTATGTAGTTAGAGAGAGACACCAAGACATTGTGTATGAGTTATTGTAGAGTTATGTTGTTGGATCTGATGTGTGCATAAACTTATGGTAACTATTATATGATGTAATAAGCTTCTATGTTTTGCAGTGTTTAATATAATGGAGTATATTGGATGGATAAAGGTGTTAACATGACTATAATTGGTTCTTGTATGATCAATCTTGTTATATTTATTGTTCAATTCATGATTCCTTAAGATCTAGATCTGGTTATGCATTATTGAATGGTTATGCTTTGTGGAATGTTTTGTGCTTATTATGGTTTTGAATATGCTCTATCTTCAACACATTAACATCCTACACAAGTAAACTCTAAAGAGGGGCATGGTACCTTTATGTCACTTTGGGTGAGTACTCAACTCAGGTTGAGTGATGTGCCAGCATGCCTGGGTTGTTCATGGTGGATTCTAGGTTGCATTCCTCTACATGTTCAATAAATGGGTATTTTGTTGCCCAATTTACCTGAAAATACCTTCCAATTATCCAGGTAGTTTTTTTTCCTTCTCACAGATTTATTTTTTTGAAGAGTACTATTAATATCATCTTTTTATTGAATATTTTCAGTGGAACATTCATCTATTGGAGGAATTTGGTAGCGAGGATTGTCTTCCAACTTTGGCATGTCATCATCAATTATATCTTCATCTACTGAAATGTTAATTTTTTTAGGGTATATGTTTTGGTTCAGTGTTTCATTCTAAATACTATTAATAGTAGGGTTTTCTGTATTCAAACACAAAAATATTTGACTATTAAAAAGATATTAAAAAATTAAAAATAAACTGACAAAAAATAAAGAAAAAATTAATTATAATATGTTACAACTTACCAATACATGTGTTAGTGTTTCAAATGGATGCAAGTTGGGTCCTCATTTTTCTATTGGTTGAAATAGTTTAATATGCTACTTTTTCTTTTGATTTGATTTACCTTGTGTTCATTATTCAAAGAATCCACTGTACTTATGCAAGTGTAATTTTCAAATAGGTCAATTTTTTAAGAAGAATAATTTAAAAATTATAAATGGAAGTTGAAACAGACTGAAAAAATATACAATGCTACTAGCCGATAGCATACATAATTTTGTCAGTCGGTAGCATTTTGCATACTACCAGATGACAAAATTGATGCCCATAGTGATAACATGTGAAAAAAAAAATGTAAAAATGAAAACTACCTTAATACAGTGTTGCAATATCCAGTCGATAATGATATCGGTCTTTAAAATAGATTGGAATTATGAGGAATATTTGTTAATCATGATTTACATACAGAATATTGAATTGTAAATACTTAAATATTATATATACGAGGAAAATTTGGAAAATCTTAATTTCACGCTAAAGGTGATTTGAATGAAAACAGTTGGCTATTGGTGTAAAATTCTGGGCGAAACTGACCTATAAAAATTAACTAGTACCTAGAAAATTTTGGTGACTCAATCCTAATTCATACCCTAAAAATTCATCAATTTCAAATTTTAAAAACCATAATATTCATGAATTAATGAATATTCGCTATTAAAAATTTTCCCTAGTTTCTCCTACACTGGACAAACTAATTGGCATCTTCTTGTAAGCATAGGCTCCCAACTTAGTGGTAAAAGGTTTCCTTGAACTAATCTTCCTCCTTTACCATGATCTTGGTATACCCTAAGTAGCCATCTAATAGATAAAATTTCTCTGAGCTAGCTACAATTTGTAGAATTTTCTCCATAGAAGGAAATGGATAATGAGCTTTCAAAGATGCTTTGTTTATATCCCTAAATCAATAAAAAATTTCTATTTCTCCATTTTTCTTCTGCACTGGAACTAGGTTGGAAACCCAATATGAATGCACAATTTCTAAAATAATGTTGGGCCTCAATCAGCTTGTTCAAACTCTTTTTTCATGAGATTTCTCAATCTGTGGATTGACAGACCTCTGGTTTCACCTAATGGGCTTGGCTAGTGGATCTAATTCAATGGTATGTTAAGCTAAATTACGATCAAAACCCCTAAGTTTTTCATATTTCCATGAAAATACATACCTTTACCAATCTTAAGTAGATTTTATTCACCAAATGAGATGTGTTGATAATATTCACCTTTGATTTTTTTGTTTGCTTTTTCTTTATTGAGCTAATCAACAAAAATTAGAAATGTATTCCAAATTCACTAGTCCTTTGGGATTTTTTTAATTTGAGTTGGACAATTTGGTCTCCATGTTACAACTTTAAATTATCTTGATTCTTTGATGAAAACTCATCTTATTCTTAGATGAAGTTGACATTTTGTTTATCATTTTCAAAAACTTGCCAATTTGTGTAATTGTCTAGGAGAGAAGGCCTTAACACTACTCTAAAATACAATTTGGATCCATCCCTTCTTGATATCTTCAGCAATGTAAAACTTTACTTTTACTACTACTAATCTATCAATTGATTCATTTTCCTTTCTTTGGTATAGAATTATTCAAAATATTCGAAAAGGTCTCATACCCTATGTTTGTAGGCTCTTAGAAAATCATTATTGGCCGCATTTTATCCCTCTCACTTGATTTATTATCAGTTCAATATCCCCAAAAGTCTGCAATCACTTGATATTTTTATTTCTTTCCCCATGGCAGGCCATGGATGAGGGTTTCATACTCTGCTAAGTTTTAAGAACAACTAAATTGAAATATGAAAGAAGAGTAATAATTCACACTAGTATGGGATACAAGTACTACAACTCCGCTTGTACCTTGACTACTTCTTGATCCATCATAGGACATCTAATAGATGCCATCATATTTTGGATTTAATTTTTTAACATCAGGAATAGGTGAATATTCCTCATGTAGAAAATAGATGCCAAGGCCAGCTTATTCAATCTATTTATATAGATCAAAACCATGGAAATTAAATCCCCACTCGTCAAGTACTAAATCTGGGATACCTTCAATTTGAGTAACTAATTATTAGATGTTTGGGTGATCCTTCTGATAAAATCAGAATTTTCATTGATGGGGTTTGTAATATAAGGCTCTATGTGGTATTATTCAATAGGATTAGACCTTATGATGGCTTTGGTTCCATATCTGGTTCTTAAAAACATGTGAGACCAATCCTTAGGTAAATACCTACCAATATTAGTGGTGAAATACCTTGAGAGGCATAAGGTAATGAAGGGGGAAAGATCAATGATGAAAATATCCCATGGAACTAAGAAGTTTGGACATGTGTGTAGTGTGAGGATTAAACCCTTGAAAACCCCAATAGTCCCCACAATGGTTCCATCTAATTGCACTACTCCTTTAGAGAGTGACTCATATTCAAGATGAAGTTGGTCCGTTATTTATTTGGGCATCATTGAACTAAGTTACCCTGATCCAATCATGGAATTGTGCACCAAATGATTACCTATGATTAGAGATACAAATAAGGGTAATGGATTTATATTCTTTCCTATTTGGTCATCCTTTTATTGAAGTGCATTAGTGAGAAAAAAATTGTTCTTATCCTTGGATGATTCATGTGGCATGGGAAGATCAATCATGATGGCTTACAAAATATCTCTCTACCCATGAATAGTTAGAGATTCCCACATTGAGATACTCACATCAGTCCTTTTGATTTTCTTTAGGATGTTAAAGGGAATACCAGAATTATTCTGCAACAGATGGGTAGCATTTTCCTTTCTTGTCTATTCAATTTGTGTATTTTCTTTGGATAATAAAATTGAGAAGTTAGGACACATGTGTAGTGTGAGGATTAAACCCTTGAAAACCCCAATATTCCCCACGATGATTCCATATAATTTCACTAATCCTTTATAGAGTCACTCATATTCAATACCAAGTTGGTATGTTATTTATTTGGGCATCACTGAACTTCTTTCCCCTGAGCGAATCATGGAATTGTGTACCAAATGATTACCTATTATTAGAGATACATATAAGGGTAATGGATTTATATTATTTCTTGGTTGGTCTTCTTTTTTTTGAAGTGCATTAGTGATCAAAAATTTGTTCTTCTCCTTAGTTAATTCATGTGGCATGGGAAGATCAATCATGGTGGCTTGCAAAATATCTCTCTGCCCATGAATAGCTAGATATTACCACATTGGGATATTCACATTGGTCCTATAATATTCTTTAGGATGTTAAAAATACTACCCACATATTTTTACAACAGAGGAGTAGCATTTTCCTTTCTTATTTGTTTGATATGTGGATTTTCTTTGGATAACTAAATTTCTACATTATGTGGATTTCCTTCGAGATGTAGATTTTTCTTGTCTTGAGGAAATGCTTTATCCCGTGTAATTTATTTATTATGTGTGTCCACAATGTTCCATAGGTCAGTAGAGTATTATGGTTTTACTACATTCCGGGGATCATTCGATGAAATCCAAATTCTACCTAAGTTCATGGATTGTATATATCTGAGATGCAAACTTGGTGAAGTAGGGGGTGGAGAGTCCATTTATGTTTGTATAATTTTAGATATAATTTTTACAACTACGCCTAAAGAAGAAACTTGATTATGTCCCTACAACTAATTCACATAAAAAAATCATCCACCTTCCAATTCACAAGTGAAATTTTACCCAATGGTTCTTGGACAGTATCTTGTGGTAGATCCACTTCCATGGATATATCTTAAGATAAATATGCATTTTGTACCATCAAATCTTGGTTTAGAATGCCATGGGGGAAAGGTGCTTAGTTATGGGGAATATTGCAAGGGAAACACCATTCATAATTTTACATTAAGTTATTAAGAACTAGAATCAAAGCTTTGGATTAAATAGCAATATTAGGATTGTATGACTAAAAAAGATTTACAGGGGTGATTTAAATTTGATTTGGAGGAATAGATTGAAATGGTGGTTTATTTTTTTCTAAAAGGGGGATTGATGGGTTGGTATGGAGGCTGATAAGGTCAAAAAATTTTGATCTTTTTTCCTCTTTAAGGATGCTAACTCTTTTCCAAAATTTTGCAATTGTTTTTTTACCTCCTGTAACTCACTCAAAGGGCTTGTAGAGGTAGATTCTTGACTTAAACTTTGGCTTTTTGGGGTTGGAATAAGATCTGATTTAGGATTTTGCTAAGGCACAAATGTCCCTACTTCTAAGAATATGGGCATTAGAGTTCTAGGAGGAATCTTACCATCCTGAATAAGTTTCTTCTTTGCTCTAATAGCAATATCATAGGCATCGAGAAAGTTATACCCCCAGTGGAATGGATCATGACAGAACTGTCACTATTTAAAGCCCTTAGGTAATAGAGAAAAGCATAATGAGGTGTAGGTTTTACCATTTGTAGGATTCTATCCCATATCCTTTAAAATATGATGTTCAAATCATACATTAGCTCATGGGGTTATCTTTTTTGGTAGTTAGTTGCTCTATCAAAGATAGGTGGTATGACTTATCTTTAAATTGATTGCAGAAAGCTTCTCCTAGCTCATCCCAAGTAGAGATGGAAGTCACTCTTAAGATTATATACCATTGCAAATTTTTTCCTTTGAAAGAAGCCTCCAACAATCTAAAAACCTACATTCTCTAGTGTAACATGATATAGTGAATAGATTTTTGCAACATCTTTGATATGTTCTATGGGATTTGTAGTGTTCTCTCTAGTAAAGAAATGAACACTCTTCAAATTTTTATCTATAATATCATCATATTGGGCTAAAAGTAGAGGACTTCCTCTATTAAATGTGACAAATGTTTGATTTCTTTGATGAACCATGAATGTGATGGGTCTTAGAACCCTATATGATAGTAAAGAAAGGAATAAAAGGATGAGGAGTATAGAGATATTTATTTGGAGGTTATGGTGATCTCTTTGTGGGTCAACCTCTTCTTCTCCTCCTTGGTAAAAAAATGCAAGTAGTCAAAAGTATCTCTACATGTTATCCTTTATCTTGTTTGAATATATCTCATGAGATAGATTCAATTTTTTTTCTTAAACTAGTAGATGAAATATTTGGATTCATCAAATGTGTTTGTAGAGCCTCCAAAGGATAAATATCACCAAGATACACACCAAAGATTATTGAAAGGAAAAGAAATTCTTCATTCATACCAAGTGTGCCATAATTATTAGAGAAATGAAGTAGCACTCTTTTTATCATGGAAGATCAAATACTTTGGCTAACATGGGATTTTCCTCAAGTTGTGAGGCCTTACTCCTTTAAAATAACCTCTAGAGAATTTTGGGTCCTTCTCTCCTAGCTCAACACAAACTGACCTAAACAAATATAAATGAAAATAAATCTAAAACATGTAGGATACAAGGTTGATAGAAAAGGAAAGATGCAATATGAAAGAATGGAAATACATCAACACTAAGAAATGGTTTGAGTATGACCTTGAATGACATATAATAATCATGCATGAATGAATTTTAAAGAAACACAGAGTTTTAAAAGACATGAATGAATAAATATTAAAGAAATCAATAGGGAAGACCTCTACATGAAACAAAGAGAGTTCAAAGGGAAAGGGACATAAATGTATTACATTCATAATATATCCATCATGTTTACATCTAGTAGAGGTCTAAAATATCTTGAAAAATACAAAGTAATAGAGTTATGAAGGAAAGAAAATGCATGGCTCTAAGGAAGAGCTTGAAAATTTGAAAAAATGGAACCCTTAAAAATGTACCTCTGCATTTACATTTATAGAATATTATAAAGGGAGGGAGAGGGAAAAGGGGGGGAATTCATATTTGGAATTTTGCAATGAATGATGATTGATTTTCTTCCCATTTATATTTTCACCATTAATTTCCCAGACAGATCACCATTCTCCTCTGCAATATGCCATCAATATTTTTAGGCAAGAGCATGGGCACCATTCAAAAATTTAAATTGGATAGGTGAGGTGGTTGAGCACCTTGAAAAAGGTGAGTTGTGTGATTCCTCTGTTTATCCTAATATTTCATGGGTTTCCCTCCAAACTTCATATTTTTCCACATTTATTCATTAAAAAATGTGGCACTTTGGAGAGATGAAGTGAACACAAAAATTCCCATATAATTTGGAACTCTCAATCGTAAGATACACAAAAGATATTACTCAAAAACTAGTTTTGTCTTATCCTGCAACATTAAAAGTTCTTAAATTTTATTTTGTCATGTAGGTTTAGATGTTCTATGATGTATTAATATTTTATATCCCACATAATACCACTTATGACCTCCACATTCATTCAATTTATCTTCAGCGGTCATTCCTTATCTTGCAGTTTTAAATTACGCACTTAACCATTTCAACTCATGTCATACCACGAACCTCTTACTTACAAAAAGACATGAAGGATTTTCTCCATTTCACAATTCACCCATCTCTTGGACTTAGAGAATCCACATAACACTATGTTAAGTAAACCCACATAACACTAGGATAATTTTTCATAATTTTTAGACTCGTCTGTTTCTCAACTTGCTTCACTGCCTTGAATGT
Organism: Taxus chinensis; assembly: GCA_019776745.2. Lineage (NCBI taxonomy): Eukaryota > Viridiplantae > Streptophyta > Pinopsida > Cupressales > Taxaceae > Taxus > Taxus chinensis. The sequence continues at coordinate 656,346,246 of CM034149.1, read as the reverse complement.
TCGACGACTCTTTTCACCTTACTACCCTGTTAAGTGTCACTTATTTTGATACCACAAAAACCCACCTTTGTGTTATATGGTGCTTATATCCTTAGCTAAAATTTTACCTTTCATGAACGTAAACACTTTGTGTCCTTTGAAACTTCTTTCACACCCGCAACAGGTTATTCTTTACGTCCACGAAGTGCCTAAATTGTTAGCGCTTCATTATGTAGCTTATAATAATCCACAAAAAACCTATTTTTCCAAAATATCATTCAAAGGATTTCATAATTAGTTGTTTTTAAACCTTAATTCCAAGAAAAAATCCACCTTAGTCTTCAATTTGATGATTCATCCAAAATAAGAAAGGGGTTTTGTTTTGGATAACAATCCATTAGTAGTTAGTTTTAGTATTCCTATTAGTCTGATATATTCTACCCTCTTGTACATTTGTTCATCACATACTTTATCCTTCCTCTTATTATGGCTCTCTACAACCATCCTAGATCCTTCTTTTTATTTTATGTTTAGATTTAACAAATGTTCTTCTTCTTTATTATTCACTTCTTTTTCTACTAGTATTGGGTGAAGATGTTCTAGCTCAAATATTTCACTCAAATTGTTATCCTCTTCATTTTTTATTTTTTTATTTTTTATACAAGGGTAAAAGAAGAGTCTTTTGATAGGGACACTACCTTGATACAAAGAGGGTCCAAATCCTAAATTAAACAAAAAGCCAAAATTATTTAAACAAGGAAAATAAGCCAAGCTGAGGTAGTTGTAACATAATAACATAGAAAAACAACCCCAAAAATATGGAAATACACATCCAACAAGAACATGCTGATTGAGAATTTTAGAAAAGGTCTTCTTTAGGTTTTCCATTCCATTATGCATATTCTTCATGTATACCATAGAGGGGTATACAATATTACTATTTCCTTTTTCTTTCTTTTCCATATTGACCGGTTGTAGATTCATGGTAGCACAAAACTGGTTTACTTACAATGAGAGGAAATCCAAAATATCTTTCCACAAGGAGACAATCTCACACTGCTCTTTCCTTATGTTATAATGCTCATTTTCTAGACCAAAGATTCTATGAAAGAGACATTCCTATTACTTCTCATCCGTATTACCTCCTTTCATTACTAATTTACAACCCTTAACAGTGTTTCTAAGATCCCTAAGGTCCTTTTCCAGACAAGAAAACATATTCATGTGTAAGTCAGGTTCAACTCTAATGGAGGATCTCCACTCTTGTTTGATGTATCAGCTACTTGTTATTGTTATTATACATCCTATCCTCATCATTTTTTTTTGTTTTTTGTTTTATTTTATATTATCCCCCACTTTGTTGCACCTTTTCACATTGCATTCTTTTTTGTTCTTTGTTGCAATTTTTATGTTGTATTCTAGATGTAGTTTTTCTTATTGTTTCCTCTAGGGTCTGGAAGTTCTACTTCTCATTTTGATTCAATAGATCTGTAATAGATGAATGCTTTAATCTTGTGAAGGGAAATATCAGTCAAAGGATCATTATCTTTAAAAGTGAAAGTTTTGGATAAAATATTGTTACTGTTGTCCCCAATTTTGTGTTTTTTTATTCTTTCTTGGTGAACATACCATGCCTTTGGTAGTGGCGTCAAGGTTTCTAGGACTGTATGAACACACCATTTTTTCTTTATCTCCTGTATTTTCCAATATTTGATGCATTCCTAAAAATGTATTTCTAGGAATTCTTCGACGCAATACTTAGGCCATTTCTAAGTGATCATGTCGTCTAGTTTGAATTATGATTTGTAACATTTTTTATGACTTCCTTCGAAGTTATATTTTTTTATTTATGCCTAGCCCACCATGATGCATTGATTCCTTTAAGAGCATGATCCAATGTACTTACTCTCAGTTCTGTCTGGGGCACATTTTTTTACAATTCTACTAAGAATGTATCTAAATTTGAAATTTCCAAGTATTTAAAAAAACATTTTACTTCAGCATGTACCATCCTCATTAGTCTTATCTCATGTTCCCTTCTCATCCAATGATTCAAATTTGCATCCGAGTCTCCACCAAATGAGGATTCCATTTCCCATTAATAGGGACTTTCTCCATTTTTCTCTGTGTAGTCTTGATCATTTTGTGAAAATTTCTAGTTGGGATATCGTTGATCTGGTTGGGGACCACATATTATAGCTTGGTTCTTATCTTATGAATGGATTCTTGGTATGGGTTTGAATCCGATTTGGCCATTTTGGTAACTATTCCTTTATTATTTTTCACATGAATCACAGAACAAAATCCTTTTCTTGATGTCCCACCTTAAACCAACTTTTGACATCATGCACATATGGATAAACTAGTTCTTTAGGTATGGTATATGGATTGTATCTATTCATGTTCATTAGAATTACAATAATAGAATCATCTAGATGTGCTTCCATATGATTGGTAACTATTTTGATCATCATATTACCAATGTATGCCCATTTATTTCTAATCAATACTAGATAATGCATTTAATTTGTTTCCATGTCTATGACTTCAAAATATCCTTTCAAAAATAAATCTCCTACCTATATTTCAATGTCTTCTAATTGTCTAATTGAAACTACTCTTCCATAGTTTCTGAAGATGATTGTTATAGGACTATATGCTAAAACAAGAGCTCCCATTACTTACTGAGTGGATCTTGGCATTATGTTTATGATGCTTCCAAAATGAAACACTATGTCTCATATTTTGTAGTCTCTGAATGTTATATTTATTAGGGTTTCCACATCCTAGGGAATCTTATTTTTTACATACGACGGTGGTTTCTTCACCTACACATTTTTTTATCTAATACACTTTCTAGTAAGAATTCGAGAATATTGGATATGTTCTGCAAGATATATTCATTACATTATACATTATCATATTCAAAAAATACTATAGAGATGCAACTACTCCCTCCGGTTTCAAGATCCTAATCATTTGTCCATATTTTTGGGATTATATTGCACCTTTGTTTTTCCTAGTACCCTCCTTGTTTTGAACTTATTGGAGTAACCTTATAGATTTTTCCAACAATTCTTTTTCTTTACTCAGGTTACAGTAGGTATCCTTATGTACATGGAGTATGCAGGGATCCATAAAAATCACCTCATAATCCAAGCCTTGTTCCTTCCTCTATTCTCGTTTAAAAACTTGAAGACTTCTAGTTTCTTTAGGTAACACATTAATTGTATTGAAATTACGTAGTTGATTTTCTTATATTTGTTTCTCTAATATGGGATAGTCTTTTGTATTGTGTTGCACTTGTATCCTATTGTAGGAAAAGTAAATGTCACATTCAATATTAGAAAGGAAATTTCATGCTATGTGGTTTCGCTCTCCACAAAGGTGGAAAATCATTATTTTCCAGGGTTTGGGTCCTTTCCTCATTTGTTAGTGCCCACCCCGATAGCCTCCTTATTGCACTCTGTATGGTCTCAGTGATGCATTATAATTTTTATTTTGGCCTTGATATCCTTTGTATTGTTCTTGTGGTGAAGGCATATTGCATGTAGGTGATTGTTAGGGTGAAGGAGGTGCCCACCCCATATTTTTGTGGAGATAGTACCCAAATCGGACCAGCTTAAGGAGTTGTAGGATCTATTGCAAATTTGTTTGTGGTGAGTTTGGAGCCCATTGTGCAATCAAATTTGGTGATGTAATTATTTCTCTTTATACTATAATATTTTATGCCTTAGGTTTCATTTGAACTTGTACTACAAATAAACTTCTAATAATTTCCTCCTTTACATCCATCAACGCCCTATAGTCTTATTTTTCTATGATTTGTGACCTTGAAAAAAGAGCGTACCCCATTTTTAGGGTACCTCACATAGTGTTACGATAAGGGGAAATTATTAATTGTGTGTCCAAATATTTTAAAAACATCACAAAATTTACTTTTCCCTCCAAATTTCATCTTTTGGAAGTTATTCTTACGACGTTCTTCTTCCTCGCAAAATGCGCACCATACATTGATTCTAGGATTCTTTCCTTCTGGAAGTTTATTCAATCTTCACATTACTGTATCAAATTTTTCTTCTGTTTTAAAGTTGAGACTACTACCATCTCCATAATATTCAATTTTTCCACTCTAATAGCCACTTCAATGGCTTCTATTTTGGTTGAATTTTTTTTTACGCAATTGTAAATCAAATTTTACTACGCAATCCTTCTACAAAATAGGAGAATTTTTTGACTCATCAAAATCAAAATTTACTTTATTCCTGATATATGAGGATCTCAGGTCATATTATGTGACCATATTTCCTAGTCCTTGTTTTATTTCTCTAAAATCATGAATTATCTCCTCAAAAAACTTATTTCTTTTTAATTCATGAGTTAATTCTTTATAGACATCCTATAAATTTTACGAACTCGACTATCTTGAGTAAATGAATTCCAATTATTTTCCCTATAGTGTACATATTAGTTCACAATTCATGAGTTAATTCTTTATAGACTCTTTTTACACCCCATCACATGTCACAAATCAATAGATAATGTTCAAGTTCAGTAGTTCCATCATATGGTTACAAAATTTTATATGCACTATAGTAATTATTTATTGTTCTTCCGAGTCCCAGCTGGTATCCTGGTTAACTTTGTGTAGTTGAAAATACCAAATTATGTCTTAGATTTAAGTGTATTTTAGGTTGTGAATTTTTCACTCCAATACTTATACTGGCTACACTAGATTCAAGTTTTTCTTCTTCCAATTTTTTGAACTCTAGAAAAGTGACCCTTTATTTTGGGTTGATGGAACTATTGCTACTGTATTCTCCCCTTATTTTATAATTTCATCTTAATGTAATTATTCATAATGAAATATTATGGAATGAAAACTCTACTTCTCTTGTAACTTCTCATATACCAATTTCCTCTACTCTTGATTTTAATACTCATTGTGTTTCAGATTTTTGTTCTAACCTCCTTTGCAATTATTGTAGAATTTAAAATTCTTTTGTGTTGTTTAGAAAACCTCAAGTTTGATTCTCTATATGGATCTAGGGATATATATCCTAAAAGAGGGGTATTACCATCTTCTACCAGCCTTTGAGGTTCATATTGCAATATTTCCTCATATGGTATGCTTAATTGATTCTCACAATACAATGCATTCTATGATGGTTTCTTTGGGGTTCAACATCCACTTCTTAATAAATTTATCCCTAACTACTTCTAATCGGTTGTCCTCAATTTCCTTTTATTAATTTTTCCTTCATCTTTTGCTTTTAGTTCCTCTTAAACATCCACACCCTCACTACACACCCTCTCAATCACTTTGGTTCTTTTCTTCCATGGTTCCTTCAATCTCTAGGGGAGGCTTCATTTCTCCTCCTCTAGTAACTTTCCCTACTTTACTCCAACTTGTAGTTGGTTTTTCTTCCCCCATAATTATATCTACTTCCCTATCTATTATAAAGTATTATTTCTCTCTACAACTATTCCATTCTTCTTGTTTCTTCCTTCTAATCCTTCCTAAAACCTTCCATATTACTCTTTATCTCTATCCCCTTCTGCTTCATCTTCATCTTCTAGGATTAAATCCCCTTGGTGCCTACCTAACTACTCCGTACTGCACAAAATCGGCACCATGGCCTTTTCCACAACCATTATTTTGACTAAATATGGCAATTGTCTTAAAAAATCCTCTTAGTCAAAATAGAAAATGTACTTTAGCATAGTCAAATGAGAAAAATATTAAAAATTAATCTCAGTTATGTACCTGTCAAAAGTAGTTATCATCAAATAATAAACAAAACTGGTCCATAAAACATCCAAATTATGCAATGTTTCCTCCTTTTCCTCAATCCATTCATATTCATCTTTAGGTCCATATCTAAATTAATATAATTCTAACCAAGATAATTATGTGGCTAGCTACTTTGGAATCATGCACCACAATTTATCTTTAATATCTCAATTGATATGTTCTAAATAAAAAATTTCATCCAGAATTCTTATCATTGTCTCCTCATCTTTCGTAATTTTTTTCATTTTATCTTCTAGCCATATTTCTACATATATTTTTCCTAGTAGCCATCTTATCATTTTTAGGTCTCAACAATGGAACCATTTTTAGCAGAGGTTCCTGGATTACAACATCAAAAATTGCAATAGGTTATAGTCTACATTAAATAATAATATATACTTAAATGTGTTAATTGTGAAATAAATTAAATATAAAGAGTTCATTACAAGAGAACCATATCAAAAATATGTCATAATGCAACAATAATTAAATAGAGATATATCATAACATGGAAAAAGGAATTATACTAAAGTACTTTTTATTAGGATCAGATATCAGCCTCTTTCAAATAAGATTACATAACCTTATATAAAATGTGATGACTATTGAATGACCCATCCTTTCATTTCCTTCTCATATTTTTAGAGGATTATCATATTCTCTACCTATGTGTAAAGAAGATAGACATTATATGTTTTTTCTTAAACTACTATATGCATACAAAAGGATTGTGGACTCATGAACTATATCCATATCATCTTACTATTACATTTTACTATCCAACAACAGACACTAAAGATGTGTAGAAACTAAATATGTTTAGACATCAAAGATGTACAAACACATAAGATAGTGTAGATGTGTAGGATAGCGCAGACATAGAAGGTTAAGCACAGACATACAAGGTTGAGCATAGATGCGGATGGTTGAGCACATATGTGGAAGCTTGTGCATACATGGATTGTTGATTAGATATGTAGATAGTTGATCCGAGATGTTGGCATTCTCATTCCTTGTACCAGACCTATAAATAAAATATTGAATGAAGTGTTAATAGTAGAGACATGGTATATGCAATATAAATGCTATTTTCGGCAGTGGAGATGTTGTCTATCAAAGAACATACATGACTATCATAAAAAAAACATCATTTTACATTTTAAAGGTTGAAATTTAAAAAACAAAAACAAAAGGAGCATACTCTATAGCTTCACCAACTTGTAATTAAACCAAAAATTACTAATAAATCACAAATAAGTGTGAGTAAGTCCCATCAGGTGTTCCAAGAATGTGTGGTGGGAATTATTGTGAAGCAGTAGTGAATGCAAAGATAGTTATAACCTAGAAATGCATCGTATACTCCAATACCTCAAGATAAGGTGATAAAAGAGCCTATTCAAGCTACAAGAAATAATGTAATATGTGTATCCTCACTCCAAAATCTCAAATCAACTCCCTAGTGATTGGACATGCTTTTAAGATCAAAATGTCCTCAATCCACAAGCTCAAATCAACTCCTTGTTGATTGGATGTGTCTTTAAGATAATAATGGATGTAATGATTCAATAGATGGATTATTAGTTTCACTCAAATCCTCTCTCTAATCCGACAACATGCAAGTATGTCAAGGGATTTTGGTTGTAATTTTTAGAAGAGTTTATTTACTTTCTCAAGTGATGATAAAATGAAAGGTGGCCAATCTAATTTATAGAGTTGGGATGGAGACATGAAGGGATAAGATTGATTGGTGATGTGTCCAATCCAAGGGTGGAGAAGTGGTTTGGATTGATGATATGGAGGGGGAATTCTAGAAGAAGGTAGGTAGAGATTTCCAATTTTGAATTTTAAATTGATGGAAGGTTCTAGATAAATGGATGGTCTTAAAAACTAGTATTGTGTGGTGTTTAAGGGGTGATTTAGGTGTTTTTTAGGTGAGGGAGAGTTATAGAGGGTGGTTATGTTAGTTAATTATCCTTATTACTAATTAACTAGGTTTTAGAATGGATTTTTAGGAGGCGGTTAGGTGGGGCTAGGTGAGATAGGAATCTTAAATTCCTAGAAATGTTAAATGGGGTTTATAAGGTATTATGAGAGATTAAATGCTGATGAAAATTAGGATTAATCAGTAAGAGGATGAGATGGGATGTTAGCAATGTGGGATAGGGATAAACTAATAATATAGTGGTCCTATTAGGTTGATAAGAAGTTTTTTAGTAGGTGTAAGGGCTTGGGTTAATTGGGTAGAGATGTGGTATAAGAGTGTCAAATTAGGTCTATTGGCGATGATTTGTGGATAATTTAGGTTTAGCTAATATGTCAACATTTTGGTTGTTTAAAGGTTTAACAGAGGTATCCATAACAATTTTGGAAAAGAGAAAATAAAGAAATAGTAAAAGAAGAGGAAGATACAATCCTTAGAGTTTGCAATAAAATGCATTATTTAGAATAAGGTGGCCTAGGAAAATTATGTTAAGGATTTGATCAATAAGAAGTTTGACCAAATTATTTAACCTTGAAAAATAAATAAGTTTAGGGAAAAGGGGAAAATTACTTTATTTAGTTATATATTAGGGGTAAGAAACAAGATGTATATTCAAATTATTAATCAACTTTTAAAATTCATATCAAAATATACATATTTATAAATTATGAGTGTTTATGGTATATTTTGGTTCACCTGTTATTACATATAAAAGATTACCAAAAACTTAGATAATGGAAGGGTATAACAATACTTGCATCGATGAAGGTTGAGATGTAAGGTAAAAATAGATGTGAGAGACTCCTTCCAATGAGTGAGGGAACCTACACACAAACAGATAACTAAAAGAGAGAGACATTAGATAATATGATGATGAGTTTCTTGGAAAAGGCCAATCCTAGGAAAAAAAGTGATTTCTTTTAAGGGTATCAAATCATTTTAGAAAATCAAGTGATAAATGATGAAAATAGATAATTTGATAAAATTATGATATTAAGATATTAAAATGATGAAATAAATTTATTCTTCCATAGGGATAGAAAGACCATGTTCTATGTATTACATGGCCCATGCTAGATCTGTGGAAAGATAAAGTTCCTCTAAATACTTTATCCATTATTACTCAGATGGCATCCTTTATTTCTTGGATGATTTCTAGTTGATCCTTAATGTTGTCCAGATTCAGTGTTAGGATGATGACACAAAGGCTTAACTCTTGTGTGATGTTGTATTCATCCCAAACAAAGGGCTGAGAGATGATTGAGAGATTATAAATGTTATTAATGAGATTTGCTTCACCTATAACATTCATCTATAGATAGAAGACACTTGAAATCCATAAATTAATAGAAAAAAAAATCCGATAATGATTAAAAGCATGCAATGTGAAATAATAAGGCTATGAAGACATGAAACATGGGAAATTCAAGGTAATCTCTATCAATTGAAGGTAATTACTAGTGATCATTATGGAAATGACCAAATTCCAAATGAATATTGATTGAAATTTGAGATTCTTGTTTATATGATTGAATTGCTCTTAAAAGAGGCATGAATCATCATGAAATGTATGAAGAAGATAAATACCTTATTTATGAAGTGTGAAACAAATGATTTCGGTGCTCGCTACCCCCATGCTGGCTGCTCATGCTTCTCCTTCTTTTCCTCCTGTTGCTGCCCCTGCCACCCACCCTGTCTCTACCTCTAAACGTGTCACCAGGGCTTCTAGGAGACTCAACCTTGAGTCACTGCTGAGGGGGATGAACCTTTGGAAGACATTGCTCGTGATCTGCTGAACATTAGTAGTGCCAGTCCCCAGGCGGCACCAACGGATAACCCTTCTAGGAGATTGGAGGCCTTAGAGGCTGAGCTTAAATTGCTGAAGGATGAGGTCAAAAACCTTGCTAAGCAAAAAGGCAAAAAAAAGCATTGAGGGGGAAGGGAGCATTGGCAATAGCCAGATTGATGACATTTACAAAAAACTGACCTCCTTAGACTCCCGCCTAGGGAAGACGAAGACTAGGCATGAGTATAATATTGCAGCCTTCAGGGCCATCGAGGAGTTCATCGAAGGTCATGCAAGAAGTGTTTCACATCTTAGCGGTGTCCCGGCTACACTTTGGGGCAATGAGAAAGAGAGAAAAAGAACCAGAGAGGAGCTCGATAAGACGGATGCTGCTCATATGACCACGTTGGGCATGTATCATGCTTGGAAAAAAGTAAAGATGAGTATTGATCAAGCGGCCAAGAAGTAGTCCTGACTACTTTTGCTGGTCCTTATTGTTTTTATTACTACTTCTTGGCTGTAGGCTTGCTGTTTTTTTGCCGTTGTTTTGTTGTTAAGTCTCGTTTGTGTAGTTGTTTCTGGGCTTCGATGTTCTTTGCTGTAACTTTTGTGCTTTGCTACAGCTTCTCTGCTCCTCTCTCTTATTCCGGCTTTTAGGCCTTCTTTTGTACACAAGGGTATAGTCCCTTTCAAAAAACTATTTACCAATATTAAAAAAAAACAAATGATTTTGGTAGCATAAGGATCTTACAATGATACGAGCTCTACAAGGGATTATTGTAGCTTGACAGAATGCCAAGATGATGAAGATGATGTCATTTCAGTCTCCATAGGGTTAATGATTTTCTACAACATTGAAAAATCTTTGATTCAATATAGTTTATGTGCATATATAGAATCATTGACAATTAGTTAGAATCACTACCAATCCATAAGTTTGGGGGAAACTCACTTGAAATCTATTTGAAACCCACTTCCAAATGGGTTATTTTGGGTTAGGGGTGAGTATAGATGAGTAGAGATGTGTTGGGGAGGTTGTGAGGTTGAGATATTTATATTAAATATGTTTTATGAGGTTAGGATGGGGTAAATAAGTATTTACGAGGGTAAGATATAGTTATATGGGGATACATTATAGTTTATACAATAATGGAATAGGCTTGGTGTTTAGAGTGTAAATGTGAGGGGTGTGGATATTTCACTATATGCCTAAAAATCAACATGTGAATTCTGACGCACGTAACCTCCTGAGGTACAATCAAGGATGCTATAATCAAGGATGATCATGGTACATAGATTGGTGTTGATGTTAGTGGATCCAAATAACCTGACTTGCCTGTGGAACACAAGGGAATTGTCCTCCATATTTTTGTGAATTCCTATCTGAATATGGTCATGAAGGTATGAGAGAAGACGTGTGGAAAATATAATTCAAGGGTTATGGGTTCTAAGCTTATCTACTTGGTTATCTCAATATTCTTCAACAATTAATGTCTCTTCATTAAGGGAAATGAGTTAGCCAATGATTTTAGGAGGCACATGTGTGGCTCTAAAGACTAACTAGCATAGCCCTTGATCAATATAAATTTGGTTTATTTCAATGTTTGGTTGTCTTATAAGTGGATCAAAGATTCCGAGACATTTTTGTGGTGGACCCAAAATGGTCATATGGGTACCCAGTCAAGAGAAATGGAAAAAAAAACATGTGAGCTGAAATCCAAAGGGTCTAAGATCTAAGTTTAGGTAGCCTAGGCCACTAGTGAAATATTTATTTTTATTATTTCCAATATAAATAACCTTTAGTTCCTACCTTTAAATTAAACATAATAATAAATTTGAATTAAATAAAAAATTATTAATTTCTCTTTTTAATTAACTACATTGGATTTGTAAGTAGTTATTTAAAGTAAAGCAAAGAAACTTCTCTAATTATTTTTGAATTTTTAATAAGAATTTAAAAGAGATAAAAAAAATGAATCTACTTTAACTTATAATATTTTTTTCTTTTCTATTTATTGGAAATTAAATTAAATAAATCCATATAAAAAACAAAGAAACTAGTTAAAATAAAACAATCTACTTCTACACAAAAATGAAACAAACAAGGAATAGTCGGATGTAGCTATTCCTTTGCTATAGAATGTAAAATTAAATCTAATTTAAAGAAATATGTATTATAATTTGTAATTGTGGAAATATAACTTCCTCCAATTACTTTACCTCATAATCACAAGAACAAATAAAGCTTCTCAAAGAATTTTTCTCTTTCCCCCTAGACTTCCTCAATAAAACAAATAAGTTGCATAGGTAGACTAACAATGAAGAAATAAAATGACAAGTGCAGACCTAGAATATTCTTCAAGCTTCTTTCCCTTGCATATCCATAGGGATATGGATGGAAGAATATATCAACGAAAGTTTATTCATATGCATAAAAATCTAGGGATGAATAAATTGAAATATACGGATGATCTAAAACAAAGAAATGAATAAATTCGTGCACAAAACCTTCCTCCAAATTCTTTCCCATGAAGATCCAAAGGGATAATCTAGGAAGAAAATATCAATGGAATATTCATACTATTAATAAAGAAACTATAAATTCTACCTCATAAAAACAAGTGTATTGTTTCTTTTAGTTTTAACAACAATATTATAAAATGAAAACTTTGAAGAAATTCTAAATATACCCCCAACCTGGTTATTGTAGAACTGTGAAAAATTCTAAGTGTGGTGATGATTATTTTGTCTCCTCAACTTCTTTTCTATAGATGAGATTCCAAGTGATATGGGGAATAGTGCTGGATGGTTGTAGAAGAAATCAAGAAGACACTATATTAGACTACTTGCATAGGAAAAATGATCACAAATGTAAGCAGAAACAACATATGAGTGTACTATGTTTTCTATGTACTTCTTAGCAGGATTTTGGTAGAGTAATGGTGTAATTAAAATAAAAAATTCTCCAACCCATCATATGGGTAAAAAATTGGCTTTTATAGAAAAATGGTAGAGAAGAAGTCTAACACATATGGTAATTAAGAAGTTCCAAATCATCCAAGAAAGAGGGAGTCAAACTTCTAATAATAGTAAACTAAGAATAGGATTCTAGTACATATCCAACAAGCTAGGAATTAGGAAAAATGGTCAATAAATGAGGGAGAAAAACAAATCACAAAATTGAGACATGTGTTCAAAACATGTAATCTGGATTCTCATTTTAATGCACACAGAACCGTTGGGTGTGTAACTGTCGTGGAAGTTTCGTGACTTAAGTCAGAAATGAATCAAAAAAGGGGTGAAAAGCAAAATTTGAAGGCACAGAAAGCTAAAATAATTATAAGTAAACATAAAAAAAGTAAAATAAACATGTTGAAGGTAAGGGGAAAGGATCTAGATCTCATCATTGTTTTGGAAAAGAGATAGTTAATCATTAGATAATTTTACCATACTGCTGATGTAGCACCTGTGTAATTGTGTGTGCGTACAGTCACCTAGGGGTACCAATAAACTGGAGTCTTCATTTGCCCCTTTTTGTCAAGTGGTTTGTAATGGAAAATCCAATGGACAAAAATGAGTGTGATATTTTGATTTGTGCCAGATAGTTGGTCCCCTTCAAACCATGGGTCATTTTGGCGAAGTGTGATGGTCTCCAGTTTGAATGGATTGGTGGATAAAAATAATTTTGTAAGTTTGTGTATATAATTGGATGTGGATTGATTTAGGATGACCCAAAACTAGGCATGGAATATATTACCACAAAAGTGTACTTATGAAACCAAGAAGTCAAGTGATAGGGGATCTAATAGGTTCTCAACTTATAAACATATAACTAGTAGGAATCAATAGGAAAAGAGTTCCCGAAAGTGAAAAAATCAACAATGTGTTGGGAAATGTGGGCTTGGTATGAAATATGTTACCAAAAAGGTGGTCTTACATGACCAAAAATTCTAAGTGATATGGGAACCATTGGGTTCTTAACCTATAGACATATGAATTGTAGGCGGCAATAAGAAAAAAGTTCCCGAGAGATTGTGAAATCCATAATGGATTTGATAAACATATGATTCATCGGATGAATTCAAATCTTAAGAGTATTAGGGCCCAATAAAAGGAATCACATACATTAAAAAATGTGTAATTTTATGAGGGATATGTAAAACTAGAGGACCACTGAATGGATCAAAGGAAAAAAAAGAGGATTGATGATCGATATGGAAGTTTTTACAAGTTTTGGTCATCCAACAAGGATGTTTTAGATAACGGGTGAGTAATCACTAGCAGATTATCTAGGATCATTGGTGATTTACGAAATCGCTAGTGATTAACCAAGATCATTCAGTGATCCAAGAAGTAGGAAAATTTTGATATAAATAGCCCACAAGGGGACCATTTGTTATTGTGATTTTCAGATAAAAACGTCTAATAAACCCTAATATTTCAAGTTATTACTGTATTTTCAGAGCGATGGAGGTAGTCAGAGGTGTTCATTGATGTTGGAGGCCTACCCTAACAGAGTAAGTGTATTTTTTTTATTTTTTTAGTTTGTGTTTTTATGGTTAGCGTGGAATCACATGGAAATAACATGTGGTTTCTTATGAAATCACTAGAGATTTATATAATCACATGTAATTTTATGGATTCTCCGGTGATTCAATATATTCATTGGTGATTCTAATGATATTGATAATACTAATATTTAGATTTTGATGAGTTTTTGTGTGATACTTTGTTTGTTGTTTCATGGATGTAGACAAGAGACCGATTGACTACATGGTATCGAAATCTCAAAGTTGTTAGAGAGTGTGTCTGATCAGTTTGTCAAATGAGGATAGGGGTCACTTAGAGGAGGTTGATTTGGGAGGGATGTGCTATTATAAATATATCCATAGGGATATGGGACTATTGTTTACTTTTTTGGAGAGATGGGATCTTGTCACAAGTACTTGTCTAGTTACTAGTGGGTGAGATGACCGTCACATTAGAGGACATCCAAAATATCTTTTGGTTACTAGTACATGGTGAGAAGGTGTATTTTATTTATTAGGTAGGAAGGGGGGTTGTTATGCAATGCTGTATATGGTGATGATTCCCTAGATGTGGTGTACTCATATGGGATTTTTTCCTCTATGGTGTGTTTTTTAGTGATGATGTGGAGGGTTGGTCCCTCTTGAACATGATTATGATTGGTAGTCATGGATGTTGACTGGAGTGATGGAGGATATGTTGGAGCATAGGAAAGTATTCACTTGGGCCTCTACCTTACGAGCTTATACCTATAGATATTTATGGTCTTGGAAAACATGGTGGATATTCAGGATTGATGTTGCTTTCTTGTTGGAGTTATGGTCCTACGATAACATTATAGTAGATTGACCAAGAGTATTATTATGGGCCTTAATAATTATGGGTTATGTTACACTATCTTGTTGGTTTTATGAGATGGAGATATAATTTTGGGTTTATAGGGACTATGAGGGGTGAGGATCATTACAGACAAACTCCTAGAAATATTTTAGGCCAATGATGTGTTTTGAGGGTTGTACACTTGTTACCCAGTGTGGTCAGGGGAAGATGGGGATCTGAGGGAAAATCAGCAGGAGATGTGGGTGCATGGTAGCTGAGCTGACCACTAGGAATTGATCAGATTTGGTCACGTCAAGTGAAAGTTTAGATTGATACAAGATGTTATTGAGGAAGTTATGGCTTACACTTGTGATGGTAAGGATATAGGTGTGACATTATTGGTAGTGGTAGTGTAGGATCCAGTATCAATGGTAGATGAGTAGGTAGTGAGGGTTTGGTTTAATAAAAATGGGGTGGTGATGAGTGTGGTTGATGTTGGGTTCACTGAGGCATATGTTGTTTAGTGGCAGAGTTAGGTGGATGGGATTGGACATTGAGTGTGAGCATGTGAAGAGGCTCCACAGGATGGTGGTGGTGAGGAGGATGAGGGGGGTGATGGAGTGAAAATTTCTGGAAGTGGCCGTGGTAAGTATAGGGGAAACTAGGGTTGTACAGTTGATTGAGCGAGCTACTTTGATTATCAAGTGATATATTTTTATAGTTTCTTGCAATGTCATTAAAGTAGAGAGAGATGGGTTGATACAGCATCTCACGAATGCATAAGGGGATCTTACCTAAGTGAGGGTGGATAGTGATAGATATTACCTATGAGTGAGAGACTCTACAACAAGATTTTGGGGTGAGTGGTAGATATATTTTAGGAGCAGAGCTTGAGGTGGCTAGGGCATAAGCCAGTGGGAAGATGGGGCCACCTAGTAGTGTGAGTTTAACTCATTACCAAGCGTTAAGTGATGATTTACACTACTATGAAGATATAGTTAGGAAAAGGCTTTCAGATTAGCTTAGATATGGCGAACAATTTTCTCGATGATGATAGGATCCATTAGAGAGTGTCGTGAATTTGGGGAATCCTTTAAGAGGTCCAAGTGAGGGGTCATCTATAGATCTTGATGGCAATCAACGGATTAGTGTTAGAGGGAATGTTTAATTGATGATCTTATAGTTCACTGCCTTGTTTTTCAGACCTTTTTTTAGATATTTTTGACGTATGTCACATTTTGATAAGGCTCCTTTTGAATCCCTTGATGTTGTATAGTCATTTTGATATATAATATTCTTTAAATCCCTCAGTGATTTATAGACATTTTTATGTGTGTGTGTGTGTGTGATTTTGATGTTATGTTTGGGTTTTATTCATGATTTTGATGTGATTTTTTATGGAAATAATTGAAATGCATATTGTTATAATGTGATTTTGATGATCTTATATATGTTTGTGGCAAATTGTGATCTTGTTTTATGATTAATGCATTATACGATGGATAATAACATTATGTGGAATGTTTTTTTCCTTACTTTTCTTAGCATATATAGTGTGTGTGATGGTAAATTGATTATATGTATGAAATTGCACATGTGACCTTGAAATTAATGTTAACATATGACTAAAAAATGGTTAGTCATACTAGGATCATAGATGGATGTGAGATAGTTATGTGTACCCCTTTTCTGACTTGGAAAATGTTTATATATAGTAAGTATGGGGAAATGAGTCCTTCTTTATGGTTCTGAGATTTTTCCCCAAATTTACATTATATTACACAAGTTGATCAATGCAAGAAGCTCGTGTTTTATGGGAAATACGATTGATGTGGCAAGCTTTATTAGGATGGTTGTTTTTTATTTTTGATATGAGGTTTGATCGATGTAGGAAGCCCTTTTTTATATAAGGATTGATCAATGCAAGAATTCATTTTTTGTTTATATTGATTTGGTATCCATCCTTCGAGGGAGTGTTCTATGATTTTATTGACTTTGTAATTGTATGGTAGTCATCCTTCAAGGGAGTGGCCTACAACATTATTGATTGTAATTTTTATTTTGACAATTGTCCTTTGAGGGATCAATTTATATTTTTATTATGTCAATCCTGTAGATATTTTGATTTTAGAGATAAGGGTGAGCCAAGGTAACCATTTAGAAGGGGATAAGTAAATGTGTAAGAAACGTGTGTATCCTTAGCATGATGTTAATAGGGAAGGTGGAGATGGTGTGTGAGTAATGGTTACATGGTTCCCTAATTGTAAGCAGGGGAACTTTTCCATGTGGAATATTCTATAAAAAGAGTCATGGTACTCATATTTAAGGTCATAAGAGGTATGATGTTGGAAGGCCACATAATTCTAAATTATTACAAGAGTAAGAGAATGCGTGAGTTGATGGAGGAAAATCTTAATTTGACTAAGGTCTTACGCATCAATATGTTAACAATAAATCAACCATAACTGCAGAGCGATAAGAACTTTATTTTTAGGTTTACCATCAAGAGAGGCTAAAAAATAGGCTCCATACCTATATTTATGGGTGATAATATATGGTATGAGCCATTTAGGAGAAAAATTTCCACGTTTACTCTTTTCCATGTTAGTGACATGTTGATTTTATTTGAGAATAAAATCACCAGTATTGAAATCATGTTGTTTCAGATGGTTTTTATATGATATTTTCATTCATTTTTTATAAATTTTGATATGTTCAATGGTATTTAGATGAAAATTTTCTAACAATCTAGTTGTGATAGGTGTTCTTGATGATATCATTAGAGGAGGTATCGAAGAGAGATGAAGAGAACTATAATTTTAACTTCGAGAGGAAGAACACCTTTGGTGTTGTATAATAAAGAGAAGGTTGTAGTGCCCGTAGGGGTTTAAAATATAGTACAATATGTTGATAATGTAAATGGGCTTTGAATATACCAATCTTTACCAGCTCGATCTATAATTTTCATAAGGATATTGTTGAGGGTTTTATTGGATGTTTCATCGTGGTTATTATTTTATGGATAGTAAGGTGTGGAAAAGTTGATTTTGATGTTAGAAGTGTCGCAAAGTTTTTAATATTTCTATATTTTTGAATGATTTTATATTATCTATGATGATTTATGAGGCATACCAAAGCAACATATAATATTATGATGGATGAATTTGACAATTTTATTTTCTTTAGTAGAGATAACGTGGATTGGTTCCACCCATTTGGTAACACATTTAGTTGTTGTAATGATGGAATTGTGTCGTTGTGATGAACGAGGTTTGATAAGACCAATGATATCAAGCCTCCATTTTGAAAAAGGTTAAATATCTTGAGCTGGATAGAGAGCATGAATGGGGATGTATATAATACTAGAGTGCTACTAAAATTTGATGCATTTCTTGACATAGTCACGACAATATTGGTTAAACATATGCCAATAGTATCCCATGTGCAAGATACATTTTGTTAAAAACTAAACATTTAAAGTGTCCACATATTCCATTATGGAATTATTAGATAGCTAAATGAGTATCCATAGTTTTAAGACACCGGAGGAGGAGGCCGTCAAATCCTCCTTTGTAAAGGATACACCCTAGAATGACATAACAGGATGTGTTTTATTGAAATATATCTTTTACCATTTCTAGATAGATCTGAAAGTATTTTACCTATGAAAATATAGTCATATATTTGAGTGTACCAAGTCTCATATTAGTTATCTTCTATATGATTGATGGTTGGAAGATTAGTGTTAGTTTAAGATGGATAATCAAGTTTTTGTAGGAAGATGAATAGTTTGGAATCATCTTGTCATAAATGGATGAGAGAGGTGAGAGAGGCCATTGTGTCTGAAAATTTTCTATATGAGTGAGGGGTGGTTTGGATTTCATAATGGTTGAAGAGTTATAATAAGTATTCAACAATTATTTTATATTTTTGTAAGATTTCATTTTTACATTGATATCCCAATTCAATTTGATTGATGAAAATATGTGAATCCCCGTAGATGTCAAGGATTTTTATTCCCAATAAAGCGACAGTCTGAAGTCCCATGACAAGAGCTTCATATTCCTCCATGTGAAGTTAAAGTTGAGTTTGAAGGATAGAGGAATAGGGGTATCCGAATGGGGGTATTGTGATTATTCCAACACCCCTTGTCTTCATTTAGACCCATAGAAAAACAAGGCCATTTTGAGAGGGGTGTTATCGTGATCGATGGTGTTGATAGATTCATCAGGAAAATATTGAAAAGGGAGTTAAGTGGTAGGAAGGGGAGCTTCAGTGATTTGGTCACTAATGACCTACCCCTTGATGTAATTTTAAGATATAAATTCAAGTTCAAACTTTGTTATAAGCATGAGCCATCTAGTTATTTAATCATTGCGATATAGTTTAGATTGCACTGATTTCAATGGATTAATAGTTATGACTACATGTGTTCTATGATTGAGAAGATAGTGATGGAGTTTTGAAGTTGTGGAGTACAAGGAAAAAACACAACTTTTCTACTTCAGAATAATGGGTCTCATACTCATGAAGGGTGTGACTTATGTAATATATGACCTTCTTCTTAATTTGTTCATCTTGATGTGCTAGCATGGCTCCCAAGGCATGACCAATAACATATATGTATCGATAGAATCCCCCCCTCATGTGGAGGTATAATAATTGATGTGATAAGATGTATTATTTGATGGCATCAAATTACCATTGACAATAATCCTCACACTTAAAGTGGATATCTTTTCTTAGAAGGTGATGGAAAGGTCAACAATGGTTTAATAGTTGAGAGATAAAGCAATGGATAGATTGAAGCTTTCCTTAGAACTTATATATTTGTTTAATATTAGATGGAGGAGGAATTTTGATAATGGATTTGAATTTTGTAGGGTCAAATTCAATTCCCTTGATAGATACTATGAATCATAAGAGTTTTCCTATGAGAACTCTAAATTCACATTTAGCTTGATTAAGACAAAGAAAGAATAGTATTATACATGCAAAGATCATACCAAGGACATTGAGATGGTATCTTCGGTATTTTTATTAACCTAAGAGATCGTCCACGTAGTATTCTCCAGTTTTTTGGATGAAGTCACGAGAGATGTAATTCATAACATGTTGATAAGTAGCTACTACATTTTTCAGGCCAAAGGGACTTAGTCTATAGTAGAAGGTTCCCTAAGGGTGATAAAGGATGTATTATGTTAGTTTTTTTGGTGCAACGAGGATTTGATTATAAGCATAAAAACCATCCATAATCATTTCATGTCCTCATGTGTACATATCCTTACCTATTACCAACCATGTGTACATTCTTTCCCCACCTCTGTAACTTTCCTTCCCCTATAATATAATTTATCTTTTCTGTTGGTGTTTTTAAAAGGAACAATAACCAGATCGTGCCAAGACAAGAACACAGATGCTAATCAAACATCACGATCAATAAGATGAAAGTAATTCGCCAGAATAAATTTACATAAACCTTTGCAAACAAATGACCAGAAATATCATATATTATTATGGAACTCAATGAAATACAATGAGAATGGGCCTTGCTTATATAGGAAAGGAATAACAATCTAAGAACCAGTCAAGGTCATAGATCAAGCCATAAATCATGGAAAGAACTAGTCATCAAAGAACTAGTCAAGTCCATAGATTTATGAGAGAACTAGACATTAAGGATCTAGTCAATACCATAGATCTAGGAAAGAACTAGTCAATACCATAGATCAAGGAAAGAACTATACCTAACAACTAGATAATATCTCCTAATATCTAAATAAATAAATAAATATATCCACACACATAAGTGGGTGAGGATAAATACAATAATGTACCTAGGTTAACATGAGCTAAGGTAAATGGCTACTCTAACACCCCCCCTCAAGTGAAGCTAGGGGCTAAAATAAAAGTGGCATGTCCACAGTATGAGTCCCAAAAACTAGGCTTGATGAGGTACTCATGTACAATATATCCATGAAGAAATCTCTAACCAAAATAAGGAAAGAATCTTACTAGAAGGAAAGAGAAAGAAGAAGAAGAAGAAGAAATATGTTCTCACGAACAACCCCCAAGAACAACTTCTGAAACCCCAAGCATTCCACGTAACTCAAGGTAGAAAGGTGATGCAAAAGGCTTCGTAAAGATGTCTACAACCTATTACTAAGTCAGAATGTACTCTAAGCAAATAACTCCATCCTGAATGTGCTGAAAAATGAAGTGGATGTGTATTTCAATATGCTTGGTCCATTGGTGCTCAACTGGGTTGTGAGAAATGTGAATTATACTTTGGTTATCACACCAAAGTACAGTCGATGAATCCTGTGGGAAACCAAACTCTGTTAATAACTAGAAAATCCAAACAATCTGTTGACTCACTGTAACTTACTTGCCCTGTACTCTGCCTTTGAAGATGAAAGTGCAATAGCCTGTTGCTTTTTGCATGCCCAAATAACTAGAGAAGAACCAAGACAGAAAAGATATCCAGAAGTGGAGTGCACTTGTCATCAATAGAACCTACCCAATCTGAATCTGTATACCCAACCAACTGAGTAGAGCCCCTAGTGTAGTGTAGGCCAAAGTGGGAAGTTCCATGCAAATAGTGCAAAATCCTTTTAGCAGCCTGCTCAGTGACTATTAGAAAGAGAATGTGCAAACTGAGATACAAGCCCTACTGCAAATGAAATATCAGGGCAAGTATGGGTCAAGTACATGAGACTCCCAACCAACTACCTATACAATGTAGGATCACAAAGTGGTGTGGTACATGTGGATGTAAGAGTAACTCCAGACTGAAAAGGAGATGGACTTGGCTTGCAATCAGCCATATCAAAGCACCTAAGAAGATCATGGGTGTACTTTTGCTGACTCAAATGAATCCTTGAATCTATTTGAGAAATCTGCAAACCAAGGAAATAATGCAATAGCCCAAGATCTATCATGTCAAACTGTGTATAAAAAGCCCTCTAAATACTCTGAATGTGGGAAGAAGAGCTTCCAGTAAGTAACAGATCATCAACATACAAGACAAGTATCACAATATCCTCACCAACATGTTGGAGATACACTATATGATCTAAGTGGCAATGAACAAAACTAGTAGATAGAAGAAAAGAATCCATCTTCTCATACCAAGCCTGATGGGCTTGTTTAAGACCGTAGAGAGACCTTCAGAGCCAAAAAACAAGAGAAGAATCCTGAACAAATCCAAGTCAGCTGCTCCATATATATTTCCTCTTATAGATCTCCATGTAAGAAGGAACTCTTCATGTCCATCTGGTATACGGGCCACCCCTGTGATGCAACAATAGCAAGTACAAGGCGTACAATAATCCATCTTGGCAACGGGTGCAAAAGTCTCAGAGTAATCAATACCTTCAACTTGTGAAAAACCCTTTGCAACAAGACAAGCCTTATACTTGTCAATGGACCCATCAACTGTGTATTTGGTTCGGTATACCCACTTACACCTAACCATATTTCTTCCTTTAGGAAGAGATACCAAATCCCAAGTATGATTCTTCATCAAAGAAGAATACTCATCTGTCATCGCATCATCCCACTCCTGTATCCCATGAGCCTTTGAAAAAGACTGTGGATCCTCAAAAACTACCTGACACAAAATTCTAGAACCTGTAGAATGTGCATGATGATGCCTAGTGGGTGGAAGATCCTCTATGAAAGGTGTTGCCTCAGAAACTGTAGTACGAGCCCACTTAGGCATAGTGACAACATCAGTGGGAATAGGATCCTCAACGACATCTATAACCTCCTCATCAATATCCTCAAAGAAAGGATCCTCAAGATGAGATGAAGAAGAAGAAGAAGGAATGGAATAATATGAAGAATCATGAGGAGTGAAACACTCATCAAACTGAACATGTGTTCAAAAAATAACATCATGTGTATCAGGATCTAAAAGATGATAAGCTCTCATGTCCTCACAATACCCTAAAAAGATCAAGGGTTTACTCTTCTTATCCAAAGCTTTCCTTTTCTTCTTTGGCACAAAGGCCCAAGCATGGCTCCCAAAGACTCGAAAAAAAGAGACATCTGGCTTAGTGTTGGACCAAGCTTCCTCTGGAGTCAAATGCTCAAGTACTCTGTGTGGTGTGCGATTCTGAATATAGTTATCACAATTAACTACTTCTACCCAATAGATAGGAGGTATATCTCTAGAATGCATCATACAGTTAGCCATTTCCTTCAAAGTTATATTCTTCCTTTCTGCTAAGCCATTTTGTTGTGGAGTATGAGGAATAAAATGTTGGTGAATAATGCCTTGAGTTGCCAAAAAGTTAGAAAACTCATTGCTGAAGTACTCCCCCCATTATCAGTATGAAGGTTCTTTATGCTACTAGAAGATTGTTTCTTGACCAAAGCTTTGAATACTTTGAAGTGTGAAAAAACATCACTTTTGTACTTGAGAAAATAAACCCAAGTACGCCTCGAGAAATTATCAATAAATGTAAGTGCATACTTAGCTCCATTGAAAGATGGGGTAGGAAAAACCATCAAGTCACTATGCACAAGCTCAAGTGGTGAAGAAGCTCTCTTAGATAAATTATTAGGAAAATGATCTTGGTGTTGTTTCCCTAATGCACAACCATGACAAAATCCCTCAAGACAAGAAACTATTGGAAGACCATCTACCATACCATGAGTGCTCAACTCCTTCAAATATCTATAATTGAGATGTCCAAATATTTCATGCCAAAGCTTACTCTCTGAATCTGCATGAGAAACCAATCTTGTCCCTATAGAATAAGTGTCATCAAAACCCTCAAAGTGATATAGTCTAGAACTATGATCAACAATACTCTGAGAAACTAGTGAATGAGGCTCCAAAAAATTTCGTACTTCTGCTCCATGTGGTGTAAAAGTCACTGTTTTTCCTTGACCAGAATGAAAAATTTGATATACAGAAAGAAAATTTGTAGTGATGTTAGGAACATATAGTGCATCTTGGATATTTCCACCATCAAGTTGTATATCACCTTTTCCATTGAATAGAAAGAAAGGAAGAATCTCCAACCTCAATTTTGGAAGTAGAACTCAAACCTAGAGAAACAAAAGACTCCTTGGAAGAATTCATGTGATGAGAAGCACCAAAATCTATAACCCAACTACCTACAAGTGGTGACTGAGATCTTCCAACAACATTAAGTGTTTTCCATGCTGATTAGAAGGAGGTGGAGTGGAGATAGAAATTTTGTGTTTCTTGACTACATCCTCTAAGGCTTGCATTCACTTATAACACCTATGTTCTTCATGATTACTACCCCCACAAAAAGAGCATGAACGGCTAGACTTATTCTTGGATTTAGAAGACTCCTTGGGTTTTGAGTTGTTTTCTTTGGGTTTAGGAGCATTTTGAGATGGAGAAGGTGTGGATTTGGTTTTACTATTTAGTTTTCCCTTTCCCTTAGGATTAGATGCAACTAATGCCTTTTGAGAGGTGGAAGACTCAAGGTGAGACAATTTGGATTCTTCCCTAGTAAGTCTTTCACAAAATGTTTCTAAGTTAGGCATTTTGAATGTGTCACCTAAGGCATCCATGCTAGAGAAAAAGGTAGAAGCAAAAAATTTGGAATGGTCCTCTCAACTTGGATAGAATCAAGTAAACACACTCTTCATCTTTCTTATCTCTTCCACTCCCCTTCAACTATGTCAACAAATGCTTGAACTTGGTAAGATAGTCTATAATTGTTGGAAAATCTTTAGGATTAAGAGAGGTGATCTCAATGTCAAGTTGTATGGCTCTCATATGATCCACCTTACCAAATAAATCTTCAATTTCTCTGATATTTTGAAAGGAGAATCACACTTTTCGAAATGAAACAAAATACTGTCACTTACATAAGTTCCTATCCCAAACCCATCTCATATCATATTCTCTAGTGAAAATTGGTTGTTCTTTAGAAGTTAAAGCCCATAATCCTTTCCGCTTAATTATTGTTTCCATTCTTGGTTTCCATGTGTGGTAATTATGTGTTGTTAATGGCTCAACATGATCTAATGCAGAAGTAGATTCCATCCTCAAAAAATCACCAAAAGAAATGCAAGAACCAAGCAATGCAACAAGACCCCAAAGAATGCAACAAGAGCCCCCCCATATTTTGGCACTTTATAATGAGTGCATGTTACAATATGGAACTTTATAATTATAGTGTGATTCTCAAAATAAATATTTCCAATGGAAAGAGTTCGGAAAATAAGATTTTGTAAAAAAACGGTACTCAAAACCGAGTTACCAATCAAAAGTTACAAGCTTTTCAATATTATGCTCTGCTATTTATTTTAGTTGCCACTAAAACAAAATAAAATGATCTTTCCTTCACCACACAAATAAAATGAAAGGGGGCTGGAAAGTTAAGCACCTACTAATAACAATCACAAAAAATGCTTTAAGCCCTCATATGACCATACCATATGACCAAGGGCTAAGAGAGAATGGGCCTTGCTTATATAGGCAAATCAAGAATATATAAAAAAATTATTTATAAAATAAAACTTACAGAATAACAATTTAAGAACTAGTCAACATCATAGATCACCAGCCATAAATCATGGAAAGAACTGAGTCATCAAGATCAATCTCTAGTCAATTCCATAAGATTTTTTATGAGAGAACTAGATATCAAGGATCTAGTCAATACCATAGATCTAGGAAAGAACTAGTCAATACCATAGATCAAGGAAATAACTATGCCTAACAACTAGATAATATCTCCTAATATCTAAATAAATAAAAAGAAATATCCACGCACATAAGTGGGTGAGGATAAATACAATAATGTACCTAGGTGAACATGAGCTAAGGTAAATACCTACTGCTAACAATTTTGTTTTATGTTTTTGGTGCTTTTCCCTTGCGTATGTTTGTTTATGTGTGTTGTATTAGAATAAATGACACTATATCCCAATGGATAAGGTACTAGTCCACACAATGTATTGAGATTATAGGGTTCCTGCATGCTTTTTCCTTGTTGTGCTCGATCTAGAACATGTCCCTAAGCTAGAGAAAGTTGTTTTCATGTGTTTCCACAAGGGAAAAATTTAATGTTGAAACATGAAAACTTAACCCAAGTGTCAAAAAAAATCTTGGAATCCCTCTTAAACCACCTCTCTAGCTCAGTATTCCATTTTTACCATGCCTAACCTGATCCTTGAGAGTCCTCATATGTTTTGTGTGTACTTTCCTTAATGTTGTAAATGGCAAAATAAGATTACTCATTCCATTCAGTGCAGTGCTTCTAAAGTATAATTCCTCACTAAACCTAGAAAGGTTATATTTAGCCTTTATGGGAAAGATGTGCATTCTTAGGGAAAAATTTGAAGGCCCAAATTTATTCTAGAATAGTATTGAAAATCTAATAATAGATTGCAATTGGTTTAGGAATATTTTGGAAGGTTTCAAAGTTTTAGGAACAAATTGTGCAACTGTGGGTTTCTAAGGTGAAAGGAGTAATCAGTATAAAGAGGTGTCTGAGCTTCGGAATATGATTTTAAGAGATTCATAAGGATTTAAGGGTCAAAAAATATATCATTGGAAATCAGGTTCAATTGTCTACATGATGGAATTTTCATGTTCTTCTCAAGGCTTACACGCTTCTCAAGGTAACTCAGTTTCAACAGACACACCTTGTTGTCTCGAATAAAAAAGAAAATTATTTGTAGAAAGAGGAATAATAAGGTCTTTAAAACCATACCATTGATCTTTAAATGATCTTGTGAGTCAAAATTATATAAAACTTTTCCTAAAAAGAGTTCTTGGAACTCACGGAAAAGTGATTTTAAGTGTTTGGGAGTTAGTCAATTTCACAACTGGATAAGAGGCACATTGGGTGTCTCGAATGTCCCAAATGTCCCAAATTTTTAGGAAAATGGTGACAATAGGGAAAAAAATGTTCTCCTCCCCCCAATTTTAGCCTTTGGACCCTCATGTTACAATATCTCTTCCCGACAAGTGTTAAGTGGTTGAAAATTGAAAATTTGCTAAGTTTTTCATGAAAACCCATAGATGCATTTTATTGTCCTAACTATCCCAAGGATAGTGGGGATAGTTAAAAAATTAATATGTTCCCCACTCTGATCCTTTATCATATTTACCATATGACCAGACCTTTTTCCCCCATGTGCTAAAAGTTTTTCTCTCTCACCTCCTTATCTCTATGAATCTTGTTCTACCACTTGACATGTTCCGAGTAGGGGGCACATTTTATATCCCAAATATCCTTATAACAATGGGGATATTGGGGAAAATAAAATTTACCCCACCCCCATGCTTTTAAAATCAAAAATTTGGCTAACATTTTATATACATTCCTTCTTCTTACCTCTTGTCTCCAGTGAGGTAAAAGTATTGTCGGAAGGTTTTAACCATGAAATAAATTTGTGAAAAATACATTTATTCTCCATAACTCCATGATTTATTAGCAATAAATTTCATTAAACCTGAAAATTATTTAGAAACCATGTCAAAATCCTTCTGGGAAGCCATATGCACCGAAATTTGAAATACTCATATATTTTAAACCAGTGATTGAAATCAAGTGAAATTTTCTCAGCTATTCTTCAATCCAGATGCCT
This sequence comes from Taxus chinensis, assembly GCA_019776745.2. Lineage (NCBI taxonomy): Eukaryota > Viridiplantae > Streptophyta > Pinopsida > Cupressales > Taxaceae > Taxus > Taxus chinensis. The sequence continues at coordinate 656,318,769 of CM034149.1, read as the reverse complement.
TAAAAACCATTGTATTAGTATATAAAATGATTCCCTAGTTAATTAATGGTAATAAACCCTATTTTTATTCCCTAAAATTTTATTTTTCAGTTTCTAGACATTCCAGCAAACGGATTGAGCTGAAATTCGGATCACAAGATCGTGACAATGAGCCTAATCCAATGATGTAATTTTTGATCCAATTCGAGTTCAAGAATTATAATTTCTAAAAGTAATAAGTAATCGGTGTCCTTAATAAAAATATTAACTTTCCTAAAATTAAAAATCCTATCAAGACAATGCACTCAGTGGATAGTGAAAATGATAAACCAAGTAATTTTGGTCAAGAAGGTAATAAAGTGGAATAAAACAAAAATCAGAGGCAACTGTTTAAAAATAGAAAGTTTCCAAAAATAGAAAATCATCAGCAATAGAGTTTAACTGACTATGTCAGATGATCAATAAGTTCAAATTTAAGCAAAACAGGTGAAATTTTCCAAAATAGTAGGTCCTAGTTCCACATGCTAAAAATAGAAAGTCTTCATTTTGAGTGTAGAAAGTTGTAGTAAGCTCCATTTTTAGCCATTTCACTTCTTTTTGACATCCTCAAAGGGTTGTATGATGGTTTTATATTTCAAACAAGGAAAATCATCCTTCACAAAGTTTATTGAGGCATCATTTTGATGGTAGTTGTGTTTGAGAACAAAGGTATAACATCACAGGGTGCAATATTTGAGAACCTAGGGATATTTTGCATTCAAAAGAGATTTTAAAAGATTCAAAGATCCATTTTAATTTAAATTAAACAAATCACCTAGCATGTTTGAGCCATCCACGCCTCCCTATTGAGATGGTTGAATAAGCTCAATGAGCTAAGTAAATCAAGGTGAGCTAGGAGAGTTGGCCTAACTGAGTTGAGATTTTTGATTGGGATCAGTGTGCTATTCAAGGTGAATTTTAAAGAAAAATCAATTCATTGCAACACTTTCATCTTCAAGGGAATCTAGGTGTTTCTTCGCTAATGGAAAATATTCCCCACAATGATTAAGAGTTGGTTCTACAACAAGCTCCTAAAAGTGCTCCGGTGACCAAAATTGTGTCAGCACCTGAAGAGCCATTTCCATGGATTCAATAAATTATTAGAAGTGAGCCAAGGACAACACAAATTTCTATCATGACTAGTCTTGAATCAATCTCAAGAACATTGGAATCTAAGCAAAGATAGAAGACCTAGACAACATCCTACTTCTTTGGTTGCACTTCAGGTAATCAGTATGTTGAAATTGTCAGGCCTAAAAATTAAAATCCCATTGAGGAAATGAATTTGTCAGATTATAAGTTAGACCGCATCTCATTGGTTCAATAATTTCATGAGGGTGACTCTCATCTGTTAAAGGAATCCTCTTCACTCTTCCTCATTTGGAATGGGGAATATAAGAAAATGATTGTTCCATTGGAGGAATAGATAAAATCTCTCAATGGTTGCATTCAACCCTTCATAGAACCCGACTCAAAATATTCTCCTCCAATAGAATATATTCCGCTAATCAGCAGTGTTGATCTTAAGGTGGTCAAAAAATCACAAGGATACATAATGCAAGGGAAGACCAATAAGAAATAGGTTGAGAAAATCATTGAGTAAGGAAAGGCATTGTTTCTAGAGGTCATATCTCTCATTAATTACATCCTTACAAATTTATCGAAATTTAAGAAAACAAAACAAGAGATTGTAAAAGAAGTAATCTTCTTGGATGATATTTTTTCACTGGTATCCGAGATGATATCCTTCGACTCTCACACTCTCATGAGAAATAATGTGTTTGCATCAACTACAAAGAACTTGTTTCAATTTTGGATCTACTTATTGGATGCGAGATATGAAATGCTCAAGAATGCAATATTTGAATTGGACTCTTGTGGATAACATGCTTTCAATATATTGAATGGGGCCTACAATTGTGTTCAAAAAATTGAGTTTCCTCCACTCACTGAGAACTCATCATCAAAAGAACTTATTGTTTCCTTCCAGGAGCTAGTCAAGAAAGAGGCAGGTGACTCTCTTTAATTTAATGAAGATAACTTAGAGTCCCTAACCAACATCAGAAGTTACATTTCTAAAATTGAAAAATATCATAAAATATGGCTCAGTTAGTGTAAGAATATAAATGAGGTCCTAGGAGTGCATGGACCAAGGTGTTGGGTTGCATTTACATTAATAAGGAATACAAGTTGACATTTGTAGTATCTCAATTTTTTAGTAAGGAATTCAAGGAATAGGAGAAAAATATGGAAACCTCTCATCAAAGATACCTGAATCATGCAAGTTCTTCATCGAGGGATCTTCTTTATCACCTTGGAATATGAGAACTTATTCCAAATTCTTATCTCTTTATCCCTCTTCCTTTTCTCCCCTTTCTAATTCTTTTTTAAGTGTAATCATTTTATTTTATCTCATTTGCTTAAGTGACTTTCTAAAGTTACATTGTAAAATTTCCTTTAATTTATACGAAGGGAACTTAGTTTTCACTTCCTATGAAGATGTAAAGCCACAAATTGAATAATATCATGAAGATTCATATGGGGGGTAGGTGAAATGTCAATTCACCTTACTATAAAGTGGGATGGCTTCTCCATTCCAAATGATCCTGAAAAATATGAAAATTTATCTCTTTATAGCAATTATGGATTGTGGTTTTGCATGTTGAGATTTGTATCATCAAAAAAAGAAATACAATCTACATTTATTATATTTATCTTTTCTTGTGTTATTATATTTCTCTCTTTTCTACACTTTGAGAGTATAGTGATCAAGAAAAGGATTTATATCTTTGATAAATGAATCTAAGGATTGTGTGTGTGGTTTTGTTAGTCTCACTGGATGTTTCATTGTTTCTTTCATCTAATTGAATTTTGACCTACTCTAGTCATTAGGTGTGAACTCTGTAATTACTAACTCGCAAAAACAACTTTTCCCTTTCCTAATTTCTCTCCTTTACCTCCCATTGCTGAAAAATTCCTCCCTTGTACCTAGTACAAGTGCTTTGCCATAGATTCATTGAAGTGTTCCTATGTGATCCCCGACCTATTTGGCCACCTCACAACAATATAAAGGAGTAGATTAGTTTACATTCAATAATGGGAGGCCTCCCCATATAAAAATAAGGAGTGGCATAGTCCCATGAGCCTTGGTGGAAATCAAATAATTTTCCATACGAAAAATTATTTCACCAAAAGTTTTTAACGAATCTGCTTGGGAGATGTTTTCGCACATGCACCCATAAATATATTTGAAAAATAATATATATATATATAACAACAACAAAATTATATTTCAAAGAGAAATCAGACGTTATAGGTGACTCTGTCATGGACCAAACCTGTGTCACATTCATTTCTCGCAACACAATAACAAAGTTTCAAGATTGGATTTCGATACCAATGAGTGAAAATTAAGAAGAAGAAGATGATGACTACCAAGAAATGTAAATATTTGATCAACCCTTATTTTTGAACGTCTCTTTCAAATCCAAGAAATCGAAGAGAAAGAAGGTTTGTACCATCTTTGCATTATCCATGAAAATACTTTTCAAAATAGAGAACATTTTTGTTTTTTAATACCTCGTCATCAAGTCTTGGTGGCTAAAATTCAAAAAGAGTACTGTTATAGGAAAAGGATAATGGGGATTCCTACTATTGATGATCGTGAATCCAAGAAGTGGATGAATAGAATTCATAAGATATATGATATGTTTTATGAATGACACAAGGGTGGAAAATATACTGAAGATAACATTTTCAACTTCACCTAGTTGACTAAGAAATTCATAACATTTTCTTTCATTTCCCTTCATCTAAATGATTTTCTTGCATATGAATATAAAGAAATGAATGTTTTGAGAAGAGAGTATGTGTAAATTATTATGAGTGTAGAAGAAGAAAAATCTGATCTTGAAGCATATCATGAAGTTTAGAAGAATGCATTGACCTTGAAAAGAAGATATGAACATCTTGAAGCACTTTGTAATTATGAGATAGAAGAAACTAAATAATATTGTGATGATTTTTTACATTACCAGGTGTTCATTCCCAGAATATTCTTGTGTAATTCTATAGACACTAAATCACATAGTTTTGGGTATCTATCTATTCCTAATCACATACTACTATTCATATGATTCCTGAAGTAATAAAAGTACTAATTAACCCATGTCTTTGGCCATCTTTATTTTCATTATGTTTCCTTTTTTGATCTTAAACTCTTTCTTATCCAGTCTGTCTTTTCATACTTTAGTCATTTCTCACTCTCGACACCAGCGCACAACCAAGATACTAGCGTCAAGTGCCCTATATCCCCCTATGGGTTCCCACTGACCTCTTTTGTACTTTTCTCACATCTTTTGGGTCCTTTATAGCCATTTAGGCATCTATATCATTTTGGTAGTTGGCCTTTTCAGAGTTAATTATGAAATTCAAGCAAGGGAATCATGTTAATATAAAGTATACATGACCATAATAAAGGACCAAGCACTAAAAATTCAGCTATCACCACCTAAGGTTACATCCAAAGGATATTCTAGAGCATTCTAGCATCCATTCTAGCTCCACACAAGGGACTACATTATTTTTCATAAACTTCATAAGACAGTAATTATATTCTTTCATGCAGACATATATCTACATTTTCTACATCTAGCGACTTTCTCGCTATCAAGTGTGACACGCACAAGAGCCACCTAGGGAATGATTCTTCACACACACATATAAAAATACATTAGGTTTGAAATGTAGTGTAGTTCTTAGTTGTAAGATCACTTGTTTGAAATTTGAGGACATTCTAACCCCTTATTTGCATTATTTTGTTTTGGGGATTTGATGCACTTTTGAGGGTTTTGCAGGTCATTTCTTTATTGTAAGTGATTATCTCTTATCTTTATTAGAGAATGTTAAAAATCATATATTTCTATTCTCACAAAAAATTGAGCTCTCGATAACAAGAAACATTTAGTAGGATAATGAGTATGCTTCAAATGAATTATTCTCATGTGTAGATAATATTTTTAATCAGCTCCTTGAGGCCCAATGTAATGAATCTTCCGATGAAGATGATAATGAGTATAGGGAAAAATTGGAAGAGAAATTTGTGTAAGGCACCTTGAGGAATGTGGAAGAAACTAAAGACCCTCAACTTAGTCTTGGGATCCTAAATCAAGCCATGGAAATGTAAGATAGGTTTGAGGCAAGTTGTGTTTCTCCTTTCTATGCACCAACCTTCAATGATGATATGGAGAAAGAGGGTGATCTCAATGTGCCTTTTGAAGCCTGGGTAGGCGAACATGAAGGTGAAGGTAAGTATTCCTCTCTCTTGTTTTGTGAAGAAGATCATTAATGCAAAAGAAATGATATAATTAAATCTCCTTTGAATGTTATCAATCTTGAAGACAACATTTCCACCATGGAGGATGGTAGTAAATGAAATGTTGTGCTTATTTGTATTAAAGATATATTTCAGAACAAAGTGAAAAGGTGCATAATCTTTGTGAGTGGAATCGAGGTCAAATTGCTTTTCCTACTAATTTGGAACAAGAATCCATACTAAAATATTCATTCAATGGTGATGAATGTTTTTATGATCAAATCAAGCACTGTAGTTTTGGAGATGATGACAAGGTCAATTTTGAGCTGATAGGTATTAACAACAATCATTTCATGTAACAAGTGAAAACTTTACAAGACTCTTGTGAATGGTTTTTGAATCAAATTTCACTCACTATTTCCAAATAATATTTTGGTCTTGAACATGTTTCCATGCTACAAAATTTTCTCTCTCTGATGAAATATATTCGAATCATTGAGGTGGCATCTATTTTTGAAAGTAGTTTCTTAGAGCAACAAAGTGAGATGTTCAGAGAAGCTTATCAAATAGGAAGAAAATTAGTTTGTTCTCAATCCTTTTGAGTGCCTCACTTATTCAAGGGATGTTTCCATGTTGTAAACTCAAGGAAGAAGTATCTTTCCATGAAAATATCAGTGTTACCACTTTTCATAACATGGAAGTATGGTGTCTCATGATCACAAAACATCAAGTGGAAGTTATAGGGTAGAATAAATTTAAGATGTTAATTGAGTTTTTCATTGGCTACAATAATTCATTATTTACAATGTAAATATGAAGATATAATCTAAGTATGTATCTTTCTTCTCAAACCACACAAAGCAATCATAGGAGCATGGTATGATCAGATAGTTATTTTTATGTTTCAAAGGTCAGAAATTCAGTTTGTTGTACCATAATGGTATGTACTTCTCCTAACTCATTACCAAGTATGTGTACATTCTTTCCTCACCTTTGTAAGTTTTCCTCCCCTGTAATATAATTTCCCTTTTCCGTTGGTTTGTTGTATTCATCTTTTGGTTCCCTTCTGTGTGTTTGTTTGTGTGTGTTGTATTGGAAGAAATGACTCTATAGCCCAATGGAAAAGGAACTGGTCCACGCAGTGTCTTAAAATTTTTGAGTTCCTACATGCTCTATCCTCACTGTACTCAATCTATAACATGTCCCTAAGCCATAGCCAACTATTTTCATGTGTTTTCGCAAATGAAAAATTCAAAGTTGAAACATGATAACTTAACCAAAGAGTCAAAAAATTTCTTGGAAATCCTATTGAACCCCCTCTAGGTCAGTCTTCCATTTGTACCATTCCTATCTTGATCCTAGAGATTCCTCATATGTTTTATGTGTACTTTCCTTGGTGTTGGAAATGTCAAAATAGGATGGCTCATTCCATTCAGTGCAGTGCTTCTAAAGGATAATTCCTTAGTTAGCCTAGAAATGTTCATTTTTAGCCTTTCCAGGACACGTGTGCATCCTCCAGGATAGATTTCAAGGCCCAAATTCATTCAAGAATATTATTTAAGAGATAATAACATATTGCATATTTTTAGGAAGATTTTGGGAAGTTTTTTAAGGTTTAGGAATAAAATGTGTAACTGTGGGTTTCTAAGGTACGAGGAGTAATCAATCTAGAAAGGTACCTGAGCTTTGGAAGATGATTATAGAAGCTCCATAAGGATTTAAGGGTAAAAACATATATCATTGGAAATATGATTCAATTATCTATATGATGTAATTTTCAAGTTCTTCTCAAGGCCTGAGAACTTCTCAAGGAAGCTTAGTTTCAGAAGACACACCTTGTTGTCTCAAATGGAAACAAAGAATTTTTTACAGAAGGAGGAAGAATCAGGTCTTGGAAACCATACCATTGATCATTAAATTATCTTGGGATTTGAAATGATATAAAAAATTTCCTAAAAAGAGTTCCCAGAACTCCGAGAAAAGTGATTTTAAGTTTTTGGGAGTTAGTCAATTTCACAGTTGTATAGGTGGCGCATTTTAGTGTCTAAACTATACCAACTATCTTGGACTATCCCAAATATCCAAAAAAATTGGGACATTGGGGATAGTTGGGGAAAAAAATTCCCTTTCCCCTATTTGTATCCCTTGAACCCTAATGTGACCCTATCTCTTCTCGACAAGTCCTAAGGTTGTTGAAAATTGAAAATTTGGTTAAGTTTTTCATGAAAACACATCGGCGCATTTTATTGTCCCAACTATCCCAAATGTACCAAGAGAAGTCTGGATAATTTTTACATTAAAATTCACTCCACCCCTATCCCCTTCTCAACTTCACCATATGATCATACCTTTTTCCCTCAGGTGCAAAAAGTGCTTCTCTCTCACCTCCGTATCTCCCTGGATCTTGTTCCATCACTTAGCATGCTCAAAGTAGGGGGGGGAATTTTTCTGTCCCAATTATCCTAAATTTACTTGGGAAAGTGGGGATAGTGGGGAAAACATAATTTTCCCCACCCCCTATACTTTAAAAATAAAAAATTTGGCTAATTGTTTATACATTGCTTCTTCTTACCTCTTCTCTCCCATGAGGTAAAAGTGTTGTCAAAAGGTTTTAAACATGAAATGAACTTGTGAAAACTCCATTTATTCTCCATAACTCCATGATTTCTCAGTAATAACTTCCATTAAACCTGAAAATTATCCAAAAATAATGTCAAAATCTTTCTAGGAAGCCATATGCACCGAAATTTGAAAAACTCGTATCTTTCAAGCCAGTGATTGAAATCGGGTGAAATTTTCTTAGCTATTCTTCAATCCAAATTCCTTCAAGAAAATTTTTAGTAGTAGAAAAAATTATTAACTATTTCATTAATGGTATAAAAACCCTAGTTTTATGCCCTATCATTTGGTTTTTCAGTTTCTAGACATTCCAGCAGACGAATTGAGCTGAAATTCGGAGCATGAGATCATGACGACGAACCTAATCTAGTGAGATGAAGAAATGTAGTTTATAAAAAATAGTTATTAATTTGTGTCCTTAGTAAAATAGTAACTTTCCTAAAAATAAAAATCCTCTCAAGGCAGTATACTCATTGAATAGTAAAAATGATAAACATCGCAATTTTGGTCAAAAAAGAAAAAAAGAAGAATAAAGTAAAAAGCAAAGGCAAATGTATAAAATTAAAAATTTTCCAAAAATAAAAAATCATCAACAATAGAGTTGAACTGATTATTCTAGATGACTAATAAGTTCATCTATGAGAAAAAAAAACACGTGAAATTTCCCAAAATAGCACGTCCCAGATCCACTTGCTAAAAATAAAAAGTCTTTGTTTTGGAGTGTAGAAATTTGCAGTAGGCTCGGTTTTCAGTCATCTCACTTCTTTTTGACATCCTCATAGGGTTATATGATGGTTTCATATTTCAAACAAGGAAATTCAGCCTTCACAGAGGTATTAAGGCATCATTTTGATCACAGTTGTGTCTGAGAAAAAAGGTAGAACATCACATGGTGTAGAAGTTGAGAACCTAGGGATATTGTGCATTCAAAATAGATTTTAAAAGATTCAAATGTCCATCGTAATTCAAAGTAAAAAACCCATCAATAAAATTTGATCCATCCACACCTCCCCGGTGAGTTGGTTGAATGAGCTAATTAATTCAAGGTGAGCTGGGAGACTTGACCAAAGTGTGTTGAGTCGTTTGATTGAGCTCAGTGTGCTCTTCAAGGTGATTTTTCAAGAAAAAGTGATTCCTTATAGCACTTTCCTATTTAATGGAATCTAGGTGTGTCTTCCCTAGTGGAAGAGTTTCCCCATGTTGATCAAGAGTTGGTTCCACAACAAGCTCCTAAAATTGCTCCGATGACCAAAATTGTGTTAACTCTTGAAGATTCATTTCCATGGGTTCAAGAAATTATAGGAAGTGAGGCAAGGACAACACAAATTGATATCACGCCTATTCTCAAAGAAATCTTAGGAAAATTTAAATCTAAGTGAAGAAAGAAGGCCCAAAAAACATCTCGCTTCATCAGTGACACTTCAGGTAATCAGTGTGTTGAAATTTCCAAGCCCAAGAATGAAAAACCCATTGAGGACATGACTCTGTCATATTATGAATTGATCCACATCTCATTAGATAAAGCATTACACAAGGGTGAATCTCATATGTTCAAGGAATATGCTTCTTTCCTCCTCGCTCAGAATAAAGAATACAAGAAAATGATTTTACAATTGGAGAAACAGGTAAAATCTCTCAGTGTTTACACTCAACCCTTCTTATAACCCAAATCAACATCTTCTCTTCCTATAGAATATAGTCCTCCAATCATCAGTGTTGATCCTAAGGTGGTCAAGAAAGAAAAAGGATACATAATGTAGGGGAAGGCCAATGAGAAATGGGTTGAGAAAATCATTAAGAAAGGAAAGGCATTGTTTCTAGAGGTCATATCTCTCATCTAGTACATCCTTGCAACTTTGTCAGAAGTTAAGAAAAAAAATATGAGATTGTAAAAGAGGTAATCCGCTTAGATGATATTTTACAATTGGTATCCAAGATGAGATCCTTCGAATCTCACACTCTTGTGAGAAATAACGTTTTTTCATCAACTAAAAATAACCTATCTCAAGTTTGGATTCACATCTTGGATGTGAGATATGGAATGCTCAAGAATACACTCTCTGAATTAGACTCTTGTGGACAACATGATTTAGAGATCTTGAATGGGTCCTATAATTCTCCTAAAACACTTTATTTCCCTTTGCTCACTAAGAATGCATCATCATAAGAACTTATTGTTTCCTTCCTAGAGCTAGTCAAGAAAGAGGTAGGTGACTCTCTTTCCTTCAATGAAGATAGCTTAGAGTCCCTAGCTAACATCAAGAGTTGTATTTATGAAATTTTAAAATATCCTAAAGGATTTCTTAGCCAGTGTAAGAAGATCAATGGGGTCCTAGGGGCATGGACCAAGGTGTTGGGAAACACTTACATTCATGAGGAAGATAAATTGACATTTGTGGTTGCTCAATTCAGCAAGGAATTCAAGGAACATGAGCACAATCCAAAAACCTCTCATTAAGGAGCATGAATCAATAAGTTCTTCATCTAGGTATCTTCTTAATCATATATGAAAACTTATTCCTTCTTCTCTCTTTATCCCTCTTCCTTCTCTCCCCTTTCTAATTATTCATTGAGCTTAATAATTTTATTTTGTCTCATTCACTTAAGTGAATTTCTAAATTTACATGGTAAAAGTCCCTTTAATTTATAAAAAGGTAACTTAGTTTTCACTTCATAGGAAGATGTAAAGTCACAAGTTGAATGTGATCATGAAAATTCATATGGGGGTAGGTGAAAGGTAAATTCACGTTGCTATGAATTGGTATATCTTCTCCATTCCAAAGGATCATGAAAATTTGAAAATTTATCTCTTTGTAGAAATTGTGTATTGTGGTTTTGGGTGTTTATATTTGTATAACCAACACAAGAAATAAAAGCTAAATTTTTTCCTTTTCTCTTTTCATGTCTTCTTCTATTTCTCTCTTTTCTAAAATTTGTAAGTATAGTGATCAAGTAAGATCTTTGTATCTCTAATAAATGAATCTAAATATTGTGTGTCTGGGTTTTTTAGTCTCACTAGATGCTTGATTATTGATTTCGTCTAATTGAATGTTGAACTACTCCAGTTATTAGGTGTGAACTCTGTAATTTCCTACTCACAAAAATAACCTTTCCCTTTTCTAATTTCTCTCCTTCACCTCCCATCGCTGCAAATTCCTCCCTTGTACCCTGTACAAGCACTTTGCCACATGTTCAGTGAAGTGTTCCTATGCAATCCCCAACCTATTTTTCCACCCCACAACAATAGATATGAGTATATTAGTTTACATTAAATAATGGGAGCCTCCCCATACACAAGAAGGATGGGTGAAGCCCTATGAGATTTTTTGGAAATCAATTAATTTTTTATACAAAAAATTATTTCACCAACAGGTCTCTACCTAGTTTATCATTGTAAGACCGTGTGAAGGCTTGAATGTTTTTGGATAAAAAAGAGGTGAATTGTTGGAGTTTATGTGGGTATAAATATTGACCGATTTTGACAATGTGTGGTTCTTGCAATGTGTCCAATATTAACATCAGTGGTTGATTCATTAAGAAGTATTACATGTGTCAGAGAGGTAAGGATTTTATAAAGATAGTAAACCTTAAGCCCCATATAGGTTAAGATAGTGTCATCATCATGAAAATGAAGAATGTCGATAGTGGGGAATCTTCCTCTATCATGTGAGGTAATGTCAAGGGAAGAGTTTCAATTTTACCATTGATCTTGATAAGTTAGTGGTCCTAATGTGATATTATTTCATAAAAAAATTTAGATTGAGTGGATATGGTATTGTCATCGTCAGAGGGTAAGTCTGATGATGGTGATGGATGTGGTTGTGGTTCTAATGTTAATGGTGACAGGTTTGAATAATAATTTTTGAAAGCTCAAGGCCATGATTTTTCAGGAGGTTTCCTTAAATATTCAAAGGGTAATTCATGCAGACCTTTTTCATACCTACCAAGACTGAAACCTTTCTATGTGTACAGCGGTGAAGGTAGGTTTGGGAAAACTAGACGTTTGTCTAGGAATGAAAAATTATGAGGAAAATGGTTTAACTTGAGGTTTACTATAAATATGGGAGGAAGGGTGATCGATGCCTCCATAAACAAGTTGTGTTCATAAGGAATGGGGGACCAAAGGAAATGATATTTCCTAGGTTAGGCTCATATAGTGGTTGTTTTTTAGGTATCCCATATGTTTTAGGCATAGGGAGTACATTGAGGGTTAGGACGTGATACTCCCTGAGTAAGATATGTTGCATGACGTCTTCAAAAGATTAATCATTTGGTAGTTTGGATGTGGGGATAGAGGAAATTTTAGAGGTTGATCCAAAGGTGTGGAGTTTTGTAGGGAAGAAAAATGTCATTGGCCTATAGGTCATATGACAAGCTTTAAATATTTTGGATCAATAGGGATGAACAATGGTCTTACCCTCATGTTTGTACTTCATACACTGATGTAAAGTAGATGGGACATAATGCACATAGCATGTATCTAAGGATGACCTATAAGTATGTTGTATTGGAACTCTCCTTCTACAAGATAGAAGACTTCATGAAGACTTTTGACACCTATATTGATAGGGAAGATGAATTTTCCCAAGGTGGGAGTGAAAATATCATTGAAAGCACGTAAGACAAAAGGAGAATTGAGCAATGATGGTATCAGGTAATTGATTTTTTTTAAAGGTGTGAGATGATATTATATTGATGCTAACACTGTTGTCAATCATAACTCTTTTAACCAAAGTGTTGTTCATTTAGGCAGTGATGAAGAGGGGAAGATCATGATCCTTCATGTTGTAGTGATGGAATCTCAGAATTGTCGAATTGATGGTTGCAGTCATTTTTAGGGCACCAACAAGGTTGGAAAATGGATGAGGCTCATCTAATGGTACTGAGATGGCTTGAAGTGATTCAATCATAGCTTGTCAATGATGTGGGGAATTTTGGATAAGTTCATAAAGGGACATTTTGACAGGTGTTTGGTGTAACTGTTTGAGAACAGTATTTTATATGGATGTTTTGGATTGAGTATGAGGTGCCTAAGGATGGAAACATTGTCTTTTGAAGATGATGGATTGGATTATTTGAGAGGAGTGGCAGAGATATATATTTTAGATCAGTCTTGATTTTGGGATTTCAAATCTTGAGTGATTGTCTCTTGCGGTGATATGGATGGAATATATTTGGAAGAGAGGGGTCTTACTATAAAGAGGTCATGTTTTGACTAGACAAGGCACCCAGTGATGGTGTAGGATTATTTTAGTTTGAGGTAGGTTTGAATTGATGTTTGGATCTTGTTATGTTGAGATCGATTAATGGACTAGGATGGTTTTTTGTTTATTAGGAGGATTCCTTTATTACAGGACTCATGATTATGGCATGGAGATCTTTATAGTCCTTTATGTAGTGGTTTGATATTCATGGTAAGTGCAAAAGACGTCATAATTATACCGGGAAGGCCTCCACCCTTGGGATCAAAGGGCTTGATTAGCCATGAAATATTATGGTTGATGAGCACAAGTTGCTCAAGGATTTTTATATAATATCCTAACGAGGTTTGTTTAGACGTTGACAAGGGTGTAGGAATGTGGATGTCATTTGATGGTTTAGAGGGATAAGATGCTCGAAATCACGTCTTGTATGGCATGTTTAGGTGCAGTTTTGGGAGATGGTTTGGATTCTAATATGGTGACTATGAGTTTCGATGAGGGGCATGGTTCCAAAATAAAAGGTAAGGATGTTTACGCCTCTTACGCTGCGATTTTTATGTTGTTTGTGTGGGATTTTAATCCTTTTGTGTGGATGGCTTGCTATATTTTATGTCAAACTATCATGGTTTTTGATTTTTTGTTGAGAGACTTTGTCTTTGGATGGGTGTTTTTATGATTTTGATAACAAGTTAGTTTTCTTGTGATTTTGTAAGGGATAATATCAGGGGTACTTGTATAAGTGGATGTAACTGGGGTTTGAAGGTTGTGATGTAGATGGGTATGAGAACTCAGTGCTAAGGAGATTTGAAGAATTTTATACATGTGTTTGGTGTTTCGATTGTGGAAACACATGGTGTGATAGGTGTAGGTGATAGTTGGCGGGAGGTGTTGATAATGTGAGCCGTATAGATTTCTAGGTCCCTACAATGTTGCTTAGAGGTTGGTTTGGAAAGGGTTCTTTGAATACATCCAAGTTTTGATTAGGAGGTGCATTTGGATTGTTCATATTGCAATTCACCTTGATCAATGAGATCTTAGAGAACATTCCTAAAAGAATGACACCTTTCAATGTCATGTCCTCGCACTTGGTAATGATATTTTCAATAGTCTTCAACTCTATACCATGATGGTTTAGAGGAAATTTCGTCAATGGGTTAGATGGGAGGGAGTTTTACCATGAGAGAAACCAAGAGTTTATCAAAATAGAGTTGTAGGACTCCCTAAAGGCATATATTTACGTGGAGGTCAATGATCAGTCAGAATTTGAATGATATCTTAGATGGATTTTTCAAGACAATTGTGTTCGTTGAACCCTTGGATTTGTCATTGTTGGAAAAGGTTTTAAAAAGAGGAGTCATGTTTTACTTTCTTAGATCATAATTTAAGCCTTACCATCCTCAAGAGCTCGGAGTTCTAAATTCCAAGCCATGATAAAGGCCTTGTTGAAATGTTTGAAATGACTCATCTGGAGGGTGGATGATATATGTTTGGTACATGATCGAGAAAATAACTTGATTAATTCAGTTTGGAGAAGAGAGAAGGATACTTGATTGATAATTCTTCGCCATGTGGTGACAAAATCAACAACGGAATCATCCTTGAATTTTTTTATAGCATACAAGTTGGTGATAGATATCTTACATGTGATGTTATTGAGAAATGTTTTCTAAGAATAGTTATGCTAGTTATTTGAATGAGTAAAGGGAGTGTTGAGGAATAGTGTTATACCAATCGAGGGAAGGCCCCAGACTAACAAAATCAGAAATGTCCTTAGCATGAGATCTTGGTCGTGAGTTATAAGATAGAAGGCATGACAAAAGTATATAATGTGTTGTTGTGGATCTTCCTTATTATATAATTTAATAAAATTTGGAAGCTCCCAGTGAAAATGATAAGGCTTAAATGGTATGTACAGGATTGATAGGATCATTGTAGATTTTCTCATAAGAAAATGTATCTTTAGGGCCCATGGTGGTGGCTTTGAGACTTGTGATTCTTCTTCAAGACTGATTGCATGAGATATTCTTTAGGATGTTTGTGTTTGAAGAGGACGGGTTAACGTGTCCATAAATGAAGGGATTTGATTGTTGATATTGATGGTAAGACAACAGGGGATTTTGAAAATGAGGAGTATTTCCTAGTATATTGTAGGTTGACTGATGGAAAAATGGTTGTGAAGAGGATTAGATATATTGATAGAGGATGAGGGATAGAAGTATAATGAAGGGTTGCGAAGGTTGTATATTTTGATGTGGATATGTATAACTCGTATTCTGGGATACCAAGTGGTAGGGGCTGGTTGTGAGGATGGATGGGTGCTTGTAATAACACTCATATTGATAGGTGGAAAAGACATGGGAATAAATACCACTATGTTCTGAAGTATCAATGGATTATTGTGATTGGTTTGTTGTGGTAATCCAAGGGGCTTGGATGAAATGATACCAAAGGAATATGTAGAATGATGGATACTGGAGGATGTTAACATTATGGGGAATGAGAAGTTGTGGTTTTGGAAACCCTATGGATTAACTAAGGTAGATGGTGTGAGTAACTTGATGTAAAAAATAGGGGTTAGATGAAGAGCTACCCAAAGATGTAGGTGGGGGTCATTATTGAGTGGTCATATTTTCTTGATGAGATGGTATTGAGTTTATAAGCTAGCAATGGGAGACAATGAGGTAGGTATCAATGTTCCTGTGTCACTAGCGGTAGGATAAGGAGCAATCTACTCTATAACCAATTGATATAAGGGGTCAATGATGTCCTGGAATGATCATAAGTAATGGTAGTAATAAGTGGGTGATATTCTGGGTTGGGGTGATGGAGATGGATGTCCTCACAAAGTGAAGGTAGCTACTAAGAGCAATAGGGTTGGAGTGTCTAAGAGTTCTTCAAATATTAGGTCACCACTATTGAATAACTATGGAATTGATAGATTGGGGACTTTCTGATGTCTCTAACTAAGTGTTGGGAGAGTGGGAGGCTTCAGGGTTGTTTCTTGGATTGTTGAGAAGGGATCTAACATATTTGTAATGTTTTGAAGATGAGACTGGTGCCTAGTCAAGACCATGAATTAGTCAAACAAGAAATAAAGAAAGAGAAATATGGTTGTTAAAAGAATGAAAACCACACAATCACAAGAGAAATTTTAAAGATTATCTTGATTAACTAAGAAAGATGTGAAAAAATAAAATGGCTTACAAAGAGGTACTAAGAATAAGGAAGCACTAAATCTAGTTTCAAGTGTGTTAAGGATATTGGATTCATCAATATACCCGAGGGTAGGGTAAGAGGCCCAAATATATGTTGGTGTTCAATACGAGGCGTGATATTGGGGCCTACCCTCCACTTCATGGTCTCTGCAATGATAAGGGTGTCGGGTGTTTAGCCGATATACCACCCACTAATTACTTATACTCGGCCAGAACACTAAGTTGGACTTCCCCCTTGGTGATGAAATCCAAGTAGGTAGACATTGGAATGAAGTGTTTGAAAATACATATTTGATTTGTAATGTGGTTTGGTTGTGTGTGAGGGGAAACATTATGAATGCATATTTTTAAACCCCTATTTAAGCTAGATGATTAGGAAAGAATGAAGGTTCTTTTTAAGACCCAAAAGAAAGATTGATTTTGATGAAGACAAAGCACACAAGATGCAATGCATTGAATAAGAATGAAATAAAATGGAAAGGTGTACCTGTGTGTTCTAAGCACTCCTTTTTAATTGTTTAATCTCACGTGTTTTTTGAAAAAGCCACCTAAGGAATCTGCCTGAAAAGGTTAATAAGAAATGAAATGAGAAATAAATTTTACTATGGAAATGTAAAAATTTGATCAAAAGGGGACTATTCGTCCCACTGGGCATGCCATAATGTTTATGGTATATTTTGATTCACTTTTATTGCATGGAAAAAATTACCAAAAAATCATAATGATAACAGGGATTAATGATACCTGCATCAATGATAGATGTCGAGATGTATGGAGGCAAATGGGCACTAAGAGACTTCCTTCTAATGAATGAGAGAACATGCACATAAACAGTGATAACTAGAACAAGAAGATATTAGATAATATGATGATGAGTTGCTTAGTAAAGGCCAATCCCAAGGAACCAAAGGGCTTCCTTTGAAGGGTGTCAACTCATTTTAGACAATAAAGTGATAAATGATGAAAATAGACAATATGATAAATTTACGATATTAAGATATTACAATGATGAAACAAAATAAATCTTCCATAGGGATAGGAAGACCTTGTTTTGTGTAGTAGATAGCCTAGGATAGATCTACAACAAGATAAATTTTCTTGAAATAATCGAACCACTTTTGCTAAGCAACATCTTATATTTCTTGGATGATTTCTATTTGATCCTCGATGTCATTCAGATATGGCATTAGGATGATGGCACACAGGCTCAACTCTTGTGTGATGTCATATTGATACTAAAAAATGGGTTGAGATATGATCGAGAGGTTGTAATTGTTATTGATGGGATGTGCTTCACATGGAATAGTGATCTACAGATAAAAGACACTTGAAATCCAAAAATTAGCAAAAAAAAGATTCTGATAATGATTAAAAGCATGCAATGTGCAATAAGAAGGCTATGAAGATACAAATTGTGGGTAATTAAAGGAATAGTGGGAGATTTAGTGTAATCACTGGTGATTCAACGTAACCGCTAGTGATCATTGTGAAAATGACGAAATTCTAATGGATGTTGATTTAAATTTGAGATTTTTGTTTCTATGATTGAATTGTTCTTAGAAGAGGCATGGAAGCATAATGAAATGTATAAAGAAGGTAAATCCTTTTTTAGAAAATGTGATCGAATGATAATGGTAACAGATGGATATTACGATGATTCGAGCTCTACAAGGGATTTTTGTGGCTTGACAGTATGTTAGGATGTCTAAAATGATGTCATTTCAGTCTCTAGAGGGTAAATGCTTCGTTGCAACATCCAATGATCTCTGATTTAGTGCAGTCGATGTGCTTATATAGAATTGTCGACAATTAGTTAGAATCACTGGTGATCCGAGAAAAGTGGGGAAACCTGCGTTAATTAGTTAAAACCGCTTCCAAATGGGTTATTTCACATTAGGGGTGAGTATGGATGGGTAGATATGTGTTAGGGGGGTTGGGAGGTTGAGAGGTGTAGCTAAAATAGGTTTTAGGAGGTTTAGGAGGTTGGAATGGGGTAAATAATTATTTGTGGGGGTAAGATACAGTTTTATGGGGACAAAACATGGTTTATAGAATAATGGGATAGGCTTGGTGTTTAGAGAGTAAATTTGAGGGGTGTGGATATGTCACTTAGGGGTGCCAAGAAATGGGTGTCTACAACGAAATAGATCAATTAGAACATGTGCTAAATATACTAAAGCATAAGAAGATGAGTAAACTTAGCTACTTGGCTTATCTATTAGCTTCTTTATGTGTGACAAATAGATAAACTAGTTGAAAATGTCATGTAAATTATTTATATCTATTTTTGGTTATGCATTGTCTTCTTGGATAAAATATTTATTTATGGACAAAATCATTTGGCAATTCCATCCTCTATCTTGTTATTTTTCATGGGATGTTAATGGAACTTTGCAATTTTTTTGCCTTTGAAAAGGAATGGAATATACTTTTTTGTAAGATGTTAGGTCTTAAAAATGTGTGAAACCCCCTATAATCAATTGAAATGACCAAAAACCCTAATCACGGGTAAAACACAAGTTGCAAAAAGGTTAGTGTTTGGGTTGAAGTGAAATATATATAATTCCTGTATTGGCACTAATCAAAAGAGGCCTCAAAATACACATAGTTCTCCTCCTAGAGATATAATATTATATGGATAAAACTATATTTGATAACCTGATCACTTGATAATGCTTTGTAATGGTTAGGATTTTTTTAGCTTGACCTAGCTTTGAGGACCTTTCACTTGGGAAGCTTGACTTTTGAACTTGGTTTGGAGTGATTTAGACTTGTGTAGGGGTTTCTTGTAATGTTTGGTACTATTATAGGTAAATTTAGGAGAGATTTACATGCCTTTTTATTTATTTGTACTTGAGAGTGCTAGGTGAATGTCATATTTGAATTGATTATATAGGATTTTGTAGTTGTAATTTTACAATAAGGAGAGAATGACTTGTGATATCACTAAAGATATACCGGTTAGGTTCAGAATAGGTGTGCAAGTACTGATTTTGGTATTAATCCAATACCAACATTATTAAGTGACAAATTACAAAATCAAGGTGTTGATAATACCTCATTTTTTGATAACATAAGTGAGTCAATTCAACCTTGAAAAAAATGAATAACTAAGCTCAAAAATCCAACTATTAGTGTAGGTTTATTATTCCATTGCATGGTTTTTCCTACACACATATTTAGCTTGCTTAGATGTTAGCAAGAAATATGGGAGTTACACTTATGTAACTTTTAAGGTTGCGGTTGCACTTCCCCACTTCCTATTTATACACCTTGTATAAAACTATTTTTAAAAGCATTCAAAATGCAAGAAAAAATTTCGCTCATATTTGGTTTTTCTCTCTCAAAAATTTACTCTCTATGTGTTTGTATTTTACCAGTGCTCGATCTTGGCCCACATTCTCACATGGTATTAGAGCTCATTTTGGAATTGAATGTCATAGTGTTTTGGGTTTATGTTGTTGGAAACTTGAGTTTTTCAAGATTTTTATTGCAGATCCTTTGATCTATGACTATGCTCTTCTCTCGCATCTTTGGATGATCTATAGAATCAAAAAAGACTAGAGGAAATAGGTGGGTTTTTAGAAAAATGTTTATTCTATACATTCTCTGGAGAAACAAACTACTCTATTGAGGTTGAATTGTGCCAAAAACCTAGGATCAACAATAAACTTGAGTATGCTTTGAAGTAGGCCAAATCTAGTATTTTTTTCAGGTTTCATGGTCATCTCTGGCGTATTTGGCATAATTTTGTACCATTATAAAGTTCAAGCTTTCTTGATTTTTCTAGAAAATAAGTGGGTGTTTTTAGTTTTCAAGATCTAGTGAACACATTCATTATTTAGGTCGATCATTTAATCTGTCTGATTAAGGTTTTTGTACTTGCCATGATGGCCATATCAGCCTTCTATTGAACAATATACTTGTGTGGAGGAAGGTGTGATTATACCTATACCTCTACTACACACAAGTCTTTCCTGGAGTTGAGGTGGTTATTGTATATTTCCTATCATTATCCCTTGGTCACATGGGTTCATCTCCTATTCACAACCAGCCCAAGGGGGCTTAACTCATGGAAATCAACCTTTTTTAAGGCAAAGGAGGGAGTGCTGAAATTTATAAGAGTAAGGAAATTATAAATTCATAAATTTATGTTGGCACCTTCATTCAAGGTACCATTTTTTTGAAAGTTTGTGTTTTTACAAGATTTTCACATTGGTGGTACTTTAAATTTCTTAAACATACTCTATGATAAACTTTGAAGCCTTGAAAAAATGAATTTGCAATACATTATAAAGTGTCATATATTTCGGTAACATAGTAACGAACTAAAATATAGTTCCATTTTTGGGGCTTCATCATGGTTTTTGGTATTAACTTCCATAGTTTTATTGTCTCACTAAATTTAGAGAATTAATTGTCTTAGAAACAAGGGATATATGATCTCTACATACCTCATGATCTAATGTCCTATCTTCTTGGACTCATTCCTAATCCTAATGACTATAAATAGAAGATGAACTGGTTGAAAAAAAAATGACATGGTCTACGGAATAATATGTCTCACTATTCCTGGGGATATTCAACGTCATCTTGTGTACACTGAGTGTCCTTTTACTACTTGGAAATTCATCCAACACTTGTATGGAGACTGTGATTCTCCATATGAAATTGATGCTTCATCATAAAACCATTCATGTGTGGATGATAATGAGACTATTACCATTCCTCCTCCTCTTATTGACACCCCATCTACAACTAAAGACAACTAGATTGCTACTTTAGTGTCTAAAATCACTTCTTTGAGTTCTTCAAATGATTATTTATAATAAAATTGTGACATTACTCTTCTACATGTTGTTACTTCAGAGTGGAGATTCACTTCTTCGAGATCTTCTAGTGATTATTTATAGCATGATCATATATGTATTTTGGATTCACCTCATTGGGACACATACCTACTAGAAATTTCTTATTATTTGTAGAGTCCCACATTTCAAATCTAGATAACACCATAGAGAACTTTTTTCTCCTCTTTTGGGACTTTCCTCCAGTACTTGTTATTTCATCAGAGTTGAAATTTTATTCCTTGTGGGATTTCAGTGATTATTTATAGCATGACATACTTCCATCACCTATTGTTTCATCAAATTTCAAATTAACTTCCTTAAGGGTTTCCAGTGATTCTCTACAATGTGGGTTCTCCACATCAATAAGATCCACTTCATTAGAAGGTATACTTACTAGAAATTTCATATCTATTTGTGGAATCTCACTTTTCATATATTGATGACACTATTGAGTATATTTGTCATCTCCTTAATGTCAACTATGATAGAGTTGTTTCTTCTACCTCTCTGGATTTTTTTTTCCACCACTACATGCTTATATGGTGAAACCACATGCACCAAGCCCGAGTCCTATGATTCACCTTCATCATCATTCATGTTGACATCGTATAAAGGAGTAATAGGTTCTTAGCTCATTTCTCAAATCTATGTTGGGAACCAATCTAAGTCATATTTAGTACCTGATTTGATTCATCAACACTTTTCACATTTGAGCATTGGAATTTTTGAGAACTTCTTTGTTACCTCTACCTTTAATCCATATTATTTTAGTGTAGCATCGAGCATTCTTTATTGGGATGTAGTGATTGTCATTGATTCCTTTACTAGTAGTAGGGTTTTTCATTTGCAAGATCCACTGGGAGTTCATGAGGCTTCATCTTATGAAGGGGTGGGCTAATCCTCCATTCTCTCTCTATTTCTAGGGGGCATACCTATGTTCTTCTAGGGGACTTATCTGCTAAGGGTTTTTTCCTATGCACTTCACTTTCCTCTCTTTTGGGGAAGAATTTTTCCTACAGGTTTTCTCCTTTTATCCACTTTATATGTTCTTGTGTACCTCATCAGACCATGTTTTCGGGATCCAATTATTCTATCCACCTAAGCTACATTTGATGGGGGTGTTAGTGTAGGTTTTTTATTCCATTGCATGGCTTTTCCTACACATGTATTTAGCTTGCTTAGTTGTCGGAAGGATATATGAGAGTTACACTTCTCCACCTTTTAGGGTGGAGGTTACAATTCCTCGCTTCCTATTTATACATCTCTTGTAAAGCTATTTTTTAAACACATTCAATATACAAACAATCTTTGGCTCATATTTGGTTCCTCTCTCGTGTAACTTTACTCTCTTCGTGTGTTCGTATTTTATCGGTGCTCAATTTTTGGACCAAATTTTTGGACATTTTGGTCTATGAGGGAAGTGAAGAGATGTAAAGTTCTATACATGATAATAATGAATAATGAACTTCTTGTGATTGATGTAAGATTATTTGTGAGTGTCTAAGCAATGCAATGAGGACATCAAATCTTGTGATAGCACTAAGGATATAGAGATTAGGATTGAAATAGGTGCTTTAGGGATTAAGCCAATACTAACATTATTAAGCGATACGTTATCAAATTAAGGGTTTTAACAATACTTCATTTTTCAATAACATAAATGAGTCAGTTCAAGCTCAGATAAAATATAATAGATAGTCTCAATAAGCCAACTACTATTGTCATGAAGGGAAATGGATTTTCCATATATCTCATCATTCATAACTGCAATAATAAAAATTATAATTATATAAATTATTTATAAAAAAAAAATAGGTTGTCCAACTATTCCATCAAATAAAACAAGTAACTTTAAATGAACTACATGAAGGTTGAAATCATAGAGATTTTAAGTATCTAACTATTACATCATATAAATATCGATTTTAAATGAGTTATGAAGGTTGGAATCAAACAAATCTATTAATTTTCTTGGGATTAAATATAGTTGAAAACAATAAATATGGTTTGGGTAGGTTAAAGCCACTAACTTTATGGAAGAATTTACTCTTCTACCAAATTCCACATGTATATATGTCATGGTACATCTTTTTATATGATACTCACGTCTAGATGAAATAATAAAATAAGATTTTGAATATTGTTAAAAATATATTTTATTTCTCAAATACTTTTGAGAAATGTGTAGTGTTTTTCAACTCATATGGAATTTCACTTGCAATTTAAACCTACAATTTCCCTTCTTTGACTATAAAGATTTATTAACTAAGTTACATGAACATAAATACATTAGTCAAAGAAAGCACTTTTTAAATTTTGGACTAATGTGACTCTTAATAGAATATTGATGATATGTATGGTAAAAATGATTTTTTTTATTATTATTTTTTTTTGGTTTGGGGGGAGGGGGAAGAATGGCTTCCTAACATAATTTAAATGGGCCTAAATAAATTTTCCATTAATAAAGAGTTAATATTATATTAGAATATGGTTTTATGTAAACAATAAATAACTAGTTAGGTTATGATAAGGGAGGTGATAAGGTTTTAGAGTCTATAATAAGAGACCTCAATAGTTCAAAACATTTATATTTGGAAATATATCCTTTAGTTTTTCTATCCACAAACGGGTAACTTATCATTAAAGTAGTTACAAATTGAAGGGACTATCTTATTTCATAAGGAAAATAGTTAGTTCAAAGGTTGTATTGTTAGTAAAATAGATCATACCAATACCAAGTTCTCTACAAATTTGAATGCATCCTTACTCGATGTGCATTTCATTGATCAAGCTATATGTGATGATTTATTCCAGTATTTTTTTTTACAAGTGAAAACGGCTTGTTAATTGTGTGGGCTTCACCTCTTGAAAATCACTTGGGAGTATAGATATCTGAATGACTCAACTTACTTGGATTGTTGTGTTATTTCAACCCCACTCTATATATATTGTGGTTGATCATCGTGTTGATACCCCTATAGATAAGATATATGGCCAAGCAAAGCATGGTGGACACTATCGAAAATTTTGACCAATATCTCTAGTTCGCTCGCCCATATCGATAAATAGAGGCCTTGGCCAAGTATATATAGATGGGGTCGTTAATCAAATGGTTAGTTTGTTAACCTTATGAAACTCTGATAAATATAGTTGTGGATACTAGGAATTATAAAACCCCTCTAACCGTAGGGATCAAAGGGTGATAGGAATTTTGCACCCATATAAACGCATGAAAACTTGTATGAAGAAAATGCAGCCTCGTAGAAGGATCTATGTGATTGCAAGGATTAGATAGGCACTCGTGAGGAGAAGAAATGAAAAAGAGGTGGTGTTGAAAGGCATTGAAGACTAAGTAGAAACGATATCAAATCACACGGGCTCCAATACCCACTTCATTCATTAACGAGAAAAAGAATGTGAACTTTAACGGGAAAAAGAAGGACATGCCATCCTAAATTCCTCGTTGCCTTGTGAGGAGAATCGAGTCTATTCTGTGAATCACGTGGAAACACATGCACACTCACGATAAAGCTTTACGCATTCAATTACTTCATGACTTGAGTTTACATTTTCAATTTTGATTTGTTCCCTATGTTGCTCATTATCCTACAAATACCTTCTCTTCACCCTTCCATTATACATGTGTGAATATATCTATAAACGTGCATGAATCCTTAACTTTGCACCCTCTTATACAAGCATGATGCATGTCATCGTACCTCCATTCTAGACAAGAACCTATACAAGGGTATACAAAAATGATACGAAATGCCTAAAAAATACATAAAAGAGGGCAAGTTAAACTCTCGTTAGGGTTTGAATTTCTTTCCAAGAATGTGGTTTTTTTCGCTTCAATCGGGTGTTGGATTCTAAAATGAGCTTAAAATTTGTCATTTTTTGTCGTGTTATTATACTTAGGTTTTTTTATGGAAGAGAAACTCAAACATATTAGTACATTCCTAATTTGAAGTGTCGTGTGTATGTTAGATTGGAGACTTTCAAATATTTGTTTTGGTCATGCCCATGTACCCAAATTTTCTAAAGATCGATTCACTCCCTATTCCAACCTTTCCATCTTAAATTATTTACTTGGAAAATGGCCATTTTTGGTGACCACTCTTATTGGATAGCTTATATAGCCTCTCTTTGGAATTTCTGTAGAGCTATAATTCTATTTCAATTACGAAAAGCTAGGAATTCAACTATTTCTAGCAATGAATCTATTTCATGGCATTTTTCTACTAATGAAAAAATCATTGTTATTTATGTTGTGTACTTTCGTATTCAAGCCCAAGCACAGAAATCGCACTTGAGTTCAATTTCATGCAGTAGTTGTTTAACCAATATGGGAATGCACCTTGCATTATGAGTCGAGTACCACCAGATCCTCTAAGAGTGATCCGTCTGCTTATTATAGCTTGACGTACACATAGTCATTCACACAACTATCGCTCCTCCCTTGTTGGTGGTCACTTCTTCACTCTACTACCACATTGAAGTGGTTGGAGTTTGCCACCTCCTCGGGGGAAGGTTGTTGTTGGTTTGTCATATTAGTCATCTTT
This sequence comes from Taxus chinensis, assembly GCA_019776745.2. Lineage (NCBI taxonomy): Eukaryota > Viridiplantae > Streptophyta > Pinopsida > Cupressales > Taxaceae > Taxus > Taxus chinensis. The sequence goes on along the minus strand of CM034149.1, from coordinate 656,292,990 downwards.
GGCTTAGGGTGTTATTGTTCCTAGTTCTCTGCCTCCGAGTTCAGAAATTATGGTGCCTTGAATTTTCAGAATAATTCTCAAAATCCCAATGGGTGGACTGCTTTAGATCCTCCGATAGAGGAAACATATGGTTTGGGTGCCTTCCCTCTCAAAGATGATCCACCCCTCCCACTTTTGCAGTTGTTGTTTGTGCTCAATTCTCTCCTACCAGCTTGTCTTATGTAATCTTGGTCTTTTAGGTTGCCACTTGTGGCATTTTTTGATGTTTTCTGTGTTTCCAACTTCTGTAATCTAAGTTTCATGGGTTTCCATTTGTGGCATGTTGGTTGTTTACATTTATTTTATAGCGTTTCTCTTGGGCCATGATCTATTTGTCCATCTTTTTATTGTAACCATCATGTATAGATATTGTTAATATATTGATGTGTTCTAATAAAGACATAAAAAACAAGGTTAAAAGTAAATTTGAAAATAGCTTGCCAATGTAGCCAAACAAATAATATAACCCTCAAGCATTTTGAACCTATTCTAGGATCCATCTATGTATTAACTTATTAGATAGGGGGTATCAAAAATATACTAGTCATTTTCCTAATTGTTGAATATCAACCAAGTGGGTGTGCATATAATAACCGGATTCAATCGTGGCCAATCAAATGTCCTATATGATAGAATTTTAAAATTGGTGATGTTCATCCATTTTGGAAGAGGATGCTAGGCGAGATGACCTTATAATTGTGCACCTTAATATTAAGGTGTGTAGAGTCATGTAGGTGCCTCATTGGCATCAAAAAATTATATCATTATGTAGTTAATGATAGGGATACATTACCAATTTTTTTCATGTGTTAATTATCTAAGGAAAAATTATATTTTAAAAGGTTAAAAGTAAATTTGAAAATAGCTTGCCAATGTAGCCAAACAAATAATATAACCCTCAAGCATTTTGAACTTATTCTAGGATCCATCTATGTATTAACTTATTAGATAGGAGGTATCAAAAATATACAAGTCATTTTCCTAATTGTTGAATATCAACCAAGTGGGTGTGTATATAATAACCGGATTCAATCGTGGCCAATCAAATGTCCTATTTGATAGAATTTTAATAGTGGTGATGTTCATCTGTTTTGGAAGAGGATGCTAGGCAAGATGACCTTATAAGTGTGCACCTTAATATTAAGGTGTGCAGAGTCATGTAGGTGCCTCGTTGGCATCAAAAAATTATATCATTATGTAGTTAATGATAGGGATACATTACCAATTTTTTTCATGTGTTAATTATCTAAGGAAAAATTATATTTTAAATTGATTTACTAAAACATTTGGCAGTTATATGACATGCGAAAAAGGTACTAATAATTAGAATCCTATGTCTCACATTATGGTTGGCTCTAAAAAATATCATCAAATAAAAATTCAACTATTGGCATTTTATGAGGGGGGGTGCAACGTT